>OX375779.1:5553302-6753302 GCA_947359385.1 Chesias legatella | reverse complement strand
ATGCACTGATCATATGGAAGGCACAATATTACGAAAAAAAAAATGTCTCTTGCTGGACTCTAACAACCATACCCTGCATTTTTTACCGCAATATCTCGGATTATCAGAGTTTTATCCTCGTCATAGGAATAAGGTAGGTTTTTATGTGCAATTCCAAACTAAGTTTAATTCTTTAAAAATTAAAATATATCATACATAAGTATTATTCGCAATAGAACTTATGCCAAGTTCGTCCGGGGAAGTACTGTCATTACCACAACACCTGATGGGCCATCTGCTCGTTTCGTACCTTGATTACAATAGTTTTTTTAGTTTCATGATCGTTTTTGTCATTTGCCAAAAAATACTCAAATCAGTGTCTGATTGAAGCCTCTAACCAAATGAACCACCCACTGTGAGCAAATAAAGTGCATAATATCAAACTAAGGTCGAGTGTCCGAAAATAAAAACAGTTTATTCCAACAATAATTCTTATTTGAGTAGGTACCAAATATATAGGTAGTAAATATGTAGGTACCAATACTCGGGTTCACCCGAATTCATTCTTAAGATTTGACGATGGAACGACGAATTTTAGCACAATGTCCATTTACAAAAACAGGATTTGTTTATCTCGTATCTTCCCGGTGGCTCGTTGCAAAAATGCGAACTTTATGCAACGACAACGGGCATGCAATAAAGAAGCAAGCGCGCCCGATTCGGCGAACGGATTGCTTTCTCACCGTATATGGGATACGTGACAGTTCAACTGAATAATGTGATGCCTGTGTGATTATATGACAAGTTGACATGTGGACTTACAATCGCAAATTATATTTATTTTGGATTAGTCAACTTCGTATGAAACCGTCCATCACGGGCGTAGGAATAAAAACATTAGAAGCGAAGCTTTATAGATGAAAAACGAGCTTGGATATTTTTCTGTCGACATTTCACATAGCTCAATCTAGCCCCAAACTATGGGAAACAGACAGCTGTGAAAATATTATACTTTTTGTATATAATATGAACACATTTATGTTCTTTGCATAATGTTTGCCCTGGGTGGGAATCGAACGACCTGCAGCGCAGAAGACAGAGTTATACCAACTGAGCTGTGAGGCCAGTCAAAGTGCAGCCACAGCGTAGCACATCGCTTGTCAATTATACTCAACGTTTGGAAAGTTCTTCTAGAATAGCTATACAGTTAAAGTCTTACAAGATACTTATCATGGAAGAATTTAGACTACAATTTTACAGAAATAAAATGAAAATTTATTGAGTTTTAATAGTTTAAGGGGTTAATACTAAACTAGATACTTAACATCAATGGGCATCAAAATAGCCTAGCTAAGTGCTTTCATACTATATTTTAATGGATTAATAAATATTCTTTTTGAAGTACGACAGTACCATTGAGTGGGCTTTGAAATAAAAAAAATCGTGGTCGTTATGTTTAACTGGATCATTATATAGCAGTGACACACCTTACATAATACATAGCAGTGCCCTAACAAACAATACGTCCTGGAAGCACAAGTTTGCGTCCAAGTTTCGTATCGCCATATTACCCATCTCGTGTTTAGGCTTTGAACTGTTGAATGGTTTTGATTAAATTATTGGGTTAGCCAAATGGAGAGCGTGCGTCGCCCGTACTTGGAAACTGCGCGCGACCGGTACGCTTTGGGAGAGTCACCAATCAGAGATAATACGCGGATTGGGTATTCATGCCCGTGTGAGTTATGGGTGACGGGCGTTACTCTCGCTGTATAGCTTGTCAGGTCGTTGCGGCCTCACATGAGACTTATTATTTAATTCCGCGAAATACAGACGACTTTTGTAGAGAAAGAGCATTTTTTGACGTGTCAACGTCTTATAATTCGATAGAGCCGGCTGCACGCACGAAAAAACATGACTCATGCGGCGTTACCTCGCTCTGAGGCGTTCCATGTAAGGCTTGTGCAAGTGCAAGCGAGAGCGCGGAACGAGCGACAAAGAAGCACAATCGGCCTTTGCGTTCGGCAGCGTTCGACATCCGTCTCTCTCCTACTTGAGTGAGCGATGCGTCTGCGTGGACAGCTGCTAATACTTACATCTACATGTTTTGATCGAGTATCAAGTGCATATATACATAAAAATCTATTAAACAAATGAAATTAAAATTTTCTTTTGAAAAATGCTACCATTCCATCAGTATTTTCTTAAGACGTTGACACGTTCAACTATCGTCAGTAAACCGACTTTACAGACAACCATTTTTTTCTAAAAGAAAGCCATTAAAATAGGAAGCCCTCCTTTAAGGGTTTCTTGATTGTTCTCCCCATGGAGGGTCCGATAGTGTTTGAACAGGCGTCAAACTTAGCGATAAGTATGCGTGACCTTATGTTTTGAATATTATTAACGTTTCCAAGCCATTCTTTATGGAAATAAAGTTTTTCACTTCGACTTCTAAAAAGCGTTATGTTTTTAATAACAAAAATAAAATCTAGTCACGCTTTTTGGAGTTTATTGGAGTTTACTCCTTGACAATCGAACTCATATACCCCGGGTACTGAAACTTGAGGGGTAGTAAAATGGAGCGTTAACAAAAAGCGTCGTGTTTTTAAACAAATGAGTAAACTCCGTCGGAACTGTCACGCATATTTTTTTTTATATCCTCAGCAAGTGCCTACGCGTTTTGTATCTAGGTTAGCTACCTGTCCGACTGGAGTAATCGCAATGGCACATTTAATCAGTAAATTGGTCATAAATCTGACCTAGTTTATGGATATCACGACATCTCCTCGGATAATGCACGCCGGACGGTTATGTCATTGCACGCGGCTTACCTAGACATAAACAATATATAAATGTTTGTCTATGTCTATGCTTACCTACGAGTATACTTACTATACTACTGATACGTAATACCATATACTACACTATAGTAGTACTATAGTTAAAACCATATAACTGTCATGATGAACTATATAGCATCTATAGCAGGCCTCACAGCTCAGTTGGTAGTTTTTCATGCCATGTATGTGATAGAACGAGCTGACGGCCCACCTGATGTTAAGTGGTTGGCACAAGTTCTACTGCTGCTTTGGGTTGCTCCTTTCGCACTACGCGGGGGACACGTGTAGGGATCAAAGGGTTATCACATAAGGACGCGAGCAACGTGCATGTATGAATCCATTTTCACTAGGAAAAAATGATTTTTTATTAATATATTATTATGTTTTATATATAGAAAAGTTGAGGACTTAAAAAGCCTCTAAAAAGTCCGGAAAAGTACTGAAATAACTCACCAAATTGTACCATGTACCTTCTTTTATAAACACACAGATTACTAGTTCCACTCGAGCGAAGCCGCGGGCACAGCTAGTTAAGCAAATATAATGTTAGCCGAAGTCTATTCTGATATTCCTTCAGTTTTTCCTTAATATTAACGTCAAAACATAAGTGAGATCTAGAAAAATTTCCGTAGAATTATTTGAACTGTACTTGGCAATTAGCTCAAGTGAGTCATTAAAGGAAAAAATAATTACATATCAAGTTTAGAAACAAGTTGACACAAATAACTTTACGTGGAATACTAAACACAACTTCAAGGGAATCACAACATTATAAATCATTTACACTTGACTCACAAACGTAGACTATGTAGTGCAAACATTTGTACTGGACTGCGGGAATAGAAGCTGCGACTCTTGCATCGCTAATCGTACCACAACGCCAACGAGGTCGAGCTTTTCCAGTACCTATCAGGTACCATGTGATCAATCTATTCAACTAATATTGTTAATCTGAACGTATGTCTCTTTGTTCTGATATTCTGGATTTTGGGTGGTGCGAAAGGAGCAACCCAAAGTAGCAGTAGAACTTGTACGTATACTTAGTTCGCCCGGAGAAGTACTGCCACCACACCTGGTAGTCTGCCGCCAAGCAGTGATGCACTCGTGTTGCTGTTCCGGTGGAAGGGAGTGGGTGCCGGTGAAATTGCAGGCGCATGAGACGTTACATCCCCGTCTCGAGGTGACGGACGCAACGCAATGCGACTTGAGTTATCTCGTACTTTGGTGGAGAGGACTCGAGTCGTAATGCTGTTGTCTATGGGCGGCGGTTACCACTTAACATCAGGTAGACCGTTAGCTCGTTCTGTCACTAATATGATATAAAAATAACTACTAAAGTAGGATAAGCAGCAATTTATGCGAACTCGTACATGACGCGTGCAGAGAGGCGGGAGACGCGAAATTTTCGAGGCTGTGCACCGCGCGGCCGCGGCCGGCACGTGGGAGAACGCGTTTTTATATCTGAAATAACATGTTATGGGCGTTTGCAATCAATTTGCTGAGGGTTCCGTAACTTTTTTATGTGATACAGTTATGGAATGAGCCGTGGCTTGTTGGTGGCAGTACTTCCCCGGAGGAGCTTGGCAGTTCTACTGCTTGATTATTATTTATAGTAAGGGTATTATTTGTGTCCATGAATAGACATATAGAATTCTGCGAAGCGCCCACGTGATTCATCACCGTTATTTCTTATAATTGTGGATTATAATTGGTGTTAAGTGGTAACCTCTGCCCATAACAACTGATGCGACTCAGGTCCTCCCCTACTTGGTACAAGACCCAAGTCGCATCGTATGCGCCGGTAAGTTTGACACGTGTGGGTGGAATGTCTGGAATGTCTCATATTTCATATTTCATATTTATTTATTCACACAAAGATATTACATGGGGTTGATTACTGGTGGACCCCGCACTAGGCCTAGCCTGTATCGCGGGGCCCGAATTACAAATTGAATCAACAGGTTAATTTAGTTTATGCTCATGTGCCTGTAATTTCACCAGCAACCACACCTTTCAAACGGGAACACAGTAATGCGAATGCGTTACTGCTTGGCGGCAGATATGGGCAAGGTGGCAGTACTCCCCAGGACAAACTTGGCGTGAGTTTTACTGCTCTTAAAATGTTTCATTTGAGGGATCTGTTTAATTATATTTATTAATAATACTTACCTTACTTATTGGTTTTTGTTTTCGTTTCTACGTATACTAAAGCAACGTTAAACTAAGAACTGCCACTTACGTATAAAATCAATAATACATAGATACGTAGATAGTTACATAGTACGTAATTTTGATTGCAATGTTCTACAATAACTTTTTTTTTTGTTGTAGTAAGTTTTATTATTTTTTCGCAAAATGGCGGCTAATCATATTTGTTTGCTGGTGCTTGTTTGGTGTATACTCTACGAAACATTAAAAAAATTCTCTGAATTGAACTGGAACTTTGTGTTCAAATGTCAAGATTCTCTAAACACTCAACTTCTCTTACAAACCTTTATGATACCGATAATTGGAACGCACGATATTCCACTAATAAAATCGGTAGCAGCGCATTCACGTTGTTTGGATTTAATGATATGAGGACCTGTGAAATTACCTGTACAAGATACGTACCGTCTTCATTTATCAGGTGGCGCGCGCATTAAGCTTATTGCGATGCAAAGTATCTCATGCTGATGAGGAACTGAGTGAAATGTCCACAAAAAAAACTGCTTAAGATAAAGTGGGCCATCCGCCTGTTTCACTTATGAAAGTATGAATCCACGTATGAAATATAAAACCCATTTGGCAGTTCCTTCAATTAAATCACGTACTTATATAATATAAAATACACTTATTAGATTTTCGTGTTAGTTAGTATTTCCTACAGATCTCCAAAAATCTGAATACACATTTAATTTGGTCATACATACATATAATTTCGGCCCAACTTGGCTGAAAAATGCGGATGAGTGTGTGTAGTCCTTTATACGTAGTATTTGCAACTTATTTTGGCAAAATGAATGCTTATCTTTTGTGACCACAGATCAGGAAGTTACTGCGGTTATCTACCCACGCATGATTATGGAAGAGATCTGGTACAATGAAGTCATTATTTAAAAGTCTCTTTCTACTTGTGGTGTGCGGACAGATAAAAAGTTTATTTCATTTTTTCAAGCTTTTATTTAACTTGCAATGTTTGTTTGGGTCAAAATTTGGAACTGAATTTTATACCAGTAGGTTCATACTGCCACGTAATCCTAGTCTTGGTTCCATCCTATCTTGTAAAAGTAAACTTTTTTACAATTCTCCTGTTAATGTTTCTTTTCGTTTCTGACCACATATTGTTTTAATATGTATGTTTTTATTGTAGTTTGTATTCTGTGTAAAAATTATCGTTCCGTTGCTTCACTAAACAGCTCTGTCGGAAGACCAGCCTTAGTTGCCATCCAACTAACTTTATGCTGAGTCAGAGTCGTTTTAGTGGCAACTAGGCTTTTTAAAAATTCTTTAAAATATATATTATTAATTATTAATATTTAGTTAGGTAGTTGTTTGTGTATTTTGCTTATGTTCTGTGTAAGCTTAGTTTAGCTTAGTTCCACAATGAAAATATTTCCTTCTTTCTTTCTTTTACATCATTTTGTAAACTTTTTGTTTTCTTCAAGCAACTTTCCTGTTCAGTTATTAGACCTTATATGGTATATTTTAGTGGCAATCGACTCCATCTATCCTACAAAAGGGTCATGATCGTTTTAATTTGAACCACAACAAAAAACTTCACAACATAATAACTGTTAGGTGTGTAAGTTTCCATATAAGTTGTTCGTTTGGAACCCGCGGGGTATAATAGTGTCGCTTAGTGCAGAGCCATCGTAAGGGTTATAAGCGGTTGGTTAAGTTAAGCCACTTATTTCTATGGGGGCAATGAAAGATATATGAGGTCCAGTTTAGAAACATGATTGTGAAAAGCCTCCATTCCTTAGATAATGTTTATTGGAACTGTCTGAATTAGATGCTTACAGACAGAACGGCATAAAGGTTTAATTTATTCGTTGAAATGCGTAATACTATTTTACTTTTTTATATTTCTTTTATTGCGACATACAGCCAAAGAATGGATTGAATTGCCCTAGTATGTTACCTGAAAAAAATATAGGGGAGACATTAGGAATAAAAGTCAAAATAATAGATGCCCCAAAAACATCCAAATATGGCTTGAAGTTAACCGATTATGTACCGCAAGGATATTCAAACTCTAATTCGAAAACTTTTTTCCACAAAATTTTTAAAGAAATATCAAGGAAACAGTATTTAAATCAATCTATGTAAATAAAAATGAATGCCTAAATTTGTTGCTAAGCGCGAAACACGAGAATGGGTGGACCAATCCGAAGATAATTTAATTTATTTTCAATTCTTTGAAATTTGAGGTAGGTTTTTATGAAGTTTGTATCCCGGAAAAGTTGCTCTGTTCCCTTGCTATGTGGTCCCGGAAAAGTGCAATGTTATTCACCGGTGGGTATCATCCAATTAAATAAAAGCTTACGTTCTTACAGCTAAGTTCTGTCGCCTCTTCAAACCCTATCCCTTCATAGTATAGTATTATTTTATAGTATGTGGAGGGGAGTTTAGTTTGTAAGAAGTATTTAATGCATTGTAGCCCTATTCCCAATCCTTAGGTGCGAAGCTGCTTACCAATAGTGTCTAAAGTGTCAGCTGGTAGTTAATTGCTGGCAGCAATACTTTACGCCATATCGGGATAAGTTCATTCTAAAACATTGTTGGAAAATCTTGATTGTCGCCCCAGTTGGCAGATATTTTTATTAGTGTTGCCATAGGAGGAACTGATTACTAGTTAGCCCATTTATGGGGTGATTTTATATAAAATTAATATATTAACGGCTTGTATGAAATTACCGGCACGCACCGCTTTTTTCACGTAGGGATAGGTTGACCCTTCAGTACATCGATTTCATTCGCTACTGTGAATGAAATCGAATACACGTTGATATACGTAATAAGTAGCTCATTCCTTTCTCACGAATATTAAACCAAAGACATTATCAAAAAGTCCGGGAGAAATATAATTGCATACTTAAATTGAAATGAGTTTTTATTCGACGTATTTTCACCGACCTTTGGTTTGAATTGAAGCATTTGTGAGGTCACAAGGTGACTAAAAAGTAAAAAAGTACGCGATAAACTCAAAAATTATGTAGATTTATCGTGCCCATGGCAAGTTATTAAGAAATACAAGATAAAGTAGTGCTTATCCGCTACTCGCTCCCATGGTTTCTCTCCATATTTATTTCAGATGACATATGTGGCTTTATTGGAATAAAAAGTGGGCTACCCATATCTAGTTCATACTAAAGTTAAAATAAAGGAGTACCTACTTATTTAAAAATCATCGCTCCTGTTTGTTCCGGCTAATCTCCGAAACAGCTGGACCGATTTTAGCGAGACGTTCACTGGCAGATAGCTGATGTTATAAGGAGTAACTTAGGCTTTTCCAAGGGATAATTAATAGGCGTGCGCGATAAAACCGAATTTCACGCGGACGAAGTCGCGGGCAACAGCTAGTAGTAAATAATTTCAAAGCAGGAAAGCTCGTTTCTGAAGTACGTGTTAGCTATGTGTCTGAGAAAAAATATAATAGTTCATTTATCTAATCAGAACCGAACAATTTTGGAAATATATGCAATTGCTTTTCACTAAGAATCAAAAAACACAAATGCTACGAAATTTTAGTTCTTAATCTTTCATCTGAGGTTAAGAAAAAGGTTGCCTGGAAGAAGTCGCTATTAGCGATAAGGCCACCCATTGTATTACCTTAGCTTAAATATTGATCTTTACGAAATTTCCATATATACATACATATAAATACATAAAATCACGCGTGTTTCCCGTAGGGGTAGGCAGAAATCATGGTTTTCCACCTCCTACTATATATATATATATATATATATATATATATTTCCATGTATGGTGATCAATAAAGTATTATCTATATCTGACAATCCCTCAGGTCGTTCACATAAGATACCGCGCTCTAGGTTTCACTAGAAAATCGGCCATTAATGTTTAGCAGTAAAATGTGACAGAGCCCAGCGGGCGGCGCCTAGCGGGGTACCTAGGCTACCTAGGCTAGTGTGAGAAATCTATAACCCTCACCTACATAGGTGAGGTAGGCGCTTCACGTGCACTCATTATCCTTTTTATCTTGCCATTGCCCTACATGGAACTGTCTGTCATGTCTTGGAAAATTTTACAAACTAATTGGCATACTTTATGTCGTTCGGCTGCTCATAGCTCAGTTGGTAGTTGGAAATAACTACCTTCGATTCCCACCCAGGGCAAACATTTGTGTAACGAATTGATGTTTGTTCTGTTTCTGGGTGTTAATTATATTTGTATTTCTATAAAAAGTATAAGCAAGTTTTTTAATATTTTATGTGATACAGTTACATATATATCTGTCACTTATCTCGTTCCCAAAGTAGGTACAAGCTATGCTTAGTTGAGGCTAGATGGCGCTGTGGGAAATCCACGAATATTTATTTATATATATACTAGTAATTGAAAAGACTTTGATTATTATAGTTAATTGTTTTTAAGGAGACTACCTTAAACTAAAACTAAAATAAAAGTAGCTCAATACTAATGCAATTTATGATTATATCTTTCAACTGCATTCAAAACAGTTATATCTCACGATATGACTGATTTAATCCAAGCCTTTCTCGCTAAGAAGATGGCTGCTTGGCAGCAGAAATAGATTAGGTGGCAGTACAACTGCGCCCATGCCAAGTGTACGCTTTGGAAAAAATATCATAGGCAGAGACGCAGTTGTGTATTAAATAGTATGTAGATAATATCCATCCTATAAATGCTTGTTGGTAATTTCGTCAGTATAAAATCCATCTGACTGCCAACATTAAATAATTAATTAATAGAAGACAGAGAATGAAAGAATGAATAATTCGCGAGAAAATAATGGCGGCGACGAACTCATCCCTGGTCTACGTTTCATAATGTGAAACGTGGCCCACAGAAACTCTGCCTACCCCTTCGAGGATTAAGGCGTGGATCTATGTTTTTTTTATGTGATACAGTTACGGAACGAGCCAGCGGCCCACAGCGGTCGACTCATAACAACCGATGCGACTTGGGACCTCCCCTACCAGGTACGACAAGACCCAAGTCGCATCGTATGCGCCCGTAACTCTGAGACGTGTAGGTGGAAAGCCTCATGTGCCTGTAATTTCATCGGCAATCACACCTTTTAAACTGGAACACAGTAACGCGAACGCGTTACTGCTTGGCGGCAGAAATGGGATGGTTGCAGTACCTACTTTCCCGGACGAACTTGGCGTGTGTTCTACTGCTCTTATCGCATGTAACTTGTGAATAAGTTATCTTGTGAGCCTAAAATTGTGCTCTCATATTGTAGACTGTCGTGTTGACACTTCAAGGTGACAAATTGATAGATTTATACGAAAACCTTGCAGAGTATTACAAACTGCCGAGATAAGATTAGATCACTCACAATACAGATGTCTTTATCAATTTTCCCACGATTCAGAACTTTATCAGTAAATCAAGTTCAGCCCACACCGTATTTAGAAATTTTTCTTTTACTAATTATTTTCAGCATTATATCTAATTTTTTTACGTCAAACATTGTTGAGCAGATATCCATGGGCTGTCAGCTAGGTATACAAAAAGGGCAAAACTTGCGTCCTCACACACTAACGTATGGGAAGACCCAGATTGCGTTGCATCCATCGTTCTGTGACATAGAGATGTAACTTTCGTGTGCCTGTTAATTTAACGCGCACCAACGCCCATCAAACCGGAACACAGTAATACGAGTGCATTACCGTTTTGCAGAAATGGGTATCTATCTCTATACATAAGTTAATTATCTGGTCGAACATTGCACACAGATACATTATACATGTCTCTCATTGATTACACTAATAAAAAGTGTAAAGTTGTAAAAAATTAAGGTAAAAGGTTGCCAATGATAATTATTTAAAAAGAAGGTCCAACTATGTGACGGGAATAAACCTGCTACAATTATCTTGATGATTGAAACTATCTGCAGCTTGAGCAGATTACCTGAATTCCCTGGAGTTTTATTGGACGGAGCTTTTCTTACGCGACTGCCCAAAAAAAGGTAATGTTTTCAGTAATTTATGTATGAATGATATGTAAGTGAGTTTATTCCACGGCAACTTTAAAATATTTGAACAGATTTGGATGTACCTATGGGTTATCGTTACAATCTATTTCATCTTTATCACTTCACCCTTACATCATCCCGAGTGACATTGACAGCAAGTACTAAATGACAGCGGGCTATATTTTTATCAATTCAATATGGCGATGGAAATATGGTTACGTTTTCCAATTGGTTATTACGATATGGAGCAGGACAGTCGTGTTTTTAATCTTCTTGATTTTAGAAGCTTGTTTTAATTCGTTTCATAACATATGTAGGTAGGTAGGTAGGTAGGTATCATATATATATATTTCATTGCTGACTCCTAGGTAGGTCCATACCAACATTCGTTTAAGGCTGTGCTCATTTTCGGTCAGCTCTTAAATAGATATACAATGCTTATTGATCATGAGCTTTTGCACACGATCGTGCATGAAGAACGTGCCATAATCATAACATTTTATTCTCAGGATTTATCACTCTTAAGCGAAAGCTTTAGGGTTGAAATTTGTAAAGCTCTGACTTATTATAGCAAGGTTTGGACATCTGACGTCGAATTAGGCGTGGTGAACAGTCGCTTAGGAAAGAGGCCTAGACCTGTCAAGTCGTGGGACAAATGTTGAGATGAATTTTGGATGATCCATTCAGAGACGTGAATGGGTTTCGTATTCTGTACAGATGTATGCCCTGTTGGAATACAATTGGGACTGCACGCGCCATTTCGACTAAGACTTTTAAAATATAATCGTAGTATTGCAGTGATTGTGAGGTCATTTTCTTCCAACTTTCTTAGTTTTTCAAATTAAACAGACCTACAGTCAGCTTTTCTGAGCCAACCTTGGCCTGTGGTCCTTAGGTCATTTGCGAATCGACACACGGCCTTGCTCATATGGCACGCGTAACCTGTTTGTTAAGTAATGAACTCTGACTCATTTGTAATTTTACTGGCATCAGTGAAATAAACACACTGACAATCAGTAGCGCCACAAATGATCTCCTTAATAATGGGTAACCAAAACTAAGAGTATGAGACCCAGGAGTCGAATCGTTTTTTTTTTTTGGGATTTGGATGAAATTTGGTACCAAGATAGCTTATATCCTGGATTAACAGATAGGCTACTTAGATCCCGGAAAAGTGCAGTGTTCCCGTGGGATTACTTATTCACCGCGGGTAACACCGCGGGGCGCAGCTAGTTTAAAATAAAACGTGGTTGGTAATGGGGTCTAAAGGTTGACGACGGAATATCATATCAGAAATCTTATCTAAAATCAAAAAGCACATGCAAATGATGTTGTTTGTATCGGCGGACGCCTTGTAAGGCGCTGCGGCTACCGTGAGCACATGACTCACGTTTAAATTAGCTTACCACCTTCTCATTATAGATTTGTGCCTTGCATAAATACTCTGATGTGTGAAAACCTTTTTTTATCCAAGGACAAAATGGTTAAGTAGAATAAATTTTTTCTTCTGTTTGGGAATTTTTTCCTCAAATATTCAGTAAATATGGTCGCATTTAGCAAATAGGTAATATTGTTGGAAATAATTGAACCATTAGCACTTGTGTAAGGGAAGGAACTGGTTTCTGATACAGAGCTAACGCTAGCTCGGAAATCAGGGCTTTAACAAAACCGTACAATATTGTTTATTTCAAATAAAGTTTTATTATTCTTATTATTTCGACCACTTGGTTGGTAAAAATAAATGAGTTGGTAGAAACTCTGCCTTCTGCGCTGTAGGTCGTGGGTTCTATTCCCACCCAGGACAAACATTTGTGTGACGAACATAGATGTTTGTTTTGTGTCTGGGTGTAAATATGTATGTATTTATAAAATAGTATATAAGTATCCAGTTGTCTGGTTCCCATGATACAAGCCATGCTTAGCTTACATTGGGACTAGATGGCGCTGTGTGAAATGTCCACCAATATTTATATTATTTATTTTATAAATGGTCATATTATGTTAAAAAGAATAGGCAGTATTTTAAATTTATTTGCCAATATTGAGGTGACTGTTACCCAAACAAGGCACTGGATTATGGCATAAACATTTCAAATAGATCATAAAATCAATCAATGCAAGTAAGTACAATCATGCCGCATGAGAATGATGTTGAATCTCCATAAAAAGGATCCAATATATCTGATCCGCTATCACAGTCTGTCAGAGGAAACCGCTACAAAATAAACTCTATTGCGAAGTCAATAAAGAATTACTACTATTTCAGAGATGTGAATAATGTGGTTTAATCTTTTAGACTATTCAAACTGACAACTAAGATAAGGGCTCTATTTGATCATTAAATCAACAACTGCAAATGGAAATTAAATGCGTGGAATGCCAAAAGTATTATTTATGAGAATTAGGTGATGGAACAAGAAAGCAGTAAGTACATACGACTAAGGTCTTAACTTGTAAGGGATGCCCCGTGATACATTGCATTCCACCCTTCACTGTGACACGTTAAGATGGAATTACTGAAGTAACCTGTTACTTCACAGGAATTAATAGGTACAGCTTTCAAAAACACAAATTACAGATTTGCGGCAGATGGTCCTGGAAAGAACTCGGAACAAAGTTCTACCTGATTTAGTGAACTTAAAAGCTACTACTTCACTTCAAAACGATTAACACATTTATGGCATATTTTTTATAAACTAGCGATTTAATTTAAATTTACAACTGACTATTTTCCAAATTATAAACACAAACCTTCCTCGTTTATCGCTGTTTCTATCAGTGAAAATCGTATCAAAATCTAACGCTACAGGAACAGAATATTTCCATATTACTACCTATAAGTTGAGTTGGTTCTGTCGAACCATTGTGGTGAAAGTATTTTAAGTGCGCCTCAAAGAGGCTCCTTTCGTGCACTTTATAATTATTTCCACAAGGGGCTAATAGAATGAAGATTTCATTTACAGCGCACATGAAAATAACATTTGATGTCGGTAACATTAATTAACAGAAAGAATCTGCACTGAAATCTCTTCAGTGTTTGAGCTAATTGGATATTACCTTAATGGACGTTCCTACATTTAATATTAGTTTGATGTAATTGTGAAACTTAACGCGATGCACTACGGTTCATAATAGAACAAATTTATGGAGTTACCTAGTATAAGATTCATTCAAAAAATGCCCACAAAAACGTCTCGTGCACTAAGATCATATTTAATTGGTAATTTCTCATATTTTCCCGGGTTTCATTGACGTGTTTCATTCATTTTTGTTTTTTAGAACATTCTCGGCGCTTGATTCAAGCAATCAGTCGTTTTTCATTTCCTGTTGATCAGAGTTGGACTAATTAATCGTTTTCAATTGAAAATTGCAGAGACCGCTATCAGACTGCGATACAAAGTGCTACATAAAAAACTATGCTTAGTTACTACTTACTTTTTATTATTCCACCAATCTTATTACCGACTTAATTCGCAGAGTTCATCTGAAAGAACTTATTTAACACCAGCTGTTGCCCTCGACTTCGTCCGCGTGGAATTCGGTTTTATCAGGCACCCCTATTTTACCCCTCCCTAAGAATTCATATATAAAAAACCACTCAAATTGTGATACAGCTAGGTAAATATATTGGTGGACATTTCACACAGCGCCATCTAGCCCCGAACTAGGAATACCACGATATATATTCATCTAACCTAACTACGTAAGCTAAATAAGTAAGCTAAGCATAGCTTCATGGTACCAGACAACTGATATAATACAAATATATATTTTTCTTTTAAATACATACATAATATAATTCATATTAACACCCAGACACAGAACAAACATCTATGTTCGTTACACAAATGTTCGTCCTGGGTGGGAATCGAACCCACTCCAGCACAGAAGGCAAAGTTACTACCAACTGAGCTGTGAGGCCAGTCAAAAACTCAATATTTCATTGTCGTCCGACCGACTCTATTTGTTCCCACGTGTCGTTAGTCGTTGTACCCAATTAAATAATTATAGCTGTATCGATGAAAGCGCCATCTACATCGGACCCTCAATTGATTGGCCTAATTTGATGCGGCTACCAATACCATAAATTTTAAATGTTATAAATATCGTTCACTTAGTTAAAAAATGTTTTTGTTGACAAACAGACACTTCAATTTTATTTCTCTGTATTTATAGATATTATTGACTAAGTAGCTGTGGATTTATGTAAAGCTCCACAATTCTATTTATGTTTGTGAGTGAATTCCACCCCGCTGAGCTTGAGGACACCCCTGTCGTTTATTTATATTGGCGCCGGTTAATTATAACTCTCAGTCACCATAAAACAATAGTTTACTCTCTTAACAACTTGAAATTGCAGGCGCATGAGACGTAACATCCCCGTCCCGGGGTGACGGACGCAACGCAATGCTTGAGTCATCTCGTACTTAGGTGGAGATGACTTGAGTCGTATTATTGTTGGGGGCGGTTACCACTTAACATCAGGTGGGCCGTCAGCTCATTCTATCACCTACATTACATAAAAAAAATGACACTAATTTAAGAGCAGTAGAACTCACGCGAAGTTCATCCGGGGAAGTACTGCAGCCAGGCAGTAACGCATTTGCGTTACTGTGTTCCGGTTTAAAAGGTGTGGTTGACTGTGAAATTACAGGCACATGGGGCATTCCACCTACACGTCTCAGAGTACGGGCGCATACGATGCGACTTGGGTCATATCGTACCTAGTAGGAGCGGAGACAAGTCGCATCGCTTGTTATGGGCAGAGCTTACCACTTAACACCTGGTGGGCCGTCGGCTCGTTACGTAACTTTATAACATAAGAAAATGGTGATTTTTACAAGTGATTATAAGAAAAAACAATGATGAATCACGTGGGCGTTTCTCAGAATCCGATATGACTATTCATGGTCACAAATAATACTCTTACTATAAATAATATCTAGCAGTAGAACTCGTGCCAAGTTTCTCCGGGGAAGTACTGCCACCATATCAGTCTGTTATTGACCGGAAAAAATACTTTACAATATAGAGATACCAATATAACTGGCCTCACAGGTCAGTTGGTAGTAGTAAACCTGCCTTCTGTGCTGTAGGTCGTGGGTTCGATTCGCACTCAGGACCAGACAATATTTATATATAATAATAATAATATTGGTGGAAATTTCACACAGCGCCATCTAGCCCCAAAGTAAGCTAAACTTAGGTTGTATCATGGAAACCAGACAACTGATAGAATACATAAGATATACCTTTTTTGTAAATACATTCATCAAACAACAATTATCGTCACATAATTGTTTATCCAGGATGGGAATCGAACCCACGATCTACAGCGCAGAAGGCAGCGTTACCAACTGAGCTGTGAGGCCAGTCGTATTTATTTACATAAATTTATAACGGTGGGTCGCGTAATCGCTTGATATGAGACCCCACAAGGCTTCATCGCGTATTTCAACCGAACTGGTAATCCTGACCTCTGTGATTCACGCGACCCTCGCCCGCACCCGCGCCCGCGCCGCGCTCCGACACCGAAAACTCTGAACTTAAATTAAAGGCACATGAGACATACCACCTTCACGTCTCAGAGTTACGGGCGCATACGATGCTCCTTGGGTCTTGTCGTACCTAGTAGGGGAGGACCCGAGTCGCACTGCTTGTTATGGGGCAGAGGTTACCACTTAATCACATAAAAAAAATTAAAAACTTGTCAATAATATTGACTTTCATTGCTGCGAACAAACGAAAACTAAAGAAGAAACATTAGTGTGATGAATATGTTCTGAGGCCTCACAGCTCAGTTGGTAGTTACAGTAACTCTGTCTTCTGCGCTGTAGGTCGTGGGATCGATTCTCACCCATGACAAACAGTTGTGTGGTGAATAATATGTTTGTTCTGTGGATGTTAATTTATTTTATATGTATGTAATAGATTTTACCAGCGGCTTCGCTCGCGTTAACGTTGATTTTGTCAACCATTAAAGCAAATCGCAAATCGGGTGACGTAATAATAAGTTTCATACAAAGTGTACCTCTCCCCTCACCCCACCACCTATAAGATTTTAGCGAAAAAAGTAGCTTATAACCGTCTCCAGCGTCCCATCTATCTCTGTATCAAAATTTATCTTAATCGATTTAGCGGTTTAGGCGGGTATGCGTAACAAACAAACATACTCACTTACGCATTTATAATATTAGTTTCAAACAGCTTTATAATTATTAGTATAATAGCTGCACCCGCGGTGAACAAGTAATCCCACGGGAACATTGCACTTTTCCGGGATCAAAGTAGCCTATGTGTTAATCCAGGATATAAGCTATTTTGCTACCAAACTTCATCCCAATCCATTCAGCCGCTTGAGCGTGAAAGAGTAACAAACATCCATACAAACTTTCACGTTTATAATATTAGTAGGATATTATATTCGCAACCCAAGTTCACATTGTTAATGTAATTTCACCAGGCTCCAGACGCAGTTACACCACAGATTACATCTGCACATTATTTTGGCGTCAACAGTATCGTACCTCCCATATCGGGCAACACTTATGCCATATAAACCTGATTTTTTACCTTAAACCAACATAAACTTAACATTTCACAGATAAGGCACGAGTTAAGTGTCTATTGTTAGTAAACAGATAAAGGATATGTTGATATCATTTAATCAACTGAGAAAACGGAGTTAAGTCATTTTGATAATATATTACGCCGTTTTTGTAGTCCAAAAAGTCCTGCTTGCTTCAACTTATCTTTTTTTTTATGTGGGAATGTTACGGAAAGGTATGGTGTCATGGACGACTTGGGTCCTCTCTTACTAGGTACGACAATACCCAACTCACATCGTATGCGCCCGTTACTCTGGGACGTGTAAGTGAAATGTCTCATGTGCCTGTAATTTCATTGGCAACCACACCTTTCAAACCGGATTACAGTAAAGCGAATGCATTACTGCTTGGTGGCAGAAATAGGTAGCAGTAATTCCCCGGAATAACTTAGCATAAATTCTACTGGCTGCATAATACTAGGGTACTACGTATATTAAGTATATTTTAACAGGCCTCACAGCTCACTGTTCCTTATGCGCTGTAGGTCGTGGGTTCTATTCCCACCCAGGACAAACATTTGTGTGACGAATATAGATGTTTGTTCTATGTCTGGGTGTTAATATGTATTACAGAATACAGAATAAAAATATATTATATGGATGTATTTACAAAAAAAATATGTATTCTATTAGTTGTCTGGTTCCTATTGTATAAGCTTTGCGTAGTTTGGGGCTAGATGGCGCTTTGTGAATTGTCCACCAATATTATTATATTTTACACAGGCCAGTAGGATCACGAAAAAGAGTTACAAAATAACTTGCAACACGTGAACTTTGTTGAAATTAATTACATTACACGCTGACAATTTTCGCCTAAAGCCTCGGCGCCATATTAGGGAGGACACGACCCGGTCGCCCCTTATACGGACACTTTTTGGGCTTTCGAAAACGTTTGCAGATATATTGTGCGTTGCCTCGTAATGATGCACCTACCTACCTGCTGCCATCCATAGCCTACCTCACGAGTTTGCGCTCACTATAAATCTCACGATACATAATAAGTAGGTAGATATTAGCATTAAAACCACAGGATATTGATAGATTTTTGAGACAAAACTTGTGCCATGTTCTTACGAGGACGTAGATAGATATATAGATAGATCATACTTTATTGACCACCATACATGAAAATTTCGAAATGGGCGGCCTTATCGCTAATAGAGATTTCTTCCAGGTAAACTTTACGTACGTAAAGTACGACGTACTGCTACCATACCTTCTTTTGCCGCCAAGCACTAACGCATAATCATTACTGTGTTCCAGTTTGAAAAGCGTGGTTGTCGGTTAAATTACAGGCACTTGAGACGTTCCACCTTCACGTATGAATGCTACTGTAGGAGCATTACAATGCGAACTGGGTCTTCCAATGCTTAAGTGGAAGAAGAAATTAGACTTCACTTTTATTATGGGAAGAGGCAACCCTTAAGAGCAGTAGAACTCTCGCCAAGTTCGTCCGGGGAAGTACTGCCACCATGCCCATTTCTGCTGCCAAGCAGTAACGCGTTCGCGTTACTGTGTTCCGGTTTGAAAGGTGTGGTAGCCGGTGAAATTACAGGCACAAGAGACATTCCACCTGCACGTCTCAGAGTTACGGGCGCATACGATGCGACTTGGGTCTTGTCGTACCTAGTAAGGGAGGACCCAAGTCACATCGGTGGTTATGGGCAGAGGTTACCACTTAACACCAGGTGGGCCGTCGGCTCGTTCCGTAACTGTATCACATAAAAAAAAAACCTTAATATCATGCATATGACATAGTCGCATAAAAAAGATACATGGGAAGGTGATAAGAAACGACTCCCCGCGCAGTGTTCTTCCAGAAAGTAGTTACCATACCCACTTCTACAGCCAAGCAGTAGTGCACTGGACGTGCTTTGTTCCGACGCCCTTGCAATTAGAGGCAAGTGATATTTATTTATTTCATATAATAATTTGATATGTAGGTACCGATTACGAGTCACAGAGTGACTCGGTGGGGCTTCAATACGCTTCGAGCTTCAACTCAGCTCTTCCAATAGGTACCTACTTTAATACTTTATAGCTTATAATTTAAACTATCTAAAATGTCTATGTTACTTTGATTTCATTAAATTTGTAGTTTAAATATAGAGCAGTTTACATAAATACAGATAATGCAAACACCTGACCCATACTGGAATCAAACCATCACCTTGTGTATTAGTTAGCCGCTGAACCAATTTGCGCCGAGATAGATGGATAGATTATATCTTTATTGTACACGATTATAAAAACCAGTCCAAAAAACAGTTATTTTACAAGTAAATATTACAAAGGGCGGACTTATCGCTACGAGCTATCACTTCCAGGAAACCTCTGGATAGACGGGATCAGTACGGATAAGTTAGGATGGTGGCGTACCTACATAAGAAAAAATAACCATGTAACTACTTAGATAAACACTAAGTTCGATTCCATAATTACTTTACTCATATAATTATTACTTATATAAGCATTTACATGTTATTCCAAACCGTATACGTTCTCAACTGAACACCAAAAAAGATAACCGAATAATTGTTACGCGCCAAATCAACGCATTCTACTTCGATTCTAAACAGTAACAGCCCATTTAAGAAAACAAAATATGTACTATCTTACATCTGAGATCCATCGTATAGGTACTTAGGCAAGGTCTGAGGAAGTCACAAGTAGGTATACCTCGGCTTCGATATTGTTTTTCAATCACCATTTTCTAAATCAGTGTTATCTAATATGTGACATATGGTAGGAGGTAGGTTAGATCAGTTAAAGGCAACGAGACCAACAACCTGTTAAATAACTAACTTTGTGTTTTAACTAAAAGACGGAAACGAGCAAAATTTTTGACCCCTTGCATCTGAAAACTTCAGAAGCCCCAATTAAGGCGTAAACTTGTAACATATGAACCTATCCTTATTTGCATTTTAATGATATAACTAGTAGGTAATTATGAAAAAATAAAGAAGTCGATTGAATAGAGATTGATGGGAATTTCGGTAAAATCATAATATTACCAAGATTTTGAATTTATATACCTAAATATTATTATTATTATTTATAATCCTTCAATCAATCAAAAATTAGCATGTAACGAGGATATAATAGAAACAGAAGGGTTTAAATGTGGAGGTAGTGGGAGATTAATGAGAAATATATGGATTATGTGAAAAATAACAGAGTAAAGGAGTAATTAGTATGTACTGAGATGACAAATTCATTATGATGAAAATAATTGCGTTGGGTCGATCCCATTTAGACGACGTGACATACAGAAGAGAATATATAATAAAATAAGTTGGGCCAATCCCACGTTAAATTCTCAACTTCAAGATGACCAGTAAGATTTACAGGCTGGGCATTATTAAGTCATACTTTAGCTGATCGTACATTGATGCAGATAGATGACAGCTTCAGACGTGCGCGCGTGCGTGCCGAGTAACTGTGTCAGTGTTGCCATATAAACCGTTTTTCGGCTTTATCTCGCCTGTTGATAATCGATCCGTTTACCGCTTTTTTCGTATCATTCCTAAGGTATAAATCGGAGAATCCGTTGACGATGTTAAGTACCCACCTAACAAAATACTTTCATTGAAATGATTACAACTAATTATACTAGCATACATATATTACTAATACAAAAGTACCTATGTGTGTTTCTAACTAATTCGCGGCTTAACTACTGAACCGACTGTAAGGCATGGCATATACTTAACCAGCTTAAGCTAATTGTACCACAGGGGTGAGACGACGGGCTTAAGTATTTTAATGAAACTTTTAAGATTGTTCTTTATTATGTACACATCCTACCTCTATAAAATCGCCTCTCTCTAGCCTCAAAGGTTTGCTGGAAGAAAACTCTTTGTAGGGTTAAGCTCGCCTTTGTACATGTATCACTTATGACTTTTTTGTATATTTTATTTTCTGTGTACAATAAAGAATAAAGAAGATACGATTGACATAATTATGTATATTGTTGTTATTATTCGTTAATTTGTAAGCTCTGCTGTCCTTGCATGAATAACCAAATAGTATTTTAATAAATTTATGCACGGAGAATGTAAGTTCAATGAAAATGATTAAATTTTAATGAAATACTGGTAAAAAAATATATTCTATTTTAGCGTTTTCAACGAACTGCTACATTTTAATATTTAACTATCTGGCAGCATTCGATTGAACAAAAAACGAGAAAGAAAAAGCATTAGGGTCAGGGAATTGTAGTACAAATAAGTGCAAAGTTTATTGAGTTGATTTTATCACAGAAACTGATAAAACAGTTTATTGAATTAATTTTAAAGCATGACGTAGTGACATAAAGGCAATAAAACTTCTACTTCATTCCAGTTTAGTCAAGATAAATTATATCAAAATGTTTAGTGATATAGCACGGAAATGGGTGGTTTCAATTAATATTTTAGTGTGCGCCTTTTACTTGGGACAAAGATGGATGGATGTACGGCTGTCTCCAGAGTCCCTTCTGCAACATATGTTAGATTTAGAGAAGGATAACCTAGTTGGTGTCGGTAAACTTCAGCCGAAAGTAGCCCTGGGGTATGGAGGCTGTCATGACCTTTTCGTCAATGCTACTGCTCTTCTGGACTACAGAGAGCTGGAGGGAACGCCGGAACATTACAACGAAATAACAGACAAAGAGGAGCTGCTTAGAAGCTTTGCCTATTTCTTTCATCATGGGGCTGCTGCTGAGTAAGCCAAAATTTAATTCAAACATGCAATTTTTTGCCTTATATGTTACTTTTGGCAATGTTACGTTTGACTACCTGATTTTATGTGACTATATAGCTAATAGTATAGTTACAATAATAATGGTAGACATTAAACACTGTGTATATAGCCCCGAACTCAGTATGCAATGGGAACTAAATAACTGGTAGAATATTTATTTATTTTTGTAAACACATGCATATAAACACATATTAACAACCACCCGACATAACACCTGGGTTGGAAATTAACCAATGCTTATTCTGTTTGCAGAAGGTTCATGTCAAACTCAGAACTATATGACAGCCTTATCAAACACGCTTTAAAACTCCCGGATACCAGATGGGCTATTGGTGGCAATGCTCCACTCATGGCGAAGAGGTTCCACATTGAAGGGTGGAATGTTCTTTTTGCTGCCAAAATGAGCAAGAAGCTGAAAGAACTGATTCCTTCAAAGATTCAGATAGTTGGTGATGAAGAGAATGAAGAAGTGAAAGATGATATTCACATGATTCTGGAATACAAAGCTGATGAGAAGTTTGGAGAGTACAAGGCGCCTCGAGCCAATAGGTACATCATGCATAATGATAAGAATAATCCTTTATTGAGTTCTTTGGAGAAGTTCGGAGAAGTGTTGCCGGTGTTCAAACCCAATTTGCTAGTCATTAGTGGATTACAAATGATGGATAATTTTCCCTTTCAAGTTGATGGAGCAGGTACAACTATTAATAATATTTTATATAATCTAAACTATATATCTAAATTATGGGGTGATAAGCCTTGTTGGCTTTGGGCTGCAACTTGTCTAGAAGGAAAACTCCAAAATCAAACCCCCACCATCAGGGTGCATACCCACCCCGTGCTGAGGGATCTGGAGCCATTGAGCAAGCTGGTCATTAATGGAGGGTGTCTATGTTGGTGGTCATATGACACAGCATAGATCCACCATACCTGTAAAGAATTCTGCAGGGGTGGAACTTTTAGCTTTTCTTGTAGTGATTCAGAAAAAAAAAATGTGAGGGTGATGGGTTCTTCCACCTGCCACATCCCGTTTCAAAATATACACAGAGAGCCATTTTGCTATTTGAATGTTGGATGAAGAATGGATGAGAAGTTGAATCTATGAGATGAGGTAAAGAGAAATTCATGTTCTTTGAAGGGTGGAGAATGTTAGATGGCATGAGGTACAAATAGCAGTATGTAATAAGAAAGAATGGTTACGTTGGCCAGCTATCAGACCTAATACCAGAATGCAGGTGGCAAAAATATGGGACACACAAGCGGGGTTTCGAAAAGTTATCGGATGTTTGGATTAGGTCTTTTCCTTGCAATGCATAGCCCAGAAATTGATGGCAAAGGGTCAGAAAGCCTATGCGCATTTGTGGATTTAGAATAGGCATTCTGTCGCCTGAGTTCTGTCTATCTCTTTGGGAAAATAGCTGTGAATTAATGTGTAAAATCTATAAACATTGAAGTATTTCCAATATTCTAATTTTTATAACTGTAACATGTATCATTATTTGCTTACAGATCTAAGAGAAGAAAGACTTGATTTAGTTAAAGAACAAATTTTAAACCAACCAAACAACACCCTAGTCCATTTTGAAATGGCCAGTTATGTAGATATAGAGTTACTTTTACACCTCACAACAAAAGTGTTACCTTATGTTGATTCAGTGGGGATGAACGAACAAGAGCTGGCAAACTTACGCAGTGTTTTAGAATATGGTGAAGTGAGCGTTGTCGCTGATTCCAACCCTAGAGTGGCAATGGCATTAGATCTCATGCGTTTGATATTTGCCATGACACGAAAACTGAATGAAGAGCATGGAGGTCCTAGAAATTTGACAAGAATTCACGTACACACCCTAGCCTATCAAGCAATATTGACAGTCAAAGATTCAAACTGGAAGAGGACACGGGCTGCCACTGCCAAAGCCTCACTGACTGCACACAGATATGTGTGTGACAATTCTAATATTGAGCTGGATCAATGCAAGCTTCTACTTGATGGAAGTTTTGCTGTGACAAGGGATGTTAACAATGACAGAAGGGTTTACTTCGATTCCGCTGAACCCATCGCCTGCTGGGATGAGATAGTCAACAATGAGGATGTAGAAATCTGTGTAGCACCAGTGCTGGTCTGCAAGGAAGCACGCTTGACAGCGGGAGCTGGAGATAATATCTCGGCTGCTGGACTTGTACTACAAGTAGAGATATGAACAATTGCTTTAGTTCATTAAAAAATATATCATGTTATTTACATCTTAAATGTACTTATACACTGATGCTTACTTTTTACATTCATCAATAATTATGCATTTAAATATATTTATGTTTCATGTTAAAATTTATGCATTGAGAGCAATAATTCACTTTTTAGTCTTAATTTTTGACAGTGGTAATGTTATTTATTAAATTTTAATGACCAATTTATATATATTCCTATAAAACATTCCTGCTTTAAATTATTTTTAGATAATTTAATTTATTGACAATATTAAAAATATGTACTTATAGAGGTAATATTTATTTTATTCCAAACAATAAATGTTAATACTTAAATACAAAGTGTTTTTATAAACATAACTAAAAGTAATCTCGCCGTACTGCAAATCCCAATCCATAATGGACAAAGTGCGAATAAACACTTATTCGCAAAAACTGCGCCTGCGCTGTACCTAGCTAGGTACAGAGGGAACGAATTTGCTAAATTTGATCAAATGAAAAGTTTTCTCTCGTATTAACTCTTCAATGATTGATTGAATGAGCCCCAGTGTTGCCAACCCTAATTATAGTAAACTAGCTCTTGCCCGCGACTTCATCCGCGTGGAATTCGGTTATTTTACCCCTCGGAAAGTAGCCTAAGTTGCTCCTTGTTACATCAGCTATCTGCCAGTGAAAGTCCCGTCAAAATCAGTCCAGCCATTTCAGAGATTAGCCGGAACAAACAGAAAGACAAAATTTTGTTTTGGTATATGTACCGTGTATATTGTACATCCATTATGCACTTAGTAAAAAGCGGTTATTTTAATATTACAAACAGACACTCCAATTTTATTTATGATCATGCCAAGGGGCCCAATGATCGAAAATAAAAGAAAAAAGAAACACTTATTATAATTCTAATATTTATTTCAAGAATTTATCAATGCATAATCATTTATGAAATCTGTTAGCGATGAATTATTAGTACCTACTTGAAACATTAATCTTGTTCAACACAATTTTGGATCATAATGGATAAAATTAAAATTACATGATAACGCTACATCAGTCGTCTAAGTACTCGAAAGGTTCCGGGGGTTCAGGTTCCTTCTCTTCCTCGGTCTTGGGGCCGAAGGCGGCGACAGGTTCGACCAGCATTTGTTCCACGTCACCAGAATGGTTCAACATCACAATACCGCCGATGGTAACGTCTTTCAACGGCACGAATCCGGATCCCTCCACGATGGAAATATTCTTGAGCTGCTGCCTCATCACTCTGGCGGGGTTGCTCAATATTTCGAAGGACGGTTCCGGTTCCTTCTTCTCCTTGGTTTCCTTTTCTTCCGTCTCCTTTTCATCCTTCTTCCCATCCTTCGATGTCGCGGCTTCCTTGTCGTATTTGCCGTGGAAGGTGATATTCAAGTTTGGTGTTTTAGAGGGCTTCTTCTCTTCCTCATCGACGTCCATCTTAGATGTCGTCGAAGAAGTGATGCTGGTGCTGGCGGAGCCGTCGGTGCCGTGCGCCTTCTTCCGCGCTTTAGCCGCAGCGATACTGAGAACGGCGGTGGTGACGCGCTCCCTCTCCTCGCGCTTCTTTTCTTCCAACGGCGCCGGGTAAGCGTACAGCGACGGCTTGGAGTTGGACTTTATGTCCAGCTGGGGCATCTTGAGGTCCGAGTTGAGAGCGATAAGACACGTCGGCGTGAACGCCAGCGACAAGCAGTGCGCGAGCGGGAACCAGTACCAGTACTGCGTGAATACCAACATGCCGACCACGGCGAGCATATTCATGTGTCCCGTCCGGTTCTGCAGCGAGACAGTCACGTTGCGCCCACCGGCGTCAATGATGCCCTGAGCCATGATAGCGCCGAATTTCGCCATCACATCTTCGTGCTTGTTGGATATCACTTGCGAGTACAGCTGGCGGAAGTAAGTGACTTTTGGACACAGGGCTTCGGTCTGTTGGATCAGGATCATGGCAGAAGCGATCAGCGCCCCTTGACGTACGAAATTGACGGGGTCGAATTTAACCATCGGTTCCAGGAGGCCGATGGCTTCGCGGTTGCCGGTGCCGGCGCACGCGATACCGAGGGCCATAGCCGCGCCGTATCTCACGTGAGGATTGTACGATTCGGCAAGTAGGGACACTACTGACGGGCATTGCTCTGGAGTTCTGAACAAGAGGAATCCGAGCGCGGTGACGGCCGCGCGACGGACGTCGTCGTTTACGTCGGAAACGGCCACGTGGAGTAGCGTTCTGATAGAGTCATTGTTTCCTGTGCCACAGTATGCGGTGGCGATCGTATAGCATCCGGCGCGTCGCAGTAACGGATCCTTGTCTCTTAATAGTTGCTGCACCAGGGCGTCGGCCTCCTCCAGTCTTCCATACATGGTGAACGAGATACCGACGGCGAGACCTCGCAGAATCTTCTCGTGCTGTGTCTCTTGAGCATATGCCACCATATCTTCAATGGCGGCCGCATGCTTCGACCCCAGCATGACCATGCCCATGGCTATTCCGGCCGCCTCCCCGGTAACGGCATCGTCTTGGTACAAGTTGAACTTCAGCTGTTCGTAGACATCTTGCCTGTGAGTGCCCATCGCAGCTAATCCGAGACCCAGACAGCCTCCGTGGCGGACCATTTCATTCTGAGCATCTTTTAATTGGGTTAAAAGATAGTCAATGATATTAGCGCCATGATTAGCGTGGATTAAACCAAGAGCATAGAGACCGCCACCCTCGGAGTACCCTGAGGAAGGGCCTGCCTCCTTGGGTAAGTATGACTGCATGAGAGCCAATGATTCACCCTCGTGACCTCTGTGGATGACTCCAAGAGAAGCTGTAACCGTTAGTTTGGCCCAGTTTGTTGCTCTCGCTAGCCATTCTAGATTGTCTCTCAAAAACTGATCACTGGTTGTACCGGCATGCATAAACGCATTGGCTATGACAGTAGCTGTGTGGCATATGGAGACTCTAATAGCATCTTTGGTATTTTTGAGTATAAGCATGTCTGCATGGTTGGATCTGATCAAAAACTGTAGCTGTAAACCTATGGAGACATCTCCTCCGAGAATGGATATTAGTTTTTCTACTCTCTTTTGATGTTCTTTCTCTTCATCATTCAGACTGTCAATATCTCTTTCAGGTTTCTTTTCTTCACTTGTAGCTACTGGGTCAACTTCCATTGTATCGGGGAACGGTCCCCCTTGAGGTTGAGGTTTGCCACCGAGGGCACTAGGAATTGGAGCTGTACATCTTAGGGCTTGTAAAACTCTTCCCAAGAATTGTTGTGTGGCCGAGTCATATAAGTCAAAGCCTATCTGATATGCCATGAGAACGGATTCTTGTGGTCCATTAGTAAGTTTATCGAGGATTTCGGCAACTGACAGAGGATCTTCAAGGAAGATTAGACACTGGCACATGTTAACATAATCGGGGATGTTGAGATTTCTGTAGAGACCAACCAGGGACCTGAGGACTGTGCTGCGGAATCCTTTATTTTGCAGAAGGCTCATAGCAACAGTGAAGGCATAGAGAAGCATACCTGAAATAGAAAAAAAAAATATGGTCAAACCTTTTCAAAACGTTATTATTAAATGTTAAGTTCCAAAATTTGTTTTAAATTTTGTTATAAACTATACAGCAATTTGGGTTTTAGGATAATTTTCATATTTTGACTAATAAAGTCAAAATATGAAAATTATCCTAAAACATTATCATATCATTTAATTATTTAATCATTTATTGAAACATTTATGTGACATGGTCTAAAAAAAGAGGACAAAAACCTTTCCTTTGTCTCAATGGTGGTAAAGTACTTACCAGCAACATCATCTGATTTCATGATGGATTCCTCAAAGATATCCATGCGGCGAGTCTCCAGAGCCAGGCCAAGCGCCTGTCTGTACTGTCCATCGTCCAGGCATCGCTGGAACATCCGGTTTACGATAGCCTCCAAACGAGGGTCGATGATTTCCGCCGAGCTATCTACGAACAAAGCTTTCCTCTTCTGTGTATAGAAATCGATCGCCTTCGCAATCGTCGTATCGACGTATTCATTTCGGGCGTTCACGTCAAAAAGGTCACCAGCACCCAGCGCGTACGTTAGCGAATCTTCAAACGCTCCCAAGTGGTAGTACACCTTACTCGCCACCAAAGCGGCGAGCTGGTGCTGTGAGAACACCTTGTCTTCATGCAGAATCTCAATCTTTTCGATAGACTCAGATATTTCGGGCCAGAATTCATTGACGATGGTGTCCAACCTTTTCAACGCGAACTCCTTTACTTCGGATATTGGCTCGTCCAGCAGGGATATAATCCCCGCAGCTGATGTGATGTTCATTTTGAGTTTTTGTTACTTTTCTTCAGTCAATGAATTATTGAACTTTCTATTAAAACAATTTCTTCCGAAATGATTACACACAAATTATTACGATGATTTGACGATTTCTGGTTACCATACCATAGACAACTAAAATTTGATTGAGTTGCCACTCCAAGAAACTGAATATTGCCAATACAACGCCACAAAACCAAAGAAAATCAATAATTAACTAATAACAGTAATGATATAAACAAAAATGGAAATACGAATATTATGATTTGCTTATATCTTTACAAAGGGCCCATTAATTTAATAAATTGATTTCAGCTATTTACTTATAATTAAAAATACATTTATTTGAAGGATTATTTGTTAACCGGTCAAAATCTTAGATAGTCCCAAATAAATTCATTTTGTGTTCATGTTAATTTTTCCATATTTGATAAGGATTAAGGCTTAATAAATTATTATCTGTTCTGTTTCTTTTTTCACATTATGCGGAAATTTAACGTAGTAGTAAAAACACCGCCGTTTACCCATAAAATATGTAGACGACAGTACGCTCGGAAACTTGCCTTGAAGATGAGCTAGAACCTTTTTTCAGACTATACTCAACTTTATTTTATTTCTAATAGTGGGAATTATATTTTATGCTTATAATGAACCGGCTGCGTCTTTCGTTTGTTTCGTAAAAGTAGGTTTTCAAAATTTTTGTGTCAAGATTAGTACAGGTCTACCAGGATCTGATGGCAAAAAGGGAAAAAAAGAAATTGACGCTAGCAATACTGGGGAAATTGGAGTAAAACGTTTTGATACTTTTTTTTTCCTTATAGCGGCTGATTCTTGGTGTGATACATGCAAATATAAAAATTTATCCAATGATCAAGGATAGTTTTTGAAAATCTTACTGTGGTGAATGTGGGATTCGAAATTTAGATGAAAACTCACATTACTCTGTTCATGAGTTTATTAAATAATTATAGGCTATCAGAACTTGAAAATTGTTCCAAATACTGCACATCCATAAAAAAGTCTTCATCGGATGAACGATATTTATTGTATTTTTTTTTGTGAATTAAGTCTGTGGCTCCTGAACAAACATTGTGAGTTGTCATCTATCTGTCAGAATTTCACACATACAAGTGATACATTCCTACGCAGTGCGAAACATCTGTTTGCGATTTATTCAAAAACGAAAATTACAAGTATTTTATAGAAAATGTTAGACTTGTTTAGCATCTTCAGTAAAGGAGGTATTGTGCTATGGTGTTTCCAGAGCACGGGCGAGATTTTCTCGCCGCCTGTAAACGCGCTTATCCGTAGTGTTATTCTACAAGTAAGTTAATCGCTTCAGAACCCAGAACGCGACTTGTTTATAACGTAATTAGTGATTCAGACACGTGGAAATCCCCGTGTCACATTTATTTCCTCTATTGCGGTGCTGTGCAAATTTAAAATTGGCCGACGTCCTTATAAAAGCGATGAAGGTAATTGTAGTAACCCTGATTTGCATTTCAGGAGCGTTCTGGCAATAATACGTACAACCACAACGCTTTGACGTTGCAGTACAAGCTGGACAATGAGTTTGAGCTGGTGTTTGTGGTCGCGTACCAGAGAATATTGCAGCTTTCATATATTGATAAGTTCCTCAATGATGTTCATCTGGAGTTCAGGGATAAGTACAAGAATGAGCTTGCTCGCGGTAGCCAACTCATGGATTTTGATTTCATGAAGAATTTCAATCGGGTCCTGAAGGAATGTGAAGAATGGGGTGAGTGGTATTCATAAAATAATCTAATTCGCATATATATCAAATAAATAATGTGTAAAGTTTTTATCTAGAACCTAATTAAATTTATGTAACTTAAATTAATTAGTAGAAAACTTTGAACAAATTGAAGTGGAATAGTAATTCAATGTTATCAATTTATTTACATTATGAAATATAAAATGTTGCACCTAAATAGATAATTCCATTATTATGCAAGAATACAACATTGTACATTGCCTGAATTGTTGCATTAAAAATAATGTCATAGTATTTTGCTTGTCTCTAAATGAATATGAATGATCATATCATGACTGCTTGCTCATGAGACTTTAGATATCTTCATTTCTCTAATTGACAGCTGCAATACAAAATAACTTGGTTCATCCCATACCTAAACAAAGAACAACCAATTTGTATAGCTGTCTGTATAAGGTGGGACTTTTGCTCTCTGTCACTATCCACCAAAAGTAATTATATCAATTTTCATTACAGGTAAACTACAAGCTAAGATTCCAAAAAGAATGAAAACTTTTGAAGACTCTTTAAAGTCTAAAAAAACTGTAGCTTCTATGATTGAGCGAAAGGGTGATGACAAAGGAAAGAAATCTGGTAAGGATTATATAATTTTGTAGAAAATTCTAACTGGAATGGGATAAATTAAATGCCAGAGATATTTTCAGTGTGAAATTAATAAAGTTTTTTAAAAAGCTTTCATAAATTGTGATTGCTGTGGAGTTAAAGAGGATGTATATCAGATGTTAGTGGAGTGTGTCCAGAGTTACCTATTTACAGATAACCTGCTCTCTAAATGAAGGATAACTGGCTTCACATGGGTCTGTATCTATTAGCTTCACTAACCTTTGATGCAGCTATAATACTATACACACACATCCAAACTAATAAATAAAATTTTGGGATTCACATGTTGTAACTAAAGAACAAAAGTCCCCAAAAAAGACCTACCAAGTTGGCAACCTCAAGTTCACTTTTTTATTTCAGTGAAAATAGTAGAAAACAAACCACTGTCCAATGGTAAAGCTGAGGAGGCAGCACAGATTGAAGATGATCTGATTGCGGCCAACCGGGCCAAACTTGCGCAGAAACTGTCCAAGACCAAGAAGGAACCTAAGTGAGTGAAAAAATTCAGTAACTGCTATAACAGCATACAAGGCCATTCATTATTCATTGCACAATATTTATTAGTTTAAAACTTTTATTCAGAGTTTGCAAGAAACTTAATAACAATACTTTTTTGGATTTTGGAACCCATATCTCGACTGTTATGATGTCTTTTACCTGTATATACACATTTGAACAGTGAAATGTGTGGATTCAAATTAGTGAGTAGAAATCACACTCGGTTTTCCTTTTGTTTGTGAAAAAACACCACTGTTTGTCACTTGGAGCCTTTCACAATAAACACAGTTTTTCCATAAGGATGTGTTGTCACAGAAATGCTTTATGTTTGCAAATGCCTCATTCACCAAGTGAATCAGTCATCAGACACAATAAAAAAAAACTGTCCAAAGGATGTATTGTATGTAGGACATGAGTGAAACCATCGAATGCTAGATTAACACTGTTAATTAATTAGTAGAGAGACATATAATAGCTAATAATTCATACACTACGGTGTATGAATTTCCGGTGAAATTACAGGCACATGAGACATTCCACCTACACGTCTCAGAGTTACGGGCGCATACGATGGGACTTGGGTCTTGTCATACCTATTAGGGGAGGACCCAAGTCGCGTCGGTTGTTATGGGCCGAGGTTACTACTTAACACCAGGTGGGCCGTCAGCTCGTGCCGTAGCTGTATCAAATAAAAAAATATATACTATACAATTATGTTTAATTAATTTATTTTGTACAGAAAATCTCCAAAAAGCCCGAAGGTTGTAGAAAAGGAGCGAGTGAAGCAGCCGCGCGTGTGGGAAATGGGAGGCAACTCGCGCGACCTGCCCACACTCGACTTCAGCTCTGACAAGGATGGAGACACTCACGCCGAGATCAATCCTGACACTCAAGTACTGTTTCATAGCTCAGTTGGTAGTAACCCTGCCTTATGCGCTGTTGGTCGAGGGTTCGACTCCCATCCAGGACCAACATTTGTGTGACGACATAGATGTTTGAACTTTGTCTGGGTGTTAATATGTATTTATAAAAAAAGTATATAAGTATGTATATCATGTATATCAGTTGTCTGGTTCCCATGATACAAGCTATGCTTAACTTACTTTGGGGCTACATATATTCTGCCATGATGTTCTATATCACTTGATAGCGAGCCAATTCACATTTAAATTGTACCGTTTGTTCACAACTGCTAAAATATTCTGCTGATACCGCATTTAACAACTTCTTCTGCTACTTGTTTCACTAGCTGTTTCGAGCCAGTGAGGAGATGTGCAGCTTGGAACGGCTACTTTTGCATTATCATAATGTGATTTCAATTGTACATTGCTTAATATTTAAACTTTGTATTGATGTTACAGTTAGTGGGTCAGATGACAGGTGCTATCCGCGATATAGAGGTGGAATCAGACGAGAGCAGCAGCGAAGAGGAGTACGAAGAAGAGAGGGAAACCGCCGCGCCCAAGAAGGCGGGTGGCATGTTCAGCATCTTCAAAGGTGATGTTCCAGTTCTGATGCTGCAAAGAGTTTAAATATATTGTCGCCTTCCGTGGCCTGACTTTTTGATGTATTTGTATCTGTATGTTACCAGCAGTAGAACTTACACCAAGTTCGGTTCGGGGAAGTACTGCCACCGTCCATTTCTGCCGCCAAGCAGTAATGTTCGCGTTACCGGGTTTCAGTTTGAATGGTGTGGTTGTCGGTGTAATTACAAGCACATGAGACAAGCCACCTTCACTTACAGTAACGGACGCATACAAAGCGACTTGAGACTTGTTGTACCTAAGTAGGGGAGGACCCAAGTCGTATAGAATATTATGGACTACTAGCACCATATGCGCCATCGGCTCGTTCCGTAACTTTATCTCATAAAAAAAAATACATTAGTCGTCATTTATTAAAAAGAGTTGAAGATTATGTAAGATTGCAACTTTGTACTTGTACTTTGCATTGTCGTTTTAAGATATTATTTGCAGGCGATTTCATGAATTCCATGGATATGACATTTTTGACTTTGACGGCAACTTCTAATGATATGTACATAATATTTACAAAATACAATGAAAGCCATCGAGCTATTTAAAGACCGTTTCCAACGATCTATGGATAGCTTGAATGATCCAATTCAACTTTGTGTTTGGTATCCAGGGTTGGTGGGGTCGAAGGCGCTCAGCGAGGAGTCGATGCGCCCAGCGCTGGATAAGTTACGCGACGTGCTGATCGGCAAGAACGTCGCCTCAGACATCGCCAACAAACTGTGCGACTCTGTCTCCGCCAAGCTTGAAGGAAAGGTAATACAAAAATAATCATTAAATATATACATCTATACAAATAAATAAAATTGGAGTGTCTGTTTGTAATATAAAAATAACCGCTTTTTACTAAGTGTACACAAGTATACACGGTACATATACCAAAACAACATTTTTTACAATTTTTGTGTCTGTCTGTTCCGGCTAATCTCTGAAATGGCTGGACCGATTTTAACGGGAATTTCACTGGCAGACAGCTGATGTAACAAGGAGTAACTTAGGCTACTTTTCCGAGGGGTAAAATAGGGGTGGGTTCGATTCCCATCCAGGGCAAACATTTGTGTGATGAATGATGAATGTGAAAATGATAGGTGTTGGTTCTGTGTCTGGGTGTTGATATGTATTATATGTATTTACAAAAAAAAAGTATATAAGTATTATATCAGTTCCCATGATACAAGCTATGCTTAGCTTACTTTGGGGAAAGCGCTGTGTGTAATGTCCACTAATAATAATTTATTTATGTGATGACTGTTATCAGGTGTTGGGTACATTTGACAGCGTAGCGAAGACCGTGAAGGCTACGCTGACGGAGTCGCTGGTTCAGATCCTGTCGCCGAAGCGTCGCGTCGACATATTGCGCGACTGTCTGCATGCTAAGCAACAGGGGAGGCCCTATGTTATGGCCTTCTGTGGGGTGAGTTAATGTCAACTATAAAGAAATAAAGAAAAAGAAAAATATTTTTATTTGTCTCACGAACACAATAAATTAAACTACATAATTGATACAATATACAAATATAACATCAGCATACATACATAGAATAAGTATGTGTACTTGGTGCTCAAACAAAATACATATATTTAATTATTTAAACACCACACATTCAAAGCAAGTGATGTAGCTGATAAAAATTGTATTGACAAATACAAATGAGTAATTAAAATGTCAACATTTGATAAAAAGAAATAAAGCAAAATACATATTTAGAGTAAAAATTAAATAACTAATAACTAATAACTTTAAAAAGCACACAAATATAATAAGATTAGTAATAATTTAAAAGATGAAGCGATATAGTTATAGCCGTGGAATAAGGATGTCGTACTCATCACAGGATACATGCTTTTAGTTCCAATACATTGTCAGCGAACAAGTCAAGGCTTTTGCGACTTGTCTAAGTATACTCATGCCACCTATGCGCCAGTTATTTACCATTTTAATATATTATTAAGTGCTGCTAATAAAAAAACTGACTTAATTTTTTTATCAAACATTCTGTTGAAATGTTAAGGTTAACGGCGTGGGCAAGTCGACGAATCTGGCGAAGATCTGCTTCTGGTTGATCGAGAACGATATGTCCGTGCTGATAGCGGCGTGCGACACGTTCCGCGCGGGCGCCGTCGAGCAGCTGCGCACGCACGCGCGGCATCTCAACGCGCTGCACCCGCCGCACGCGCACCGCGGCCGCGCCATGGTGCACCTCTACGAGAAGGGATACGGTGAGTGTCTCTCTACTGTCCAGTGTTGAGTGTCTCTCTACTGTTCAGTGTTGAGTGTCTCTCTACTGTTCAGTGTTGAGTGTCTCTCTACTGTCCAGTGTTGAGTGTCTCTCTACTGTTCAGTGTTGAGTGTCTCTCTACTGTTCAGTGTTGAGTGTCTCTCTACTGTTCAGTGTTGAGTGTCTCTCTACTGTTCAGTGTTGAGTGTCTCTCTACTGTTCAGTGTTGAGTGTCTCTCTACTGTTCAGTGTTGAGTGTCTCTCTACTGTTCAGTGTTGAGTGTCTCTCTACTGTTTAATGTTGAGTGTCTCTCTACTGTTCAGTGTTGAGTGTCTCTCTACTGTTCAGTGTTGAGTGTCTCTCTACTGTTCAGTGTTGAGTGTCTCTCTACTGTTCAGTGTTGAGTGTCTCTCTACTGTTCAGTGTTGAGTGTCTCTCTACTGTTCAGTGTTGAGTGTCTCTCTACTGTTCAGTGTTGAGTGTCTCTCTACTGTTCAGTGTTGAGTGTCTCTCTACTGTTCAGTGTTGAGTGTCTCTCTACTGTTCAGTGTTGAGTGTCTCTCTACTGTTCAGTGTTGAGTGTCTCTCTACTGTTCAGTGTTGAGTGTCTCTCTACTGTTCAGTGTTGAGTGTCTCTCTACTGTTCAGTGTTGAGTGTCTCCCTACTGTTCAGTGTTGAGTGTCTCTCTACTGTTCAGTGTTGAGTGTCTCTCTACTGTTCAGTGTTGAGTGTCTCTCTACTGTTCAGTGTTGAGTGTCTCTCTACTGTTCAGTGTTGAGTGTCTCTCTACTGTTCAGTGTTGAGTGTCTCTCTACTGTTCAGTGTTGAGTGTCTCTCTACTGTTCAGTGTTGAGTGTCTCTCTACTGTTCAGTGTTGAGTGTCTCTCTACTGTTCAGTGTTGAGTGTCTCTCTACTGTTCAGTGTTGAGTGTCTCTCTACTGTTCAGTGTTGAGTGTCTCTCTACTGTTCAGTGTTGAGTGTCTCTCTACTGTTCAGTGTTGAGTGTCTCTCTACTGTTCAGTGTTGAGTGTCTCTCTACTGTTCAGTGTTGAGTGTCTCTCTACTGTTCAGTGTTGAGTGTCTCCCTACTGTTCAGTGTTGAGTGTCTCTCTACTGTTCAGTGTTGAGTGTCTCTCTACTGTTCAGTGTTGAGTGTCTCTCTACTGTTCAGTGTTTCCTAGTCATTGCTAGCAGACCATCAGAGGACATATCGTAACATTTTGTAATCGGCGTGCTGAAGTGCTGCACAACATTTTCTGCTGGTCATATATCATATACTAACTGTTGCCCGCGACTTCCTCCGCGTGGAATTCGGTTATATAACGCACCCCTATTTTACCCCCTGGAAAAGTAGCCTAAGTTACTCCATGTTACATCAGCTATCTGCCAGTGAAAGTCCCGTTAAAATCGGTCCAGCCATTTCGGAGATTACCCGGAACAAACAGACAGTCAGACAAAAATTGTAAAAAATGTTGTTTTGGTATAATGTACCCGTGTATACATCCATATGCACTTAGTAAAATGTGGTTATTTTAATATTACAAACAGACACTACAATTTTATTTATTTGTATAGATGTATAAATATCACGTATACACAATGTAAGGTGCACTGTTTGGTTGCAGGCAAGGACGCGGCCGGCATAGCGATGGAGGCGATCCGTTACGCGAACGAGTCTCGCATCGACGTGGTGCTGATAGACACGGCGGGACGCATGCAGGATAACGAACCGCTCATGCGGGCGCTCGCCAAACTAATCAAGGTACACGCGTACATATCGTTGACTACCCTCACAGCTCTGTTGGTGGGGACCCCGCCTTCTGCGCTGTACGTCGTCGGTTCGATTCTTACCCAGGGACAATTATTTGTGTGACGAATTTAGGTGTTCGTGCTGTGTCTGGATGTTGATTTGTGTTTAGTTACAAAAAAAAAATACAGTTGTCTGGTTCCCATGATACAACCTATGCTTAGCTTACTTTGAGGCTAGATGGCGCTGTGTGAAATGTTCACCAATATTACTATTATTATTATTATTCTATTTTCATATATATACATTGCACCCAGCGGACATTTATTTTAGTTTATTTTAATTTGCGGCGCCATCTAACCCAAAACTAAGTTAATTCATAACGCATACATTTGTTCCGGGTGGAAATCGAATCCACGGCCTACAGCGCAACGACAGAGCTAATACCAGTTGATAATCATAATAATGATGGCATTAAAGATTTTTTTTATATCAGTAATTCATATAAATGTACTTGTGAGATGAGTTTCTAGTTGTAACTGTCCCCCCCCCCCGCTCCCCCCGCCCCCCGCTCCCCCAGGTGAACGAGCCGGACACGGTGCTGTTCGTGGGTGAAGCACTGGTAGGAAACGAGGCGGTCGACCAGCTGGTGAAGTTCAACCAGGCGCTCGCGGACCACAGCTCCTCCACCAACCCGCACGTCATCGATGGAATCGTGCTCACCAAGTTCGACACCATAGACGACAAGGTAACGAGTGATTCATTTATTTGCGGGACACAGGCAATAAAAATACAGCGAACAATACAAGTACAGCTATGTTCTACTTTACAGCATGCAAACTGAGGTTCTGTATAATAATAATATTATTTTATTCGCTCGAAAAAAGTAGGTTTATCTTAAAACTAGATATAATAATGTAGGACGAGCAAAAATCCTATTTAGTGCGAGACTGGTGCCTGAGATAGGTTTGTTTAAAACCTGTGTTACAGGTCACCAGGGCTCACACTTCGCGGACATACTGCTGCAGTCGATACATACAATAAATACAACAATAATATACAAAAAATAATTAGTGATTAAACGAACTTACCTGTAAGTGAAGTTCTATCATAATTATGCTCGGCTTGTCCGAAGAGACTAGTGTTATGCGTAATTGTTATACTTGTAGTACCGCTTAGCGATCGCCATTCTTTTGCACTTATTTGAGGGTACCTGCAATCTCCGTGACAACATTTTGACATTTTTTTATAGGGTACTCGCACTTTTCTTTCTCGCTGCCTGCCGTCTTGTTCGTCATTTAGTTTAGAGTCAAATGAATAATGTTTCACAACACGGGTGGGTTGTCATTTGTAAGGAACTGTAAAATGGGTGGGTTGCTCTAGTCTCTTCGGACAAGCCGAGCATAATTATGATAGAACTTCACTTACAGGTAAGTTCGTTTAATCACTAATTATACTCGGCTTGATCCGAAGAGACTAGTGTTATGCGTAATTGTTATACTTGTAGACCTTTAGAGCCTAAGTGTGAAACATTACTCTAGAGCCCTTATTCTAGAGAGTTATAAATAACGCTTAGTGAGGATAAAACCATGTAAAATAAATTAACTATTCATTAATATAAGAATATATATAAAATATATAAAATTATTATTATTATTTATCAAAGTTATGAATTATTGCATCTGCAAATGAGTAATCGACATTTGATGTAATCAAAGGTCTGTAATAAAAAAGAAAGTGTCAGAGGTGGCGCTCCAGCCAGCTGTTCTTCTTATAACGTCCAGCTAACACAGTGTGTGTGGGCGCGCGTGACGGCGCGGGCGGCGCGGCGGCGCGGCGGCGCGGCGTGTCGCGTGCTGTGCGCGCTAGTAACGCCACCATGTGGACGTTTAATAGATATAAACAAACATTTTTACATTCCCGTGTAGGTGTTCTAAGTTTAACAAATAATACTGCAACGTTTTTGCAGGACATAATTCTGGTTTCTGATTATAAAACGGCAAAATCAATAAAGGCTCGGGAGAGCCCAGTCTTGATGTTTTAATCAGGTCTATGATCTTGATCGAAATTCGAGATGTTGTGACCGATATATTATTGATTTTAATTTTGGAAAAGGTTTGGACCCTATGAGCGGTTACTAACGCTAGCAAAGTCACCATCTTCTTTGATAAACTCTCAAATGAAATTTCTTCTAAGGGATGAAATTTTTCAAAAAAAAAATTTAAGCTATGGCAGGGTCCCATGTGGCTTCATATTTGGGCATAGGCGGACCTAAGTAATATATTCCTTTGAAAAAAACGTTTGATGTTTTCATCAGAACCCACATGGTCTCCTACAACTAAAACGAGAGCGGAACGGCAACTATTTAGAGTTCCATATTGAGCTCCTTCGTTGTACAAAGAGGTAAAAAATGCTATGATTTCCGATATAGAACTATCATAAAAATCAGTATTGCTACGTAAACACTAGGCATACCACTTTTTGATATAAACATCATATTGCCTAATTGATTTAAGTGACAGAGATGCAAGCATAATGTCTAAAGCCGCTTGGGGAGTCTGCCGCTTAAGAAAACGCTGACTTGATAATATTGCGGCCACCAGGGTAATCCGTGAGTGAAGCTTGCGGGTGCTGGAAAGAGAGCACCGACAAGAGGAGACTAGACATTTTTTTTTTTTTTTTTTAATTGGTTACCATGCATTTGCACGCAGATTCGTACCACCATAATGCCTCTGGTATCATCATTCATTATTTTTCGTAACGTCTAAAGAATAATATAGAAAGGTGGAAATACGTAAAACTAGAAACTTTTTATCTAGAAAAAACTAATTACAGCTCCCTTTCTATATCCGGGAGTACTAGTTCTACACTATCAAGTACTGAATGCCTTCTATAAGGTTCAGGCAGTAGACAGCGTCATGTTATTGGTGTGCGCTACTAAAATATGCTGCCAGGATTTCTAAATAATATATGTCCATAGAGCATTCTTGTTGAGCCGCTTGCCCGTAGTTGAGGCATCAAGAAAATGTCCTATAAATTTGATTTGTTCAAATGAACTTTGTTTATTACAGTCACATTAAACGGCTGGACAAGCGGAGACCAGTAAATCTACTACCTATTAGAGAAATAGATATTAAGTTTTATTAGTTTTTTTTTTTTTTTTTTATAAATTGACAAACTTTATCAGCCAATCCGGAAACTATATATTTCTTTTTAATTCATACAATCTTCCTTCCCATGGAGGCCTGAGTATTTGTTATAAGATAATTGATTTTACAACGAAATATGCATATTTAGATATAGTTTTGCCATGGAATGAACAAGGGTAACAGTTTTAAAGCTGTAATAAAGTCCTCAGTTTTAAAATGTATTATTCTATTAACTTATTGAGGCTCGTTAAATTCGGTACAAATCTCATTTTGGTATTAAAAATGTACATAAATTGTCCACCACAGGCATAACATTCTAAAATGGCCCCCATTGATCATCAATAGCTGGCATCGTTTGCAATATTTCAGCATTTCATTAATTCCTTGAAGGAACATGGTTTGAAAATGGAATATGATTCATATGAATACCCTCCATTATTCATAAAATAGTGGCAGCCTCCCAGCGCAACTTACCGGTGGCGGCACCGACAGTAGGGTGGCAGCGGCTGCTAGCGGCGCTGATGGCGGCCGCTGGCAGACGCGGGACGCCGACTGTGCGACTGCTGGAAGGATGTCGCGTGAGAATCCTTCGGCGTCGTCACCGGGGGGTATCCTTTGACTTCGTGAATCCTGTCGATTTCCGAGTTTGAGATGGATTTTTCCAGTTTTTTGAAGGCGCCCCAAATGCCTTGCTACTGCATGGCTTTTGAGGAGAAATCTTCAGTTCCTTGCCAGATTTTTTTTATGGCTTTTGCAGCCTTTAGCGTCTCTGCAAAGTTCTCTCCAAATAAAAAAACTATCAACCTTGGTATTCTGGAGAGATTCTTTCATTTCTTTCTTGATGAAGAATATGATAAAATTAAGTCTTGTGATTGAATCACTGTGTTGGCAATCACACATTGGTACGCCCAGTGTCAATGAGAAGACGTAAGAGATCGGTATTGTTGTCTTTCGAAGACATTACTTATATAGCCTGGGCGAGGCTTGAAATAGCGGAAGCCATTACGGCTTGTTTTGATTCTATCGCCTATCACGCTTAGTTACCAAATCAGAGAGCGCGACTTTAACTTCAGGGTTCAAGGACGGCGCTGCAATACCTATACAATTATTAGGTACTAAATATTTTTCGATGCAATCCTCCTTCGACAATCCCGACATTGCCACATGTTCAAAACGTACGGCTACGTCTCTTTGGATGTCATTTCCGAATTTTTTACTAAAAGTAAAGTCCACTCCAAGAATTTCCGGAATTTCAGCGTCTAACTCAGATGTGAAGTCATCTTGGGTCTCGATAATTGCAGGGAAACCTGCATCATTAGTCTGTGCCACTTGGACAGCATTTGGTACTTCCTCCGTAGCCAGCGCATGCGCCGCAATGCGCAATTTCTCCGCCTCAGACTGAGGAAGTACTGTATATATCGAGCATGGTTCCGCAGAGGGAGGAACGCTGTCTGCAGAACGAGTTACAGTAAACTTATTTTCTATTTGTTTTCTAATAAAATATATTGGCAGTATGAGATACTTTCATGAAAGGATAACCCCTAAAGTTACCCATGACACAGATCTCTTTGGCTACATGAAATACTGCATGCTCAAAACTGCGAGGTGAGCAGAGATAGTGAAGAGATAGCCTCAGAAGCTACCCACAACACCATATAACTGGCACGAGACAGCCCCAAAAGCTGCCCACAATACCGTTGCGATATATTCATGAGCATTGAAATCACGTCTGTAATTTTAAAAATTACTAACCAGTATGTTGGATCAAACGAATCTCTTTGGCTACATGAAATACTGCATGCTCAAAACTGAGAGGTGAGCAGAGATAGTGAAGAGATAGCCTCAGAAGCTACCCACAACACTATATAACTGGCACGAGACAGCCCCAAAAGCTGCCCACAATACCGTTGCAATATATTCATGAGCACTGAAATCACGTTGGTAATTTTATAAATTACTAACCAGTATGTTGCATCAAACGACCCGGTGATGATGTCCATGATGACACCTGCGATGCAGACGATGAGCTAGGTGATATCACTCGAACGCATCGTCGCTCGCTTCGATGCTCCACTGCGCTTCTTGTTACGATTAATTTCTTCTTCGATGATTTTTTCGTAATTTGAACCTTCATTCATCCGTTTAGACATTTTAGTTTCCTACTAATTTTGTTTTAAAACGAAAATCAAAATAAAATATTTCCTGCTATACGAGGGTGCAGAATGGCCGAGCACTAAAACGCGAATGACGAACAAGACGGCAGGCAGCGAGAAAGAAAAGTGCGAGTACCCTATAAAAAAATGTCAAAATGTTGTCACGGAGATTGCAGGTACCCTCAAATAAGTGCAAAAGAATGGCGATCGCTAAGCGGTACTACAAGTATAACAATTACGCATAACACTAGTCTCTTCGGATCAAGCCGAGTATAATAATACAGAGATATAAAAGTACTTTAAGTTTCAATGAATATTATAGTGACAGGGTTTCATGATAGAGATATGGTTCTCTCTGTCTGTTTCGAGTCACTGGTTCTCTCGGACCAGTGTGGGGAAAAAAAAATCAAGTGCGCCTCAAAGAGGCTCCTTTCGTGCACACGGCCGGTACGAACACGTAGCGTTTGAAAGGTGCGATCGGTGAAATCACAGGCACTCGAGTCATTCCACCTTCACGTCTCAGAGTTAAGTGTGCATACGATGCGATTTGGGTCTTCTTGTACCTAAGTAGGGGAAGAACCAATTCGTATTACTTTAAATGGGCAGCTACCCCTTAACGTGGGTTAAAGGTGGGTCTGCTCGATCCGTAAATATTACAAGATATTTTGTGTGTAATGGAGCACAGGATTTTATGTGCGGTTTCTCACATGTGTGTCTGGTCTCACAGCTCAGTTGGTAGTAACCCTGCCTTCTGCGCTGTAGGTCACGGGTTCGATTCCCACCCGCGACAAACATAGATGTTTGTTCTGTGTCTGGGTGTTGATCCTTATTATATCGATTATCTAGTTCCCATGATACAAGCTATGCTTACTTTGGGGCTAGATGGCGCTGTGTCCAATATCCACCAATATTTATTTTATATTATGTTTAGGTGGGCGCTGCTATTTCTATGACGTACATCACGGGCCAACCCATCGTGTTCGTGGGCACCGGACAGACATACACCGATTTGAAGGCGCTCAACGCCAACGCGGTAGTGCACGCACTCATCAAGTGAAACTTACCACTTGTCATGTCTTTTACTAAATGTAAAGTTAATTACTTAATAGCAGTATAACTTGTGCTATGGGTAGGTAATATGCCGCCAAGCAGTGATGCACTCGTGTTGTTGTGTGGAAGGGTGCCGGTGAAATTGCAGGCGCTTGAAGTAACATCCCCGTCTCTAGGTGACGAACGCAACGCAATGCGACTTGGGTCGTCTCGTATTATGGTGGAGAGGACTCGAGTCGTATTGCTGTTGTCTATGGGCGGCGGTTACCACTTAACATCAGGTGGGCCGTCAGCTTATTCCGTCAAATCACATAAAGAATATTACGTTTAGTAAAGTTGTATGTATGTACTGGACATTGACATCTGCGTACTACTTAACACATAATAAGGATTATGTCTATTATGCGTATGAAATTACAGGCACATGAGACATTCCACCTTCACGTCTCTATGTTAAGTCTGCACATATGCGACTTGGGTCTTTTTGTACCTAAGTAGGGGAGGAACCAATTCGTGTTGCTTTGACACCAGGTGGGCCGTCTGCTCGTTCCATCACTTTTTTCCATTGGTTTCATTTCTTAAAGGAAATCGTCAAGACATTACTTGTATTATATAGTTTCATTTACTTAAATATTTCTAAAGCAACTTTAGAGGGATATTACAGATTCGTTAATTCAATTTTAAATATTTTTTTCTTTACCCGGTCTGTCCTGTACTAACATAATAATATATTTAGTTATCCAACTCATTGTATCTAGTTAAGTTTGAGGTAAAAGGTTACAAATATTAAGTGATATAAATAAATGTTTATTTTTTATTTTGTTTTATTTGTTTTTGCTCCGGAGTGTAAGTGTGTTACAGGGATTTTATTCTTATGTTTTATTTTAATAGGGAAATCCATAATTTGGTAAAGTTACAAGTGTCTTATTTGTTTTATTTTTCGTAGGAATTAGTATTTTTAGTGGTTAATTGTATTTCTTTAAAAAGAATCTGTAGTGTTACAAATTATTCTAAATATTATATGTATATTATAAACATCTATTAATACCGTTAAATTTATTTACACAAAAACTATATGTTTAAGAATTAAATAATTTGTTTATACACAGCTGTTTTATTCGATTGACTTATTCTGTATAAATAAAAATGAATGGCTAAATTTGTCGCTAAGCTCAAAACTCAAGAACGGCTGGCCCAGTTCGGGTATTAATGTTTTCAAATATTCTTTGATGTCTGGGGAACTTTTTTGAAATTTGTATCCCGGCAAAGTGTAGCGTTCCCGTGGGATGAGTTATTCACCGCGGGGCGCAGCTGGTAGCATATAAATGTATACATATATTTGTTTTCTAACTGTATGATATTAGATTATTAACTATGTAGATTTTGTAGCAAAACTGAAAAGATCCAAGGCTTCATTTTCAATTTATAAAATCAATTGGTACTACATCCACATTCCGTAAAATGGTTTCGAACGAAGGTCTCAAGTTACCTATATCAATCAGTCGAAAATCATTATAACTAAAGAATTCAAATTATCCATTTATGAAAATTCGCTTCGTGAATTTAATCGCAATTTAAAAAATAATATAATGTTTAAGATGAATATTTTTAAAATTTTAATATATACGATTGATATATACATATATAAATCTTGTTATAGCTTTTACAATTACTCTTATTTTAAATGAATCAACAGAATTTACTATTTAAATATCATAATATATCGAAAACCAATAAAAACACTTTCTACAAAAAAAAACGAATTGATTTCAATTGTCATAGCGGACCTTGTTACCCGCCGGACAATTAGGTGGAATTGTAATTACCATCACCTAATAGTTTTATCTGACCTTTTAATAAACAACTTCCTAATTTAAACAATGACTGCATTCGCACATTTTTAGGATAAACGTTACGGCAGTGTCGTAGCGCGTTTGCTCCTACGAAAGTGTTAAAAACCAGATAAAGATGGAACTTTTCGATTATTTAAAGTCTTTGGTGTTGAATTTCAAACTGAACACATGTTGTTGGGTCGCATCCGTGAGGGTCGGTCTGATAATCGTGGGATACTTCAATGCATTGGTGGCGGTAAGTGAAATTACATATTCCATTATATAATATTAATAGTTTATTGTCATTAGAAACAGTACAAAAACAGAAGATTTGTTTTGAAAATATTGACCAGAGACCCCTAAACTAAGAGTTAACTTGTAGGTATTTTAGGTATAAAATATGTTAATTATATAAATCGGCAAAGAAAGTAGTTCAGTATCATTTTCTCTTCTGTACGTGAATCGAATTTGTTTTTGTGAAGCTGTTGATGGGCTTTAGTAATTTTAATAAATAGAATGAAAACAGTAGACTCAATAGTGAAGTAAAATTTTTCATTCGTTTATGTTATTAATAAGTTATGGGATATATAAATTTCCATAACTTAGGCTTAGTCAAAAGGTCATTGAGAGTTCACCGAAAACTTCGTAGGTTTTCTGTATCTCCTAGTACCAAAACGGTGTCGTCATAGTTTCAGTACGTTTAGGTGACAAAGTTTAAGTTTATGGGGCCCACACTCCTTTCAATCCTTACACGTGTCCCCGGGTAGTGCGAGAGGAGCAACCTAAAGTAGCAGTAGAACTTGTGCTAAGTTCGCCCGGAGAAGTACTGCCACCACACCTGGTAATCTGCCACCAAACAGTGATGCACTCGTGTGTCTTCCGGTGACAGGGAGTGGGTGCCAGCGAAATTGCAGGCGCATGAGACGTAACTTCCCCGTCTCGAGGTGATGGACACAATACGACTTGAGTCATCTCGTACTTTGGTGGAGAGGATGAGTCGCATTGCTGTTGTCTATGGGTGGCGGTTACCATTACCATCAGATGGGCCGTCAGCTCGTTCCGTTACTTACGTGACATAAAAGAAGTTTTTGGAAGATAGTATTTTGTTTCAGGCGTTTTGCGTGATCGGCACAACCAGTGGAAGTTTCACGCCGACCATGTTGCAAGTTGAGAATAAGATAATGGAAGAAGAGACTATGGTGTCCCAATCCGTGCCCCTGTTGGCTTACATCACCGAGGTGGGCTTCAGCGCGCTGTGCTTGTGTGGCATATATCGCGTAAGTTTATTATTATATTACGTCCAAACTTGCAGATCCAGTCTCCCCAACCAATTGAGCTCTCGCACGTATTTGGTTTGGTGATATTATTTTACTTAGAGCAGTAGAACTCACGCCAAGTTCGGGGAAGTAGGTACTGCCAGTAACGTATTCACGTTACCGTGTTCCAGTTTGAAATATGGTTGCCGCTGGAATTACAGGCACATAAGACATTTCACGTCTCGAGAGTTTCGGGCGCTTACGATGCGACTTGGGTCTTGTCGTACCTAGCAGGGGAGGACCCAAGTCGCATTGGTTGGTATGGACAGAGGTTACCACTTAACACCAGTTGGGCAGTCGACTCGTTCCGTAACTGTATCACATAAAAATAAATATAACGTGTCGTATATGCCTGTAATATCAATGTTATGTTATATTCCATACAGTAAATAAGTTTTACTTTATTATTGTGGATATTTCACACAGCGCCATCTAGCCCCAAAGTAAGCTAATTATAGCTTGTATCATGGGAACCAGACAACTGATATAGTACTTATATACCTTTTTTTTCGTAAATACATATTAACACCCAGACACAGAACAAACATCTAAGTTCGTCACACAAATGTTGGTTCTGGGTGGGAATCGAACCCACGACCTACAGCGCAGAAGGCACTCTATAGATGATTTGCGAAGTTCTGCCCGAGTTACAGGCAGACGAGTGTGGATAGCTGGTTTTGTGGAGTCGACAGGACTTTTATAGGTTAGCCAACATTATTTTTTCTTTACAGAAAGACCTAGTTCTCCTTCGCGTCTACATGTACTACTGCGTCGCGGCGCTGGTGATGTCAGTTCTGGTGTACTCCATCGTGATCCTCGCCATAGATCTCATCATCCAGATAGCAATCATATACGGCATAAGTAAGTCGCAGCAAAGAAAAAAATTCAAAATTTAACTAATGTAGTTTAATCTAACCTAATAAATAGTTCGTCAGGGAAGTACTGCCACCATGCCCATTTCTGCCGCCAAGCAGTAACGCATTGTTACTGAGTTCCGGTTTGAAAGGTGCGGTTGCCGGTTACAGGATGAGACATTCCACCTACACGTCTCAAGAGTTACGGGCGCGTACGATGCGATTGGGTCTCGTCGTACCTAGTAGGGGAGAACCCAAGTCACATCAGTTATGGGCACAGATTACCACTTAACACCAGGTGGGCCGTCAGTTCCGTAAATGTAACACATAAAAAAAAAGTGCGTGAGACATGATAAATAGAGATTTGAACGTAGTCTTATCTTCACAGTGTTCCAACTATTCGTTCTCCTCCTAGTAAGAAGCGCAATAGTAGAAATCAAATGGGAGAAAAAGCAGTCGGAGCTACCGACTTTCGTCATGAGCACCATCGTCCACGACAAGGAGGCGAAAGAGAAAGAGCAGACAGGGGAGAAAGATAGAGACCAAATTTCCATCAAAAGCGACTCGAAACACAGCCAGGAGAACCAAGAGAATACTGAACTAACTGTAGAGCCGGCTGAAAGTAATGAAGCCAAGAGTGCTGATGCTCAGAAGACAGAGGAAGCCAAGAGTGGTTCTAAGAAAGAAGTAGAAGTTAATAGCTCTAAGAAAGACGAAACGAAACTTGCAACTGTCAAGGAAGAAGTCGGTCCGTAGATATATTTATCAGTGCAATTATAATTATTTCAGTTACATGGTTGTTTTATTTCTATAGTCACGGAACATGGATGATGTGAAAAATGGCGAATAATTTGTATTTGTAATTTGTATTTGCAGCAGTAGTGCACTAGCCTATACTAGGTAGGTACAGGTATATGAAAAGTTACACATTTATGTCTGTGTGATGATGATGCTTTCCTGACCTCAAAGCAGTTAGTAACTTCAGTTCAGTTCAGAGTAGTAATTCTGCCTTCCGCGCACTTCTGTGGATTGTGGAACACATATTAACACCCAGAGACACAGAACAAACATCTATGGTCGTCATACAAATGTTTGTCCTGGGTGGAAATCGAACCCACAACCTACAGCGTAGAACTGAGCTACCAACTGAGCTGTGAGGCGAGTCACATATTCTATTAATGATTATATGAACGACAAAGAAAAACAGATATACTGAGTGGGCTTCGTAACCTAGTACCCATAATCGCGTTAATTTTAATTTCAATAATGAAACAGATTAAATTACTTTGTAATATTACTTAACACTATGTCCATTTTATGACCTGCGTCAAATAAATGTAACATTTACAGAGATCGAGTAACTCAGTGTGAGATATCTGTTATTTCCCGACAGGTTGTCGAAAATTTCAACACGTTGTCAATAATTTCCGACACGTGAAAAAATTTCCGACACGTTGACGAATATAATAACTTCAGTATCACTCAATGATGAAAACGCATTATATGAGCAAACATGGAATTAATTAACTTATCAGAATGACTGCTTACTTGCGAATCTGCCATCGCTAGCGATCGCATCACCCCAACAAAGAAATGGATGGAAGTTTACAGATACATAGAAAACTCCACAAAGTAAAAGTAACTAATGTGTTAAACAGAAAATAAAAAAACAAGACGAAATTCTAACTTATGTAATATCAAAAATACTCCAACTTACAGGAATTCTTAGAAACTTAAACAAAATAATAATATTAAAATATATTATTCACTATTGCAATCGACACTTTGGCACCAGTGATATAATAAATTGCAATTTTTTCAGATAGGGCACGAAAGGAGCCTCCTTGAGGCTCCCTTTAAAACAACCATTCCGAGAGAACCAATGTCTTAAATACTAGTAGTAGTAAGTTTACTTCAACTTATATTTAATTTTCTTTTCAACAAAAACATAAATTCTCTTTAAACACTTAAGAGAAAACGAGACGACAGGTTTGGTAATTTCACCTTCACCATAAGCTGTGTTGGACTATAAAATTAGGTCGTATTATATTGTGTTCACTTATTATATCTGACTTTATACCGACGGGTATTCATCTATAATCATATCTTTCTATCCGATGACGTTAAGAGAGCACATTTTGACACAACTGATATTTAGAGTATATATATTTGTATAGCTTGTCAATTATTAATGTTCTTTCTTACAATAATAATTAGTAACGATTTTAAGTTATTTTATGTTAGAATAACATTGAGAAACCTTATTTTAGTATATTTTAGGCACTGAATTTCTTAAAACTACGTAGGATTACCATGTCAATTTCCGTACGATCGCTTTTGTGATCTCAGTACGAATGTTATACAGGTTAGGAAAAACAAATGACTTCTTAGAACAGAGATGACGAATCAATGGCACAAAATATTTTGAGAACGCCATTTATAATAACTAAAATATAAAAAAAGATAATCTTCAGTTACAAATTATAACCAAGACACAAATGTAGAGTACGGAATGTAACAATTTTTAGATTAAACAGTTTAAACTTTGTACGGTTGAACTATCGAAACGGTTTACATTTTAGTTTAAAGTTAAAAAAATTACTATGAAGCATAAACTAATCTGAAACAACATAATTCACACAGATGTTACTTTAACTTGAATTAGAAATATAACTGAAACAAAATTATAAAAAGTAAGGTTTTTTTTTTTATTATAGGTCCACTTAACTGGACGTAACACTGTAACATTAAGGAGTTGGAAACATAGATTTTAATATAATAAAGTGTACGGCCTTCTAGAAGTGGACAAGTTTTAGTAATAAATAAACAAAATAAAAAAAATTGTACACAATATTTAGTTTTAATATTTTCACGACAAAATCGCGCGTTGGCTCATAAATGTTCGCCATCCCTGTCTTACAAAGAGGTTCAAATTCACACAACACCCAATTAATTTGCTGTATTTGACGAAAAACGTCCTGTTGTCCAGAACTCTAACTTCAGTCATCGTCAGTTAATGATCTAATTATAAGACAAAACTGAGTGTTGCATGTTTGAATAAAAAAAAGACATATCTTCTACAGTAACCATATAAAAATATTTTTTAGTAATTTTTTTTTTTTTAATTTTCCAAATTCATGTGGTTGAGGCTTTTTGTCAAACTGGTACGTTGACGGGATCCTATAACAAATTAATATATATATATATAAAACATTATTTATAAACGTATATAAGCAATTTCTTTTATGTGATACAGTGATGGAGCGAGCCATCAGCCCACCACAGGTGGGCCATTTGCTCATTCCGTAAAATAAAAAGTTTACTAAATGCGATACATTATGGCAATAATATGGGCGGCGTTATTTCTAACTTAAGAGTTCGTCCGGGCAACCTTCACTAATAAAAATAACTTTTGAAATAATAACTTTTACATTGACATAATTATGATGGGATTATCCGATCATAAAAGAGTATTTGTGTAGTATAAGGTAACGCTCAAATAAAACATATCGTTTAACACGTTTTAATTGGGTCTACCCGCAAATACCGACCCCCCCCCCCCCCCTCTATCATCATATCCTGAGTAAGCGGCTTACATAACGTTTCCCATCTCATAACTTCCTATTCGTCTCTCCATAAACCAAGACACGTACTTGGTGACCCCCCTGACGAGATAACGGCCGCCTATCCGGAGTTATTACTATCGTCATCCCCCCACAGAGAAAACGCTCAACCTTCGCACAGACCTCGCCGGCGGGGTAAATGCCCCCGCGGGGCGCATTTTCTCCCATTCCTCCCGACTCGCAACGCTCCAAGCCGAGGTCCGTACCTAAGTGGTGCCCTTGGTGACGTTGTGTATAATTATTAAGTTTTACCGGTTGAGAGCCGTCTGCTCTCACCAAATGCCCGTGTAAACGCTGTCAAGGCCATCTACGGCCAACAGCAAGAATCCATTCATAAAAAAAGTTCTCATTCTTATGACCTGGACTAGACTCACCTCTGCCCGCTCCAATCGGCAGCGATGGGAAATCTGACTCCGACAAATCAGGCGCCAGAACAGCGCTGTGCGCGGCTGTAACATGTTACACGATAATTAAATATTGGTGGACATTTCACACAGCGTCACCTAGCCCCAAAGTAAGCTAAGCATAGCTTGTATCATGGGAACCAGACGACTGATATAATACTTTTTTTTTTGTTAATACATACATATAAATATTAAAACCTAATCATCGAACAAACATCAAAGTCAAAAACTTTATTTCCATAGAAATGGCTTGGAAACTTCAATAATATTCAAAACATAAGGTCACGCGTACTTATCGCTAAGTTTGACGCCTGTTCAAACCCTGTCCAATTCTCCATGTCGAAAAACATACAAGAAACCCCTAATGGAGAGCTTCTTTTTTTTTCGCGAGCAAGTTCTGTTTATAAATGTAAGTTATTTTATTCCAGCACAGCACAGTTTGCGAGTACTTGACAGTGAGCTCAGTCTTAATCATATTCCATTGTACTACCCCGGGTGAGCACTCACAGCTATGTTCTAAAATTAGCCATCGCTATGGTGGTGAATTATTTATTACCTTGAATCGACCGCCACACATGCACCTATGGTACAAATCGTTATATGTTAACGTTTAGTTGTAAAATTATTGTATATGGTAATTTATGAGTCACTTGAAATAAATGTATATTATTCATAAAACAATGTTAACCTCAATAAGCACCTTTTTCACCATTCACTTAAGTATATATATTATTAAATCAATAACATTTAGAGCACATACCCATCGTCGCCGAAGAAGGTTTGCGCAGCGGCTGTAGAGATCTCACAGGCTCTGTGAAATACAATAAATAAATTTTATTTTTTATTTTTTTAAGGTACAGAATTATTGTATAAAAATCAAAACACAAATATTGGTGATCATTTTACAGGACACTGTCTAGTCCCAAAGTAAGCTAAGCGTAGCTTGTATCGTGGGAACCAGACAACTGATATAATAAAACATACATACGGTACAATAAATACATACATATCAACATTTATTCATTTAATATAATACATATGTATGGGTGTTAATATGTATTATATGTATGTATTTACAAAAAGTATATATATATAGTCGATCGGTTGTCAGATTCCCAAAATACAAGCTATGCTTAGTTTTGGGCTAGATGGCGATTGTCCACCAAAATTATATATTATTATTATTATATTAACACCCAGACACAAAACAAACACCCACGTCTGTCACACAAATGTTTATCCTGGGCGGGTATCGAACCCACGACCTACAGCGCAGAAGGCTACGGTACTACCAACGGAGATATAAGGCCGGTCAAATAATTGTACTAATATTATAAACGTGAAAGTTTGTATGGATGTTTGTTACTCTTTCACGCTCAAACGGCTGAATGGATTTGGATGAAATTTGGTATCAAGATAGCTTATATCCTGGATTAACACATGGGCTACTTTGATCCCGGAAAAGTGCAGTGTTCCCATGGGATTATTTATTTACCGCGGGTAACACCGCGGGGCGCAGTTAGTAATAAATATATAACTATTACTTACTACTCCAAGCGGGATTTGGCGGAACAACCGAACTAGACGCATCATGTGCAGAATGCAACGACGACGGAGCCTGAAAGAGAATTACTTTATAAGTAAACGGAACGAGCAGATGGCTCACCTGTAAGTTATAAACGAGCAACAGCTAGTGTTACTACACGTATATAAATAAATACATTCAACTATATATTTTCGCGAGCACGATCCTTGCAACAAGTTTGAGTACTTAAATCTACGTTACATTTAGTTTATCAGTTTGGCTACATAATACTGGAATGCTTAAGACGTCACAAGATATTTTGTGTGTCGTTGATGAGAACGACATCAGAAAATGGGGATTCATCATTAAAATAATCATTTACAGGTAAACTTACCCTCGCTTCGGGTAGATTGTGCTCGGCTCTCTTTCTGTCCACAGTAGCCAGCACTTCCTGAGAAAGGAAGGTATACCTTTATTACACATCTTTGCACTCAGTGTTTTAGTCCGTAAAGCAGGTACACTTCATACGCTTGTAAATGCTAATTTCAGTGGACCTAAGATATAATTTAAGACCTTTTTGTGAAGCATCTGGAATCTTGTTCAATAAATGATTATGATTATGAGAGAGGGAGAGAGATAGAAAGTGTGTGGGTGTGTGAGAGAGAGAGCGTATGTGTGTGTGAAAAGAGGTGTGCGCGAGAGACAGAAAGAGTGAGTGAGTGAGAGAAAGACAGAATCTCAACAACTGTGTAAGTTGTGGGTTACCTTAAGGAAGTGATCACAAGGAGTCTACTTTTGCTTTGTATAATTACGTACGACAATTGTATGATTAACTGGAGATAGTTTAATAAATATATATTATATGGTGTACCTGTAGATCGAGTCCGGGGGGCACGTGCCGGCCTGGCTCCGGCGACACGCCCGCCACGGGACAGCATCCGTCGAGCACGGTGTACGCCCAGCGGTGCACGCGCGACAGCGTGCACTCCGGCGTCTTGTCGTGCGCCTCGTGACGCTGCGAGCGCCGGACACACACACACACACACACAGCTCAAATACAATCTCCAAATAGTATAACACAAAGCCGCTATAAATAATGATGTACCTATTATTATTATAACTACTACAACAAAAAGTCAATAAATCAACAATATCACAACTAACTTTGTATATTTTTGTAAATGTTTTCTTTTCTTTTTTGGCGTGTCAAATGTTTTTCTTTCTTTCTTTAAATAAAATAAATTCTGTATATAAAATAAAATATGTCTGTTTCTCAAAGTCAAAGTCAAAATTTGATTTCCATAGAATTCATAATGATATGGCTTAGAAACGACAATAATATTCAAAACATAAGGTCACGCGTACTTATCGCTAAGTTTGACGCCTGTTCAAACCCTATCCGACCCTCCATGGGGAAAAACAGAGAGAAATCCCTAAAGCCCCTCCTTTTCTTTTCGCTCTCCACAAACAGAACGGACATCTGTGTTCGTCACACAAATGTTTGTCCTGGGTGGAAATCGAACCCACGACCTACAGCGCAGAAGGCAGCGTTACTACCAACTGAGTTACGAGGCCAGTCAGGAAACTAACAAAATTACCTCTATATCTCTACCACCCCAGATATCTGAAGTGACTCGCTTCGCTCAGTAGATACGGTTTCAGTCAATTGTACTCACCGGGCAACCAATATGTGGTGTATACTTAAACGGGTCCTTTCTCAGCTGCGCCAGCGCCAGAGACTCCTTCGGGAAACCCTCATTAATGTGCTTCCTGAATCCGTTGATCAGGTAGAAGTAAAGCAAATCCAATTTGTATATGCGGAACGTGCTGAAATCCTCAACTGCGAACAAATACAACAACATTATGACTGGCATCACAGCTCAGTTGGTAGTGACCCTGCCTTCTGCGCTGTAGGTCGTCGGTTCGATTCCCACCCAGGACAAACATTTGTGTGACGAGGTGTATGTTCTGTGTTTCTGGTGTTAATATGTGTTCCACAATCTATAGAAGTGCACGGAAGGCAGAATTACTACTCTGAACTGAACTGAACGCAGGGACTCCGGTGAAGGAGTGCGTGTGCGAGTGCGTGCGTGCGTGCGCGTGCGCGTGTGTGTGTTTGTGCGTGTGCGTGTGTGTGTTTGTGCGCGCATACATAAGCGCAGTTACTGACCCGCCGCGTAGCACGCCTTCGATATGAAGTCTTGCACCTGATCTAGCTTCTCCGGCAAAGTGAACAGTGGCGCCAGCAACTATAAAATAAAACAAAAAATAAATAAATAATGCTGGACATTTCACACAGCGCCATCTAGCCCCAAAGTAAGCTAAGCATAGCTTGTATCATGGGAACCACACAACTGATATAATAATTATATGCTTTCGTAAATATAAATATATATATAATAAATACGTAGTAAATACATATCAATACCCAGACACAGAACAAATATCTATGTTCGTCACACAAATGTTTGTAATCTGTAGAGAATCAAACCCACGAATTAGCGCAGAAGAGAGAGACACTGACTAAATGAGCTGTGAGATATGTCACGATGGTTAGTTATGGGAAGGAAGCATAAACTAGCTAAGGAACAGGGGCGTAGGTAACGCCTTATCAACGTTACTGGGCCCCGAACTTATCTAAGCAAAAATACGTAAAATGTTATGCATAATCTCATATACTTCCCGGGTAACAAAATCATATGTTATCCTAAAATATCATACAGTATTCTGCGCTGGTGTTCTGACTGGGCCAGTGACAGCACGTACAAAGAACAGACACAACAAAACAAATCCATGCAAAAAATAAATGCTCATACCTTTGATCCATTTTCCTTGTCGGTGAGATAATCAACAATATAAGCGAGGAACTTTATCAGGTCCGTGACGGGGTTGTCCATATCAGGGTACTCCAGGCAGAACTCCTCGCAGCCCAGTTTCACGCTTGATGCGTAGCCTATTGGTATCTTGCCTGGAACGGGGGGATATTCAAAGTATTCATATATATCACAAATCATAAAATCAATATCATAAAACAAAGTCGCTTCCCGCTGTCTGTCTGTCCTATATATGCTTAGATCTTTAAAACTACGCAATAGATTTTGATGCGGTTTTTTTAATAGATAGAGTGTGGAAGGTTTATATGTATAATACATGCATAATATAGTAGAGAAACACTGATAATTTTAGAGGTTTCTAATTTGATGTGGTAAATAAACACATGTTTTGCGCTTACATTGCAAACGCTGGGTGAACCCTATGAGATAGATCAAAATAATGTACTACAGTATTGTACACCTTGAAAAGGTCTACAAAAAAGTCCCCGATGGTATACGTCTATCTCTTAGGGATAACCCACAATAACCATTTGTTTATCCTTTACTTTTAACGAGAAATAATGGCTTATCGGCTTATTTACGAAGCGATTTTAAGCAATACAGCATCAGCATTGCATCCGTGCGAAGCCGGGGCCGGTCGCTAGTGTATCATAATGTAAAATAATGTACTACAGTATTGTACACCTTGAAAAGGTCTACAAAAAAGTCCCCGATGGTATACGTCTATCTCTTAGGGATAACCCACAATAACCATTTGTTTATCCTTTACTTTTAACGAGAAATAATGGCTTATCGGCTTATTTACGAAGCGATTTTAAGCAATACAGCATCAGCATTGCATCCGTGCGAAGCCGGGGCCGGTCGCTAGTGTATCATAATGTATGGGGTCCTCCCCTAGTTAGGTAAAGTAAAACTTTATTGCATTGTTTTGCTAGCTTTGAGTAGTGAAAAACACCTTCTAAACTGGAACACAGTAATGTACATGTGTATGGCCACACAGTAATGTGTACGGCTGATTTATTAATTATATTATATTAAATAAATCAGCCGTTCATAATGCACGTTAACACCCAGGCACTAAACATCGATGTATGTGCCACAAATGTTTGTCCTGGGTGGGAATCCAACCCAAGGCCTACAGCGCAGAAGGGAGGGTTACTACCTACAGAGTATATCATTAATAAACGCTTACCAGGATTAACTGCGACATGATAGAAGTCCTTGATCCCGTGGCGGACAGTGAAACGCAGGATGGTACATTCACCCGTAAGGTATCCCTCGTTTGTCTCACAGTACGAGTTGACGTCTATCACATATATGTCTTTGTCAAGGATTTCTGAAACAGAAACATTATTAAGTATACGAATATCTTATCCATATAATGACTGGCTTCACAGCTTTTTTTTTTCACCCATTTATATAATATATATGAATTTACATTGTTTTAGCACAGTGCAAATCTCATATTTACTGACCACAATGTGTTATTGAGTTTTATCAGACTATAATGATAACACATATTGTCAGTAAATATTAAACAGGTTTTTGACACCATTCCAATTGATTTGATAGCAGTTATAACTTACGCCAAACAGTAATGAATTTGCGTTACTGTGTTCCGGTTTGAAAGGTGTGGTTGCCGATGAAATTACAGGCACATGAGACATTCTACCTTCAAATCTCAGAGTCACGGAAAGCGATGCGACTTGGATCTTATCTTCTATGGCACCCCAATATTGATTAGAAGTCCAGATAAATCCAAATTAATGAGTAAAAAATTAAGATTTCTTACTATTGTTAAATGTGTTTTGTTCTACGAAGTTCTGGATGTCTTTGAGCTCCATCTCCAAAGCCTCTTTGAGGGCTCTTTCCTGATTATCTAACTGTTCATATGTTTGTCCCAATGATGTGTATTTTGCTTCTGGTATGTTCCTCTTCTCTTTTTCTGCTTTAGCGATGGCCACATACTTCGCTCGGCCAGGTGGAGGCATTTCCTAAAATGAAATAATCATTCAGTCTTAACATTGGCACATTATTTTTCATTCTCAGTTATTTAGAGCTCATTTACCATACTTACATATATTTGATACGACCAAACTATTAAGACATAATGTAATGAAATAAATATATTATAGTAACTATAATCAACAACAATAGATATCAGGTCATCCCAACATAAGAATAGAAGTTCAGTGATCACATTGAGCCCATATCCCAGTGTAGTGGTACAAATTCTGTCAAATAAAATGTAGTCATGCACAAACGGAGTAATGACCACATAGCCTCATTCCCTAAACCAGTGATCAAAGATTTCTCTCCAGTTCTTTAACTCATGCCAGGGCACTGTTACAATATTATTTCCCACTATCTATTCGAGTCACTGGTTCTCTCGAACCAGTGTGGAGAAAGGATTTGAAGTGCGCCTCAGAGCGGCTCCTGTCGTGCATTTGACACATGTCTTCGAATTTTCAGTTCTAGGACATGTCGGTTTCCTCACGATGTTTTCTTTCACCGTTTTGAGAACGTGATATTGCGCACACAAATCTTTCAATTGAAAAACTCATAGCTGCACATCAGGATTTGAACTGGCAACCTCCGGATTGAAACTCGGGGTCAATACCACTAGACCACCATGCTCTCCACATTATTTCCCACAAAATGCTAATGAATAAAAGTTCATCACAAGCATTGCAGATACTTGCTCACACTTGCTATTGTATGGAAAGTAATCAGATTCAGATTTCTAAGACAGTGATTTGGTCTTTGTCGTGACTACTTCTATAGTCTCTAGAATTGATTAGGACTACGAATAAACTTAGCAGACGGCAAGACTGATCAAGATATAACACACCAATCAACTTAGGGTGGATGAAACTGCGACAGGTCACTGGAACAACTTGTGACCCACAATGCAACTCAAAGGTAAGAATTTACAAATCAGTTATAAGACCAGTCATTACAATATGGATCTGAAAGATGGGCCATGTGAAAACAGGTAAAAAAGATTGGATGTGGCTGGTAGAGATGACAATGTTGAGTTGGACGTGATGGATAAAGTGAGGAATGAGTATTACAGAGAAGTGTTGTAGTTGGTGGTGCAGAGGGTTGAAACAAACGTTACAAAAGAGTTATTCATATGAATGTTACTGGAAGGCAGGGAAGATGACGACGAAATATAATATGGACGTATTGTGTTGTGGAGATGTGAAAGAAAATAGCGTGAATGATCAAATGCTGGGGAGGGTGGAAGCGAAAAACATACTGCGCCGACTCCAAAATGAACATATTACACGTTTGTAATTTCGCCGGCAACCTAACTTCTCGAATCAGACAGCAATGCGATTGAACTATTAATTAGCGGAAGACGTGGGTGTGCAAGTATGGCGGTACTTCCCCGAACTATCTTTATACTTAGATAACATAGAGAGAACGGGAAATTTGATAAACATTTTACTTACACTCCAAATTGGGCCGGCTTCTAAGTTGGCATCGTTCATTTTCATATTTCTACCCTGTTTATTCTGTTCCATCATATACTCCCTCATGAAGTAATAGTAAGCATTTTTGGGTGCTTTTTTCGGCATGTTGATTTTATAAGTATTCTTTTCTCACAAACCTGAAACCACACTAATTTAGCAAAACCAGAAGACAACTTGCGATGTAAGTGGCATCCGATCCAAGTAATGTGCCAGTGCAACAAACAATTTACTCACCCGACACCGCTGTGGCTGTGGGGCGCACCAACCGAACCGAATATAGAAAAAGTAGGTAGTAGCGACAGGCGACAGCGCGCGCGACCGGCTTACTGTGCTTACGTGCTTAGCGAGCACCGGGCAGTGTGACCAGACAAAAAAACTAACATTATGCAAGCTGCTCGGCCGACCTACGAAATTAAAAAGTTGACTTTGTTTTTCTTGTATGAATACCTACGTAAAATTAAAACGCAAAAATAATATATAATTGTATACATTTCATAACAGCTTTGAATAGGTTATTATCAAACAAATCTCTTCTTAATTTCCCGGTCACTGGTAATGTCGAGATAAAGAACGGTCGAGCTTTACATGTAGTTCTTTATTCTGAACCTGGGAAAATGGTTGGGCAACTCAATTTTAAACGAATTTTAATCAGTATAATATTTCTTAATAACTAGAAGGATTTTGTAGGAAATCGGCAGTTAAGGAACATTTTATGAATATAAGAATATCTCTGTAGGTACCTATGTCAGGAGATCTGGTAGGGCTGGGCCCTAGGCTAGGCTGGGCTGGCTGGCATTAGTGGATTCTGGATTGTGTAATAAGAGGATTGGGTTGGCGTGAGTTCTACTGCTCTTAAAATGCATTCCAAATGCACCTGGTGTTAAATGGTAACCGCCACCCATAGAAAATAGCAATACAACTCAAGTCCTCTCCACCAAAGTACGAGATAACTAAAACTAAAATACGAGATAATTCGCATTGCGTAGCGTCCATCACCTCGAAACGAGGATGTTACATCTAATTTCACCGGAATACAGCAATACGAGTGCATCACTGCTTGGCGGCAGATTACCAGGTGTGGTGGTAGTACTTCTCGGGGCGAACTTAATACAAGTTCTACTGCTACTTTGGGTTTTTTTTCGGGGGACATGTAGGGTTTAAGAGAGTAATCAACTACGAACCCGAGCAAAGTGGGCCACCAAAAAAGTGTCTTCGTTTTGACCCTTTTTTGACAATAGGTTTGATAATACTAGGTTTAACTTTAGTGGCTTATGGAGTAAGGCTGTTGGGTTGAACAAATCGCGTTAGAAACGTAAATAAACAAGTTAGCACTCCACGTCAACGGCGTTACGTGACGTTCGCTTCCGCTACAGTTATACCGTAATAAATGCTACAGTTATACCGCAATAAATAATTGACTATGAAAGACCACACTAAAATGCATTATTAATTAACCTGTGCCAGTCAAAAGAGAACCAAAGCTAACGTAACGTCACAACACTCATTGACTTATCTTGCTGTCATTCTGATTCTGACATTTTATATTGGCATCTAAAGTTTGACAGTTTGATAATGAAGGCTCGACGACACATGATCAGGGCTGCCAGATTGCATGATATAACACGAATACGGTATTCTTATGAGGCATTTTACTAACATCTTTTTTATCGACTTTTTTAGTTTGACTATCAACCAGAATTTATAATATATGTTTTATTATTTCTGTAAGTACATCTTGCTGCAGTTGCATGCGTCATGACCTAGATAAATCTGTATCATGTATGTTAATATGGTAAATGTGAAAAACAATACAGCAGATAGCCAATCACTTCTCCCATAGCCATTTCTTCCACTAAGGAGTAAAGCATTTGGGTTAGGTTATTTTTGGTTTGACAGGTGTGGATGCCGGTGAAATTACAGGTACTTCAGAAATACCACCTTCACGTTTGGTCTGAGTTTTGAAGTTTGCAGTCACTTACGACCTGACTTGGGTCTTTTTTTCCTAGATATGGGATACCCATGACATATTGCATGTTATGGGTAGAGGTTATCACTTAACACCAGGTCAGTCTGCTCGTACCGTAAATTTATCACATAAAAAAATGTTTTCTTGAGTTGCCTTCCAACAAGCATTACACAACGATAAGTAAATCAGTAGCTACTATCACTTTACATTAAAAATATAATAATTCCTTGATGGATATCGTTGTCATGGGACAAAGTTCTAAAAACCTGGGTAATGTTACTCACCATAAAATGTAACAAAATAGTAAAAAGACCTTCATCTATGATTCAGCCTGTGTCAGCAATTTTGAGGCGTACAGAATTGTTATTTATTAGCTTCGGTTGTCATTCATTTTTAAACAAATATAGTAGGACATATTATGATAAACGTGGACTTGTCTTTTTTTTCCCTTACTTCTTAAAGAGACGAACAAGTAACAGTGCGTGCGCCGTAATTATTCCATAGACCGTATAGTTTAGAAAATATAACTGGCAGCACTAATAACCATTTTAGTGTCTTGTCTACTTCCCTAGTCTCTGTGTCGGTTTGGATCTGTGCGTCGACATCTCTTATTTTATAATTTAGTTAAGAAAAAATATTCCGAGGCCGTGCTTTAATTGGTGATCATAAAATAATATACTTATTAATTCGTGTACCAGTTTATTCAGTTTTGTTAGTAGTGTGAGAAGTGGTACACCGGACACCATCGAATAATTTTCTAAAGGTTAGTAGATATTGTTACGATCGCAGATTACTGGTTCTCTAAAACACATGAAGTTATTACTCGTTTAAGATCGCCTATTTTAGATGTTATTAACTGTCATATACACATTTTTCTAGCTTCAAATATCCTATATAGAGATAGTGTTGTATACAATTCCTTGATTCTAATAACCAATATCCGTTCTATAAATTCTGGTTGTGGTCTCGCTTCTACCGTTACATTAAATTTTATTATATCCATATAAGTCCAAGTTATAATGTCGCCATATGTGTAGTTTTTCTGTGAGGATTTTTGCCTAAAGCACTGATTCAGACAATATTTATGTATTACTTTTATTTATTAAAAGCTTGATGTACATGTTACTACTAGTCATGCAAATATAAATCACGAACCGGAATGGTGTTGACACATGTCTTTTTGATTCTAGGCCATCTCAATTTCCTCACAATGTTTTCCTTTACCATTCTGAGAATGTGGTTTTGCATACTTAAGTGAAAAACCATTGGCAAGTCAGGATTCGAATCAGCTATGTCTGAATTTAAACTCACGGTATGTACCACAGTGCGACCTTGCTCAGTAATCTCCAAAAGGGCTAGTCCAATTCTGACAGGACTTTCACTGGCTCGAAGCTGATGTTATAAGGATTAACTTAGGTACTGTTATTAATTTTAATAAAAAAACTTAATTCATAACAGGTGAAGCCGTGTACACAGCTAGTATTTGATAAAACTAAATTAAGCCAGCTTTATTTACATATGAGCAGTCCTGGATTTGCCAATAGGCCATATAGGCCGCCGCCTAGGGGTGGCAGCGTCCTAGGGGCGGCAGATTTCAGAAGACAGAGGATATACGTCAAACAAGTTCACTGGTTTTCTCATGGTTTTTTATACTAATAGGTACGTTAATGACTAATTCATTCGTTTATTTAACTTTAGTGCCTTCCTTACTACAAATATAAAATTGTTATTTTAGAAAGCTTAATGGGGCGGCGGATATAAAGTGGCCTACACTCATAAAAAATATAAATCCGTTACTGCATATGAGATTGTTACAAAAGAAAAAAGAAATATTTCCATTGTCTTATGTGATTGTAGAATGCAATGTTTACAAATATAACGTGGGTATGTGAATCCTTTAGGAGCATTGTAATAGAGGTGCTGTAACTACAAAAAATACATGAGGTAACAAGGAAGAACATTTGTCACAATAAAAATTTAGTTTTAACTTTCTATTCAAATAAATTAAAGGTGTGTAACAAAGTAACAAAATGTATTTATAGCAATCATGTTGTATTTATTTACTTGATTGTGTATATTGTATTAATTTCTTATTATAATAAGGCTATTAACTACTAAAAATGTATTTACTTACATTACTACAATTAACATATATAATATTATCAAAACAAATTGTAACCGACTGAGCTGTCTAAAGACCTTTTCCACCATTCCGTATTTGTTATATGTGAGCAAATCATGTCTTTCCTTATAGGCTAAATAATAATAAATAATAATAATTTTATTTGATCCACAGATAAAAAAATAAAACACAGACATACCTAACTAATGACATGAAAACAAATTTAAACTAAACATAAAATAACATTGGAAAATAAGCAAAAACAAATAAAATATGGTTTTTGAAACTTTTATCTATGTGACAAAGTTTGTAGTCATGTGGATGGATTCTGTTAGTATTCCTGTTATTATTGGAAAATAGGCTCTATCTAACAGGCTTTTGCCATCCTTGCCAAAACATAAGTTTGTTATGAAAGGAATAAAAAAAAAAAATAATATTGGTGGACAATTCACACAGCGCTATCTAGTCCCAAACTAAGCGTAGCTTGTACTATGGGAACCAAACAACTGAATACATATATACATTTTTTGTCAGTACTTACTTATAATACATATTAACACCCAGACACAGAACAAACATCTATATTCGTTACACAAATGTTTGTCCTGGGTGGGAATCGAACCCACGACAAACATTAAATAATGACTGAGTTAAAGCAATTATTATTTTCCCAATGCTACATTGGAGCAATTATCTGTTCTCTATCTATTTCATTGTCAGTATTATCTGAACCGTGGCATGTGGTGACTATCATCCTGCCTAAATGCAAATTAGAATCTATGTTCTAGGCATTTAGGTTTAAATTAAATAAAAAGAGAGAGACTTTCCTGTTTGGGGACTGACTGATCAAGTAATTTGTTTCGATACAGTGATTTTTGTATCATTTTATGTTATGTGAAATTTTCAAATGTTTTGCATGTGGTTTAAATTTAAATATTCGTTTTTTTGTGTCTATTCTAAGATGTTTGTTATTCAAATATGATTCTGTTTGTTGAGCACTGCATATATAGATGCATGGTAATTTTAGAAAAATTCGTGATTCATAATTCAAAGACTCATGTAAAGTGCCCCTTAATCTTTTCATCAGACTGGTGCGAGAGGGCCACAAGTACAGACTGCTAGACTATTTTATCACTACATAATATTATACTACAAGGTGATCCCGTCCGTCTGTCTGTCTGTCTGAACGCGATAAACTCAAAAACTACTGAACGGATTTTCATACGGTTTTCGCCAATATTTTTTATTTTTATTTTACATAATTCATTATAGTTTTATGTAAATTGGGTGTACTTAATATGACGATGATTTTTGAAGATGTTGGAAACAATGATGCCGACTGCGCTTTGCTGGCGTTTGCCGCGTGAACCAATAGGGTTATATATCCAGATAAAGATAAAGATAAAATAAAGATATTTATTTGCATGAACATGTTCATTTTTTTGAGCTTATATTCTCTGCTGCCCGTGCGAGGTCGGGGCGGGTTGTTAGTGATGAAATAATTAAAAAAAGTTCTCGTTTCAGGCTGGCGCGGGCACAATGCGGGAAAACGTGTGAGCGAACATGCGCCGCGAGTCGCGCCACTACTCCAATGGTCACATGACGTTCAGCGACTACTTTATGATGTACCTGGCGAAGTGGAAGCGAGCGGCCGTACTGCTACTGGTCGTGTGGATTGTCGTCACCTACCTCGTGATATCACCGCTCAGGTCAGTGCCACCATCTTTCACCACCGTCACCATCTTTCACCACCGTCACTATCTTTCACCACCGTCACCATCTTTCAGCACCGTCACCATCTTTCAGCACCGTCACCATCTTTCAGCACCGTCACCATCTTTCAGCACCGTCACCATCTTTCAGCACCGTCACTATCTTTCAGCACCGTCACCATCTTTCAGCACCGTCACTATCTTTCAGCACTTTTCAAACCGGTACACAGTAACGCGAATGCATTACGGTTTGGCAGCATAGTTCTTTAATAATAATAATCATAATCATAATCATTTATTTGCATAAAGCCATTTAATTAAAGCATTAATGCACTACCACATCCAATCCATACTACGCAAAGGTTAGCTGGAAGAAAATGCTAATTAGCATAAAGTTCACCTTTGTACTTGTTTTTCTGGTGCAATAAAGAATATTCTATCTATCTAGTTCTACTGCTGCGTAAATGAGATAAAAAATGTTTAATCCCATACGTCTGGATTTATTGAACGCGCTGGAGCGCCTACGGTATGGTAATCACACTGGTGTTGTAATAACGGATGCTATTACGAGATGTCGGAGTTGCTTCGAGCCACGCATCTCGTACGATATATTACAAGGTCCTTAGCTGCAGCCGGTCGGACTTGTCCTTGTTGGCTTTAATATGGAATTATTTTATATTTCGACTGGCCTCATAGCTTAGTTGGTAGTAACCCTGCCTTCTGCGCTGTAGGTCGTGGGTTCAATTCCCACCCGGGAATATCATTTGTGTGACGAACGTAGATGTTTATTCTGTATCTGGGTGTTTATTTTCTCGGGGTTATGTATAAGATATATTTATTTACAAAAAATAGTATACAAGTATTATATCAGTTGTCTGGTTCCCATGATACAAGTTATGCTTTAGCTTACTTTGGGGCTCGATGGCGCTGTGTGAAACGTCCACAATTTTTATAAATATGTTTCAAAGTCAAAGCCAATAACTTTATTTCCATAGAATTCATAAAGAATAAAGGCTTGAAAAGGTCCATAATATTCAAAACATAAGGTCATGCGTACGTGTCATTAGTGACACGTACTTGACGCCTGTTCAAACCCTATACGAACCTCCATGGGGCAGAACAGACAACAAACCCCTAAAGGAGGGCTACCTTTTTTTTCACGAGCACGATTCTTGTAGCAAACTGAGTACATACTTAAATCTATGTTACATTTATGACTACATATACTGGAATAAGATATTAATAGATGTTTTGTGTGTCGTTGAGTAGAGCGACATCAGAATGTAGAAATAGAAACAAAAGAATATTACAACATGTATATGTAAATAAATATTGACACAGAACAAACGTCTGTTTGTTACACAAATATTTATCCTGAGTGGGAATCTAACCTACGTCCTACAGAAGGCACCCACATGTCCTTGAACTAAAAATTCGAAGATATGTGTCGAGTTCACGAAAGGAGCCTCTTTGAGGCGCACTTACAATCCTTTCACCACACTGGTTCGACAGAACCGGTGACTCGAAGAAGAAGAACAGAAGGCAGAGGTATTACCAACTGAGCTGTGAGGCCAGTTAGTGGTTATAGAAATGTGTGTGGTTTCCTTGTTATTGGAAGTATAAGAGAGACGATTGCAGATGCAGCGGTGACGAGGGTGGGGAGGTCCACGAGAGGCTGAGGCGTGTCACCTCCCAGTTGGAGATGCTACGCCAGCAGCACACCAACCTCATTGCACAGATAAGGAGGTCTGCAGGGTCAGTTGTTATACCATCTCTACTATTAATTATACCATTTTAGATGGATATTTCTTTCTAATATATAAAATTCTCGTGTCACAGTGTTTGTAGCAAAACTCCTACGAAACGGCTTGATTGATTTTTATGGATTTATTTTGTGTATATTTGGTAGGTCTGAGAATAGGACGTAAACTATTTTTCATACCCCTAAGTGATAAGGGTGGTCCACACCAAACATGTTTTTTTTGTTTTTTGGATGATTTTTTTATTTACTGAACTGAACTGCATTTTCACCCTTCTACCACCAACCCCTATTTTTTAATTGCGATATTAGTACTTTAATAATTTTCAATCCCCGGCGGTCGATTACTGATAAAATGAAAATATTTTTTCTTTGTTTTTAATGACACTTTTACTTCAACGTGGCATTGCAACGCATGCCGGGTACAGCTGTTAAGTAAGTATATATAATGTTTTTTTTATGTTGAGTTGGAAAGATAGTTCCTTACTTTTTTGAAGACTTTTGGTTTGCTGGAAGAGAACTCTTTGTAGGGTTAAGCTCGCCTTTGTACATGTATCTCTTATGACTTTTTTGTATTTATTATTCTCTGTGTACAATAAAGAATAAAGAATAAAGAAGACTTTTATATTCGTCATGAAGATTCGTGATTTTTCACAATTTACGTTGTGAAACTATTGAATTGGCACTAAAAGTGATAAAAAAATAAAATAAAAAATACCGCCCTAATATGTGCCTAATAATGTGTCAAAAAATAATAAATGTGCCTAATATTTTAAAGTTTTTATTTTGTAAAATGTTTTTCTGGTGAATTCAATAGAGAGTTAATCTATCTATATATTTACTGTAATCAGAATCAAAACTTTATTTCCATGGAATTCAAAATAAATAACTTAGAAACGTCGGTTTCAAAATATAAGGTCATGCTTATTTATTGCAAGAAAATTGTGTACATTTTTCTTTTACATACTGAAAGTGGATAAGATCTTTTAATAAAATCAATTAAATTATCAGAATAAAATAAACATTATGTATGTATGTATTTCTTTAAAACCTGTCGATCAAGTATTGGAATTGGGAGATTTTGAGTCTGTAGAATTTAGTAATTAGTTTGAATCTAAACTGTGGGAGTAAAATATTACTGAAATAGTTTATAGCGACCCAACCCGGCTTCGGTGGATTGCGATCACATACGCCTAACATAAAAGAAAACGGTGATTTACTTAAGCTTAAATAAGCTCCCAGTCGGGGTGTTCGTTCTACATCTACAACAATCATCGTCATATTTCGGCCAATTTCCATAAAACCCAATGAATTATATACCTAACCTGCCTTCCCCTTGAATCACTCTATCTATTGCTAAAAACTGCATTAAAATCCGTTGCGTAGTTTAAAAGATCTAAGCGTGTAGACAGCGGGAGCGACTTAAATAAAATCCTTTCACCAACCAACTTTCCTTTGACTCGAATAGAAGAAGAAAAATTATATTACTATTCTTTATACTATGTAAAGATGTAGTGATTGAACAATGTATATTCTATTTGCAGTAACATTTCCCTTCATTGTATATCCGTCTGATTAGTAACATATGGACCGATTGGTTTGTTTGGGTTTACACCGGAATAGCTTCATTCGCTACCGTTTAGCCAACGACGTTTTTCCCAGTGATGTACGAATTTTCCCAGTGATGTACGAAAACTTTGGATAATTATTTCAGATAGGTAAACATGGCCGGCGCGCTAGAGTTTACCACTTTTGTGATAGCTTAGGCAAATATTATGCTTTTTTACCGTAGTACCATACACCGTTAGGTTCGTGTGGGTTTTTATCGCTACCCGCTGACTTTACACATGTGTACTCTCGTATAGCGAGAATGAATGGAGTATTATCATTCGGGCTCACGTATAGCTTTAATATGAAATAGTACGCGTATTAAAATTGCAGATTTTTTTATTAAATTGTGCTCATTTCGCTTTCTATCCCCAACAACTTTGGAAACTAGATAGCTGAAAGAAAACTATTTTTTTGGAATTATTAATGTAGCTATGTGTATTTATATGTTACAACACAATACATTTGCGACTTGAGTCTTGTAGTGCCTAAGTAGTAAAGGGCTTAAGTCGTATTATTTGTCATGGGCAGAAGTTACAAATTAACACAGTGAGCCATCAGCTCGTCCCGTAACTTTATCACACAAAAAGAAATCCGCCTATCATACCAAAATATCCACCAAACGTCTAATTTTAGCCGCTCTCAGGTTCCCACTACAAAAATATTGTATGAGCCCTCAAGAAGACCTAGATATAGCCTTTCCTAATTGAATACGGCCGCCAGTCGGGATTATATCTGAACAGCACTTAAGTGTACCTCGAGCGATAGGATCGATACTTGTAGCCGAGTAGTAGGTAACGACAGGAGAACCTTGTCTGCGATCTAAATGTGATATTGACATGTCATAATGAGTCCAAAGAAATTAGATAGATAGATAATATCTTTATTGTACACCATTTAAAAAACGACAACAATGCAGACACATTTAACAAGGAAATGGTACAATGGGCGGCCTTATCGCTTAGATCGATCTCTTCCAGGCAACCTTGGGATGGACAAGATCCGTATGGACAAGTAAGGATGGTGGCGTACATAACAAAAGAGAAAAAAAAACTCGTTTGTTATCTATTAATGAAAACTGCATTATAACACGCAGAAATCAACTTGGCACCCGCGTGGAATGTGCTTCCCCTCCCTTCGCACCCTACCGCCTACCGCTCTCGCCCTCGACGCGTCGGTACGGTCGGTCAGTAAATTAAATACTACCGTTACGCGCGCGCGTCCTTTGAGTTTTTTCGTTGTTATTATTGTTGGCCAGATTTTTGAGTGATTATGGGGAAAACTATTCACAGTAGGGAAAGAAACATGATCTTGAAAGTGATGCAGTTTTTTGAAAATGAAAAAAAGAATAAACGCTTCGTCATTCCTGTCGATCAAGCTGTCAAACGAACATGTTTGGCTACTGGTTGTTCGAAAAGAACTTTGATGCGAATAAAAAACGAGGCTGCTACAGAAATTGCCAGGCAAGATGCATCTTTTGAAACAGCGAGCACTTCTTCGGATAACATCGTTATGCAACAATCGTCTTCGCCAGGCCCTTCGTCGCGTGAGGTTAAATTATCTACGCCGAGTAAAAAGAGGAAATCAAGCGCCAGAAAAATAAACTTGGATAACTTTGACCTTTGTGCTATTAGAAATATTATAAATAGCTTTTACACAGTAAAAAAGGAAATTCCAACAATGAGAAAAATTCTGGCTGCTGCTAAAGCTGATTTGAATTTTCCTGGAGGCATAGACACCTTGAGAAAAATCATGAAGGATCAACTTGGCTACAAATTTAAGAAATGTAAAAATGCACGTGAATTTCTAACACAAAAACCTGACATTGTGGCTTGGAGAGATCGTTACCTGCGTCGTCTCAAAAAAAATGATGACTTGGGTGCCGATAAAAAACCAATAATATATTTAGACGAGACGTGGATCCATTCGCACTATACCGTAAGCAAATGCTGGCAAAATAGTACGGATCAGAGTGTAAAAAAAAATTTTACTAGTGGACAGCGGTGGATTATAGTTCATGCAGGTGGAGAACGTGGTTTTGTCCCGGGAGCCGATTTGTTATATAAATGCAAAAATAAGCGTGGGGATTACCATGACGAAATGGATACTGAAAATTTCATAAAATGGCTTAATGAAAAGCTCATCCCGAACCTAGAAGAAAATTCAATTGTCGTCATTGATAATGCTCCTTATCACTCGAAACAAAGTGAAAGGCCACCTACAAGTGCCAATAATAAGGCAGATATAAAAGCATGGTTACAGACGAACAACATCTCATTTGATGAGGGTATGACCAAAAGAGAGCTGTACAACCTTGTAGTAAGAAATAGACCAGAAAAAAAGTATATAGTAGATGATTTACTAAAAAGTCACGGTCACGAAGTCATTCGTCTACCACCCTACCACTGCGATTTAAACCCGATTGAGTACATTTGGAATTTGTTAAAACAAAGGGTGGCAGACAAAAATGTAAGTCAATCGGAGCGCGAAATAGAATCATTGACAAGAGAAGCGATTGCATCAATTACGGTGGATGATTGGAGAAGAGAAGTTAATCATGTAGATAGACTAAGAAATGAATATTGGCAGAAAGATCGTATTCAAGAAAGAAATGAACAAGAATTAATAATACGATTAGGTTTAGAAAGTGACAGTGATAGTGACAGCTACTCAGAAAACACGGACAGTGAATCTGAATTGTCAGGAGTTTATTAAAAAATAAACTATAAATTATTTATTAAAATTATTTGTTTCATTAATATATGTTATAAATATACCTACATGAACCCCCTTATTGATAAACGTTGAATAGGTATCTATTGACTAATTATAATATGTTTAGCGTCAGTCACATGTTTTTCATCTGTCAAAGTGAGAATTAGACAAAACATTTTAAGTAATCAATTTTTATGCAGTTAGTACATCACTATGACGTCATTACAGCGAGGTGCCTAGTTAACTTCTGCGTGTTGTAGAATCCTTTGTGGTTTAGAAGAAGTAAACGGAAAAACAGACAGAGACAGAGTAGAATAGAATAGAATATATTGTACACCATAAGTAAAAAAAAAAAAAAATAGACAGATAGCGTATTTATTTAATACTGTTTTGAGATATCACTTGAACTAATATCAACATATTCTATTGTCACATCATTGTACATAGTAAAACATATTGTTTATATAACAATAAACTATCTGGGCTGTACATATAGATAGGCAGTGCAGACACAGTGGATACAGCCAATGACATAATGACTTTCATATCACTCAATTTCTATGAATGCAATAGCAAATTATTAAGCGTCATAGTTCAGTTGGTAGTAACTATGCCTTCTGCGCTGTAGGTCGTGGGTTCGATTCCCACCTAGGACGAACACAATGTAACAGCCGCATAGAAGTACAGCTGTATAGAAATCCATAAATACATTTAGATAAAGAAGCAAAGTTAATTGATCATAAAATATGTTTCCAATCGTACGAGTCTCGACATCACACAGATTTAATTGTATTCTTTACTTGATCAATAAACATTTTTGTATTCAGTACATATTTTTTTCAGTTTCAGGAGGATCGTTTCGATTTGTCAGAATAATTTTTTACTTCATACTAACTGTTGCCCGTGACTTGTCCGCCCTTATTTTACCCTTCAGGGAAGTAGCCTAAGTTACTCCATATAATATCAGCTTTCTGCCAGTGAAAGTCCCGTCAAAATCGGTCCAGCCGTTTCGAAGATTACCCGAACAGACAGACAGAAAGATATTTTTTTTGTTGTTGTTGCCGTATATACTTTCATATCCATTTAGTAAGTAGCTGTTATTTTGACATTGCAAACAGACACTTCAGTTTTATTTATTTGTGTAGATGGGTCTGAAAACAGAGGTACAAAGCTCTGCTGCCCTTAAACAACTTCTTTAATTCCAGGTTCAACAACCTAAAAGACATAGATGGCTCATTATTCCTGGACTCAGGCCAGGGTCCCATGGAGGAGTACGAGAATCTCAGACGGAGGATACACTCCAATACCAAAGAGCTGTGGTATTACGTGAGCCACGAACTCGGGAAGGTCATGGCTGAAGACCAGAAGTCTGACAGGATCCAAGCCATTTTGGACCAAGTGGCCGACAGGAAAAGGTTGGTTCTCGCTTAGTTATCGACGAGTTTTCAAAGTCAGTTTAGACAGGCAAAGGGTATTTTCAGTAGTTAATTGGAAGGTTGGCTAGTGAACTGAACTCGAGGATAGTATTAGAACCATTCGTAAAATTTCATAACATTGGACTGGCCTCACAGCTCAGTTGGTAATAACCATGTGTTCTGCGCTGTACGTCGTGGGTTCGATTCCCACCTATGACGAACATTTTTGTAACAAACATAGATGTTCTGTGTCTGGGTGTTTAATATGTATTATGTGTATGTATTTACGAAAAAAAGTATATAAGTATTATATCAGTTGTCTAGTTCCCATGATACCAAGCTATGCTTAGCTTACTTTGGGGCTAGATTGAGCTGTGTGAAATATTTACCAATATTATTATTATACTAGCTGTTGCCCGCGACGTCGTCCGCGTGGAATTCGTTTTTATCACGCACCCCTATTTCACCCCTCGGAAAAGTAGCCTAAGTTACTCCTTGTTACATCAGCTATCTGCCAGTGAAAGTCCCGTCAAAATCGGTCCAGCCATTTCGGAGATTAGCCGGAACAAACAGACAGACCGACAAAAATTGTAAAAAATGTCGTTTTGGTACCGTCTATACATCCATATGCACTGAGTAAAAAGCTGTTATTTTAATATTACAAACAGACACTCCAATTTTATTTATTTGTATAGATTATTGGCGTGTCACATTGGTGTACATCAAAATGAAGTTAAATCACATCAAATTACATTATATTGATTATAAGTTATCAATTCTGACATTGTATACCAAAAGGCAATCAGCCATTTCCACTTGCATATTTTACCATCAATTTGATATCGCCCACTAAAAAGTAATAAAAGCGTAACGCAGTTTTACTACGTTATTGATTTGGCGTTAACTCGATGGCGGTGATAGTGAATTATTTCTGTTTCACCTAGTTTTGTTCTAAATTGAATTATTCTGCCTACAGAATGCTTGTAGGCAGAAAATTCAACTGTATTTTTTTTTCTGTGTGATACAGTTACGGAACAAGCCGACGCTACGGCGTTACTGTGTTCCGGTTTATTTTATTTATTTATTTTTCATACAGAATCTACAGCTTTTATAATAAGTGAACTCTTAAAATTACTCATACAAGTTTCGAAAGGTGTGGTTGCCGGTGAAATTACAGTCACATGAGACATTCCACGTGAACGTCTCAAAGTTACGGGCGCATATGATGCGACTTGGGTCTTGTCGTACTTAGTAGGAGAGGACCCAAGCCGCATCGGTTATGGGCCGAGGTTACCACTTAACACCAGATAGGCCATCTGTTTGTCCCATATAGATAGATAGATATATTCTCTAATTAACACCCTAACTAAACAGCTACAATCTTAAACTAAAATAATCTAACACATATATATAAAATAACGCCTGTTTCCCGGAGGGGTAGGCAGAGATCATGGTTTTCCACCTGCTACGATCCTGACATACCTTCTTAGCTTCATCTACTCTCATCACATTCTTCATGCACGCTCGTCAGTTTAGGGTAATCTTGACTTGGCCTTTTCCAAAAACGTCACCGATTTGGTCGATAATCTAACAAAATATATTAATCACATTAAAAAAAAAACTGTATTGACTACTAATATTCGGCAGGTCTCTTCTATCAGACCAGGAGAAGCTTCCTGAGTTGGATGGTTATGAGGACTGGCGTCACATAGAGGCAGCCAACGTGAGCGACCTGGTACAGAGGAGGCTGCATCATCTGCAAAACCCGCCAGACTGCAAGGAGGCCAGGAAACTCATATGCAACCTCAATAAGGTAAATGGCAAGACCCAAGTGTTGGCCCCGTGCCACCACACTGGTTCGAGAGAACCAGTAACACACAGACAACAGAATAGAATAGTTAATAATATATAACGGTTTTGCATAAAAACAAAACCGATATTATGTGCCGAGAGGGAAAACATACAGCATTGTTATGAAGAAGCAGTGTATACTTAGCCGGATGTACGCAGTCTACCAATGGATTCCTTTACAAGTACTGTAGTAGTTCATCTTACCGGATATAGGTGGCGCTAGTGTGTTACCAGCAAGGCGGACGGCAGCTGTCGCTTTAGATGTCATAGTCTTCACCAGGAAGAACTTCCTGCAATGCTGTATGTTTTCCCTCTCGGCACATAATATCGGTTTTGTTTTTATGCAAAACCGTTATATTGATGTGCCTCCGGAAAACATACAGCATTGTTATGAAGACGTGTTTGGTATCTGCTGGTGAAATATATTAAACACAACGCTATGATGATTATTAAATCTGGTAATGAAAATAATAGTTAAATTAGTATTTATTTAGTAACTCTTTCAAATTACAAGAATTTAATTTAAATTTATTATCAGGAGTAATCACTCTCGGTATATGAAGACAAATGTTTGGGAAATGGAAATTAGTGACGTAACTACTTATTAATCTATGCAATTAAATTGATGATAAGTAATTGATCTAAGGACTAAACAGATTGAATAGTTTATTCCGGGTGTTTTTAGAAGTTCAATATGCAGACTAAAAAAAATAATGTGTTATTTTTGACCTCCAGTTACCCCTGGGACAATATCGCGTCTACTGGTTGGTTCTCTGACCACCCTAAGGAAGCGATCTGCTGATCTGCAACTACTTGGGGGTGCATAAATGCCAGAATTGCATGAACCCAGTTACCTATTACTGTGCGTGATGCAGCTTTTGTCCTATTATTCACGGTGATAAAAAGATTGTCTAAATCATTAACATCTGATCGTCTCTGCTTGTTTTTCTCAATCAATAACCCAACTAATGTAACCGGGCATATGTATTTATGACAGTGCTATGAAAGTTTCCATGCGGATTACCGATAACAGTGCGCGTATGTCTTCGAACCAAACGCTGGTATTAAATATATGTTCTCTCCCGTATCATAGTAATTATTTTACTGGATATTTTGAACAAGGTCAGGTCATGAACCCTCCGTCCCGAAGCTAACAATAATACTGTAGCTGTTCTCCGGGATATTTCGAAAAGCGTGTCTTTTAGAAGAGTTAGGTGAGAACCCCTCAAGCACAACCGTGGGGTCCCATGTCACCTGCAGTTTAGTTCCTTTGGTTTAGCTACGCCGATAACCCTAAGCGCGCGTTTATAAAATACGAAAATAATCGTTTTTCTACGTCGGGACCGCAGAAGGTTAAGACAGCGGATTTATTTACGAGAATCGAGCTGTAAGATTTGTGAGAGAGTTTTTTCCTGTAAGAAAATTTTGCAACACTGCAGGTTGAGGAAATTTGGGATTTACGTAGAGTACCTACTGGCTTGTAAGTAGGTTGTCAAGGTAGATTGCCTCCTACTATTTTTTAATAGTACTTCTTCTTGTGTAGAGCACTCCTTAATCTGAGCAACCCATCCCCAATTATCCAGACTTTCATGGTCAACTTCTGTACCTGAGGAGGATCCAGTGATGTTGCGGCGTCTGCCCAGGGTCTCTGATAGGTTCTGTATGTTGGGTGGATCTAATGCTCTGGCTTTCAGGTCTTCTAAGCAGAAGGAACGAGGCCATTAGGAGGCTACTATTAGAGATGTTCCTGTGGAACATCTTAAAGTCTGTCAGTACTTTTGGCAATAGGTGGGAACACCCCTGCTAGCCGATGTCACCATGGTCTGCTGAAGGTATTTATATATCTTGCTAGCAGATCTCTGCAGTCTATCGAGACAGTTTTTTAATAACGCAGTTTGACGTGTCACGAACAAATCGATCTCTGGCTGGCCCCATTTCCGGAAGACTTCCGATATCGCTTGAGGAAGAAGATGCCACTCTGCGAAGGGGTTTTCCTTGCGCCAGTCTGTCTGCGATTATATTAGGAAGGTAATGAGCCGACAGGGCGATCTGGAACTTGTCTGTTATATGTAGTAGCATAAATGTTACGGCTAGTAAGGCTAGTGATTACGTTCCTCCTTCCGAATGTACGCTATTAGCGTTCGAATGTCTGATTGGAGTACTAAGACGTGTGAAATTTACCACATAGTAACAGGGCTCCTCAACCCAAGTCCGAGGCGTCCGCCGCCAGGAAATGGGTGGCAGGCTTGAGATGTATTGGCGATTTGAGATTTGTGGCTCCGCGCCACCATCGCATCTCCTGCTCCACTACTTTTGAAATCAGTAGTTTTAGATGGGGTCGATTCTGGTCGAAAATACGTAGATATATCTAATTGTCTTACAGCTTCCGCAGCTTGAAGACACATTGGATAGGTTTTGGTTGACCAGGAGGAAATCGTCTAAATACATTAGCACGATATCCCTTCGCACGCAGGGTCTCCGCGACCCAGCATGTTATGTTATAGAAGAAGGATTTAATATTGCGACAATGTAGTTTGCCTTTAGGTATCACAATGTTGGCCCAGCAGTTGTAGTTCGCGAAGACTGAGGCAGTTAACATTGATTTTTTCAAGACACCGTTGAGTATGTTTATCGTTTTTGTGAGTAATGGACCTTGCGTTTTCTGCAGTCTGCCAACGAATAACCAGGTATTCTAGTCCTGTGTAGGTCTTAGAATTGATTCCTGGTAATTGATTTGCCAGCCCAGATTTTCCAATTGTCTTACAGCTTCCGCAGCTTGAAGACAAATTGGATAGGTTTTGGTTGACCAGAAGGAAAATCGTCCAAATACATTAGCACGATATCCCTTCGCACGCCGGGTCTCCGCGACCCCGCATGTTATGTTATAGAAGAAAAAAACTGAGCCGGTGTCGCCATACCCAATGGGAGGCAGGTTATTTCGAATAACTGGTCACGGTAGCTGACGGTAGCTGACCCTCAGGATCGGTTGGTGAGATTTATGTATATAGATAGGCGTGGGAGAAGTCCCGTTTTATCATCCAGTCTCCCGGTTGTAGAAAATCGGGAACTAAAGTTTGAGAAATCAAACGGAATTGTTATGTCTTCACGAACTTGTTTAATTACCGAAGATCTAAGATCGTTCGCAAAGCAACATCGGTTTTCTTCCGCAGAAATAAATTGGAGATTAAACTAGGTGTATCTTGGTGACCCTTTGTAGTACCTTTTGATCTATCAGTTCTTGTATCGCCTTTTGCTGTGAGTCACAGCAAAAGTTTCGTTGCTATTGACATATTATTCGTCTTGATGGCATTATCAGAGGAGGTTTCATGTAGAAAGGTATTCAAAAAACCCTGTTACTGCTACAATCATGACTCTTTCCGCCCAGGGTCCGCCATCGGTTTTGAACGAAGTTAAACAAACCTCCCTGAAATAATAAGGCCCGCCGAGGGTTTGTATGAACGTAAAGAGTTTCGTTTTATCAACCTAGAATTCTTCACTAGGAGGAATGTTACTGAAAGCATCTTGAATATTTTTGTCCGGGATTCCAGTTAATAATATTTTACGAGTAGATTTCATACACTACCCTTTTTTCCGCCAACGATTTGTAAAGTTTGTTACGATAAAATGTAAGATCCAGACGATTTGCCGAATGTCTCAGTAAATTTACTAAATCTGAATTAAGCTCCGTTGGGTTTTGTAGGCCCAATCAACGATATAATGCATCCCGGATTAATTAATTACATGTTTACATTACAGTATGCATTGACCATCTTATCGTATACATTTATTTAACTATGACTGTTCATTTCGTGATAATAATTTATTACTTACTGTGTAGTGTGAGACAGAAAACTTTCGAATCTGGTCACCAGAACCAAAATGACAACTACCCTCCAAGCTAGCTAAAAAAAACAAAAAACTGTTGGGGAAGAGTAGCTTCACTGTTCACAGAAACCCGTATTATAACAGATTGTAAAAGTTCCCCTTTGGGTAAGGCATTGATTATTGACCATTAGTTATTAGTAGTTATTTATTAGTAGTGGCGGTCATGATTTTTTCCGTAGGGGCGAGAAAATCCTTAACTGTTTAGTGAGCACAATTCGTCATTAATTTTAAGGTACAGAAACCCGGGGATGCTAGCAGCTCGGCCCATGACTTCTTATACCGTCCCTACATGTTGCCCTGTAGGGTAGTTAAAATGTTGTAGCTCGCTAACGTAGATGATTTTCGTCAGCCGGTTTAAGCACTTTGTTCTCGTCAAAATCTGTATTTCAATAACCGAGATCCCACAAGATTTTGCTGTCGATGGGTTCAATAAGAAATTACTATTGCCTTCCCTGGGATTGTCAGGCCTATAAACCGTATTCGCGTTCGTGTATATGTTCGGTAGACATGGTTGACACATTTTTTAATGTCTAACTAACCTGGTTGTATAACGCGTCGATCCAAGGATCGGCGGGTACCTGCGAATTTCGGTTAAACTTCTTGCGGGGAGGATCCTCTCGTTCCTGCTCGCTGTCCGATGAGTCGCTGGAGCTCGAGGAGTCCCCATAAACTCGTTCGGGATCCCTCAGCCATCAGTGGGCCCAACCCACCTGATCGACTGGTCTCAATATCCTCCTCTACACACTTGTGGCCGTGGGGTTCCTTACGGAAGAAACTGATGTTTCGCGCCACGAAAATTGAAAATATAGACTCTAACCACTGTATCGATTCACTGTTAAACACTATCGGAGGATATTTTTTACAAAAGAGCACGGATTGCTAATGTAATTTTGGATTACGACTGCTCACGGCGAAAGCACACAACGCTATGACATCTAAAGCGACAGCTGCCGTCCGCCTTGCTGGTAACACACTAGCGCCACCTATATCCGGTAAGATGAACTACTACAGTACTTGTAAAGGAATCCATTGGTAGACTGCGTACATCCGGCTAAGTATACACTGCTTCTTCATAACAATGCTGTATGTTTTCCGGAGGCACATCAATATAATAATAATAAACCCAATAGTTGACTGATCTTACAGCTCAGGCAGTAATGCTGCCTTCAGCACTGTAGGCCGCGGGTTCGATTCCCACCCTAGACTAAACGTTTGTGTGACGAAATAGATGTTTCTTCTGTGTCTGGGTGTTGATATGCATTATATGTTTGTATTTACAAAGTATGTAAGTATTATATCAGTTGTCTGGTTCCCATGATACAAGCTATGCTTAGCTTACTTTGGAATTACGTTGGAATTGTCCACCAATATTATTATTGTATTGTATGGTGGCAGTACTTCCCCGGACGAACGTGTCATAAGTTCCACTAGTGAGATTTGCGTTTTTGTTACGAATGTATTGTCACGCGCCCTAAATATCTATAAATACGCTGCCCACTATATTGACGCTATAATTAGTTGGACAAACAGACGGTAAATGTTTGTCACGATTTGTGTTAGATGGTTTCGGGTCGTTGAGCCGGAATATACACTTGCTAAACTTTTGTACACATTCCTTGATAATGTAACTAGCGATTCGCCCGGCTTCGCACGGATACTATTTACTGTTAAAGAAACTATTAAGTCACAGTTTTCTATATATAACAGATTACTTGATTAGTAAACGAAGCCGGGACGGGATAATTTAATATAGTTTGTATGTACTAGTGCATTTTTTTCTTAAAAACCAAGTTAAAATCCAAGGCAAGGAATCTCAATGGTAATTAGCTTTGGTTGCGAACTTAATTACGGTAGTTATTAAAATGTAAAACAGGGATTGTTTGTACAACACAGTGAAATGCCAAGTTCGAAACGATTAGTGTTACAATCAATTAACATGCCGCTTGATTAAAGATGAAACACTTTTGTCTCTAGTCTTAAACATTGGTTATACAATAACTAAGTGCTGTAATAGTAGAGCAGTTGAACTCACGCCAACTTCGTCCGGGGAAGTACTGCCGCCATGCCCATTTCTGTCGCCAAGCAGTAACGCGTTCGCGTTACTGTGTTCCGGTTTGAAAGGTGTGGTTGCCGGTGAAATTTCAGGCACATGATACATTCCACCTACACGTCTCAGAGTTACGGGCGCATAAGATGCGATTTGGGTCTTGTCAACTAGTAGGGGAGGACCCAAGTCGCATCGGTTATGGGCAGAGGTTACTTTAAACAGATGGGCCGTTGGCTCGTTCCGTAAGTGTATCACATAAAAAAAAGGGGATACTTTAATATGTAGTGTAATTTTACAACTTTACTATATACAACTTGTAAAAAGTATAGTATATAGTGTTATAGTACCTATTTTGTATTATGGTTTACTTATATGTAAGTTAAATATGTATATGTAGCTTTTTGAGCACTAAAAATTTTGTTTTAATTTATCTTTATTATGTACACGTCCTATCTCTATAAAATCGCCTATCTCTAGCCTCAAAGGTTTGCTGGAAGAGAACTCTTTATAGGGTTAAGCTCGCCTTTGTAGTATTACTTACGAATTTTTTATATTATGTTTTCTGTGTATAGTAAATAGTAAAGAACTTTTGATACAATATGTAATTTGACACGTTTATATCTATCAGCTCTAATCGGTTAAGGTCAAGTTATTCAGATTGGGTCATAAAAAATTTACTGCCGCACTGGGCGGTTACATAAATAAAGATAAAATCAGTCATTTATACATCGATTGGAGCATTCCGGTTAGCGTACATAATGTATGATGAGGAATTATTATTGTTTTTATAATGATTTGGCGGAACTAATGGAGCTTCGTCATTATTTTTCTCCGATAAAAATCGACATCCAAAGCAGTGAAGTTGGAATTCGTAAATAGTGAATAAATAAATACATAATTGGTGGTAATATCACACAGCGCCATCTAGCCTCAAACTAAGTATAGCCTGTACCGTGGGAACCAGACAACTGATAAAGTATATACTTTTTTGTAAATACATACATATAATACACATTAACAACCAGACACAGAAAAACATATATATTTGTCACACAAATAATAATATTAAATATTGGTTTCACACAGCGCCATCTAGCCCCAAAGTAAGCTAAGCACAGCTTGTATCATGGGAACCAGACAACTTATATAATACTTATAATACTTTTTGTAAATACATACTATATTATACTGTATGGAAGAAATCGTTTTAAGCGATAAGGCCGCCCATTGTGCATTTATTTTTATATTTAATAAAGAAAAAAATAATAAAGAGTATATCTATCTATCTATTATACATATTAATACCCAGACACAGAACAAACATCCATATTTGTCCCGGGTGGGAATCGAACCCACGACCTACAGAGCAGAAGGCAGGGTTACTACTGAGCAGTGAGTACAGTTAATAAACATGTCAATATTGTTTCAGGGTTGTGGATTCGGGTGTCAACTCCACCACATAGTGTACTGTCTGATATTCGCTTACGCTACGGAGCGCACCCTCATACTGAACTCGAAGGGGTGGCGTTACAACACCAAGGGGTGGGAGTACGTGTTCCAACCCCTCTCGGAGACGTGCACGAGCGCTTACAACGACAAGGTGTTGCAGTGGCCAGGTACTATTACATTTTTTTTTATTACAATGGTCTCACATTTGAAATCTCACCTGATGTTAAGTGACGATGCGGTCTACAATGTAGCATGGTTGCCTAGACGATACCTATTCACTCTCGTCTTGAAGACCTCCAGATTATAGTTCTCGGGAAATACAGACGCAGGCAAGGAGTTCCACTCTTGGGCTGTCCGCATTATGAAAGTGGAAGCAAAAAGGACCGATTTTGACGGGACTTTCATTGGTAGATAGCTGATGTAACAAGGAGTAACTTAGGCTACTTTTCCGAAGGGTAGAATAAGGGTGCGTGATAAAACCGAATTCCACTCGAACGAAGTCGCGGGCAACAGCTAGTAGAAAATAAACATTTTGTATTACATTTGTTACAGTATCGTACGACGCAAAAGTGATATCACTGCCTTTCATAGACTCCATATCACAGAAACCAAAGTTCTTGCCGTTAGCCGTACCGAAAGACTTAGCGCATAGGTAAGCACTACCTTTTTATATCATCCATGCCCATTTCTGCCGCCAAGCAGTAACGTATTCGCATTACTGTGTCCCGGTTTGAAAGGTGTGGTTGCTGGTGAAATTACAAGCACATGAGACATTCCACCTACACGTCTCAGAGTTACGGGCGCATACGATGTGTGTGTACATCTTTACTGTTTTATTCCTTTGATGTTTTCATTTCGACTTAATAAGAGTAGTAAGACAAATTCTAATATGTTATTTCTACTACTACATTTTACTTCGCCACAATGGCTCTCGCGAGCCAGTGGGAAGGCATTAAAGTGCGCCCCAAAGAGGCTTCTTGCGTAATAATATTAATATTAATAATATTGGTGGACAACTCACACAGCGCCATCTAGCCCCAAACTAAGTATAACTTGAGATGATTGATCCCTCAGGATAGTCCGTTTCAACGGCGACCCCGCCTCGTGGTGGGTCGGGCAGGTGCTCAAGTACATATTGAAGCCGCGACCCGCCATGCAGAAGGCCATCAATGAAACCATCGCCAAGATGCACTTCCAGACGCCTATTGTTGGGTGAGCTGATGGCACCTTATGTTATTATCACATATCTGGTTTGTCCACCATTGACTGGTCTCACAGCTTAGTTTGTAGTAATGATATTTGTTTACTTTTTTAGCCTGAAAACCAGCGCTGCGGTCTTTTTCAGTGTGTGCAGCACTATGATGAGACAGGGACCCTTATTGCCCACTCAACACATTCCTTTTACTGTGTCAATTGTGTCAAACGATATTCTGTGTTTTGTGTATTTAAGTATTTACATTGTCTTGTGTTCTTTTGGGCAAAATAAATACTCTTTCTACTGTAAAATTGTCTCAGCCTAATTTTTAGAAATAATCATGCAAAGGAATTTATTATACAGGTTTTAATTGGAAATTATTGGCGACGAGTGATTCGCTTGTCACGTCTACGTACTGACAATAGACATTCCACGCATCGCCATATGCCCCAAACTAAACATAGCCTGTCTTAAGGGTGATACCTAGATAACTGATATAAGGTTACATACATTTTTTTATAAATACATATCAATACCGAGACACAGAACAACCATCTATGTTCGTCACACAAATATTCGTCCTGGGTGGGATTCGAACTCACGACCTACAGTGCAGAACGCAGGGTTAGAAAGAAAGAAAGTAAGAGAAATATTTATTGTGTGACATTAAAAATAAAATTAGGTACAAATAAAAGAAAATGTGGCTTGTAACAGCAAAAAAGGCTTCCACTCAGCATGTGCTGTAACAGCGGCGTGGCTGCTTCAGCGCTGGTTTTCTGTGGCACCTGTGTGTGTCCAGGTTACTACCAACTGAGCTGTGACGTCAGTTGAGAACGCTACGTAATGTTAAACGTGTACCTTCATGCACCATGGCAGGCTCGGACAACTCGTTTCACGAGGACATTTTTACCGCACACTTGTAGGCTGTGGAATGGGCTACCTCTTGAGATCTTCCCGGCAAGGTATGACATGGAATGACATGGCATTTAAAGAGCAGTAGAACTCTAACCAAGTTCGTCCGGGGAAGTACTGCCACCATGCCCTTTTCTGCCGCCAAGCAGTAACGCTTTCGTGTTACTGTGTTCCGATTTGAAAGGTGTGGTTGCCGGTGAAATTACAGGCACACGAGACATTCCACCTACACGTCTCACAGTTACAGGCGCATACGTTGCGACTTGGGTCTTGTCGTACCTAGTAGGGGAGGACCCAAGCCGCGTCGCTTGAGGCTGAGGTTACCACTTAACACCAGGTGGGCCGTCAGCTCGTTCTGTAACTGTATTACATAAAAAAAAAATACATGGGCAGCTTCAAGAGAAATATAAAAAGAAATCTCCAGGGTAGGCAACGCATCAGTAATGCTCCCGGGTGTTGCTGACGTCTATAGGCTGCGGTGACCGCTTAACATCAGGTGGGCCGTAAGCCTGTTTGCCTATTTATAATATAAAATAAATAAATAAATAACCTTCACCATGTACAGCGTGCACATCCGGAGAACGGACAAGGTCGGCACGGAGGCCGCGTTCCACCACATCGACGAGTACATGGCGCACGTCCGGGAGTATTACGAGCAGCGCGGGCTGACGCGCGCCGCCGACGTCAGGCGCGTTTACCTCGCCACCGACGACGCCAACGTAAGCACACCTACCGTAGCCGGGGGGGGGGGGGGGGGGGGGGATAACGTAACAAATTCTAAGTCAACAATTTTATTTCCGGATATTTTAAATTCCGACACGATTCGCCCTTCCGATACCTGTTGAATAACGATGTCCGAATACACAAACATTTTTGGGGCCCACGTTGCTCGCGTCTGTAGATGATTACCCTTTGAATCCTTTCACGTGTCCCCTGCGTTGTGCGCAAGCAACCCAAAGTAGCGGTAGAACTTGTGCTAAGTTCGCCCGGAGAATTACTGCCACCACACCTGGTAATCTGCCGCCAAGCAGTGATGCACTCGTGTTGCTGTCCAGTGGAAGGGAGTGGATGCCGGTGAAATTGCAGGCGCATGAGACGTAACATCCCCGTCTCGGGGTGATGGACACAACAATATGACTTGAGTCGCACTTTGGTGGAGAGGACTTGAGTTGGATTGGTGTTGTCTATGGGCGGCGGTTACTACTGTGGGCCCTCGGCTCGTTCCTTTACCCGCAGGTGCTGGAGGACGCGCGCAAGAAGTACCCGGAGTACACGTTCCTGGGCGACCCGTCGATAGCGAAGACCGCGGCGACGCACCGCCGGTACACGCCGCTCTCACTCACCGGACTGCTGGTCGACCTGCACATGCTGGCCAAGTGCGACTACATCGTGTGCACGTTCAGTAGCCAGGTCAGCGTCACATACACATGGACACAGACACAGACGTAGACGCAGACGTGGACGTGGACGTAGACATAGACATAGAATTAGACGTGGACGTGGACATAGACATATATATAGGCATAGACATAGACATAGACGTGGACGTGGACGTGGACGTAGACGCAGACGTGGACGTAGACATAGACATAGAATTAGACGTGGACGTGGACATAGACATATATATAGGCATAGACATAGACATAGACGTGGACGTGGACGTGGACGTAGACGCAGACGTGGACGTGGACGTAGACATAGACATAGAATTAGACGTGGACGTGGACGTGGACATAGACATAGGCATAGACATAGACATAGACATAGACATAGACATAGACGTGGACGTGGACGTAGACGCAGACGTGGACGTGGACGTAGACATAGACATAGAATTAGACATGGACGTGGACGTGGACGTGGACATAGACATAGACATAGGCATAGACATAGACATAGACGTAGACGTAGACGTAGACGTGGACATTAATTTATTTTCCACAAAAACAATAGAGTGACGAATAGTGTGATGTGTGCTACAGCGCCAAAATGGTCCCGACTCAGCATTTATCTGCTGCTGTGAACAACAGACACAAAATCAAAATCAAGTAGACTAGTAGTAGTAGTGAATAAATTAAATAAATAAATAATTGAATGTGTTGTCAGGTGGGTCGCGTCGCTTACGAGATGATGCAGAGTAACCGCGTGGACGCTTCCAACAGTTTCTTCTCGCTGGACGACATATACTACTTCGGCGGGCAGAACGCGCACGACCGTGTTGCCGTCATGCCTAACGTCGGCGGCGCACACGACATTGCTCTACAGGTGAGCCCATTACTCTAACTGTAATCATAATAATAATAATATTGTTGGACATTTCACACAGCGCCATCTGGCCCCAAACTATAGCTATACATAGCTTACTATAGCATAGCTTGTACTTTGGGAATCAGACGACTGATAGAATACATACATACTTCTTAATCAAGTAACTGCTTAATCCAATCAACCTGTACTATGGAAGAGCGTGACCGTCTCACACAGGTATCTCCCTAACCCTGCCTTTTGCGCTGTAGGTCGGAGGTTCGATTTCCACCCATGACACATCTTTGTGCGATGAACGTAGATGTTTGTTCGTTATTATGTATTATATGTGTGTATTTACAAAAAAGTATATTATAATAAAATATATATACATTTGTATTGTGTTGTTTATGGCAAAATAAATACTCTTTCTTTTTTTCTTCTTCTTCTTCTTTCTTTCATGTCAATGTGTCGTTCCAGGTTGGCGACCAGATAGGTATAGCTGGTAACCACTGGAACGGGTACGGGCGCGGCACCAACAAACGTACTAACGTTGTGAGTATTGCCTTTGTTTTACATACTACCAGAAGCCATGACCGGCAGATGTTGTTCTCTTCGTATGTCAAATGGAGAACGACAAAAGATGCTCCCTGAAAAAAAAAAGTTAATTTTCATGGTTTTTGTGGTCGTCTGATGTTCTGATATTCTTTTGAAATAAGTCTAAATTATATGCCTGGCTGTCTGGGGTGGCTACTAAAAATGAAATATATAATAAAATTTTAAAGAAACAGACCTTTTTAACTCATATTTAGCACGATTACAGGTAATTGTTAGTGTAAAAAATTATCATTACTATGCCAAACTTAACTTACTACGATAAGTTTATTTTTATTTAGTAAAATAAATAAATATTGGTAGACATTTCGCATAGCGCCATCTAGCCCCAATATATGCTAAGCATAGCTTGTATCATGGGAACCAGACAACTGATTTAATATTTATATACTTTTGTATATAAGTACCTACTTTTATACGTTATGAAAAAATTAAAATTAAAGTAATTTTATTTGCAGCACAATAATAACTTAAACTAACTTAAAGAATTATAAAATAAACTTAAATAAACGACCAGGAGTTAACAAAAATTAATTAGGCATAATAATAATAATAATAACAATAGGTATATATGATATATACTGTGCGGTGACTAACAGAAAACCTTTTTTTCAGAACGGCCTCATTCCGTGGTACAAAACGGCGGACCACCTGGTACTATACCCATTCCCCGAGTACAAACAGGTACCGATGTACTCTGACACCAGGCAAGGATTATAATACACGTGAACCGTATTACTGAATACACAGTTTTTGAGAAGAAGGATAACACATTTGGATCATACTGTATAATCATTTGGCTGATATGCACCGCGCTGGATCCACGAGTGTTGTAGTCGTTCGTAGCTATTTACCATCAGGTGGGCCGTCAGCATGTATTCAACATTCAAATAAAAAAAACAGAATTAATCATGAAAATTAACTAACTAATGTTGCCTCTAGCCTTAACGGACCCAGTCTAAGCATGCTGTCTTGACAACTCTGAAGTTAGCTGCAAAGGGCAAAAATATTTATCGTCTCTTTCCACGTATGTTGGTCGTTTATTTGTTTCACTTAAAAGTTTATGATAAAAACTTCTGCAGCTAACTTGAAAATTTCTGTCTCTTGATCAACTAGTGTCGATTCAGCTGTAATTCCGTTGGTATCAAACTAAACTTAATGACAGCATTAAAACTAGTATTGTCTCAGTTGGTATGCTGCTGTGTACCACTTTGAAGGGTGCCAGTGAAATGGCATGAGACGATTCATCTCTACGTCTCAGAGTGGCTGGTGTGTGCGAGTCTTCCCATACCTATGTAAGGGAGCCACTCATATGGGCAAGCGGTATCGCTTGAAATTAGATGGGCAGGTTTACGATGCCATTCTATTTTGTTTCATTTTGGATTGGTGCCTGTAGAATCAGAAAATTTGCCCATAAAAGGGCTCCATAGTTTAGTTAACAGTATTTGCTTCCAAGAGTCTGTCGAAAGAGTTAAACTTCTTAGGCGGTGATAATCGATACGTGAACGAGAAATTGAGCGTGAAATTCTAAGGACGCTTCACGTTTAGGCATATTTCGTTACATGAGAGAGAAGTAATATATGACGTATTGAGAAATAGAAAGAGATATGTATAACGACGCCACGGAAGTGGAGCAAAAGAGAGCGACATATACATTATATACGTAACGTATACGTACACGTATATACATACGTTCACATATATACATACATGAATCTATCATCGTATGTATACACATATGCGATGTTAGATCAGTACGGGATGACTCTCAACCACAAGACGCCTTTATTCGTGAATTCAAAGACAAAGTAAATATTGAAAAATCGGCCCTCATCTAATCAAACTTGAAGATGATAAATTATAATTGGCAATATATGTTTTTATACCATAATGGCAACATTGAAAACTGCAATTATTTATGTCCGGACAATTTAACACTGGCCTGAGAATGTGACGTGTGTGTGTGTGTGAACAATATGGCGGTGTAATAAAAATCTATATAAGATAGATGTTTACATATTGGGAGCGTAATTGCAAATAATTTGTTATTTATGCTAGAATTTTGTATTTTAACTCTTAATTAGAGCATTTATGTGTCATAACTCGAAAGTGATAGAAAATATTATTATAAACGAGCTTTTTACGTCTGTTTCGTTGAGAATTAACCGCCAAATTATGGCGAATCTAGGATTGAACCACCTGTTCTGTTATGGATACTGGGTTCGATTCCCACATTGACAAAAGTGTGTGATCAGCGCACATTTTTAGTAAAACCCACGATATAAGTATCCTTGTATTACTTAATTTATATTTTATTTAGTCTTCCTCAGAAACCACAAGTCTATTATTAGTTATCTCTATCGGATAATTAACACACCACAGATCTAGATAAAAAAGTATGTATATTGTTTTTATGTGTTGTATGTAGTTACATTTGGTCCGTAGTTATTTACGACAAACTCTGGGGAGGGTAACGTCCGAATAGTTTCTTGAATACTTTTGTATCATAAAACTCTTCATTATAGTTTATACACACATTATTACTATATCTGTAAAAATTAACTGTACAGTTACCGCAAAACCTTGTCTTATATTCTCGTCTCTCTGTTTGTTACATGGCGTTGAAACGAGACGGGGATAACTTTAAATAACAGTCAAGTGTTGTGCCTGTGGACGACACTTATTTACAATATGGCGGTCAGTCAGTATTGCCAACATAAAAAAATAATAAGATGCATACATATTATCTTTTAAACTCTACTTATCTTTATTTTGCTCTGAATTCACAGGAGTCCACAGGTACAAAACATGACCCTAATTGAACCTAACTAAAGTCAGAAATTAGGTTATGGTAACCTGTTTCACTTGACTGACCGTTTGATACTTCCAATGTTTTTATATCTTCCGCATCTACATTCCATTTGCACAAATTTTCAATTTAATCGATGTTAGGTTATATTATGTGCAATGTAATTTTTATAGCTGGCAACACTCGTGCTACGTTTTTCAACTCCCGCATTTTGTATCTGTGGTCAACTCGTAACTGAACTATTATTATTTGGTATTAAGTAACGTGTGTTTAATCGATTTCAGTGTCAAATCCATACATTTATCATTGCAATTGATAGAAATTGAATAAATAATACGTTGTTTAATCTACCACCAATTATTAATTAGTTAGGTTTTGGTGACTATTTTTATACAACTATTTTACGGATACCATATTATTCAATTACAAATTTTGTAATATATCTCCTGTGCCTGTAATATTACTGACACCAGCACTCTTTAAAGTCAATGTATGGTAGCAATACTTCCCCTACTCCCTTATATTTTAGTAGCAGTAAAACTCATGCCAACTGTGTAACTGTGTTACGGTTTAAAAATACGTCGGTGCCGGTGAAATTACAGGTACGTAAGACGTTCCTTCATGAGTGACACGGGCGCATATGATGTGACTTGGCTCTTGTGCCTAAGTAGGGGAGGGCACAAGTCGCACAGGTTGTTATGGGAGAAGGTTACCACTTAATAACAGGTAGGCAACTGCACGTTCCATAACTTTATCACAGAAAAAAGAACCCGGTTATTTATATAAATGGTTAGCGAATGCTTGTATGAAATCATAAAACGTAGCATGTTTGTTTGTCAAAAGAATCTTTTGAATTCTGGAAATTGTACCAGTATACATTAATCTGTTAGATAAAGTGGCCTGAACTACGTATGTGATTTTAATATTTGTGTTGTCTTCTATTGTTAAGTTCTTGTTGTCGAATGATTGTTGATTGTTTCCTTTTGAGAAAATAAGGGAGATCTTATAATAAAATTCCTGAAGGATCTTTTAGCTACTTATAATGATCTGCTATTAATGGTTTGAAACTATTGGCCTACAAAATAATGATCTGAATTGATATATTAATCATATAAAGAATAATCTCTTTGACAAAATTAGTTATAACTTCTAAGATCTGAATTTACTGCTGAGATTGTGAACTTAAGATTTAATGACATTCCCTTATCTGGTCTAAATTACGGGACTGCGAATGAAATTGTGAAATTACAAAATACTGAGTCAATAATAAATTATTTCGAATATTATTAAGTGATAATGTTTTAGTTTGCTCATTTTGTTATTAACTCGTTTAATTTAGATTTTAGACAATATTTATATGTTGCACATATTAAAAAGTGCATTCCGATATCACTTTCAAAATGTACTGCCAAAATGCCAAATAATCAACAATTTTCTTATTATACTTATGCTCATGAATATTCGTTCATTCCACTAATCAATGGTTTCCTGTTGACTGCACAAATTTTGTAAACAAATTAACCAAAAGAGGTTAAATTTCATTCTTTGAAAATCCGGTGGTGAACCAAATAAAATTGGGTATAGTTTTTATAGAAATATCTTCCATTGCACTTGGCATATTAAACAAACTCTATTACTATATATATGTCGTAGGATAATCAAATACTATGATTATTTCAATTAGTGCTGCTTTGTTATGGACAAAGGTTATCAGGTGAGCCATCTGCTTGCTAACATTTTCAAATAAACAAAAACGCCTTAATCCAATATATCTGATTATCCTACGACGTATATAAATTAAATAGCATATACCATGCCTAAAATAGTAATCTAAAAATACTCAGTCCAAATTGATATAAAATTAAATGTATCCAAATGCAATGAATATAGTGAAAATTGTGTATTTTTGTAATCACATTATAACCCATAGCGTGTATGATTTTCATACGATATTTTCATAGTATTTGTGTGAGATCTGACTGTTTTTTTTCGTAGTAAGTGTGCTATATTTTGTATCAATACATTAAATATAATACTCTAGTTTTGTTATGTTTCGTATAAAAATACAGTACGAAATATAAGGTTATTAACTTATTTTTAATTGTTATTAAGTAACTGACTGGCCAGCTCAGTTGGTAGTAACCCTGCGTTCTGCGCTGGTCGTGGGAACTATTCCCACCCAGGATGAACATTTGTGTGACGAATATAGATGTTAGTTCTGTGCCTGGGTGTTAATATGTATTATATGTATGTATTTTCAAAAAAGTATATATTTATTCAATCAGTTGTCTGGTTCCCATAGCACAAGCTATGCTTAGTTTGGGACTAGATGGCGCTGTGTGAGTTGTCCACCAATATTATTATTATGTGATATTAATTATTTGTATTGATACAAGATAATGCCGTTCACTGTTTCGTAGTCTCAAATCTATAGACGAATTTGTATTCTCGAAATAACTTAGCGTGTTGTAAACGTTTTAATATTTGTATCTGTAAGCTTCTGACGGTGATGTAACATGGACCTAAACTAAAATGTGTATATAGCTTTATATTACGGTGTATATAGATGAAGATATAATATAAATAAATGTAATTGTGATTGATGGCAATTTAGTTTTGTTATTTTATTTATCACCCTTTTTACAAAACTAAAAGGTGGAAGGGAGTGGGTACGAGACGAAACATCCCCGTCTCGGGGTGAACGCAACGCAATGCGACTCGAGTCATCTCATACTTTGGTGGAGAGGACTTGAGTCATCTCATACTTTGGTGGAGAGGACTTGAGTCGTATTGCTGTTGTCTATGGGCGGCGGTTACCACTTAACGTCAGGTTGGCCGTCAGCTCGTTCCGCCACAAGTATCACATAAAAATAACCATATTTAGCTTAATTAGTGTAAAATTAATTAATAGTAATATATAATAGTATATATAGGTAATAAATCCAGGTTTTGATTAGAAAATAAAGAAGAAAGATTTTTTTTTATTGACTACAAAGTTACTGACATACAAAATGATTAGTAGTTGAGGAGTTGACGATCTGCAGGTGGCCCTAGGCGCAGCATACTACGCATGCATACTATATTCCATCCTATTCGGGCTATGAGAACTGTTTCAATATTCAGTTGCAAATTGTGACCAAAACAATATATATGTTATGTATATGTATGTTAAAAAAACAGTATAAACTCATTAGATTTTTGTGTTTTATGGAGAATAATCTTTTTTGTTTGGTTCAGTTACGGAACGAGCCGATGGCCCATCTGGTGTTAAGTGGTAACCTCTGCACATAATCGATGCGACTTGGGTCCTCCCCTACTACGTACTACAAGACCCAAGTCGATCGTATGCGCCCGTAACTGTGAGACGTGAAGGCGGAATGTCTCATGTGCCTGTAATTTCTTTTTATATTTTGTGATGTGTAAATGTGTTGTTATCGAATAAAATTTCACAGTGTTATACAGAAATCAGGTTATTAGGGACAGTTAATAACAGTATGAAACTGTATTGAATTTTAACCACTTACCTGAAACTCTCCGGCAATATATTTTAACAAGAACGCGAGAAAACAAGTGCATATTGTGGCTACGAAGTGAGCGATGATTCCTGGCCGTAAAAATGTGAATAAATTATTTTATTTTTCATTATTTTAACGTGAATTTATATCAAAGGACAAAGTATTTAACCAAGAATAAATAATATCTTGTAAAACCGTTATTTTTGTCTCAGAAAATTGTAGCTTGATCTAAATTTAATTTGATTTTTCACGTCAATATTTTGGTTTCCATGCTATCCTATAGTGAACATCATACATGGTTCTAGTTATAAAAATATACTTTGTTTCTCAGATGACGTCTTTTAGAGTTTTCTGATTCTGCAGACGACGACCATTGTTTAGATAAATCAGGTATGCTTCTAAAAACTTTGATTTAACTTTGATAGTTATCTAACCTCTATATAACCTTATACGAATCGGAGAGAGGTTAAAAGAAAAGCCTGGCATTTATTTTATCGTGCGCGGTAGCCATTGCCAGCTTGAGATTATTATTATCATAATTTATTCCTCGCCCAATACTAATTTAGCTGTGTTGCTAGTCTCCAAGGTGAAAATAAATTACTGAACTTATGAAAAGTAAACGTAAAAAGCAAAAAAAAAAGATTAAACAATTAATAAAAAAAAGCGAGAATGAATAAACCATGTATGTATGTAATAAATTATTTACGAAAAAAGTAAAAGCAAAATTAAAAGTCTTAAAAATTTATTATTTAAATCAAAATAATTCTTAAATTTTTCTTTATAAATTTATTTTCTAAATCGCCGAGTACGAAGCCTCATAAAAAGCGATCGTGGAGAAAGTCACGGCATCCGAGTCAAGTTCAATAACACGTAACAGTACAGTAGAGGCGAGCGCGCGCGACGACCGCTCCTCGGAACCCGCACCTTCCCGTTGTTCCCGTTGTTCCCGTTGATCCCGTTGATCCCGTTGATCCCGTTGTTCCCGGTTCTCCCAGTTTTTCCAATGCTCCCGCTGCGCTAGCACGTATGTGACATCGTATTAGTTACAGTGCGCTTCGGAAAGACGGATGGGAAAATCGAAAATATGAAGCCGTTAATTGTTTTTGTTGTTATATGCTCTGTGGCGCCGACTGTACTGCCCGCTAAATATGTACCGAAATGGAAGAAACAGGTGAGGTTTTATGGTTTAGTTAGTCGATGAGGGCGTGGAACGTCTCCTTATGAGGATACCAGGTCAAAAAGTGATTCGACACTCGGATGTTGCTCATTATGGTAGAGCAGGTAAAAAATAAACAGCTGTCCTTAAGATGACGAAACTCGAAAGTTTTTAAGTCAAAGTTACGGAATGACTGGCCCACCTTATACTAAGTTGTAATCTGCCCATTAAGCAATATAAGTAACTTGGGTCTTCCTTTTCAAATGTACGACAAGAGTCGCTTCGTATGCGCCTGTAACTCTTAAGAGTCGTTATGGTGGTATGTCTCAAGTGCACGTAATTTCACCGGCAACCATGAAAATGGCACAAACCGAATTAATAACAAAATTTGTTATTAAATTAAACATTTAATGTTCGTTACCGATGAGAAATTCGGCCGCCGTATTTAAATTGTGACAAGATTTTGTATTTCAAATGTATTTTGAAGTATACGCCTTTTAATAAATTTTATTAATTAGGTATATTTAATTATTTATTACAACTTTATTAATATCTTAATTAAGACGTCGTTAGCACGTTTCATAGTATTATATGGACCTCCTGATTTGGATCGGTATATTGATACCTAATTGGAAACCACAGCATTTTAAGGAATTTTAACTAAGTATAGATTTAATAGCGCCAGTAGTGTTCAAAAAAGGCGACAGTTATTCATACAAAGATTTTATTTAATATCTGATTCATTCTGACTTTTTGTTTTTGGTAATTTCATTTTATCATTACTTACCCTCGCAAGTGGTATTTCAAGTACGGAAGACCATATTGGTGGGCATTTCACACAGTTCCTAGTGCATCTAACCACAACCTAACCATAGCTTGTACTATGGAAACCAGATATATATGCACATAATAATACTTTTTGTGAAACAATACATAGTAACCAGACGCAGGACAACATCTATGTTCGATATACAAATGTTTATTCTGATGAGAATCGAACCCACAGCCTAAATCGCAGAAGATGGAGGGAAAATAATGTTTAACTCTTATATAAATAAATAACGTCGATAATATTTGATTCAGTAAGATTCATTTGAAATTGTCTTTGAGTAGGTAATAAAGTTAGTGTTAATTTATCTTGAAGGAGGTATTTATTTTAATCCTTTTGCTGCTGAAATCATTTCGTTCAAGTTTTAAAATGGACTAACCCTTTAAGGGGTCGGGTACAGTCAACGACTTGAAGATCTAGCTTCTCAAAGCTGGCGCGGTGCTGTTGCAGTTGAAATGAACCAAGCGCAGATCATAACAACGAAATTTAGCACGATAAAATGTATTTCTTTGAATTTTAGGTTCTTGAAATGAAGTTTTGAATTCTACATTTTATTGTATATATTTTTAATGTAAATCAAATAATACTTCAAAGTTAGGAGAAAAACTGTTTTTAAAGTTATGTAAGCGTTGTTTGAGAATTTATCATGTAGCAAAATATTTCTAAATATGTAACGAGTTTTAAAAATTGTTTTTCTAATTTAAAATGTTAAGATTTTGTCGATAAACTTTGGGTATCCCATATTAGACGCAGGGCGGTTGATAGAATTGGTTTTATTTAGTGGTTAAATTAATGTTGCGACATACTGGTACACAGTACAAATTTGGAGTAGAACATTATGTATAATAATGTATGCACACTTGAAATTCCTTTCGAATCTCGATGTATAATATACTTTTATGGCGATGCCCTAGTTTAGATAGGATGTATGCGCCTGCGCCGAATCTCAAATATGTCGGTAAAAAAAATAAAGCGTAGTAACACGTAGTAATTTAGTTTTCATCTAAAAATGAAAATTGTTAACTAATTTAAAACATTATTTAAATCAATTGTTAAACGGAAATAAATTACATGTTGGAAGGTAATTATTACTGGCAATAATTTAGGTTGGGAATACTGTCATCATTGATCGATTTGAATAAAGAAGAGACATTCGGCCGAGCAATTAAAAAAAAAGTCGCTTACAAAGGAGTTACATTAAAAATAGATTTTACTTATTGAAAACCGTACAAAATATAACATTTATTAAGTATTATAAACGTGCGTGTTTGTTTTCGCTTCCCGCGGCCCGCTTTCACGTGCTTTCTCGAGTTTATTAGAAAGTTTCTGACTCACGCGTATTACCGAGCCGGGTTTACGAGTATCCTTGAGGTTTTGTTGTGAGACAAATTGTCCTTATATCATGATTTCAAAGGTTTCCACCACGAACATTCATGATTATTATGCCTTCCAATTTCAGAACTTTTTTTATTTGTAAAAATTACGGAACGAGCCGACGGCCCACCTGGTATTAAGAGGTAACCTCGGCCCATAACAACCGATGCGACTTGGGTACCCTACTAGGTACGATAAGACGCAAGACGCATCGTATGCGCCCGTAACTCTGAGACGTGTAGGTGGAATGTCGCAAAAGTGATATATTTTGCTCTAAGATAATGTTCTAATTTCCGTTCGATTTTAAGTGCGCCTCAAAGAGGCTCCTTTCGTGCAGTAGGATTATATATAAGTTAGAAACTATAGAATAATATATAGAACTATAGTAACCTAGTTACAAACTATAATAGATTACAGCGATACAGTAGTACAGATAGTAGATACAGCATATATTTACTTATTTCATTGATTATGCGTCTTTATGATAAATATTTTTTATGCGCCGTTTAGTGTATAAGTATTTATTTATTGTAATGAAATAAATGGATGTTATAATAATAAATGAACGTTTGGATATTGACAGGCGTGCTCCCCTGCCGAGCGTTCAGAGGACAGCCATTACATTTGCAACGACAAGGGTGAGCCGAAGTGTGTGAAGGGGTGGCAGGGCGATCTCTGTGACGTCCCCATTTGCAAGAAGGGGTGCGATCCGCTGCAAGGTAACAAACAGTATTATATACGTCCTACATCTTAATTATGTGATTTAAGTGAAACAACGAGCTGTTTTTTTATGGTATGTAGTATAGAACGAGCTGACGGCCCACCTGGTGTTAAGTGGTAACCGCCGCCCATAGACAACAGCAATGCGACTCAAGTTCTCTCCTCCAAAAAATGAGATAACTCAAGTCGCATAGTGTTGCGTCCAACACCCCGAGACGGGGATGTTACGTTACAACAGTTATTACAACAGTACATATGTATGTTTTTGTCTTAAGTGCTTTGTTAAATGTTTTCTTTTCTTTTTAGCGTGTCAAATACTCAAATGTTTTTCTTTCTTTCTTTCTTTCTTCTGACGGTCACTTGATGTTAAGTGGTAACCGCCGCCCATAGAAAACAGCAACACGATTTGGGTCCTCCTTTACTTAGATAAAGAAGACCCAAGTCGCATCGTATGCGCCCCTAACACATGAGAAGGTCGAAATTATCATGTGCCTGTAATTCACCGGCTACCACACCATTTAAACCGGAAGATTTATCATAAAAACTTCGACAGTATCAACCTGAATCTTAAATATGAGTTCGTACCTAAGTATGGATAAGTTCCCGGGACACACAGTTGTAAAGCACCTAACTTGATATGCAAATTTTCCCCGCCTGAGCACAGAACCCGAATATCTCGATTTGCAAGCTCTGTTACTTTGTATAAGCACGAACTCGTATACACGGGATACTCAGTATGTTTTGCGAATTTACGAAAAATGTTCTACAGATCAGATTATCATTTGACAGTACATCATTTTTTTTTTTTTCATTTTTAAGTAATTACGCTGTGAACCCTAGTTTTATAAATAAATGTATAACCGTCCAGTATTCCATGATGCATGAAAACTCTTTTTCGCAACATTTTCTCTGTGGCCCGGCACAAGGATCGTAATCTAATATAATATAATGAAAGTAATAAAATCGTAATCTTTTAATTTGCGCTTTGAGAGGTGACGATATGTGTCCACAGACTAATTATGGACTTTTAAACGTAATCAATTAATTGCTAATTAAGAAATAGAATGTTGTATCTGCATACGAGTCTATTCGGTAATCAAGCGCGCTTTAAAGTAATTTGCAGTATTCAACTTTAGCAAATTAGAGTTCAACTTTAGGAGTTAGAATTGAAAAAGAAATGGTATTTATGATATTTACCAAATAGGTTACTTGTATGTAGTTTAGAATGGTTTACCAAACCCAACTTTTGAGTTGGTATAAAATGTTACCAAATAAATATCCTCAAAAAAGATGGAAAAATATGTATAGTCAAAGGCATAAAATCTTTATTTCCATACAATTCATAAAGAAATGGCTCGGAAACGTCAATACATAATTTCAAAATATAATTTCACACGTAAATAGTCTTAAATGATTTCAAAATAGTAAACGAAACCTGTCCTAGATCCAAATATTTTAGGCGTTAGTTACTTTTTAGGCGTAACAGACATTTGTGTTATTGAATTAGAATCATGAAGAGGATAAGAACGAAATGCTGCAATGAATTGTAGTTAAATATTAAATGTTTCTCGCTTCTTTAAAATAACAAAGGAGCTTTCTCATTTCTCTCTAGCCACTTTCTACGACAGACAAGCGTTAATAGCATCAACCCAGTGCTTTGTTTATTTGACCTAGACATTGGGTTAGACACGACAATGTTTGCCTGTGATGGATCAATTTGTCATTCCGCCAAATAGTGGTTTGGTAGAAAGTATAAAACAATAGGTGCTTTAAGGACACACACAAATGGTAACGCTTGCTTTTGTGATATTAAACGTTATTAAACAAGATTTAGGTCTTGTATTTGAATGGATAATACATTTATTTGTTACCGTTGCTCTTAGTTGTTTTAATATAAGCATACTAATATTGTAGGATTGAAAATTTATGGTTATACATCGTGGGGAAACCGACATGTCCTAGAACAAAAATTCGAACACATGTGTCAAGTGCACGAGACGAGCCTCTTTGAGGCGCACTTTAATCCTGACAACTGGTTCAAGAGGGCAGTGATAAGATTAGTATTAGTATTAGTAGAAGTTGACGGTTAATGGTTAGCTATTCCTTAAACATCTCTTTCGCCTGACGAAGGAAAGATCTCAATAAAACTTAAAAACCAGTGAAAACGAGTGATTGAAACGATTAACACCCAGACACAGAATAGATCAGAGAATCAGAAAAGATGTTCAACAATATTCCCGTTTCTCTTAAAACTAACGTGCAACAGGATACTGCAAGAGACCCGGCGAGTGCCGCTGCAAGCTAGGCTTCTACGGCGACAAGTGCAACAAGTGCATCGCGATGCCGGGCTGCCTGCACGGCTACTGCAACGTCTCCTTCGAGTGCATCTGCAAGGAGGGCTGGGATGGAATCTTCTGCTCCGAACGTGAGTATCTCTACACATAACATCCTACCTAAGCCTAGACAAGCTGTTGTAAAGTCATTGAGGTATAATTATTCAGATTGTTCGTGTCCCAAATTAAAAAGAAAAACTTGGATTATCCTTTTTTTTTTCTACCTAAATCTCTCGTTTCTATTAATCTAGCTTTTTAATTAATTTAACACAAAACAGTGAAGGAAAATATCGCAAGGAAACCGACATGTCCTAGAACTAAAAATCGAAGACATGAGTGTCAAGTGTACGAAAGGAGCCTCTTAGAGGCGCACTTAAAAACCTTTCCTTCCTTTAAATATTCTCTTCAGGCTATTTATGTGGTCAGCATCGTACTTCACGTTATATTTGTGGTCAGCATCGTGCTTCATGTGTATGTATGTGGTCAGCATCGTGCTTCACGTTATGTATGTGGTCAGCACCGTACTTCACGTTATGTATGTGGTCAGCATAGTGCTTCACGTTATGTATGTGGACAGCATCGTGCTTCATGTGTATATATGTGGTCAGCATCGTGCTTCATGTGTATGTATGTGGTCAGCATCGTGTTTCATGTGTATGTATGTGGTCAGCATCGTGCCGGTCGGACTGCCACGCGACGCGCGGGTACTGCGAACAGCCGGGCGAGTGCCGCTGCCGGTTCGGGTGGACGGGGCCCACTTGCCGCGAGTGCCAGCCGCTGCCGGGCTGCCAGCACGGATACTGCGACAAGCCGCTCGAGTGCAAGTGCGCCAAGGGGTACACCGGCCTGCTGTGCCAGACGCGTGAGTGTTGTTCATACATCTCATATAATTATATTCGTATTGTTGTTGCCTATGGGTAGCAGTTACCATTTAACACATCAGGTGGGCCGTCAGCCCGTTCCGCCACCCGAATAACATAAAAAAATAGCGTAATAAAGCGTATTTTTTTTTTGGAAATCAAGCATTTCCTCCGGATTTTGAAATTTTCCATCTGATAACCCTAGCTGTGAGGCCAGTTAAAGAATAAAGTTTGTTTGCAGCTATATGCGCCGCGGGTTGCCACAGCGAGCGCGGGTACTGCCGGCGTCCGGGCGAGTGCCGGTGCCGGGTTGGATGGACCGGGGCGGACTGCAGCACCTGCCACCGGTACCCGGGCTGTCTCCACGGGGCCTGCACGCGCCCCTGGGAGTGCAACTGCGAGCCCGGGTGGGGAGGCATGCTCTGCGATGAAGGTTGGTTATAAGTATCTATTTACCTGACTGGCCTCATAGCTCAGTTGGTAGTAACGCTGCCTTCTGCGCTGTAGGTGGTGGGTTCGATTCCCACCCACGACAAACATTTTTGCGACGAACATAGATGTTTGTTCTGTGTCTGGGTGTTAATATGTATTGTCAAAAAAAGTATTTATGTATTCTATCACTGTTTGTTTCCTATAGTACAAGCTATGCTTAGTTTGGGACTAGGTGGCGTTGTGTGGATTGTCCACCAATATTATTATAAATAAGGAAGGAATGAAGTCGTGTTGCTATTGTTATGGGCAAAGGACCTCTTTCATGGACTATACGTTCCTTAAAGTAAGAATGAGACCTTACTAGAAATAGTTTGATCAGGCTATATTAATCCCACGATTGAACTACTGTTTTGTTTTTCGTAACCAAAGATTCTGAAAGAATTATTGTTAATTTATGTTTCGTACTGAAAACTTAAACTAGTTTTGAATATGTACTTAATTTGTTAAATTTTACATACTAGCTTCAGAATGCTATCTTTGAGTTTTATGTATAGTAAGTTATTTTATAGAAAGTAGATGCTAGAATCAAACTTATGCTTGTACAAATTTATCGAAACTATAATTTTAATGTATGTTTGTTATTTTAGGGAATTTACCAAATGACCGGAAATTACTGCCATACGTTCATAAACAGTTACACATTGGAAAAACATTATATTAGGTTACAACATTATATAACACAACACAGGAAGTAGTGATGAAAATTCTCAATTTTTCGATGTAAAATATACTCTGCCATATTAGAACTTAAACCACACCTTACAGATTCTGAGCATAGAAGACCCAATTTTTTTATCGAATCCTAACTAGGCGGGTGCAAATAAGTTTACGCGTCTAGCTAATGTTACTAGTACTTGTAATTATGTACTTGGGCAGGTAACTAATAAGTTTTGATCAATTAGCAACTAATAAGTCGCTAGAAGATTGTTGGATATCTCGACATGGAATGTTAGCTATGCTTACAGGTTCGATTCTCTTTGATCTAACTGTTTATTTCAACGAAAGATAAAGTGTATTATTGCATTTGGTTCTATAATATTATGTAACTGTTAGTTATAATATTCACTTAATGTAGTAGGTAATTGGTGAAATACTTGCTAGAATGTTAATAAACTTTTAACCTATTACATGCTTGAGAAGCGATATTCTTCGTCGGCTGCCGATCTGTATGTAGATCGCGGCTTTGAATCCTAGATCATGTGAAAACTAGTTAAAAACACTCCAAAAAAATCTCGGAAATTTCTGGATATGGGCAAATCACCTAACTAATAATAACCTAACTTAGGAGATAAAATACAAAATGACACATTACTAAAATCCAAGTCCATCCAATCCAAATTAAGACTATACTTTTTTCTTTCATCTCTCATGGCATAGTGGTTCAAGTTATTGACTGAGAAATGAGTTCGATTCCTTGACTGGTCAAATTTCCCGAGTTTAGGTTCCAGGAACTGAGCATTTGCGTCTGTTGGATTTGTCGTTATTAAATTAATTTGCCACATAATCTTTATTTTTCACAGAGTTGAACTATTGCGAGGAGAACCCAGACACTTGCAAGAACAACGGCAAGTGTCAGTCGTTAGAAGCTGACGACGGCCACTTCCGGTGCGAGTGTCCCGCCGGCGTATCCGGGAAGACGTGCGAAATCCTACCGGAAACTACCACGGTAGCGGTTACTAACGTTACCACGACTGAAGCTCCGACCACGTCATCAGAAGCGACTGACGTTGAAGATGGCCATGACGACAAATCAGACGAAGCTGGGGTAGAAAAAACTACAGAAATGAATATCAAAGATGTAAATGCTTCTACAATTGCAAAGAGTAAGCGTATTGGGAGTTCTCCTGTGCCTTCCAAAACTAAACAGTTTACTCTATCAGTGTATTTAGGGAAATGAAAAGGAGATGAAAAAGGTTACGTTAAGCGATTATGTAGTTAATATTAATACAAATTATAAATATTCGTGGAATTGTACCAAAAATAGTCTTCAGAATTTTGACTGAATGTGTAACTCGTTAGTAAAGTGTAGAATAATTGATTTGTGAGATTATTTGTGTAACTTGAGTACGGTAGGGTGCGATGTCGGAGGAGTGCGTTTGCATTGTTTTATAGTATTTTTATTAATGTTAAGTTATTTATTGAAACGATGTGAAAATACAAATCTGTAACATAACGGCTGTTTTATCTTTGTCCGTGGGAGTGACTTCTAGATCTAATAATAAGTAGCAGTTTCAAGAAGAAACCGCAGTGGTTGATGTAGCATTAAATACGATTTTCCATGCATTCATGTAACATGACAAATGTAAAGAATCTTCATGCGCCTAATTTCAGTAGAAACTACCATCAGCACACCTCGAATTATACCATTTTTGTAAAACTGTTTATTGAAGTTGGTCGTGGCGCACTGGTTTACCCCGAGTTTTAATGCGGAGGTCCCAGGTTCAAATCCTAAGATGAACCAATGTTTTTTTCACTTCAAATACGCGCGCAGTATTTATTGTCATAACGATAAAGGAAAACATCCTAGTGAAATCGGTATATCCTAGTACCAAAAATTCGTAATCATGAAATCATCCCGTTTTAGGCGTACCTACTAAAACTATACTACTTAATCTATCACCTAACTAATCCGAGAGAGTACCTACTCGACTAGTAGTAAATTACTTAATTGAATTATTTATCAACGTCATGAAGATTTTTCTAGATGTAAGTTACATGGCAATGGTTTTTCGAAGTCAAATCGTCGTGTTTTAGACTGTTATATGGAGCTCTAGGATCCTAGACTAACCCAAATTTCAATCTCCATCGGTTAATAAACATTTTGCTCACTTTCTGTCACTTTATATGGAAAAAAGTCGTAACTCATGCTAAGTATTTAGGTTCATTGGAATGTAAATCCAATCTCAATATTCACCGTGTAGAAATATCCAGTTTGCGAGATTGAACGGATAATTTAATCAGGTGTAATACTCCTTTAATAGGAAGACATGATTGAAGGGCCCAGATGTTAAAACCAACGTTATACCTAATTGGTTTTGATTTAAACCTGATTAAATATACTCGCGGTTTTTTGTGGCTGTTTTGTCGACTGGCCTCACAGCTCGTTGGTAGTAGCTCTGATTTCTGCGCTTTAGGTCGAGGTTCGATTCTCACCCAGGACAAAAACTGTACGACGACATAGATGTTCGTTCTGTGTCCGGGTTTATTATGTCTGATCAATTCTGTCAAGTTCTGTCAATTGTCTGATTCCCATGGTATATAAGAATAAGAATAATTTATTTGCCAATAATAATAATTGTTAACAAAAGATAATTATCTAATTAAGTATTATGCCTAGTTCCTATTTACGTAGATTCATTTGTGAATCTCTAGCTAAGCTTGTTATAAGCTTGTTTTGAGATTCAAATGCGAATTTGTACAATCACATACTATGCTTAGTTTGGGGTTTATTATTTATTTATTAATATGTTGGAGTGTCCATAAAGTTTATTCTTATGACAATATAAATGTTGTTCTGTACATAACATATTATAGGTTTTTGCTATATGATTTCAAACCAAGGGAATGGAAAATGTACTAGCAGTATCAAATAATTACGAAAGTTAGGAACAATTTCGCATTCGCAATCACCTAGTTTTTGCAAGAGGCGAGTTAGTTTCTATTGCACAAGAGTAGGGATTTAAGATACAGTATCATAATCTTGTATATTATTAGTTATTATTATTATTTCTCATATTATTTTTGATCTTGGCTCGAAGTCCGGTCCTTTAGAAAGCGTTAGTGGAGCCAACACTAAGAGGCTCTTTTTTAAGTGAAACAGTTACGGGACGAGCAGATAAATAATAAGAAGAGCAGATGCCTCTGCGTACTAATTGACTTTTCCAAGCATTTCTTTATGAATTCTATCGAAATGATTACCTTAACTTTTCCAAAAATCCCCATCATCATAAGCATTGCACGATCAGTGAAGGTAATATAAAATGCCTGCTCTAAGGAATCCGCTCGAGAATTGATTATTTTTTGCCAAATACGTCGTGTGAGCCGTGCGACCGCCGGGTTAGCCCCTAGTTCGGTCATCGTCTATAAACTGCATCCATTCATAGAGGCTATACGATAATTTTGTCGCCTCAACGGGACCAGAAGTCCATTCTCAGTCAGTCTCGAAACTTGGCGACTAAAAAACTTCTGTATAAAGTGAGTATCTGGAAATAATAAAAATATTAATAAATGAATGATTGCATAGAAACTTTTTGTTACCTAAATAGTTTTTGTAAGAGAGAAATTCAAGTAGGTGTATATATAGTTGAAATGTCAACTGTCAACATGACAGTAGACTTTTTCAATAAGGCACATTGACAGGGCAGTATTTTGAATTGTTACGACCAAGATCATATTACATCTACAGAAAAATATAGGCACACTTAGTAATATCATATCATGTCATGTCATGGGTGAAACAAAAAGATGACATTAAAAACGATGCCATTAGGTAGGTACTTACAATTAATCTAGGTTTGAAGCATTGCGTCGCAAACCGGCGAGGCAATATTTTGGGCACATAATATCCACTTAAATGGATCAGTTGTACTCTCTCTCTCTTATGGTTTTTGGAACGTTATAGGACGACAATTGATTCTTTTTGCAAAAAAATATCTGTTTAGTTATAATATACTCATAAAAAATAACCACATACGTTATTAGATTGTAGAACGAAACTATGAGATTGTATAATGTAGTATCGATTAAACAATACCAAGTTTATTATTAATTGTTGTGTAAAAGCTATCAATAATATTCGGCTAAAACACGAAAGCAATATCGTCTCGGTCCGTGGGCACAAGCACTGAGTCCAGTGTAAATCATATGTCTATATAAGCAACGGTAGACTTCACCGATCACACTAGACTGAGAGGGCTGGTGGTATTAAGATCGGTTTGGATCGTTCAAAAGTAATGTGATTTGTGATCTCAGAAAAGGAAAATAATATGGCGTTGTACCCCGTTTTGATGGTAAGTAAACATTTACAATTTAATCGATGATTTCCGAATTCAAACAGGCAGAGGAAATCGTAGACTACTTTGTCCTAGGTCCTTTAGAGCCATGTCACTTTGGATATAGATAAAGTCGAATATAGACGTGACAAAAGAATATAGCACAGCTAGCTGTTTTGATAGTGGTATTTGTTGTTTATTAGTTCACCGGATCGTATGTTTATTTAGGAATTATTACCAGAAGTAAAAAGTTATATGTGGACATGCAATGGAGCAATGAGCTCACCACTTATTTAACGGGATATTAATTAAATCGATGATAATCATGGATTTGATGATCAATTCATCATCATTAACCCTTTAGCTATGTCAGTTAACCCAAAACTAACTTAATTGCAGTCGCAAGAGACGTGAAATTCCCGTCTCGGAGTAATGGACTCAACGCAATGCGCAGTCATCTATTATTTTGCTGGAGAGGATTTGAGTGGTATTGCTGTTGTCCATGGGGGCGGGAGTACATACGTATTGACATCCAGAACAGACGCAGAACAAACATCTATGTTCGTCACACAAATATTTGTCCTGGGTGGGAATCGAACCCACGACCTACAGCGCAGCGGTAGCAAGAAGCGCAAGGTTACTACCAACTGAGCTGTGAGGCCACCTAAATTACGTAATTAAAAAAACCTCAATTCTGTTCTAGTATTATTTGGGTCAGACAGCGGTTGAACAGGGAGTTTTTTGGCGGTTCAAATAACTAGCTAACTTCAGGTAATCCTGTTATTATCTCACCGGACTAGCTAACTTCGTATCATTGTGAAACTACATGAAGAACTTATGAAATATTTTGCTACTGAAAACTTGTTCTGAACAAAGTACATGTAATTTTTAATTAAATATCCATTAACTTTTCAGTTACGTATATGAGTGCACACATGAATAGACATTGCGATTATTTAATGTTACTTCGTTTCCGTCTTTGATACGATCAAATAAGATTTACTACGTTTACGCAAGTAATTTATGCCTTATATTAATAGTTACGTGCCCACATAAAAAGTATTTATTTCGTGCTGGTAATATGCTAAAAGATCTATCATGGCTGTCGGGATATCGGAAGGATTTAGTGAATGAAAGCGTTAGCTGAGTTATACATGCAAAAAATGTGAAATGCCCCAAGTGCTCATTGAGTCTTACCTTAGTCCTTAAAGTACAAGTATTCATATTAAAATAAAAACAGAATCCACTAAAAGAATGCATGTAAAACCAAAAACTCAGAACTCAGAAAGGTGCTTGAATAAATATTGTTTCAGTTACTTTCCAACAACTCTGAAATCCACAAATTTATAAAAAAACTTTTTTTTTTAAACGAATAAACTGTGCTTATAAAAAGTAACGTAATCAATTCCCTGGTCACCCCTGATTAAGGGGAGAATAAATTGGCAGGAAATATTTCTATAAAAGTAATTATTTTTTGAAATTCTTGCTTCATAAGACCACTTGTCAATTTGTGCCTGATTTTCCGGACTTCTAAGCCAATTCAGTAAGTGTATTTCACAACGCAGAGTGATATTGGCTAGACATAAGGCGTATTAGGTCGGCCGCACACCTGACTCCAGTTCCGCAAGGTAGAACTGGACAACCTCGCCCTAGTTCACAGTCTAGGTAGGTTTTATTGCTCTATAACTGTCTCCAATTATGTACTAACTTCAAGACTTAATATCAGAAAGGGACGTTTAAAGTTAAGTTGATAACATAATAATGACATCACTGGTATAAACACAAAAGAAATGAAGATTTTTATATTGTACGCAGGTTTATATAAAAGTTTAAAATGTTTATGCTAAATTATAAGAAAAAATATAGAACCAAAGCTACGAGTGAATATTCCTATATTATGTACTCGTATTTTAATATATTGGAACTACAGACTGCCAAACACAGCACTGCCAAAAGGAACTAGGCAGCACTCTCCACCGCCCCGGTACAATTGTCGGAGCAGGACTCCGACAGTGTTACCGGGGCGGTAAAGACGATATCAATATAAATCTAACTGAAAAAATCCATTCAGGAACCAATCCAGAACCATTGGAATATTTTATCATAGGTAAATTGTGCAACTGGCAATTATTGAATATCCAAAAATAAATCTCTTTAGCCGTTCGATCTGGTTTTGCAAAAGTTATGAGAGTGAACTTCAGAAATCACGGAGGTAACAGAGACGATTTTTTTCACTACTATTATACTACTAAGGTATAATGTTGATGGTATTTTAGACGCAAGGATAATTCCGCGGTGTCCACACTAGGCTGAGCCTGTACTGTGGAGACCAAACGTTACAGTTTCATTTGTTTACGATTACGCCTCTTACAATCACAAATCAATTAAGTGAAAATTTATAAAATCTATAGAAAAGTTTAATAATAAATATAATAAATAATAATAGTATAAATAAAGTAAGAATTGAAATTAATTTTAGGTGGGGGGGGTGGGTGACAGGGTTGATAACCATTTAGTTATGATGAACTTAGTTTCTCTGAGCGATTTATTTTTAATGTCACAGCACTTTAAAACGTTATTATAAATGTGAGCTCTAACAAAAGAACCAAACCGCTGTGCAAATGATGTGCTGACTGGTGGTGTTGGAATGATAGAGATGTCCCTTTGTTTTATTGATAATGATGTACATCTTTCGTTTTAGGTGCTGCTTGCAGCGAGCAGCCTTTCAACAGCAGGAGAGGTTGTCGCGAAACAGAAAGTATCCAAACTCCTCCTTGAAAGTGGAATCAAGGGGAAATTGTCATCAGAGAAGGGCGTCAAGCGAGACGTGTCACACTTGGGCGGCGGTTCCCTGCTCGGCGGAGTATCTTACGGGGACATCGGTCACGGAGGTGGTATAGGGTACGCGTCCGGCCCAGGAGTAGCTGTGTCGGCAGCGCCGTACGCGATCTCATCAGGCGTGGGCGTTTCGTCTGGAGGAATAGCGATTGGTTCGGGAGGCGGATATGGAGGAGGCATAGGAAGTGGATTCGGCGGAGGCTTTGGAAGTGGATTCGGTGGGGGCATAGGAGGTGGATTCGGTGGAGGGATAGGAGGTGGCGGTGGAGGCGTGGTGGCCGTTTCGGCAGCCCCAGCTGTTGCAGTCTCCGCCGCCCCTGTCGCGGTATCCGCCGCTCCCGTAGCGGTCTCTGCTGCGCCATCAGTGCAAACTTCGGTGAACGTCCAGCCCAACCCCGTCATCCTCAGACAGGAGGTCCCGCGGTTCATCACCCGGACGATCACCAACAACGTGCAGGTGCCGGTGCAGGTCCCGGTGCCCTTCCCGGTCGACAGACAGGTGCCCGTGCCATACAGGGTGTCGGTCCCGGTGCCGGTCGACAGGCCCGTGCCTTACCCCGTCGTGCAGAAGGTGCCCGTGGAGGTGACGAGGCACGTGCCCGTGTACTACGAGAGGAAAGTGCCATATCCGGTGAAGGTGAACGTCCCGGTGCCGTACCAGGTGACGGTGGAGAAGCAGGTGCCGGTGGACCGGCCGGTGTACGTGGAGCGGCCCGTGCCCGTGTCCGTGCCGCACCCGGTGTACGTGGACCGGCCCGTGCCCGTGTCGGTGCCGGTGCACGTGGACCGGCCCGTGCCCGTGTCGGTGTCGGTGCCGGTGCAGCAGACAGCTATAGCGGTTCAGGCTGCGCCCGTCGCCGTGTCTAGTTACCCAGTCTCTGGTGTCGGAATAGGTGTGGGTGGAGTTTCTGTTGGTGGATTGTACGGAGGAGCTAGCGTCCCGGTGTCTGGCGGCTACGGCTACGGCGTTGGCGGCGGAGTCGGCTACGGCGTTGGTGGCGGAGTCGGCTATGGCGTCGGCGGCGGAGTCGGCTACGGCGGCGTCGGTGTTTCCAAGTCGATATCTTACAACAGCGTGTACGGACACGGATTCGGACACACTGGGTACGCGTACCACCGCTGATTTAAATGTTTATTGGATTTTTTTATATTAAAATATCTGACGAAGCTCGTCTTTTCTTTACTTACTATGAATGGCATATCTTTGTATGTATTGTATTGGTTAAAAATAATAGTATTAGTAAATCGAAATTAATTAAATATATTATATTACATTTAAACTATAAAATCACGCGCAGAATTGACAATGATAAAAACTTATTTTACAATCAACTTACATTAACATTATTCTACAAATATGACTTCCAGAGATTTTGAGTCATCAAAAACGTAAGAATTGTATGATTTCTTATAAATTTATAAAAAATACTTTACCAAAGAGTTAAAGTCTACTTAATTTAAAATCAACTTATAAATATGTCTTTATACTTGTCACACAGCAGTATCTTAATTATATACCTAGGTACCTAATTAACAGTTATTAATTTAATAATAGGTATGCCTACATTGGACTGAAATAAAACGAATGTACTAAAATGTCATGAAAGAAATGTCAGAAAACTGAAAATTGCCTTTGATCTGGGACCGTACTTGGGGAAGAATAAACCGGATGGCCGTATGCACAAAGTAGCCTAGCAAACTACTTACAAACAAATGTAGCCGTTTGCAGGGTGTGTAATGGCGATAGGGTATCGCTGCAAATATGGATGGTTTTCCGAACAACAAAGTAAAAGTGTTAGAACAATCCGTTACTCCGCGAAAAAGCGTGAATATGTTTGTACGTTGGTCGACCATTCATACATTCATCTAAGTTGTCATCGAATATTATTTGTCTTCACTTGTGTTCAAAAATACATCCACTTTGAATAAATACATATTGGTGGTCATTTCACACAGCACCACCTAGGCCCAAACTAAGCATATCTTGTACCATGGGAACTAGATAACTGATGGAATACTTATTTACTTCGTTTTTGTAAATACATATTAATAACCAGACACAAAACAAACATCATTGAAATGTTACTCCTGGATGGGAATCAAACCCACGACGTACAGCGAGAAGGTAGTGTTACTACTAACTGAGCTGTAAGGCCAGTCGACTTTAAAACATTCTCTCACTTGCCGCGTTGTTCAGTAGCAACATGAGTTTGGTAGATAAAAGGTTGCTTAGTACGCATTCATATATTTAACGTGAATAAGTTACGAAATTAGCAGATGACCCACCAGATTCTAAACGTTACCTTTGCCCTTATAAAAATTATTTAGCTTCAGACTTTTCAGCCTATGAAATAAATTATTGTTATTCCCTAATCCCCTCCTAAAACCTAAGGCTTTCCTAATCCCCTTCCACTCCTTATGATCTTGCGCTTTTGAGGTCCAATCTTGCATAAATGTATCAAGGTCATCTCGCCATCTCCGTGTGGGTCGACCGCGATATCACTTTCCGTTATTAGGGGTCCACTCTGTTGTTGTTTTTATTACTCAAAATTCTTTTGAATGTCAGTATATAATGCACCTATTCTGTGGGTTCATGACAGACCCCTTGGGGCACTTCCATGCCTTCGCGAACTCAGGCACGTTCTGGAGCGAGCCCATCACGCGGAACTGCTGAGGTGCGTGCTCGTCCTCCAGGTCAGATTTGAGGGACTCCGCTGTCGACACGCCGCACCATAGCTGGAATAGGCACAAGAGACAACTAAGCTTGACTGGCCTCATAGCTCAGTTGGTAGTACTACTTGGATGAACTGCAAAAACATGTAAGTTGCTTTACCGCTACACGCTTTCATACTCGACTAGCCTCTCAGTTGGTAGTGGTACTCTGCTATCTGCGCAGTAGGTCGTGGGTTCAATTCTCACCCAGGACAAATATTTATGTGACGAACATTAGATGTTTGTTCGGTGTCTGGGTGTTAATATATATTATATGTATGTATTTATAAAAAGTATATACCTAAGTATTATGTCAATCGTCTGGTTCTCATGATACAAGCTATGCATAGCTTACCTTAGGGCTAGATGGCGCTGTGTGAAATGTCCACCAATATTTATTTATTTATTTATAACTCACGTTTCCATAAGACAAGAAGAACATTTGATCCGACGAGAATTTGTCGAAGCCTGGCAGCTTCCTCTCGGGCCCCGTCCTGCGGAGATGCAAGTGTAACGCGGCTAACGCTTCTCTAACGCCGCCGTTATCCGCTATGTTCTCACCGAGGGTTTTCTTACCGTCCACCTGAAACATAAATAAACAAAATACGGCCTTACAAGGAGTAGGTAATAAAGAAAGAAATAAATATATTTATTGACACGCAATTTAAACATAATAATAATAACATTGGTGGACATTTCACACGGCGTCATCTAGCCCCAAAGTAAGCTAAGCATAGCTTATATCATGGGAACCAGACAACTTATATACTTTTTGTAAATACATACAAATAATATTGTACATATTAACACTGAGACACAGAACAAACATCTATATTCGTCATATATATATTCGTCTTGGGTGGGAATCGAACCCACGACCTACTACGCAGAAGTTAGGGTTACTACCAACTGAGAGACCAGTCGAGTATGTATGGGAGTAGCGGTAAAGCAACTTACATGTTTTTGTAGTTCATCCAAGTAGTAATTGTTGTATTGGTCGACGAAGCATTGTGTCTTGTTTTCGAATGAATCTATGGTCTCATTAGTCCACCACGGTAGAGCGTTGCCATTCTTGTCAAAGTAACGACCTACAATTGAAAGGAACTTAATATGGTGATGAAAAAAAAGCATATAAAAATTATATCAGTTGTCTGGCTCCCATGATATATACTATTTACTTAACTTACTTTGGAGCTAGATGGCGCTGTGTGAAATGTCCACCAGTATTTATTATTATTGTTTATTTGTTATTTATGGTTGAATGTATAATGTGAATGAGAAAATAAAGTAACATGTCTGGGTTTTAGAAACTTACCAAAATTATCAAAGCCATGTGTGATCTCATGACCAAGAACAGTACCCAAAGATCCATAGTTGAGAGAGCTGAAATCATAGTTAATAATAACAAACCGTCTGTTAAGATATTGATAACAGCAAATATGAATAAAAGAGAACTTACTCAATCCCCAAATCAAAGAAAGGATATTGCAGAACCACCAAAGGAACGGCTGTAACAGGAAAACATTAATATATGCAACATCAAACTGATACTGTCATATATACATACTTACATATATTTTTATTTCATTATTTATATGTTATACAGTTACGGAGCGAGCCGACGGCCCACCTGGTGTTAAGTGGTAACCTCAGCCCATAACAACCAACTTGGGTCCACCCCTACTAAGTACGACAAGACCCAAGTGGCATCGTTTGCGCCCGTAACTCTGAGACGCGTAGGTGGAATGCCTCATGTGCCTGTAATTTCACCGGCAACCACACCTTTCAAACCGGAACCCAGTAACGCGAATGCTTTGCTGCTTGGCGGTAGAAATGGGCATGGTGGAAGTACTTCCCCGGACGAACTTGGCGAGAGTTCTACTGCTCTATACACTCACAAAGTGGACTTACTGATTGTATTCTGCTGGAATGTATGATAAGCATTGACTTCGGTCGGTTCTGTCGCCCAAGTAATATCATGCATTTCATGAAACCTGTTGAATCCTTTTTTTACCATCGCTTGTATGATATTAACCATGTTTTCCAAATGGGTGTCTGTATGGACTTCTATTCCTTCGTAGCACTTATCCAACTTCCCCTCTTCTAGCAACCAGTTCGGGAAGCCTATGAGAGATTTCATTTGTATTATCTTCTCGTAGGTTGCTAATTTAGTGTTATCATCCATCCATTTAGCTTGTCCTACTAGGTGAGCTAAGGAATTTTTCAGTTCATTCAGCATTATTTCGATCTGTCGAAAGAGATTCATTGAGAATATTCGATTTATCATATTATTTAAATACAATATAAATAAGTATTGCTGGACACACATCGCCATCTAGCCCGAAACAAAGCGTAGCTTCCACTATGGGAACCAGATGACTGATAAAATACATAAATATGTACTTTTTTAAATACTTAGATATTACATACATACTTATTAGTACACCCAGACGCAAAACAAACATCAGTGCTCGGCACACAAATGTTTGTCCTGGGTGGGAATCGAACCCATGACCTACAACTTAGAAGGCAAAGTTACTACCAACTGTGAGGCCTATCAAAATATTCTAAGCAACATCGATAAACAAGCATAGAATACTGATTATGAAAAGAAAAGTTGTAATCATTGATGATAAGATGAAAATGAACTATTGACATCGTAAAGCTTAGCAGCGTAAAGCAGTACATTATATGAAAACATACAAAAACTCTCTATTAATATATCTATTAAAAGCAAATGAAGTATCTGTCAAAATAACCTTTGGTTTGGTAACGTTAAAGAAGTGTGGGTCAGCTATTCCGTAAGACACTGCCATTCCAAGCATGTCGTTCACAGCATTAGCACACTGCAAGCTGCGGGAGCCAGAGTAGTAGTGAGAACTTTCCATGTGGTATGCTTTCTCAAACAGCGCTCTAAGTTCCGTTGTAGTATGGACTGCCATCACTTCTACAACCTGTGAAATGGTAAAGGAGGTAAAATACTGACCACTATCTTGAGGATAACCCAATTTCGGTGTTATCAAGTCACAATTGTGGTGAATATTTTCGTTTAAATAAATAATATGTAATACTGACCTTGATCCAAATGTAAAGCTCTATAATGACTGGAGGTGTTTTGGCCATATAAGCAGCTATTTGGGCCAAATACTTGAGATCCAAATCAGACACCAAAATCTTATCATTCTCAAAATCTAAGTTTACATCGCTTACGTTGAAAATTCCTGCTAGATACCTCTTCCAAAGAGGCATTGCGGATGCATTGTTGTGTTCCACGTTGATATCTGTATGAGTTTGGAGTTCTTCGACAGTATATCGGGGTATGTTCTGATAATCGTCATCTAAATCCGTGCTATTATCTGTTTCTAACTGGAATTTAGTAAGCGTTTTTAATTATATTTAGTATTTTAAATAAAAATTTAAAGTAAGTTATATATACTGTGTTGAAGCAATTTGATTAATAATTGTTAGATTTCCGATACCTAAACGATTAGCAGCTACTTAAGTTTATATCAGTCAAAACGACCGTATTCTATCATAACGGTTACATATGATATGAAGATAAATCTTAGAATATCTAAGGTACTTTTTGCCCTATTTTGGAATAGTTAATTCTAAAGATATTTCCTTAGAGTTAGTATGTGCTGTACTTTCTGTTATAAGAAATATTAAAATCAATTGAATAAATATACTAAAGTATTGTATACATATAATTGCGAATAATAATAGTAACCAAAATAATTTAAAGAATTTTAAACTTATGATGCGTGTGTTAGATAAATTTCTGATTATAAATTCCTAGAAAAGTTTGTAACCTCATGATCCAGATTAGAACAAAAGTGGTAGTTATAGTTAAAATCACCATGAAGTTACTAGTAGAACCATATATGAAATCGATCCCACACTTCTATATTTCTCGTATATACATATAGGTAAGCTATAATTGGATAATGCATAGGTAGATATCAAATTGCATGTCGCATAAAATTCCCACTGAACATGTCAGCATACATTTAAATGGGTTCAATAATGGCCTCACCAATATTCTGGAAATATAAATCTACCACAAACATGAAACTAGATAACAGAAATGCCATTACCTCGTATATGTCATTTTTGATCGACACGTAAGCGTTTTTAGCTGTAATGATATTATCATCAAGTTCGACTTCGGTTAGTTTTGAATCTTTGAACTTGCCTGATTCACTAACGAATATCTTCATTAGTTGTGCGTATACGAAATTATATCTTTCTTCATCTTTGTCGCTGTTTATCTTTGCAGAATCATCTCTGGTGACATCAACTATATTTTTGTTATTTCTTTTCCGTGAAAACTCTTTTTCAACTCGGTTTAGTTTTTTATATTTATGAAATGGTAATATTAGACTTCTTGGTCTTCCGTGACCATGACCTTTCTGCTTATACTGTATGCTGAAATGGATCAATAGAAAAATGTATATTAAAGGTAGGTATAGTGGGTAACCAAAGATTATATTGATGTTGGAAACTAACCAGTTAGAGAAGTTTAATCTAATGTTTAGTAATATTATCGTGATCAAAGAACACAATGCATAGAAAAAATGATCAAAATCAAAATCAAAATATTTATTACGGGAACACAAACAGTGGATTACAATAGTTGAGAAACGATGAAGTCTTTAGAAGTAATAAAACTGTGTCGCAGGCATCAACGCCCATCTCTGTTACATCGGTTTATAGTTCCATACAAGAAAAACTGAAACCAAACTTGATAAAATTTGCCAAAAATGATATAAGTAGAATTTGTGATCAAGCATTACGCTAAACAAAAATGTTATTAATTTAGTTTGTTCAGTGTTTTGTTACAGTGTCTTCAAACTGCCTGGCTTTAATGATGTCTCTCATAACAATCAATTTCGAATAGCTCTGAGACAAACCTTGGAAATGGGTTAGTTGTCTCCGGAGTGCCCATAGCGAGGGTGTATATAGATGAGTTCTTAGGATCGGCGAAAATATCGAATCCTATAATCACATCCATTCCAATATACGTTTTGACCTTTATCACCGTTTCAAGCCAGTCGAAATTGTACGTAGAATAGTCAAAATCTTCAGTAACATTGATGTACGTAGGAAAGGGAGGGAGACCCAAAGATTCCAGAACACTGAATATCGGCTTCAGTCCTTGCTTATCCAACGTCTCTGAAACGAAAAATTCAGTAATTTTTTATTTTTAAATTTATTACCATCACGTTGACGTGTAAGATAGCCAACTTATTAAAACATATTTATTTTATTTATTCGTACAAGCCTTACCTGTGTTCATACAAGCAGCGTACATGTCCTTAGCGTTCCTCACAGCTCGCGGGTGATGGCTGCTGTTCATGTTGAGGAAATCCCTGACGAGAGTATACACCTTCACTTGTTTGGCACGGAACCAGTCGAAAGACATGTATGAGTCCGGCCTAGGGTGGTCTTCGGCCCAGTTCCCACACGCGTACTGATGGGAGATTCAGTTAATTAATGTATATTAAAAAAAAACCGTAGTACAATCCTTTGCATGCCTGGTTATTCCAGTTTTAAGAAGTGTTCAGAGAGTCATTTTCTATATTGGTTGTTGTCTGGTTATTATGAATTAAAGAAGATCCAGATTGCACTTTTTTGTTGTAAGTCTTAGAATATATTAATATTAATAATAATTTAATTCAGATAATAATCCATATACAATCATAAAAAAATCAGTTACTTGTCTTTGTCAAGATTATATTTATATCTAAAGCACTCAGCAACCGTTCATAAAGGTTTTTATGTAAAAAACAAATGCCAAAAATATATTGTTAAACTGATGGTGACCAGTGTAAATACATATTACATATAATACATATTAACACAACACCAAAAGAAAAATATTTACGTCAAAATTAAATTATTAGAAAGCTAATTGACTATTAGCTACATCGTCTATGGATTCATTATTCTTTTACTAGGACAGGATATGAGCCGCATTGGATTTTGTTAAGAGTCGACGATACGGCTAAGAAGTTTGCTCCTTTCGTCACGATTTACTCAGCGACTGAACGACGCAAGTCACGTACCTGATAGAAGTTGTCACAAGGGTCTGCAGTCATGTCCATGGAGAGTGCCAGGTTGGCAGCGGACCGGAGACATTCCTTGCTCTCGCAAATTCTCACCGGCTTATGGTGTTTTTGTAGGGCGTCTAAACATATAATGTAATTTTGTAATATTGTTTCTTTATTAACCAAATACTTATAATTATAATAAAACTCATCTATATTATCGTTTAGCCATTTAAAAGTAATTTCAGACAATAATTTAAAAAAACCGTTAATCGAGGCATAATTTATTCGTACGAAATGAATGAAAATGAAAAATATTCAACAAAGTCGAAGTCAAAAACTTTTTTTCCATTGAATTCATAAAGATATTGGCTTGGAAGCGTCTATAATATTCAAAACATAAGGTCACGCGTACTTAGAGCCCGCTAAGTTTGACGCCCGTTCACAACCTATCCGACCCTCGATGGGGAAGAACAACCAGTAGTTAGTTAGTTACCAGTTAGTAATCTGGTTTAGTATGGTAAAATATCCTAGGAGAGATGGATTGTTAGGTTATAGCCAATTAACATAGATAATAATTGCTGACGGAAACACAATATTTCTCACATTTCAGTTCAATTAATTTCCAGGAAGCTTAGAAATAAATTGAGTGTAATAAATGCATTTTATTTCCAACCAGGTAGGTACAACTGTTTGTTTAGATATTGCTTTGATGGATGTGGGACAGGGTGCCACTTATCACCAGAACAGTTACTTAAATGAACAGAAGAGTTACTTAAATGTGCAGACTGGGTAGACTGGCTGTGGAAATAAAATAATATTGACTTAATCACTCACATAAAATGGTCATTATAACGGCGAAGCATAGCAGGAGACCTAAAATACATAGTAGAATAAAGAAAACGATTTTATCTTTGTGTTTTCTTCGAAATCTGAAAAAGAAAATTATTTTAATGTAAGAATGGTATTAAAAAAATTACGATCTACACAACCCTGCTACTTGAAGTAGATCGACAAAATGAAGAAATAATTTGCATCATCATAGAAATATCTTCATGATAGGTGTGTTTGATTGAAAATATTAATTTCCATATCTATTCACAGTAAATAAATGAGAAACAGAAAAGTAGCTTATATACATTTTCATAACGACTAATATAAATCCGATAAAGATCGGTAATCGGCCTGGGTCTTCTTGTACCTAAGTAGGGGAGAACCCAAGCGTATTGTTAGAGAGCAACAACTGAGGTTACCATTGAACAGCAGGTGGGCCATCAGCTCATTCAGTTACATTACCTATCACATAAAAAAATAATTAACTAAGACTACACAAGCTGTCAGATTGATTCCAACTCGACTAAGTTAATAGGTACTTGAATCACTCTATTTATTGCAAGTTTCTTATTTTGATAACAATAATACTATAGTAAAATTATGAGAAAAAAGATGAATTTCCTTGAGTGGTTTTCATTCATACCTTGAAGTTCTGGAGCCAACAGCTATCAAATACCCTGATTCCACGAGATCATTTCCGTTCTTCAGAGGTGGTGTGTTTGGTTTGGGGCTGCCGTTATCTGAACATAACAAAAATTAACGTGAATCTACATTTAAATATGTAACGTAAGTTTAAATTATACTATCTACGATGTTACATATTCTGAAGAAGAGATAACAATTGAAAAATCAAACATCTAAATCACACATCATGGGTGCCTTTTTGCTCGCGTCCGTCGATGATAACCCTTTGAATCCCTACACGTGTCCCCCGGGTTGTGCGAAAGGAGCAACCCAAAGTAGCAGTAGAACTTGTGCCAAGTTCGCCCGGAGAAGTAATGACACCACACCTGGTAATGTGCCGGTGAAATTGCAGGCGCATGAGACGTAACATCCCAGTCTCGGGGTGATGGATGCAACGCAATGCGACTTGAGTCATCTCGTACTTTGGTGGAGAGGACTTGAGTTGTATTACTGTTGTTTATGGGCGGCGGTTACTACTCAACATCAGGTGGGCCGTCAGCTCGTTCTGTCATTAATATGACATAAACACATCACGGCCTCGACGTTTACATAATTCATTAATTACAATTAAAATGTTTCTATAAGAAAGAAAAAAATTACACAGAAAAAAGACAAGAGAGGTTTTAATTAGATGACAAAGTTTTTGCATTCTTATTTTTTTATATTGTCTGTTTTTCATCATGTATTGTTTAGATTCTCAGACTAGTTTTTTGACAGAATACCAAGCAATACATAAATATCATCACACAATGATTGGTTCGGTAAATTGTGCATTTTTAGTTATAATTAGAGGGGAAAAGGCAGCTTACCCTCTGCCCCTCTGCCAGCAAAACAACTTAAGTTTCCTTCATCCAAGTACAAAATTGAATTCATTTGTTTGTAATTTCTCTAAGTAGTGTACAGTTTCAAAAGGAAACGACAGTCAAACAGTAACAAACATCCATACATACAAACTTTCACGTTTGTAATATTAGTAGGATTTATGGTCGTAATAGGTCACAAAATAGTAAATGTTTAGCGTACCATTATGTACTATACATGTCTTGCTGGGTGAAATATTTCTTGGCCGGTTTTATGATAACATCTTTAGGTATTTTAAGCTTATAACCTGGCCGGGCTTAGCGCAAAACCTTGAGCTCGAATGCTAGGTAAAATCGTTCAATATGCCCAATCGGGAGTTTTTAGAGTTTTAAATACATTCATCAATTCAGGTGCGTCAACCTATATATAAATAAACTAGCTGTCGCCCGCGTGGAATTCGGTATTATCACGCACCCCTATTTACCCCTCGGAAAAGTAGCCTAAGTTACTCCTTGTTACATCAGCTATCTGCCAGTGAAAGTCCCGTCAAAATCGGTCTAGCCATTTCAGAGATTAGCCAGAACAAACAGACAGACATAGACATAGACTTAGAATTCATTATTAAGTTATTAAGTTGTTTCTTTTCCAGCTACGTTCATACTTACGTGCAACCGCAGGCCCCATCACGTCACCTCCTTCCCCTGACCAGGCGCGCATGATAACTTCAACTTATTTCTGACTTAACCGTAACTTAACTATTTCACCTTCATATGAAAGCATTTTCAAGAACACCATATTCAAATTGGGGTCACATTCAACTATAGTTGAATCAGCTCAACTTTGTACATTTTAAACACAACGGTCAATCACTCAGGTATGGATTTCGAGGATTCAATAAAAGTTTGTCGTTATTCGTGTTTTTAAGTTATTACGGGGAACGCTCGGTCGTCTGCTTCATTTCATGGTGTTCGAGTAACTGAAAGCTTGTTGTGGTCTACAGAAATGTTTCAGCTTTTATTGTTGTGACCATAATTCTTGAATAATAACGAGACTGCATACACTTTTTGACTAGCCTCATAGCTCAGTTGATAGTAACCCTGCCTTCTGCGCTGTAGGTCGTGGGTTCGAGGCCCACCCAGGACAAACATTTGTGTGACGAATATAGATGTTTGTTCTGTGTCTGGGTGGTCATATTTATTGTATTTATAAAAAAAAAACTATATAAATATTCTATCTGTTGTCTGGTTCCCATGATACAAACTATGCTTAGTTTGGGGCTAGATGGCGCTGTGTGAATTAATAATATAATAATAATATATTTATTTTGGACAACATATAATATTACAAATTAGATCCATAGAAAAACGTCTTAAAACTAGCATCCTGGCTTCGTACGAATAAATTAAATTAAACAAATAATTGAAAATAAATGTAATTATACAGTGAAATTGAAAAGAATAAGAAATTACCTAAAAACAAAAATATTTGGTCAATATCGGCAGGTATTTAGGGAAGATTCGTGTGTCCCGGTGGTCAGTCAAGGCAGACAGTACACCAATATTATTATATTATATAAAAAAATATTATTAATAACATATCCTAATAAAATCCTTTATTTTGGTTACCCCACAATCCGTTTCATAGGACAGTGACGATGTGCCCGCCCGCACGCGACTCTAGTGTTGTTCCCATCGATTCAACATTACCTACTCGATGTTTTCCCACACCATGCATGACAGCCGAGTTGTTTACGTTAACCGTTTGGTTGGAAACACTACAAGTCACAATATATAGTATCTGGAAGAGATCGCTTCATAGCGATAAGACCGCCCAGTGTACCTCTAAGTTCTGTTTTATTAATTGTTATATATAATGTTTTCTAGTGTACAATAAAGTATTTTTATTATTATTATATTACCTGTCTTCTTAATGTTCCGTTAATAATCAATTTTCAGTGAGAGTTGATACGGTAATAACAGTAGAACTCACGCCAAGTTCGTCCGTGGAAGTTCTGCCGCCAAGCAGTGACGCATTCGCGTTACTGTGTTCCGGTCTGAAAGGTGTGGTTTCCGGTGAAATTACAGGCACATGAGACATTCCATCTACACGTCTCAGAGTTACGGGCGCATGCGATGCGACATGGATCTTTCGTACCGAGTAAGGGGTGGACCCAAGTCACATCGGTTGTTATGGGCCGAGGTTACCACTTAACACCAGGTGGGCCGTAGGCTGGTTCCGTAACTGTATCACATAAAAAAAACGGTCCCGCATCAACCACGGGAGTCAAATCCTATTTGGAAAATATCAAATTTCTCGGATATTTTATTTGCCGATGTCTTCACGAAGATTTGTTTTCGAAAAAGTATTGCTATTTGAATGGCTTCACAGCTCAGTTGGTAGTAACTCTGCCATCTGCGCTGTAAATTCGGACGCAGTATCGAATCACAGTATCAATGTAAATCCGTCTTTATATTGGACGTTGGAATTTGTCGAAAATTCTCCGCCACGACATTTAAGATTAAAATCTGCAGTCATAATAAATGGGCACGTTAACTATTTCCTTGAATATCTCACTATATACGACACTCGTTACTAATGCGCATTCCCATCACTTTAGAGATCGATTCTCGTAATGAATATTGCATATTTGAGTTCAGTAGTTCAGTTTATAAATGTTAATACTATTGGTATAAATGTCTCTAAGTAGGTTAGGGGTAGATTAGGGCCAGCATCCACTGGAGTGAGGAAGTAAAAATACTTTGATATATACTTTGATATTTAATATTTAGTAGAGCATATTATGTTACCAAAAGCCTACAGTATAGTTTTTTTTTTTTTTTTTTTTTTTTTATTATTAACAAATACAAAAAAAAAACATATAATACTTATATACTTTTTTCTAAACACATACATATACCTAATACATATTGACACCCAGATACAGAACAAACATCTACGTTCATCCCACAAATGTTTGTCCTGGGTAGGAATCGAACCCACGACCTACAGCGGAGCAGACAAGGTTACTACCAACTGAGCTGTGACGCCAGTAAAACTACTACGGAAGCGAGTCTTTTAGTGATAAGGAAGGAGTAGATGGTCACCTGGTGTTAACAAGCAATACGACTTGGGTCCTCCCCTACTTAGGTACGACAGGACCCAATTTTTTTTTATGTGATAAAGTTACGGAACGAGCCCACGGCCCATCCGGTATTAAGTGGTAACTCTGCCCATAACAACCGATGCAATTTGGGCCCTACTTAGGTACGACGGGACCCAAGTCACATCACATTCACCCGTTACTCTGAGACGTGAAGGTGCAACGGGTAGACCTCGGCGTACATACTTAGACTACGTTTTGGGAAAAGGCCAGGTCAAGATTACCCTAAACCGACGAGCATGCATGATGAATGTGATGAGAGTAGATGAAGCTAAGGAGGTATGTCAGGATCGTAGCAGGTGGAAAACCATGATCTCTGCCTACCCCTCCGGAAAACAGGCGTGATTTTATGTATGTATGTATGTAATAATTAGTTTATTTAATCAGACTACTTTGGATCCATATGTGTTAGTGTTAGTAGTTCCATATGTGTATGCAGTTAGTTATTCTTTCGAGACATGATAAAAAAACTATAGTTATTCACTACTGACAGTAAGACAGTTTTATTTGCACTACAATTACATAACGGACATGATCTCAACGCATAAATAAGTTTGAAATAACAATAGTGATTGCCACAAATCCTGAACACCAAGTAGAAGTAACATTTCGATCTATTCAACGAATTTCACCAACCAGGCTCATTTGAAACCATCTTGGTCTGAAATCTTCAGGAAGGGTCTGAATTCTTCTTTATAGCAAATAAAATTATGAAATTCGTATCAATAATCAAAGGTTCCTTACGCAGAAATCAGATCACCATTCAATATACTCTTTGTAATATACTGTTGCTATGTTCAAGTTCCATTACGAGCTTGTTGATAACTTCACGTTCCATGGTGCTCAAGATTAATGGGAGTAAGCGAAGTTCATTACCACCCATGGCCGTAGCCCCCCGAGACAACAGATTGGCCATACGACTGGACGACGGGTTGTGCGTATGACTGAACGACGGGTTGTGCGTATGACTGAACGACGGGTTGTGCGTATGACTGGACCACGGGTTGTGCGTATGACTGGACCACGGGTTGTGCGTGGACGATGGGTTGGGAGTACACTGGTGCTGCGTGGACAACCGGCGCTGCGTGGACGAGGGTTGATGGATGGATTACCTGAAATGACACCAGGAAATTCATAATTAGAGTGACTTAGTTATTTTTTTTTTTTTATGTAATAAATATCGTAATTAATTTAAGAATAGAATGGAATATATCTTTATTGTATACCATAAGTTAAAAATCTATGCGACAATTGATTATTTGTGCTTCACGAGATTATTTTGTATCCTCGACTGATATCTGATAGTGCATAAGGAGAAAAAATCAATAGATATTGGTGGACATTTCACACAGCGCCATCTAGCCCCAAAGTAAGCTTGTGTCATAGGAACCAGACAACTGATATAATACTTATATACTTTTTTGTAAATACATAAATATAATACATTATAACACCCAGATACAGACAAGGGCATAGTCGTGGTCAAGTCACAAGTAGTTATAATTTAATTTTTATGATCATAGAGAGAAGTAAAAAGTAGGTATTTTATTAATGTTTGAAGTACTTACTGTACTTATTATATTAAATGTTTTTATATAAAGTCTATATTGTGACAAAAAATATATAAAAACATTATTTTTAACAATTTTACTTAGTGGTCCACCTAGGTCCTGGACCCAGCCTAGGGAGGGTCATGACACTCATGACCCCCCCCCTGGATCCGCCCTTGGATACAGAGCAATCATTTCTATTCGTCATACAATTATTTGTTCTGGTTGGGAATCTAACCCGCAGCCTACAGCGCAGAAGGCAGGGTTACTACCAACTGAGCTGTGAGGCTTCCCGTGGAGGGTCGGATAGGGTTTGAACAGGCGTCAAACTTAGCGATTAGTACGCGTGACCATATGTTTTGAATATTGTTGACGTTTCCAAGCCATTTCTTTATGAATTCTATGGAAATAAAGTTTTTGACTTTGACTTTACCCTTTGGAATGAGGAGTAGCTGGTAGCCGCTGGCTTGGCGATGGCTACCGGCGCGGCTTGCACGTACTGCACTGCCGGCTGCGCCACAACATGTTGCACTGCTGGCTGCGACACAACATGTTGCACTGCTGGCTGCGACACAACATGTTGCACGACTGGTTGCGCAACATGTACGGGCTGCTGAACTAAACTAACCGATGGTATCTGCAAACGCAAATCGTTGTAAATTTTGAAATTTTCTACTATAGGCTTACCCTATTGGGATTCTATAATTATTTTTTTCTATAATTAATTTTTATTTTATTTTATAGTTATTATTATTATAATTACTTCTATATTTGAGTGGGAATGCTTTTGTCAAAATGTTTTAATTGGAAATAGGTTAGTGAATTGTGTTATTCACAAAAACATTTAGTGGAATAATTGCATATTTTTATATTAGTAAATTTCATGTTTACATTTTTTTGTATCTGTAAACAATTCCATAACATCCGTCAAATATAAAAAGTAGGGTTAAAAACATTTCAAATTAATTTGAAATCAATTGAAATAAAAAAAGCTAACGAGCTTAACTAAATAATTATTAATTAAATATCCCACAAGAGCTAGAATATGGCTAAGATTTTTATAAGATAATTATAAGCTAAAATCCGTAATCCATTATTTTTCAAAATAAAATAATGAAAACTGCATATAACTGCACCTTTATTTTTAAGGGAATTTAAACAGCTACATTATACTATATATGAGAATGCTTACATAAACTAATGAAAATTATTAAATACATAGCCCACTACGTTACCCACACGATGGTACATAATACAATATAACAAATAATATAATATAAAATTAAATATGTTATGTATACAGTCATCAACACTTACGCTTTGCTCATTCCATCCCGAAGAGTAGAGTCCGCCGGGTTTCGCAGAAGCGACAGAGAATACTGCAAATAGGATCTGAAGAAAATAAATAAAAGTACTTATATATACTGCCACAATACAGTCTCAAAATCATTTTATTGACGGAAAAGGTCCTTCACTTCACATTCACATTCTTGTTTTACACTGCTTACATACTTTGACAATATAATAGGTTTTTAATTATCATTCATTCCAGCTGCAAACGGAACAATGAATCTGTGTAATTTTCTACATGCCTAAAATGATATATGGTTTAAGGGCTGAAAAAATCGCAGGCATTTTTATCCCGGAACAGTATTCCTGCAAGAAAGATCGAGAGCGACCAAGGGAGCTAGCTAGTAAAAGCTAGAGTTAATCTTACTTTTTTTAGTGCACTACTCGTACCTAATTATAGTTTCATTTTTAAGTAAGTTTTCAACAAATTTTTTAGTAATAAATACTCACAAGGATCTTCATGGTAGATACTGCTGCTACTGAAGCAGGAATGCAATATGGCAATAGCTGCGCGCGAGCACCTTATATACCAACTAGGAATTGTGAGATACGGGCTTAACACATGCCTAGCACGTTTTTAATAAAGTTTACTAAGATATATGATTAATTTGTACTAAATTAGGTGTTAGTTATAAAAAAGAGCAAGATTAATTTAAACAGTTTACAAAATCAAGGATAATTAAGGGTTCACGTTTTGGCGTTTTATCGCAGACTGCAAGAAAAGATGGGAGGCCTTTGTTGTAAGACAGACAGACGCCTGCATAATAATAAATTATGTATATTTACAAACAAACTGTAATCCAATCAAAATGCAATCCTGCTGGATTGCATTTTGATTTTTTTTTCTAAAATTTGAATTTTAGAATGGGGTTGTGGTACCCTGCTTTCGAGTATATAAAGTTTAATTTTTTATTTTTTTTTAGTTTATGCTAACAACCTCTTCAAGGTAGCAACTGGACATCATTGGAAATTACAAGTTAATTTTATAAATTTTATGTTTTTGTATCTAAAAAATGATCTGTTGCTCATCAGCTTACATATAGAGCAGTAGAACTCTCGCCAAGTTCGTCCGGGGAAGTACTGCCACCATGCCCTTTTCTGCCGCCAAGCAGTGACACATTCGCGTTACTGTGTTCCGGTTTGAAAAGTGTGGTTACCGGTGAAATTACAGGCACATGAGACATTCCACCTTCACATCTCACATTTACGGGCGCATACGATGCGACTTGGGTCTTGTCATACCTACTTTGGGAGGACCCAAGTCGCATCGGCTGTTATGGGCCGAGGTTACCACTTAACACCAGGTGGGCCGTCCGCTCGTTCCGTAAATGTATTACATAAAAAAAAAAAAAAAAAAATATAGAGACCTAATTCGAAATATTTTTGTTTTCAATAGGACGGATTGAAAACATTTCCAATAATATTGTTTCAACAAAATCTAAGATAGTAATACCAATATAAATCACAGTAGTTTATTCAAACAAACCAGACAACTCGGTTATCTTTTGCGACACACAAAAATTTTGCGTAGCGGGTAGCAGAAATGGCCTTCCTACCCGCACCTAAGGCACTCAGCCAACGGCGACATTTTGTAGCGATTCTGTAACGCTTCTGATGGCAAGTTCCTCAGCACCCCTCCTTCTGTTCCCCACCCTTCGTTCCCTCGATGTTGTCAGAGACGGTCGCGCGTTTTTATCGATACAGTCAGTCTGCTCTGCACCGCTTATTGCGTGACTACATTGTAGTGCGACAGCGTCGCTACAAAAAGTCGCCGTGGGCGAAGGCCCTAAGATCACTCCTCATCTACTCTTAGTTTGCTTGGAGAATCATAAACTTAACATCAACATGATTATATACTAATAATAAAGACGTCCGTTTATATATATATATCTCATATTACTATTTTGATTGTTATTATTATTATGCTCAGTTTAACATTCCGTCCGAGATGTCACCCTCATAGGCTCAGTCTGAAAACCAGCGCTGTCCCCGCACACCACACAATGTAACAAAGAGGGCAATTTAAGGCATATCATCTTACCATCATTTTCTTGTTATTGTAATTTTATATAATTGTCTTTTTATTTTAGTTAAGGTAATATGTGTGTGTGTGTGTGTGTGTGTGTGTGTGTGTGTGTGTGTGTGTGTGTGTGTGTGTGCGTGCGTGTGTGTGTGTGTCGATAAAAATATATTCTATACTATTCTAGTATATTTTAAACTATCAACTACCGTAATAAAATGAGAAAATTCTGTGTCATGAATGTCGTGATGTTTAAAATAATTTTACAAGATTCCATCCATTAGTTTTCCATATACAGCCGTCTCGGAATAATTTCACGTAAACGTTGGTAACTAATTATGTGTTAGGTATTAATTTATGATTTAGATCATGTGGCTAATGGATAATTATTAATTCCCACATTGACCGTCGAGACGTGTACTCGATTATCAAAATAATATTGAACGTTGAACGTTGCAAAACTGCTAAAACATAAATTACGTTAGCAACTTTTTTTTTTATAATTTATTAAAACCTTTAATTGTGCAGGGGTTAAAAGTTCTCATCTCAATAGGGTTTGATAATAACTTTGTCTGGTCTATGTTTATTTCAATAATTTGACGTAATTAGTATCTTAAATAACTTTGAAAACACACTTTTAAAAGTGTGTGTTTTACCGAATCTATTAGCAGATTACTTTTTGATAACTACTACAAAACTTTGAGTTAGTTAATATAAGATATTTGTACAGAATTTTAACGATATAAATAATTACCCGTCTTTGGTATATACTAGATATCGAAGTTGATTAAGTAACTAACGCCTTTTAAGAAACAATTTGTGGAAAACTGCTCTAAAACTTTGAAATTGGAATGTGATAAAAATAAATTATAAATTGTAAAGTACCCAAACAATAATAAAACAGATATATCCTATTCCAGGGTGTTCCCGAGGTAAATTAAAGATTATGAGATTATGCTTAGAATATTTAATTGCCCGTTTAATTGATGGTTTAAACAAAATTTTAGCCCTGGTTTTTGTTTGGTAAATTTACGGTACGAGCAGGTTACCTTATGTTAATTAGGTATTAAGTGGTAACCTCTGCCCATAGCATGCAGTAAAACTTGGCTCTTCCCCTGCTTTGACACGACAAGACCCAAATCACATCGTGTGCACCCGTAACTATTAGATATGAAGGTAGAATGTCTCATGTGCCTGAAATTTCAGCGGCAACCACACCTTTCTTTAATTGTTTGTTGGCAGAGGCTACCACTCAACATCATGTGTTCCATCAGCTCGTTCCGTAATTTGTTCTCATTAAAAAACTCTACGGTCAAAACATTGCGAAGTTTTTGCTAAGTCACATGCGTATAAAACTAAGGACTCCTAATTTACAAGCTCCGGTGCATATGACTGCAATTAGAAACGTACCGAGTACATTTTAATTTATAATGTGACTAACTAAATAAGGATTTATCTATATCGAGACATTTTTTAGCTAACGCCCAGCAGATATGCTCTGAATTTAGCATAATTGTAACCTCATTACATTTGACTTGTGAAACTAATGCCTTCACTCACTACTTGAGCGCATTCCTAGATTTTCATTAATAATCAGAAATGGCGATGAATTAAATAAAGATTCATTTATTTTTCTTATTTTTAGTACTTATTTCCTTTTTAAATTTCTATGTGTGTTATTAAAAGATATTATTATGTACACTTCTAATTGTCCTATATATCATAACTGTCTTTTAGTTATTATGTTTTTCTTTATTGTTTTAATTGTTTAATGTATGTAATGTTTGTGTATAAATAAATAACTAAGATATCCCATCTTTAAAAACTCGCAGTTTTTTTATAAATTGATTAATTTATGTCATATTTTAAATATTTTGTTATACCTACACGAACTAATATAGGTACTTACATTCCATTAAGGTACCCAAGTCATATTTATTAACACATTTTGGTAAACATTGTCAGAACACAAAACATTATTGGAAATGATTATATTCTAAATTTATTATAATTTTTATTAGTAATGTTATATATAACTGAAGCGTGCATTTCCAAATCCTATTCAATATTCAACCAAAACATAAGCATCTAATAGCTATGTGTTTCATATACGTTTCTCGGCGAATATCATGATTACTGGAATCAGTTTTTCAAAAAAAGTTTTTTTTCTACATACGAATAATCAATACAGTACTCATTGTGTATCATTAAAGTTTGATGATCAATCATACATTACTGTGTCAGAACTACATTAGAACTAGGCGACGTTTGTAGAACACTTTCAGGTATCCTACATTCTTTCAAAGGTTTAATGGGTCATCGATTGAACATTAAAAATGTATGCGTTATCGACCGGATCAGGTGACACGCGGCCCATAGCCAGCGCGCTGTGTGCCACAGAGAGAGACCACACACCATACATGGATGAGACATGGCTGCTACTACAAGTACGAACAGCTGGCTTGCGTCACAGACTGGTCTCACAGCTCTCTTGGTAGTCTCTCTGCCTTTATGGCTATAGGTCCTGGGATCGATTCCCAAACTGGTCAATTTTTTTTTATGTGAATAGTGTGGTGGAACTTGCTGACGGCCCACCTGATGTTAAGTGGTAACCGCTACCCATAGACAACAACAATACGACTCAAGTCGTCTTCACCAAAGTATGGTGACCTAAGTCGCATTGCGTTGCATCCACCACCCCGAGACGGGGATGTTGCGTCTCATGCGCCTGCAATTTCACCGGCACCCACTCCCTTCCACCGGAACACAGCAACACGAGTGCGTCATTGCTTGGCGGCAGATTACCAGGTGTGGCGGCAGTAATTCTCCGGGTGAACTTGGCACAAGTTCTACTGCTGCTTTGGGTTGCTCCTTTCGCACCACCCGCGGGTCACGTGTAGGGATTCAAAGGGTTATTATCTACGGACGCGAGCAAAAAGGTCCCCCAAAATTTGTAATAGTGAGACGAGTATTGATGTTTATTCTGTATCTGGGAGTATCCATGTATTTACAAAAATAGTATATAATTATGTATTCTATCAGTCATCTGGTTCTCATAGTATAAGCTAGGCTTACATTGGGGCTAGATAGCGCTGTGTGAAATTTCCGCCAATATTTATTATTATTATTATTATTATTAAGATTTATTCAATCTTAATTATATTTTTTGAATACTACTAATTGCACTTACTTAAGCAACTACAACCGAAATTCCTTCCTACTAACTATGCGAGGTGGTTTCCTCTTTAGTTGATGTAGGCCTTTATAATTATGATCCGGGTAAATATTGACCCGGTCAGTAAATTGCTTCGTATAACGGTAAGTCTAATTGTTGTCAATCAAATACCACTGATCCACACGAAAGTTTTTAATCGACACGAAACTATATATATATAATATCTTTTACTCGCTAGAATTTCAGGAATGAGTTTTGAATACATATCGTATATTTATTGTACACCATTATAAAATCATATTTTACATGCATATGCATGGCAGCTTTATCGCTAAGCGCGATCTCTACCAAAGAACCTTTCGATGAACAGAATTGGTGTAGACATGTAAAGATGGTGGCCTAATCATGAAAAAAAATAACCAAGTAGGAATAGGAAAAAATAGATAAACAAAATAATTCATTAATTCAATAATACTACATATACCATACAGTAATAAAATATATAGAAATCCCGAAAAAACTTGGTGAAGTTTTAAAATTAATATAGAAATTTTACGTCCTCACAGAAAAAGAAAACTTTTGACGACTCGAAATTGTTCTCTGTTACTATTATCTTGACGAAATTGTTACATTGATTGCTGTATATCGGTATTATTGTATTACGAACCGAAAAAACCTCCTGTTCTGATATAGAACAAATTCAATCGGTTTCAAGATATAGCTCTATTGGACTGGAGAATGCTGCTATTTTCAGTAAAATATTTTTTTGTATTTTATTATTGATTCTTCTCAATGGTAAAAATTTTTTACTTGGCCTATAAATTATTTTTATGGAATGCAACTTTTTATTCAAAGGCTGTTTTAAAAGTTCCTCACATATTGATAAGCCTACCCTTTCTATTACCCTGATAAATAAATGAACTCGACGACTTAATGGCGCCTTAATAACTAACAGAATAATAATACACATATTTTTTAATATTCACTATACAGGGAATTACAAAGTGGGGTCAGAAATATTTTTGTTCCAATGAGGTGTTGGTACAAATATAATTTATAGTCAATAACTTATTTTCCATTGTAGTTATAAAAGAATTGCACTGTCTAGTGAAATGAGAAATATCAGCTTCTTCAGTTCTTTAGATTGGGGATCGAACAATTTAGGTACAGAGAAAATTTGCCTATAGCACACATGCTATTTAATAATGCAAATGAACTGTCGATATTCGCAACCATCATTTTCTCAGACGTGCTACTGAAGCCACCAAGTAAAACACATTTCACATTATAGCGACATCTATAGTTTGAACAGCGAACTAACTCGTAGATGTTTCCGTAGCGGTGCTACGAAGGGTTTTGTTCCAATCGCATTATGTAGGTGTCGTGTGAGGCACTTTCGACGTTTCGAACTATTTGTAAGGTAGGCTTTTAATTTGAATCACTTTATCATATTAATTCCCCAATGTGACAGATAGTAAAATAATGTAATTTTCGGTATATCTACATTAATTGTGATAGTTTTGGGGAATTGCTGTGATAGATTTATTCGATTTATTTTGGTCTTGATTTAAAATTCGTGCCACTATCTAAAGTGGTGTTGAGCCTCAGCACTGGACCGAATGCGAGGTAGCCCAGTGGTACTGACCCCGAGTTTCAATCCGGAGGTCGCTGGTTCAAATGCCGACGTGCACCAATGAGTTTTTTTTGGTTAATAAATGTATATCAACAATACCACGTTCTTAAAACGATGTAGGAAAACATGAGGAAACTGACTTGTCCTAGAATCAAGAATTAATTAATTTATTTATTCGCGCAAAACATATTACAATTCTAAAAACAATACATAACAAAACCATTGACAATCTGAATTGAAACGTAAGCAGATGTGCGTACAACTAAAATAACATAAAAGCAGACTATTAAACAAAATAAAACTAATTATCGTTCTTAATATGCAGGATACTTTTAATTATATTTGAGTACTAGCTGTGCCCGCGACTTCGTTCGCGTGGAATAGTGACTTTTCGGGCAGCATATTTTGAATTACATATACCGTCGTAAAAATGTTCGCCGTGATTCTTTAAATTGACATAACTTTTTTATTTATGAACGGATTGACATGAAATAAACACTAAATGTTAAGTGAAGCTTACTTAGTGAAAACCGTATCTAAATCGAATAAGCCGTTTCTGATATTAGCGTGCACAAACACACAGACAAACAGACAAACCGACAAACAGACAAAAAAAAATTTAATTACAATTTCGGGTTCGGCATCGATATAATAACAACCTCTGCTACTTTTTTTTATATATTTCCATTGTACAGACACCACTTTTCTACAATTTTATTATATGTATAGATGTGCTTAAACTGGGACAAAATATGTCAAGCTTTGTATTGTTTTTGCATAATTCATTATACTGACGAGCCATCCTCGTCATTGGATTGTAATATGAAATATTATTTAATATACAATTTTTTTTTATTAATTCGATGTCATATGTCAAGTCACAAAGGAGCCTCTTTGATCGATTCTTTGTGTTTGACCTGCGCCGTTTATTGCTGATTTATACATTCAACGCTTGATACTCTATGCTAGAATGGATGGAAAAACTTTTACGATGTTCAAATATGGTTTGAAACATAAGCCCAATTATTATACTTTATTAATTAATTATTATTATAATTTGGCTTTAAATGTATATCCCAAAAACTAATAATTTGCGCCAATAACCCACTTAAATTGTAATTGGCATGAATGTCTGAACGCAGCGTTAAATTATCATGTCTCCTGTCACATTGCCCAACAGTTAGTGGGCGCTCGCCTGCGTTCCGGGTTCGATTCCGTGACTGGCGACCGTTGAGCAACTATTGCAGGTTTATTGACATTTGTATTGTTAGCGCTTGTACTACGAGCCCTTTAGTTTAGAAAGGATCTGCGAGTTGTTTTGTTTCGTCAGATTTTGTATTTGTTTATGGCATCATTTATTTAACCTGCTAGTTCTTGCTTTCCTTGCAGATACTAAAATATAAGAAAGAACTAAAATAAATCTTACTATATCATCTATAACAATGAAGACTGGCCTCACAATTGGTACTAACTCTATCTTATATGTTAGGTGGTGGGTTTGATACCCAAGCAGGTCAAACATTTGTGTGAAGAACATAGATGTTTGTTCTGTGTCTGGGTGTCGATATGTGTTTTATTCATGTATTTACAAAAAATATATTAGATTACATTAATTAGATTAGTCAACAGGTTAGATTAGTTGTTCATGAAATATTTTCAATGTCACTAGTCGGATACAAATTTGGAAATATACAGAGTGTTGAAGAAGTAAGGTTTTTATTGGCATCTTTATTTATTAATTCTTTTATTATTGCTACAAGTAATAATCGAGTACTACAAAATACCGGGACCAAAAAATATGAGCTAGTGTTAACTGCCTAATCACATACTTATGATGCGTGTTATAACTCCTACACCATTAAACAACGCTGACATCATCCAGATCCAAGAATTCAGACCACGTCCTTTTTCCTATAGAAAGTGGTTCAGCCACATTGGGTGTGTGTGGTTGGTGTGTGATTGGGTGTGGTGTGATATAACCTGGACGTTATGGCTGACCGGATGTTTCGTTACGACATAGACTGCCTCATACCGATTATGTGGTCCAATGAATAGTTGACTCCATCGAGACTATAGCAACGTTTTTTTATGTCATTGAAGTGACGGACCGAGCTGATGGCCCACCTGATGTTAAGGGGTAACCGCCGCCCAGCAATATCACTCAAGTCCTCTCTATAGTACGAGATGACTCAAGTCGCACTGCGTTGCGTCTCGAGACAGGGATGTTACGTCTCATGCGCCTGCTATTTCGCTGGCACCCACTCCCTTCCACCGGAACACAGCAACACGAGTGCATCACTGCTTGGCGGTAGATTACCAGGTGTGGTGGCAGTACTTCTCCGGGCAAACTTAGCACAAGTTCTACTGCTACTTGGGTTTGCTCCTTTTACACCACCCGGGGGACACGTGTATGGATTCAAAGTTATCACATACGGACGCGAGCAACGTGGCCCCTGGAGGACTAAATGAGAGTTTAGTAGGCATTGATAGTGCTAGAATTATTTTTATTATACCTACGTATTAATTGATGTTATATATTATATATATAATTGATAATTGATATTAATTGAAATTTGGTACCAAGATAGCTGATATCCTGGATTAACACATAGGCTACTTTGATCCCGGAAAAGTGCCTTTTTTGCGTGGGATTACTTATTCACCGCGGGTAACACCGTGGCTAGAAATGAATAAAATCATATTGCAATAAGAAAACTTTATATTTCCATACGTAATTTCTAATCAATTTATATCATATGTTATGTTATATTTTTTAACGTAGAAACAGAATAGGAAAGACAATTTTGTTTTTCCTTTGAGATCAACTTAAGAAGTTTATTGAAGTTAGAACAACGAATTCTACTATATAGGGATAAAAAACGTAACTTTATCAAAATTTTATATCTGGAATAGAAAATCTGATCATTCTGGGGCGTGGTTATGGGAGAAAGCAGAGATAGGGGATAGTTTGATTCTAAAATGAGAAACATTTATATGTTTGTTCTAAATCTGGGTATTATTTGACGTTATTGATAAGAAACAGGAAATTCTTGTGTAAGATCAGAATGGATTATTTTATGCAAGCTTAAGTGACGCTAAATATATTGCATATTTAATATAATATATTCGTTTGAAATGCTTCTACGGGTTCTGTATAAAAAGATATATATTGTACGAGTTCCTGGAAATAAAGTATAAATTTAACAACCTATTATAATCGGGGTCTCAACTTAATAATATATAAAAAATAAAACAATAAAGTTTTATTCATTAACTTTTATTATAAAATCAGTAAAAAAATAGTTTTTAGTCGACTGCGATCGAAATAAACCTTATTCATTGCTATATTAAAGCTTATATTGCAACTATATACAACAGTGCAAAGCACAGGTACACACACGCTGGACGCCTCAACTTGAGAGAGAGATCAAGTGAATTACAATAATATTTCCAAATGAGTTTCTGAGTGATTATGACAATGAAATTCATCAAACATTTCATACAGTACAGAGTTTTTTAATATTGCTCCCAAGTGAGGGCTTACTTAAGGACAACTGTCCATTAGTCTCAAGTTTATTTCATTATCAAATCACAATGATTACAACAATCAAAGTCATTTGAAAATTTCTATACCGTACAGTATAAATGGCCCTTTTGACGAATTGCACTCAATCCCTAAATACTGCATATCCAAACTGAATTTTTGAGTGACGTCTATGCAGTTACATCGTTTACTTATCTCAAACTTACTAAGTTACTTTTAAACTTAAATTTTATAACTCTGGCATGAAACGACTGAAGAATTATTTTAACTGCAACTACAGTCACTCAGAAATCAAGTTTCCCACAAAAACATCTATCAATCTCTTATTAAACTAAATATCTTACCTAAATCACACATATCATTTGACTTAATAACAGTTCCATTGCGAAAATGCCATACACATATCTATTATTTGTACATATTTAGTTACGATGCTCTGTGAAAATGTTAAAATAATTTCAGTTGTGTTTTTAGACATACAATCTAGACTTACGAGTAAACAATCTTATTTCTCAGTTTGCCCGTCAGAACTGCTCATTAACTGCATTGGAAGATTAGGTGCACTCTTAGAAACTTCAAATCACACCCACTCTTCAATTATGTGTAACAGACCTTGACCCCAAAACCCTTAATCCAAATCCGTTCATGGATTCACTTCGCACGTGGTCGCCTTATGTGGTGCCTTACTTTTGGCGACGAAGGCAATCAGTCAAGATTACGACATCTATATTTTATTCTTCATTCTAAACATTTCCTTTAGAAGAGTTATTTACTCCAGCAAAATGGAAATAGAGTAAAGATATATAATGTAAATTGGTCATTCTACAATAATAAAACGCCCTACTTCTAAATATTATGAAGATTAAGATTATACATCGAAGTATCTCGTTGAAATTCTAATCAGCCTGTGACTTCCAAAATTGAAAGTGATCACCTATAAAACTTTCAATCACATAACAGAGCATCATAATCTACCATAGTAAATATCAATCTACCAGCCGAGCTTGCCGTGGAGGCCGTGGAAGTCGTGCCCGTGCCCGTGCCCGTGTCCGTAGGCGGAGTAGTGCGCGTGCGGCGCGTACACAGACTTGAGTACGGGGTACGGAGCGGGCACCGGCACTGCTACCGGCTTGTGTACCGCCACCGGGTACGGAGCTGGTACTGGCACACCGACCTGTTAATATAATAATAATAACCACATACTTAATAGATATTGCAGTTCAGAACTCTCACAACATACAAAAAACAATAGCCGAGAAAATAACTAAATATGCTGAGTTAAAGGAAGAAATTGTAAATATGGAAGCAAGATAAAGTATTTATAGTCCCCATAATTATCTCTACCATTGGTGTCGTCCCATATCAAATTAACAATAGCCTAAAACTTATCGATTTAAAAGACAACACATATATAACCCTACAAAAAGCAGCCATATTAAATACTTTCAGGATAGTGCGAAAGTTCTTGCAGATGGATGAAAATTATATGGACCAAAATTTGACATCCACGACAAACACACAACACATACTGTAATTTACTTGGTTAACAGCCCGTAAATGCAGATATTACCAACTTTTACAAAAGGTTGAGGAAGCAAAACTTTCCCAAAAAAAAAAAAAATATAATAATAGTAGTCTTTATTCAAATAAAGTTTTGCATAACACTAATTTTTTTACTTTTTTTTGTCATTGATGTGATGGAACGAGCTGACGGACCACCTGATGTTAAGTGGTAACCGCCTCCCATAGACAACAACAATATGACTCAAGTCCTCTCCATAGTACGAGATGACTCAAGTCGCACTGCGTTGCGTCCATCACCCCGAGACGGGGATGTTACGTCTCATGCGCCTGCAATTTCATACAATAATGAACCACCGCTACCGCTAAACGACATAATAAATATTAGTGGACACTTCCACCATCTAGCCCCAAACTAAGCGTAGCTTGTACTATGGAAACTAGATGACTGATAGAATACATATGTTTTTTTTTGTAAATACATACATATAATTAAAAATTAAAACACCCAAACAGAATAAACATCAATGCTCGTCACACAAACATTTCTCCCGGGTCCCACCCGGGAGAAATGTTTGTGTGACGAGCATAGAACCCACGACCACGCAGAAGGCAGAGTTACTACCAACTGAGCTATGAGGCCAGTCAAATGTCCAATGTCCTTCGGGCATTAACCTAATGACCTATTAAGCTAACCTGTTTAACGATCGGCACGGGAACGGCATGAGGCACCGGAACGGGCACGGGACGGTCCACCGGCACGGCGATGTGCTTCTCCACGGCTACGGGGTACGGTCTCGGTACTGGAACAGCGTACGGCCGGTCTACTGGCACTGGTACGGCAACCTGAACGTAATTTATTGTCATTGTCATTCCACGGCTTGTATGGAAAGTATGAAGAAAATTATATACTTAACCTCTTGTGTGGTGAAATTACGTATTTCACCGGCCACCACACCTTATATTATGTAATTTCAGCAGCAACCACACCTTTCAAATGGGATCACAGTAACGCGAATACTAGGTACGATAAGACCCAAGTCGCATCGTATGCGCTCGTAACCCTGAGACGTGTAGGTGGAACATCTCATGTAATTTCACCGGCAACCACACCTTTCAAACCGGAACACAGTAACGCAAAGCGTTACTGTTTGACGGCAGACATGAGCATTGTGGCAGTACTTCACCGGACGAATTTGTCTTGAGTTCTACTGCTCTTAATAGACAAAAACATTTATATCAAAGCAAGAACAAACAATTACCTTCACGGGAACAGGGTAAGGTCTGTCAACGGGCACTGGGTACGGAGCCGGTACGGGAACACCGACGTGTTTGGTGACGGTCGTGTGGACGTCAGCGCCGATGATGGCGCCCGATAGGCCAACTGCTGGTCCGGCGTACCCGACGCCCACACCCGGTCCAGCGTACCCGACGCCCACACCCTGTCCAGCGTACCCGACGCCCACACCAGGTCCAGCGTACCCGACGCCCACACCATGTCCAGCGTACCCAACGCCCACACCAGGTCCAGCGTACCCGACAGGACCGGATATGGGCGCCCCCAGCGCGTGCCCGAAGCCGTATCCGTGGGCCAGTGCGCCACTGAGGCCGTAGTGCCCGATGCCGCTTCGCTTCTCGATGACCTTGCTCGGTTCCGCTAGAACCGATGCGGTCGCGAAGATGATTGCGATCTGGAAAATAACAAAGTCATAGTCAAAAACTTTATTTCCATAGAATTCATAAAGAAATGGCTTGGAAACTTCGATAATATTCAAAACATAAGGTCACGCGTACTTATCGCTAAGTTTGACGCCTGTTCAAACCCTATCCGACCCTCCATGGGGAAGAACAAACAAGAAACCATACATGTATGACTACATAAAATACTGAAAAAATAATACTGTGTGTCGTTGATCAGAGCGACATCAGACCATGGGGATTTATCATTTTATATAATCATTTACAGTCAATAAATACATTTACATTACAAAATATTAATAATCGAAAGTTATTGTTTGTTTACAGCCCAACTGTAGGTTATGCGAATGCAACACACGAATATTATTAGGTGGTACCGATGCCCAGCAATCGATTACTTTTACTTATTACGTATCATGTCGGAAGCCTCATTGGATATGCCCGGAGTGATCACCAAACGAAATTTTGACGTGGTAAGGTTATTAAACGAGGTGTTTGAACCTGGTCGCATGATTTAGTGCTTATTTGGTCATTCTATGCCTGGTGTGGCATTACTGTTTGTTTTGTATTATATAATGAAGTCCACTTTGATGGTACCGTCTTAATAGCTTGTGGACTGCTTAAGAAACCAGGTTACGAATAAACAGTAGTTATGTCTACGAATTAATTCCAGGAAGCCGAATATGTAAAATGGATTTCAGGACATGGTTTTCATAGATTTTTTTTTTCTTTTTATGTGATACTGTTATGGAACGAACCGACGGCTCACCTGATGTTAAGTGGTAACCTCGGCCCATAACAAGCGATGCGACTTGGGCCTCCCCTACTAGATACGACAAGATCAAAGTCGCATCGTATGCGCCCGGAACTTTGAGACGTGTGGGTGGAATATTTCATGTGCCTGTAATTTCAGATGCTAATCGGACGCGATACATACGTACTCAGTTACTAGTAGTAATTAAGTTATCAATATCATTTAAAACAAAATATAAATGTTCAGGAAATATTATTCTCTTTTATCTGACTATTGTAAATAAATTATGCAAATAAATCCTAAACTTTAATCTTTAAACCCTCGAAAAATAAACAGAGAAACAACAACTGTATACAGGGTGTGGCGTAATGAGTGGATAATAGGGTACCTGCGGGTAGGGGCCATTGTGGCGGTTCAGAAAAATATTTGTTATGCTCAGTAAAAGTGCCTCGGTTTTCGAGATATTCGACATTTTCGAAATTCGAAAGCAAGTAAAATTTTAGTGAAATCTTATTTTAAAAACATAACTGTGTTTGTGTTATAAAAATAATAGTTTCCATTCGATAGCACATCTATCCAAGAATACTATCCAAAAAACAGATAGAAAAAAAAAATTCATTTGCAGTCTGGGCGCCAAAAATAGTGACGAAGGGTGAAATATTTCTTAAATTTCGAAAATGTCGAATATCTCGAAAACCGAGGCACTTTTACTGAGCATAACAAATATTTTTCTGAACCGCCACAATGGCCCCTACCCGCAGGTACCCTATTATCCACTCATTACGCCACACCCTGTATACTTTAGAATCAACTTATTAAATAAGTGGCAAACGTTACAATATATGTTTGAAATAATATTAATTGTAATGGTAGGTAACTAATAAAACTAAGTTACTATGTTAAAAAATGTGCGGTCATATATCAGTAACAACATATACCGTCGTTTGTAAATAAGTAAATAATAAAAATAACTTGTGAAAATAATTATGAAACACGTGCTCTATCTAATCCTAAATGCGCAGAGCGAACGTAAAGGCGATTTAAATTGTGACACTCGTCTACTTTAGATTCCTAATAGAATATACGAGCCAGATATTCCCATCACGAATGTAATGACACTTAGCAGTCCTTGAGATGTTTATCTATTCAACTCTATGGAAACAATGAACAACTCCGTAGTCAAATGGTTCAAGAAATCTGCTTAAAAGAATCGCAAATAGATATTTGCATCTTGATAATTAAACTATTAAATAAGCTTTCCATCCCAAGGTTGCCTGGAAGAGATCGCTTCATAGCGATAAGACCGCCCAGTGTACCTCTAATTTCTACGTTTAATTAAATGTCCTCTGGCGTACATTAAAGTATATTTATTATTATTATTATCATTTAGACTATCAGATTCCTTGTAGGTGTCCCTATACGGCTGTATACTGATTTGTCTAAACAAAATACACAAATTCTAATAAATAGCAATCTATCTATCGTCTGTCAGAAAGTTTCAGTGAGGTAACATTCTTTGCTCCAGAACACTGTCACGCTATGTATACATAGACAAACACATATACATAACGTATAAAAATCATGGGGATCGATAGTATATTTTCAGAATGGGGACTATTCATGTGAAAGTGCAATTAAAATAGTTTCACGTTAACTTTTAACTTGCTAATTATTAAATTGGCTTAGAGAACAAAATATTACCTATCAATTCACATGTTCTAATTAAATGTTAAAGTCTTCATTACGGAGTACACATCGTCTTTGGCACACCAAGTGATAAAGACGAATCGATTAACATACTTGAGTAACTCCATTGACAAGGTAAATCATTAATGAAGATTAATTTTAATTAATTAATTATTCATTGATGAATTAAGAATGTTAATTCTACTTTGGGAAGGCACATTTCTTCCAAGTTGGGGAATCCTTATGGTAGGACTATAACTATATGAACATATATTTTTTTTTTTTTATATTGATGGACATTTCACACATCGTTATCTAGCCCAAAAGTAAGCTAATTATAGCTTGTATTATAGGAACCAGACAACAGTAACTGATAAAATACAAATATACTTTTTTCGTTACTACTTACATATAATATATATTAACACCCAGACACAGAACAAACATCTATGTCCGTCAAAAAATTTATTGCCCTGGGTGGAAATCGAACCGACGACCTACAGCACAGAAAGCTGGGTTACTACCAATTGAGCTATAAGGCCAGTCTTCCAATTGTATGTTATGATTATTTTAAGTGAAAAATAAAACAGATTTATGTATCCCATTTGGGATAGTCCAGGAATCAAATATGGCTTGACTATAATAATCAATCTAGTACATTTGGAAAAAACAGGGATATTCAGAATTTGATTACTAAAAGACAAGAACATTTCGTTGACTGAGAAGTCTTGAACGTAAATGATATTTAAATGATTTTCAGAAAGCGGGACGATTGAAGTTTAGAGTGGAAACTAGAAATTAAATAATAGATCATTATTTTATGTTATCGTTCCCTACATCTATACATACATACATACAATCTATGTTTATATAATAAATTAGTAGTAAATTGGGGGGTATTACACCATAGCACTCATGGTATCGAGGCCCTCATGTAAACCATCTAGTATATGGAGCAACCATAAGTTAAGAGCCTAAAACCACAAAAACATCGAAGTTTTCGTAATTTTCAAACTTTGATTGGCCTCACAGCTCAGTTAGTAACCCTGCCTTCTGCGTTATAGGTCTTGGGTTCGATTCCCACCCATAACAAACATTTGTGTGACGAACATAGATGTTTGTTCTGTATCTGGGTGTTTATATTTACGTATTTACAAAAAAAAAAACTATCAGTTGTCTGGTTCCCATGATAAAAGCTATGCTTAGCTCACTATGAGGCTATACGGCGCACCAAATGTCCACCAATATTTGTCCCAAATACGCGACCTATATCACAATAGCACAGTACACTTACAAAAGCTTTCATTTCGGTCACTTCACTGAAACTGGCTCACAGACACGCTGGTCACTGTACATATGTGACAGAGCAGCATTACTGTTCTTATATAAGGCACTACCCCACTTTTGCCACAGACACCACTGACTACTGGTCAGGAGTTAGAAATACGACCACGCTATCTGTGACCCCCAGGTGTTACACCACCCATTGAAAATAGTCGGTTGTTTGTACGAGTAGGTTGTAGCGGTGTAGTCACAGGTAACTTGGTTACACTGGATAAAGTACATCAGTTTAACTTCTGCGCTACGGACAATTGGCAAATTCGGACATACCTGGAATTAACGATGAACGCACATTGTTTTGTGAAATGAGAAAACGTGAGAATCACAAGGTGGAAATTACGAAAAACTGCGGAGAAATGCTAAATAAACTCTTTAAACCTTTGATGGATTTATTTTTTAACTGGCCTGACACTTTTTGCGCTGTGGGTTCGATTCCCACCCCCTACAAACATTTGTGTGACGAAACTAGGTGTAAACTCTGTGTTTGGGTGTTAATAGTACTATATATATGTTTAAAAAAAAAAAAAAATATCAGTTGTTTGGTTCCCAAGCTATGATTAGTTTGGGGCTAGATGACGTTGTGTCAAATGGCCATCAATATTTAAAGAAAAAAATATCATTAGTAATAATTCAATATTTTCATCTACGTAAATGGTCGCATTGACATCCTAATGTTCAGTTACCGCTTTGAAATGAAACTTTGAAATGAATTTGTTTTATTTGCTACAAGTATGTTTGTACTTAGTATGAAATTATTAGATACACACACTTCATCGTGTAAACTTGACATGCTAATATCAAATAACTAACCTAGAAAAAAATGAACTTAGTAAATACATATTTAAAAAAAGGATCGAGGATCCAAACATTCTTTTGATGCACGTTGATCTGGCTTCTAACCAGTGACCTTGAGATTTAGAGTTGGGAATCTGCAATCGGCTTCCGACTATGGCCGTGTTAATAGAAGCTGGAAACTTGCCCAATTCTAACACCTACTAGCGCTAACCAAGTTGCATCCAACAACCTATGGGATGTTGCAATACATCCTACACTTATTTTATACGGCCAACTAAGTAGCTTTTCCCGCGGATTTATCTCCTATGTTATATTTCTGGTTTCTGTCAATGTAACGAGGTAAAATATAGTACTTTAAATCCAACCATAGGTGGTTAGAAATAAAAAGTTCCCTAAACATCGTTTTTGCTAAAAATAGCTAAGTTGAATTAAAAAAGCAAAATTAAGTCTATATGTATAAAATGTGTCAAATTATGTGTTCTTTATAAATTTACAGCTTTTTCTTTTCCTTCTTTATATCTTCGTATGCAATAACATAGGTAGCATATTAGGTAGGATGAGCTATCATCATTGAAAACAATAAAATAATTGAAGCGAATAATATATGAGGGTTATAAAATTACCTAATCATTATTCTCCACAATGAAACTATTAGTATATTTCATTGCGCATTTGCTCAATGCTTCCGTGTTGCTCTAAATAGCCCATTTCTATCTATTGCTAAAATTTCAACAGCATCCTACTGATAAGTAGGTTAGCCATTAAAAGGTTTACTAGTTTTTTTTATGTGATACAGTTCAGGAACTAGCCGACGGCCCACCTGGTGTTAAGTGGTATCCTCTGCCCATAACAACCGATGCGACTTGGGTCCTCCCCTACTAGGTACGACAAGAGCCAAGTCGCATCGTATGCGCCCGTAACTCTGAGACGTGTAGGTGGAATGTCTCATGTGCGTGTAATTTGCTGTTTTGCATTTAATAACAGCTACTTTTAAATTGGTAGTAACAATACCTTCAAAGCGTGGGTAGTCGGTTCGATCACTGGCCCCAACAAACTTTTCTTTGCAGAGTATTAAGTTTTTCTCAAGTCTTGTATGTTTGTTTTTTGTATCTACCTATGTATGACTATGCCAGCTGTGAAATATGGAATCTTAGTGAAATAATTTATAGCCGAGATATCTATAGTTTATTTATTTATTAACATATTTTACATATTATTTTTTCACTGGCCTTCCAGCTCAGTTGGTTACTAACCCTGCCTTCTGCGCTGTAGGTCGTGAGTTCGATTCCCAACCAGGACAAAAATTATGTGACGAACATAGATGTTTGTTCTGTGTCTAGGTGTTAATATGTATGTATTTACAAAAAGTATATAAGTAGTATATCAGTTGTCTGGTTCCCATGGTACAAGCTATGCCTAGCTTACTTTGGGGCTAGATGGCGCTGAGTCACATATCCACCAATTTTTTTTTTTTTTTATGAAATTCTTGTTATATAATTTAGTTTCTAGAAACGATGCATCATAGTATCCCTACTCTGTTCTATAAACAACTTTACATTTGAAAGGGACAACAGTTCCCACAGCTTCTAGATCTAGATTCTACATGACTCGAAACGATATAACTTCAACCTTTGTTACTACGCAATTTAAAACCTTATTGTAACTAAAATTAAGTTCGTTTTAGGAGAATACACCTATTCCCGTTGACACACGAAGAATGCTTCGATGGACTACTTTCCATGGCTGTATTCAAGGACATCTTGTTTATGGTATATTGTAGTATCTGTTTTGTATTGCCTAATTAATTAAATAGGGAAGGAATGTTTGTATGTGAGAAAATTACTCTAAAATGAAGAGATAATGATTATCAGTAGCAACGACGTCGTCAAAATAAAGTAGTAGGAGCAATAATTTGAGACTAGGTTGAAAATCGTCTGAGTCACAAGATTTCCTAGTTCAGGCATAGTAATTATTACCTTTTATTAAATACTAAATCACTATGTTAATCTTAGTACGTAGTCAATGAATAAATATTGATTACTGCCACCACACCTGATAATCTGCCGCCAAGCAGTGATGCACTCGTGTTGCTGTGTTTCGATGGAAGGGAGTGGGTGCCGGTGAAATTTCAGGCGCATGAGACGTAACATCCCCGTCTCGGGGTGATGGACGCAACGCAATGCGACTTGAATCATCTCATCAGGTCATCAGATGGAGAGGGCTTGAGGCGTATTGTTATTGTCCATGGGTAGCGGTAACCACTTAACACAGGTGGGTCGTCAGCTCGTTCTATTACTTACATCACATAAAAAAAACTAAATTGCTCCGCTCATCATTTCTCAACTTGGGCGGAATCATTTTTATTCAACCAACTTCTTCGTTCGTAAAGAATTTTTCCTCCACACCTCATTTACACATTCCATCTACGACCAGCTATTCTAGACCTTATTCCCGAGCAATAGAGCATTCTACAACTGTATATTTATATTTGTAGATGTAGTGTCGATAAGGGAGTGTCGTGTGCTTTTTATTGCATTTTCACTGCGCTGACATAATGCACTAGTCCTGTACGGTCCGAGTTAGATGGTCTATTTTGTAATAATGAATTGAGTAACGCTTAAATTCTGGTTCTCGGAACTTTTTAGGATTCCGTGATTACATCTGTACTTGTTACGTGGAGAACGACTAGAGTGTCATTTTAAAATACATGTTTAGTTTTATCTGTTTAGTACAAAACTAGCTGTACACGCGGCTTCGCCCGTTGAATTCAGTTTGTGACTAAAATAGTAGGTACGTGGTTTAGTCATTTTATTAATTTGTGAATTAACCTTAGTAAAGTTAAGTTAACCTAAGTTACTCCTTATAACGTCAGCTATCTGCCTGTGAAAGTCCCGTCAAAATGGTCCAGCCGTTTCGGAAATTAGTTGGACCAAACAGACAAAAAGACAACAAAATATTCTATATATGTTGCCCGCAACTTCATCCGCGTGGAATTCGGTTTTATCACGCACCCCTATTTTACCCCTCGGAAAAGTAGCCTAAGTTACTCCTTCTTACATCAGCTATCTGCCAGTGAAAGTCCCGTCAAAACCAGTCTAGCCATTTCAGAGATTAGCCAGAACAAACAGACAGATAAGACAAATGTTGTTTTGGTATATGTACCGTGTATATATATATATATATTTATTTACTAGCTGTGCCCGCGACTTCGTTCGCGTGGAATAGTGACTTTTCGGGCAGCATATTTTGAATAAATTGACATAACTTTTTTATATATGAACCGATTGACATGAAATAAACACTAAATGTTAAGTGAAGCTTACTACAATATATTAGTGAAAACCGTATCTAAATCGAATAAGCCGTTTCTGATATTAGCGTGCACAAACACACAGACAAACAGACAAAAAAAAATTAATTACAATTTCGGGTTCGGCATCGATATAATAACAACCCCTGCTACTTTTTTTTTATATTTTTCCTTTGTACAGACACCACTTTTCTACAATTTTATTATATGTATAGATTTATCAGATCAGATTGACAATTTTTGTTAGTAATATATATATATAGTATAATAATGAATATATATAGTATATACCATATGTACTTAGTAAAAAGCGGTTATTTTAATATTACAAACAGACACTCCAATTTTATTTATTTGTATAGATTGCCTCGCCGCTGCTGACAGTTATGGTTACAACTAGTGCTTACTTGGTACTTCTAGGAAGCAACTGCACTACTACATTACTGTATCTGCTTTATAAATTGTATTTTTTGTGAGTAATGATGTGGTATTAGACTAGGTTTAGATAATCACAAGATTGCGACTGTAGTCTCCTCCCATGACTAAAAACACGTAAAATACACTTAGTCCTGGCATTAGACTGGCTTCACAGCTCAGTTGGTACTAACCCTGACTTCTTCTGACTACGCTGTAGTTCGTGGGTTCAATTCCCATCAAGGACAAACATTTGCTTGACGTACATAGATGTTTGTTCTGTGTCTAAGTGTTAATATGTCTTATATATTTAAAGGTAAGTATTATATCACTTGTAGGTTGCCATAGTAGAAGCTTAATTTGGGGCTAGACGACGCTGTGTGAAATGTCCACCAGTACTTATTTATCGCCAATTGAGCTGTGACGCCAGTCAATGAAGTTTTCGGGTGGCGAAACGTGCTGACGACCCACCTGATGTTAAGTGGTAACCGTCGCCCATAGACAACAACAATACGACTCAAGTCCTCTCCACCTAAGTACGAGATGACTCAAGTCGCATGGCGTTGCGTCCATCACCCCGGGACGGGGATGTTACGTCTCATGCGCCTGCAATTTCACCGGTACCCACTTCCACCGGAACACAGCAACACGAGTGCATCACTGCTTGGCGGCGGATTACCAGGTGTGGTGGCAGTACTCCGGGCGAACTTGGCACAAGTTCTACTGCTACTTTGGGTTTCTCCTTTCGCACCACCCGGGGGACACGTGTACGGATTTATGGGCACTTACGGACGCGAGCAACGCGGGCCACCCAAACTCAGTAATAGGAAGAACCTTCTCTCAGGTCATTAGGCAGGTGACAAGTTTTCCACCTGACCCGCTTAGACTAATCTCACGGATCGGTGTCAGTTGTGACTAAAATGTGTAACGGCTGCGTTCTGTGCTGCATAGTTCATTCGCGTCAGGCGCTCTCTAATCATGTAATAGTGTAACATAGTCCGCTATGTCGGGCATTGCCACCATCAGAATTATAAAGAACTTGCTGTTTTTTTTATGTCATATATTTACGGAATGAACCGACGGCCTTGGTGTTAAGTGGTAACCTTGGCCCATAACAATCGATGCGAGATAGGTCCTCCCCTACTAGGTACGACAGGAACCAAGTCACATGTAACTCTGAGACGTATAGGTGAAATGTCTGACGAGCCTGTAATTTCACCGGCAACCACACCTTTCAAACTGGAACACAGTAACGTGAATGCGTTACTGCTTGACGGCGTAAATGGGCATGGTGGCAGTACTTCCCCGGACGAACTAGGCGTGACTTCTACTACTCTTGGTTCAATCCCAAGATAAATAATTATAGCAGCCATGAGATCTGAGATCTATCAGTGTGGATTTTGTGTGTGGATCTGGGCGTGGGCGTGGGCAACTGAGACTGTGATCTTGTAGATCAGGTCACAGGTTCTCATCCATCGGAGGTCACGATAATTAGCCAACAAATACAACGAAACCAAATATAAATACAATAAAACTAAATACAACTTCTGAAAATCTGGTAATCTTGGCAGTTTTTTTTTCTAATTATGTTTTAAACGAATTAGTTCTTCTGCATCTTATTTTTTGTGTGATGTAGGTGATAGAACGAGCTGAAGGCCCACCTGATGTTAAGTGGTCACCGCCGCCCATATATAACAGCAACACGACTTCGCTTTGCGTTGCGTCCATCACCCCGAGACGACGACAAGCCAAAACTATATTCTAAAATAATATTTATATTGAACAGTTGTAATCTTTACTTAATAAATAAAAAAGTTTGTTGCACACTCAAATCTACCCAAGTTTTTTCTTTCTAAAAACAAACCCTATAAAACGATATTGACCACATAGGTACGTTCCGTATATACGTAGCTAGCACGTGTATCAACATTACGAGCACTTTGTAGTGTCTTTAAACATAAAAAATATAATGATCGTATAACACACGTTTCTTGAATAAATATGTTCGTCCAAGGTCAGACCCAACATTATCCACTCTCTCTCAACTCTCAACACTTTGTTACCAAATGCACCATTCATCAGGTATTCGTGTGTTTAGTTTTACGTGGAAGAATGCGAATTATCTCATTACCGACAACTCTGGTTTTAGTTCACATTGCTTCAACTTTTGCAATTACTGATTACTTATTATTAATTACTTTTGAAAATACGATTAATCAATCACCTTGGTGTTATTTTACCGAAAACGTGTTCAGACGAACATAACAAAGATTTTAATATGTTATTGTTACTCTATTGTTGTGTATAGTGATAAGTTAAATAATTTGTATGCTGTTAGCAGAAACATGGCTGTGCCACATTATATTAATATCATTCTGTAACCTATGTTTCGCAAAAATATATGAATTTGAAAGATTTTGGAATTTTTTGGAAGAGAATTAATTTTTATCGGTCATTCAGTCAGTTGTTCGTTTTATCAGGATTCGCGCTTAAACTGATCTGAGCAAAAAAAAATTATTAAAATAACGAATTAAGAACCCTCTCCTTTTTCTGAATTCAGTTAAAAATAAAAAGGAAACGATAAAAAGAAAATTAGAATTAGAAATTACTAATATAAAAAATTGCAGTTTATGTTTGCATCTCAAATTAAAATATTTTATACTGAAAGAAGGCTACCGTTCCAATATCGTTGGCACATCCTTGCCAGGCCTATCCCTAACGGTTCCTACTAATTTTCTTTCCACCGTTACGGATAAATTTACGGATGAGTTACGAAGTGAAGTACGAGTATCAAGTGTAGTGATGAGTAATGTCCAGTTTTTTGTAAGCCAATCATGTTTTATGGCCAAACGGTGACCAATATCCTGGCGACTTGCCAAGTTGTCAAATGGCAAGACGTGAATTAATTGGAACTTCTTCACAGTACAGAATGAAATTAGGAATATTATATAATAACAAAACTAAGCAGTAACGTATTCGCATTACTGTGTTCCGGTTCGAAAGGTGTGGTTGCCGGCTAATTCAAAGATTCCACAGATATGTACACAGAATAGACAAAATTGTTAAAAAAAGTTTATAATAAATATATAAAATTGTATATGTGTGTATTTATATTTTTATTCTTATGAAGTGATACAAATCATGTAATCATTATTCATCTCTTATTAACCATCCTGTCCTATAATCTAAAATTACCTCGAATCCTCAAGAAAAAAAAGCAACTTTTTAAATGCATATAAATTAATTTGTATTACGTTAATATACCAATAAATAGCATTTACGTGCGTGAGATCAGATGATTCTGTTACATCATATGTTACGGGCGTCTAGACCAGATCTAGTTTTCTAGTGGGCTGGGTAGCGTTGCCGGCTCGCTACACGCTTTATGTGACCAATGACGTGGTTAAAGGTTCCCTGGATATCATGCGAGGTGATAAAACCATGTTATAGATGAATTCGAATAGTTATTGAATGAGGTAGCGAAGCGAGGGAAGTTCTTTTATTGTTTGGATGGTTAATAAGATATGAATAATGGTTACATGATATAAATCACTTTATTTAACTTAATTTGATGTATTTAGAAACTTTTTGACATGACAATGTCTTATAATTCGATAGAGCCGGCTGCACGCACGAAAAAACATGACTCATGCGGCGTTACCTCGCTCTGAGGCGTTCCATGTAAGGCTTGTGCAAGTGCAAGCGAGAGCGCGGAACGAGCGACAAAGAAGCACAATCGGCCTTTGCGTTCGGCAGCGTTCGACATCCGTCTCTCTCCTACTTGAGTGAGCGATGCGTCTGCGTGGACAGCTGCTAATACTTACATTTACATGTTTTGATCGAGTATCAAGTGCAGTGTAAAACTATTAAATTGTAAAAAAAAAATTGACATAATTGTATTTATGCGTACAAATAAATCTAACTTGATCAATTTCATTGTGATTTCCAATTACCTCCTTCTCTATATATATACAAATCTATTAAACAAATGAAATTAAAATTTTCTTTTGAAAAATGCTACCATTCCATCAGTATTTTCTTAAGACGTTGTCATGTTCAACTATCGTCAGTAAACCGACTTTACAGACAACCATTTTTTATACAAACTAACGCTTCGCGTCTACATATTTTTTATTCTTTAAACAAAAAAAACTCGATAAAAGAAATAAAGGCATTGTACTCGTAGCTGTTAGTGTGTTTGTTAGTTTGTCCGACCAAACTCCTACACCAATAATCGTCTCACCTGTAGCTTGATAAAAAGGTAAAACTATAGGTAACACTAAAAGTAAAAGGTATATTTTAGTAGCACAGAAAAAGATCTCACAGTGACAAAAATCTTAATAAAAAAAAACAGTAGCTTGAATGATGTTTATCTCAGTATGTGCTGAGTAAAATAATATATTTAATACATATACTGACGAAACGAGTAGGTATAGGAAAATATTTAAATAAAAACAATGTCTGCAAATATATAATACAGGCTAATATATATACTAAACTAAATTATATTCAAATAATAATTTATAAACAATAATAATACAAATGAAACGAAAAATAAGGATAAATATATCAGCAAAATGACTTAAAGCAAATTTTTATTATATTCCTTTACATTTTCGGAACACATGGCGTCAAAAAATATGAACTATTAAAATCGACCTCAGATATTTCAAAATCAGATATTAGGATACGTCAGATTCTTAAAAAATAAAATAAAACTACTTTCATTTTAATATCCTCACCTCGTAATATACTTAACTATGTGTACAATTTGCCCACTATCTCATATAAGGTGAGTTACAACTCTATAGTATATTCCGGTACTTTCATCCCGACTATACAGGCTGTTAACAAAACCCCGGTTCCGCGGCCCTACGCATGCGCGCAGGCCACACATCACATTATAAATACATAGTACATTACCAGATCAGATCACTTTCCTTCCTCGCTCCACGACGAAAACTTGGCACTTATCATTTGTCAGGAAAATGGTTTCGATAAGTTATGTAAGTTTAAGTAGCTGTTGTATAACATTATTAATAACTTAAGCTGTCGATCAAACTCTGGCTTAGTAATCAGCTTAAGAGAGATTACTAACACTTATAATAAACATCCAAAAATTTATACAATTAATAAGATACCATGTTTCGGGAATGTCATAAACTGCTAGTCCTCTAGTACTTTACCATTCGACTCATTTATATATTAGGTTCAGACAGTCAGGCACAAAATTAAGACTTATTTACAGGCACTACTTCTGGTCTGCTGTACACTTGCGGCCACTGGAACAGTCCCTGAGAAGCGAGATCTTGGCGGCTCTGCAGTGTCACCACTGAGTCTTGGATCAGGTGTCGGGCCGATATCGTCCATCGGAGTCGCATCAACTCCCCTGGGAGCAGTTGGGGGAGTTGGAGTCGGCAGTGTGGTATCCGGACAGTACCCAGTCCGTCACACCTACTCCGAGTACAACACCCATGTGGGAATCCCCGTACCTCAAGCGGTACCCTATGCCGTACCCAGAGCTGTTCCATACCCGGTTCACGTCGGAGTACCAGTAGATCGTCCGAGGCCGGTACCCGTGGCGGTACCCCATCCAGTAGCTCACGTAATACCCAGGCCGGTGGCAGTTCCAGTGGACAGACCCTTCCCTTATCCGGTAGCTCAGCCTGTGCCCGTGACTGTCACACAGGCAGTCGGGATTCCGGTACCGCAGCCTTATGCTGTCAGTGTGCCGTCTCCAGTGCCAGTCAGGGTGCCAGTGCCGGTGGTAGCAGCTGGGTTTGGCGGGGGAGCGGGTGTGTTGGGGATCGGTTCCGGTCTGATTGGCGGGGGAGCGGGTGGTTTGGGAATCGGTTCCGGTCTGATTGGCGGGGGAGCGGGTGGTTTGGGAATCGGTTCCGGTCTGATTGGCGGGGGAGCGGGTGGTTTGGTCAGTTCAGGGGTGTACGGTCCAGGTTATGGGTACGGCTCAGGTGTGGGATCAGCGGGCGTGGTGTCACAGCCGGTGGCCACCCACAGCGACGGCGCTGTGGTATCTCACGGATATTCCATACAACATCCACACTGATTTGAGACTTAAGGACCGAAATTGTTTCACGGTTGTTTCGTTCGGGAATGATCAACTTTACGAAAATATGAACTCGGTTTTCGTAGCACCAATGCTTTCTCGTGTATTTTACATTTAGGATTATTTGTTCTGTTCTGATATGCTAACGCAATATTTGCCCGGGATCAACGCAACATGCTAAAGTAACGTGTTCTATGAGTACATTAATTAGTTGAACGTTTGTTTATTTTAAACGATTGCGCTATTTATTGATTTCGATTTTATGGAACAGTGACAAATTAATACTAAAATAGTGTTTGAATAGGCCATAAGTGGCACATTGTATCCCACCTATCCTAAAACATACTTTAAATAACTTAGAAACATGTATAATTTAGGTTTAAGTGTGTACATTTTAGTTATACCAATTCCTTAAATAATTTATTGTAAGAACTTGTACATTGTGTAAGTTTTGTTTTCAATGAACGGGAAATAAATATATCAAATAACTATTGTTTTACTATCTGATATAGTTTTAGTCACGTAAATATTATCACTAATGCCAAAATACACGATGGAGTCATAGCATTATAACTGGTTAGTTTGTTATACGTTCCATTCTAAAATTTGACAAAAAATATAATACAAAAAATGAGCAACACAAAATACAAGGTATATAAAACTCATAAATCATAAAAGGCTTTATTTCTGTGATTAAACCAGTATGGTGCTAACGGGAAGACCCGAATGAACTGTGTTGCCGCCTTATCAAAAATGATAAATAATGAGTACGAAAAGGAATTAATAAAATTAATTCATGTGACAACCAAAAAAAAAATTTGAGAAAAATTCATTCATCTTTATGTTTATGTAAACATGTGTTCATATAAACATGTAATAACTATGAGAACAAAAAGTTATGTTCATAACACTAAAAGTAGAAATAAAAATAATTTCCTTAAACATCCCAAAATAACAAAATTCCGATTGCAAAAAGTCTACTAGTCTTTTCAACCACTTTATCAGTTGACGCGTTGATATGAGTAATATAGATTATTTACTATTATCGTTAGCTAAGTACCATGTCTAATTTTCGATATTTACCTGATAAAGCTATCAAAAGTGATAACAAGTATTTAGTGTCCGTCCGCAACCGACAAGCCGTGGTCTACTCAAACCAAAAACAAAAACTATATAAATTCATTTGAGTTTGAAATTTGTTTAACCTCTTTTGTTATTCGGGAGTAAAAAAAAAAGTGAGCAACTGAAAAAAGTTTGAAGCATTGAGTTTGAATTTCGAATACTGAAGAAATAATAGTGAGTCATGTATTCCCGTAAGTACGATCTGGCCATTCAACTTTTATTTTATCATGGATAGATTGAATTAATTTGTATTACGTACAGTGTAGCTCGCACTGTAGTTAGAGTCAATAGTCTAGTTAGCGTTGTACCTACGTGCATGTGTTCAGTGCGATTATTTCAGTGTTTAATTCGATTTTGTAAATAATGATTGTGTTATTGCGCGTCAGAGCCAAAGGTGATGTAATTATATTTATATTTTATTACATGAACTTAGTACCTGCGTTTTCTATTTATTTCCTTTACTCAAAGGTCACTTAAAACTGCTTAGCAATAACGAATGTGGCACATTTTTATATAGTATATAATTTATTTACCTTGAATGACCGCAGTCTACAGAATGTTATCTCTATAACATTCTGTGGACAAAAAAAAGTTTACAAACAACACAGAAGCCAAATCAATTTATAATATTTAATTCTTTCTTTCTAATGCGACATACCTAATGCTTTTGTAGCCTCCTCGTTTGGGATTGTAAACATAATACTGACATGCAGTTTTCATAGACTAGGTAACTCAATTTTACTAGTCAGTCGTCTCGAACAAGTTTGTGCGCTGAGAATCAAAGGATCATACTTTAGGATGAAAGTGTGGTTCACGGAATAGCATTTTTTTTAAATGATAAGAATAGATAAAACGTAAGTAATAATAGGATTGTTTCAAATTCACGCCTGACCCATCAACGGGGTATGTTGAGAAGTAATAATATAATATATTATGATATTTCTATATATTTCTATATACTTGGTAAGTATATAACGTTGAAACTGCCGCGCGCGCTTCTAACGGTGTCTTTCTGAATTCTTACTTGAGACCATTCCCAATCTAGGCGTTGCATACAGTTTCGATTACTATAGGTAGGTAATACCACCAGCAAACGTGACAAATAAAAAAGGCATTCTTTCGGGCCTATGAGTATAAATATAATAAATGCCTTTGCATCGTGACCCGTGAAATATCCGTGGCGAAGGAAATTTATGATTGAGAAAGATAAAAATAAGATATGAAATTAAAATTAAGTTTAACATTTTAACATTTTTTTTTGCTGTTTTATTTGTAAAGATATAATATTATAGATTAAGATAATAGGATAATAGATAATATTAAGATAATAGATTAAGATAATAGTTTAATAGGCTTGTCAGTAAAGCCTGAAAAGTTTTTTTAGCAAATGTTATCGGGGGAATTTGAATTTGAAATTCCATCCAACCTTCAACATAACTTATTTGTTACTTCCACCCAAAGTGTCCCCCTAAATCAAAAATATTAAGATTTGGTAATAAACTCATATAAAAAAAGGTAATAGTCATGTTAAACACATTGCATCTTCCGTTTAGCAGAATATTTTCACACTACATCTGTAACTCTTAAAAAAAACTAGTTGATAAGATAAGGCGAATCCTTGACATATCTATTATCAATGAATTTGCTGTTGAATCCATCCAGTGTTCTATTTATTTTAGTATTTCTTAAACTTTGGTGATCGACATACTTATTCAGTTTTGCTCAGGTTTATGTTGCGTTGTTTGTGTAAGTTTATTATTAAAAGCGATTTTAATTGTTTTGTGAAGTGTGTATTTTATATCTTGGTCAAGATACCCTTAAGTTATTCTAAAAAAATTAATGGCGAAATATTAAGGATATGAACTAGGATTATTCAAATAGGTCTCGTATTCTGTTTGATACGAGCTCATGATAGTTACTTAGTATTCTTTTCCTCAGAGTTATTAAACATTGTTATAGAATTTCCCTTCTCAATGGAGAACATTCCGCGGCAGAAGAGTTTCGCCTGCCTGTCTCTGAAGATCGGCTGCATCATATCAGCATTGTTTATTATTGTGAGTACTAATAGCAATAATAACAATATTGGTGGACATTTCACACAGCGCCATCTAGCCCCAAAGTACAACTCTGTCAAGAAAGTACCGGGAAAAGTTCAATAATACACAAAATATTTGTTATTCATCCAAATTTACTTTATCACCTTCAAAGTATGCTCCTTCAGAAACGATACACTTACGCCAACGAATAATCCAATCATCAAAACATTTTTTAAACGCTGTTTCCGGAATTGAGTTCAGTTCTCGCGGCGAATTCTCCTTTATGTCCTCTACCGATTGAAAACGGATGCCACGAAGTGGTAATTTGAGTTTAGGAAAAAGAAAGGAGTCGGCTGGAGCCATATCTGGTGAATATGATGGTTGTTCGATGGTATTTGTTGAGTGTTTGGTAAAAAATTCGTTCACAATGATGGCCTTGTGCGAAGGCGCATTATCGTGGTGACTTGAAGGTGTTACTTGTTTTTTTAACGTTATAAGAATGGAATTTGCCCTCTAAGCGTCTCAAAGACGAGTTATAAGTAAAACAAAAGCCGTTGGGTAAAATGTTGGAAGTAGGTAGGTTTATCAGAAAAATATTAGACGTATCTTTCTAAAATTACAAAAGGATTTGAATAGTGTTATTAAAAATTCGTCCATGGGCGACGGTGACTACTTCCAATCAGGATTCCGTCAGCTAACCTGCCAGACAACATCATAACAATTCAATAGAGTTAACCGTCACTAGAGAAACTAGAATTGAATCATGTAGTTTTATGAGCAGTAGAACTCACGCCGAATTTGTCCGGGGAAATACTGCCACCATGCCCATTTCTGCCGCCAAGCAGTAACGCATTCGCGTTGCTGTGTTCCGGTAAGTGAAATTACAGGCACATGAGACATTCTACCTACACGTCTCAGAGTTATGGGCGCATACGATGCGTCTTGGGTCTTGTTGTACCTGGTAGGGGAGGACCCAAGTCGCATCGGTAGTTATGGGCAGTTACCACCTAACACCAGGTGGGCCGTCGCCTCGTTCCGTAACTGTATTAAATTTAAAAAGAGAATAATAAGTGTGAGATAATGAGAATAATGTAAGTAACCCATTGTCTTGTCGATATATTCCAGCTATTCTCAGTGCTTTCCCTGGCACAATGCATGGTGGATCTTGGATTGCTGGGTGACAAGTTGAACGCTGACGATGTGGACTCCATGTTAACTTTCGGTCTGGTGGTGACCGTTACCATAGTACACTCTGTCACCCTGTTCCTCACTGCTCTCATGCTCGTCGGGACTTTGAGGGTATGTTTATTTTGTGACTAGCTGCGCCCCGCGGTGAGTAAGTTAACCCACGGAAACACTGCACTTTTCCAGGATCAAAGTAGCCTATGTGTTAAGCCAGGATATAAGCTATCTAGTTACCAAATTTCATCCAAATCCATTCAGCCGATTGAGTGGAAGAGTAACAAACATTCATATATACAAACTTTCACGTTTATATAATTAGTAGGATTAGCACAAGTTTCTATTTATATTTAAAGATGGGGGGCCACATTGCTCGCGTCCGTTAAAAAAGGGGTAGTAGGGATAGTCAAAGGGTTATCATATGATAACCCTTTGAATCTCTACACGTGTCCCCTGGATGGTGGGAAAGGAGCAACCCAAAGTAGCAGTAGAAGTTGTGCTAAGCTCGCCCGGAGAAGTACTGCCACCACACCTGGTAATCTGCCGCCAAGCAGTGATGCACTCGTGTTGCTGTGTTCCGGTGGAAGGGAGTGGGTGCCGGTGAAATTGCAGGCGCATGAGACATTTCCGTCTCGGGGTGCTGGTCGCAACGCAATGCGACTTAGGTCATCTCTTACTTTGGTGGGGAGGACTTGAGTCGTATTGCTGTTGTCTATGGGCGGCGGATACCACTTAACATCAGGTGGGCCGTCAGCTCGTCAGTCACTTCAATGATATAAAAAAAACTGATGAGTGGAGTTTCAAAGAACTTTGCGACTCTTGTTTCCAGGAGAAGCCTGAACTCATGAGGCCGTGGGTGGTGTGGACCTCAGTCCAGGTGATGGCGTACCTGATGCTGTTCATGTTCTGGACCACGATGAGCTTGATCAACCACGTCGGGGAGAACTCACTGATGCTGTACGCTTTGGAGTTCTTGAGCCTTTGTAAGTATTCCAAATAGTCGAGAGAGATACTTAAATGCGATGCAATCGGATTGGAGGAAGTTCCTGCGGGGAACTACTGCCATCATACACATTTGTGCCGCCAAGCTACACAGTAACGTGAATTCATTACTGCTTGGCAGCAGAAATGGATAGTAGCAGTATTTCATATAGGCACTTGGTTTAAGTACTTTTCTCCCATTCCTCCCGACTCGCAACGCCCCAAGCCGAGGTCCGTGCCTAAGTGTTGCCCTTGGTGACGTTGTGTAAAATTAAGTTTTACCGGTTGAGAGTCTGTTCTCACCAAAAGCCCGTGTAAACGCAGTCAAAGCCATCTGCGGCCAACAGTAATTAGCCAGTCATAAAAAAAATATATGATTTTAATTCCAGTGCTTAGATTCTACATGCTGATGCTGGTGGCCAGCTACTACAAGCAGCTGGAAGAGGAGAGGTTCGATGGAGAAAGGCTTAATACCCTCGTCAGCAAAGAGGCCTGGTACAACACCGCTTAATCTGTACTTGACTTATTTATACATCTAATATATAAAATTCTCGTGTCACAGTGTTTGTAACCAAACTCCTCCGAAACGGCCTCCCTTACCTAGGTAGGTCGTAAGGGAGGACCCAAGTCGTATTGTTTGTTACCTGCAGAGGTTACCACAACCAGGTGGGCCATCTGCTCATCCCGTAACTTTATCACATAAAAATATTATGTCCTTATGGGTATGTAAAAGTATATAATAAGTTAGTCGCAATTCTGTCTTCAGTTTTTCTTGTGCATTTCGATATTCAACCAACTTAAGAGTTAATTCGATCTACCATCAGAATAGTTGAATGTTAATAACCCCGCTCAACATATTCGTCCCACAGATGTGCCGATAGTATATTTAAGTATAGTCGCGAAAGTATTATTATTGAAGTAGGTACTATCGATTCATAGTACTCCTGGCACACATTATGAAAATTGCCGTCGCGGTAACCATTTCGTAAATAATACGAAAGTATCGTTACAAGGTGTCAGTATAGTATCGTAAGTCCTTTTTAATATTTTATTCGATAAGTATACTTCGACAAGACTTGCCATGAAAAAAACACGTTTATATCTCAAACATTTTATTGTACAAAAGTGTAGGTAATTTAGATAAAATAAATGAATTTGTAAATAGTTTAATTTCTTTCATTTCGTTTTGACTCATGTACCTACATAACTACCGACTTCTTACACAATAACCTATTTAGTATATTGGTAACATTTCATCGTGCATTTTTCTCAATGGTAACAATAATTGACGTTGATATGATAACTTTAAAAAGTACTTAGTAGCATTAATATGTAATTTTTTTTTATTAAATGAATACTTATTTCTTTTCCAAAAATACCATTTTACGAACTAGTTAAATGTCAATTTTCTGGTTTAATTATATACTTTAGTACTTATCGCTTATTGTTATATTTTATTTGTTATATGTTATAGTCAGATTCTCATATCACCAACCTATCACTTTTAAAATCACAATTCATTGTACATATATACTAAGGCACATAAATGATTTGATTTCTTAAAACTTTCGTTCTTTCATATACGAGTCTAAAATACGTACGTCCTACATAAAATTATACGAATGAAAGTAAATTTACAAAAGTCTACATAATATATAACTAGCTGATGCCCGCAAATTCGTCTGCGTGGAATAAGTACGAGTAGCCTACTTTTTTCAAGGTTTCATCAATGTTAACGTAACAAACGTACTTTAAAAAACTGAAATATTTTTCTAATTAAGTTAATTGGTTATGAAACGCAGATACATTCGTTATTTCTTACCAAAAGTACATTTACGATAAGTTTTTATATCTCTATAATAAAATATTTATTGAAATTAAAATTAAACTAATGCAAGTAAATCGTAAATCGGACGATTTACGATTTACTTAATTTTTGTTTTGTGTTTGATAAAATTAAGCAATAGAAAAGGCATATCTAAATCTGGCTATGTTCTTCAGTATGTACTTAATACACAATCTTTAGACTAAAAGGAATACTTACTCACTGCCTATGGTTTAATTAAATCCAAAATTTTACTGCAAATGGAAAAGTTAATTAATCATACCTTAATTTTATTTAAAAAGAGTTCCAAGATTCTGCACAAAGCTATCCACCCGAAAGGCACATTATGTTATTATTAATTTAATATCTAACTATAGTTTCAGTATTCTTTTAATTTCCGTTTTGATATTAATATATCGTTTTGGTGTGTGTAAGCTTAAAACTACTACTTGTATTTGTAATGTAGTCTACGCCGGGTCCCTATCTCTTGTGTACTTCACGGAGCCATCTCTCTCCATCTTCACAATCGAACTCCATATCAGGATCACCAGGTAGATTTGCAACACTGAAACAGATATTTATAAAATAAAAAATTGCATTTTCTATTATTACTTGTTGACTATTTTATTACTTATAATAGTTTAAATTGTGACATATTTTAAATATATATTTTTTTTATTAGTATTATTAATTTGACATAATATGATGTACCTAATTTTTTATATTTTTCTGTAATTAGAAATTTCTGTAAGATTGTTCAAGTTTTCATCTGGGCGCTTTGGTGTGTACTGTAAGCACTTATGTGAAGACACATAAATAAAAAATAAATAAATTATTAAAATTAATTAACAACGTAGAAATGAATTAGTATTCAAGACAGACAGAAGAATACAATTCCCTACCAGGACAAACATATGTGTGACGAACATAGGTGTTTGTTCTGTTTCCGGGTGTTGATATGTATTATATGTATGTATTGACGAAAATAACGATTTAAGTATTATATCAGTCGTCTGGTTCCCATGATACAAGCTATTTACTAGCTTACTTTGGGGCTAGATGGCGCTGTGTGAATTGCCGACCAATATTATTATTATTATTAGTCTGGGGGCCCAAGTTGCATGCTTCCGTAAGCGATTACCCTTTGAATCCCTACACGTGTCCCCCGGGTGGTGTAAAGGAGCAAAGTAGCAGTAGAACTTGTGCTAAGATTGCCTGGAGAAGTACTGCCACCACACCTGTTTATCCGCCGCCAAGCAGTGATGCACCCGTGTTGCTGTGTACCGGTGGAAGGGAGTGGGTGCCGGTGAAATTGCAGGCGCATGAGACGTTACATCCCCGTTTCGGGGTGATGGACGCAAAGCAAAGCGACTTGAGTCATCTCGTACTTTGGTGGAGAGGAGTTGTATTGCTGTTGTCCATGGGCGGCGGTTATCACTTAACATCAGGTGGGCCCCCAGCTGGATCTGCCACACGAACTCCATAAAAAAGAAAAGTTATAATTACTCAGTTGGAATAGTATGAGGAACAGCTCGCTCGCTGACTCCGAGGTGAGGAACGCGAGGCTGTAGATGAAACCGATGATGGAGTATCCTATCTCGAAGTACAGGTACACTTTCATGAGCAAAACGTGTTTCTGCAATTGAAAACAATGTATTTTAAATGATATCAATGTCTGTATTAAAATGAAAAAAATAGGAATCTAAAAAGAAATAAAAAATTATTAAGTAAATTAATGATTAATTAACTATTTTTATTATTATTTAATTAATTATTCGCGCATTATCGAGATTTTCCAATCGTCACATGATTAGTGAGAGATTGACATGTCCATTTCCTCACGATGTTTTCCTTCACCGTTTTGAGAACGTTATAGCGCACATTAATCTTTCAATCGAAAAACTCATAGGTGCACTTCGGGATTTGAACCGGCGACCTTCGAATTGAAACCACTTTGAATATACCTTATGAAGAGCCACGATGAACGTCACAGTCAAAACGAGCTCCAGCACCAGGCCTACGACGTCTACTATCAGCCTCACGAACTCTGAAGCGAGATCCTCTTTATCTGCATCTGAAGAGTTTCTGATGATGGAAATGTAGAGCGAGAGGAAGCAAGTTGCAGTCAGTGTTAGCATCTGGAATACAGAACATACAATATACTAGCTGCGCCCCGCGGTGTTACCCGCGGTGAATGAGTAATCCCACGGGAACACTGCACTTTTCCGGGATCAAAATAGTCCAAGTGTTAATCCAGGATATAAGGTATCTTGCTACCAAATTTCATCCAAATCAATTCAGCCGTTTTTGTGTGAAAGTTTGTATGGAAAACATACATACAAATTTTCACGTTATACGTATACGTATAACGTTTATAATAAACATAAAGGCACAAAAAAAAGAATAATAGTAAGACAGAAACATTTATACCAAAATTAATAAAATAAGTATGTTTTAACCACACATTTTTTATACTCGTTTCTTTTTCCTTTTATTGGATTTATTATTAGACCGAGCCTATGGCCCACCGGATGGTGTTAAGCGGTGTATAGTAGGTGTGTAGTCTCGGTTGACTATTACGATGGGGCCCTTCCGAAGATATATATGGGTCCAAGCGACAAACATTGCGGCAAAAACGAAGGCAAAGTTGGAATGACTCGCTGTCAACTTTTCAAACAGGAAATATAGTGAAATATAGTAAAATATTCCGACGATTATCCTGGTGTGTGATGGAAACTTTTGATGCGTTTTTCCTTTACCTTCATTGATCTGGGTGCTTATAGTGATTTTTTCGGACCGATCAAAGATTAGGTCGACTCGAGTACTCTGAAGGTAGCCGCAAATAGGTATAACAATAATGCAGACGATGTCAAGGGCAAAACTAGTGTTCAATAAGATTTTGACCTGCTTAGATAGATAGATAATACTTTATTGATCACCATACATGGAAATTTCGTTAAGATTAATACTTATTTGCGATTCAATGGTTATAATCATAATAATAATATTGGTGGACAATTAACACAACTTTATCTAGCCCCAAACTAAGCACAGCTTGTACTATGGAAACCAGACAACTGATAGAATACATATATACACTTTTTTGTAAATACATACATATAATACATATTAACACCCACACACATAACAAACAAATATATTCGTCACACAAATGTTTGACCTGGGTGGGGAATCGAAACCACGACCTACAGCGGAGAAGGCAGAGTTACTACCAACTGAGCTGTGAGGCCTGTCGATGATTGCGAGAAGCTTTGCGATCAGGTTCTCAGTGGACGGTGTGGCCTGTACCTAGCTGCCTAGATATTTAGCTCACAGTGTTATAACATCCTGGTAGGCAATTTGATTGGGCTCGTTATTTGCAATACTGGAAGCCGTCGGAATCATACCCATAGCAGGTAGAGAGATTCTGCTCTGCTATGATTTCAGATGGCTCCTAAATCATTGATGAAAATAATTTGTTTTCACGCGAAATCATATAATAATAATTAATAATAATAAATTAATAAAAATAATTTAGAATAATAAATTAATAAAATTAATTAATAATTAATCAATAAATAAATTAATTAATTAATTAATCATATATAATAATTATATATTAAACAAAGAATTTTTGTGTCAAGATCGAGTTATGAACTTGAATGAATTGTTTAATGAGCTGTATAGTCATAGTAGTTTATGTTTTTTAGTCTTGGACTGCATCTTCTTGAGGATTGTAGCGGATAATATCAACTCTCCTATTTGGAAGAGACTTGTGGGGAGAGTGATCCCGGAAAGGGGTCATTATCAAATGTTGTAACTGTTATATTATTTAAATTAATAATTGTCATTGTTGTAAATATTGGTAAATTTAAATTTTTAATTTATTTTCCTTTTTTATCTTAATTTTCAATTTAATTTTGTTTGTATTAATATGGATTCAATTGTCTGAAATAAAGAATTATTATTATTATTATTATAGTCGTAGGTTAGATAAATGATTGCGCAGAGGGTCCGCCAGTGATCTGTGTATCTCACCCTTTGATTTCATGTTACAAATTTCTTTCTAAGCCATAGATTTAGAATAGCTTGCCCGTCACACGGTAACAACAAGAATTTAAACATCGACGTTGAATGTTTAATTTGACTGGCCTCACAGCTCAGTTGGTAACACCCCTGCCTTCTGCGCTGTTAGTCGTGGGTTCGATTCCCACCCAGGACAAATAATTGTGTGACGAACATAAATGTTTGTTCTGAGTCTGGGTGTTGATATGTATTATATAAACATATGTATTTACAAAAAAAAAATACAGTTGTCTGGTTCCCATGATACAAGCAATGCTTAGCTTACTTTGGGGCTAGATGGCGCTGTGTGAAATGTCCACCAATATTTATTTATTTCTTTATTTATCTCACCATATTTATGTAGGCGAAGGCTATGAGGCCCCGCCGCAACGGAAAGCAGAAACAACATCGTGTTAATATCGGGATTTCTACGGAGCTCTTGATTTTGTCCCTGAAAATGGAAAGAAGACAAGTAAGAAAAAATAATTATCAGAAAAGTAATCAATAATTATATAAATACTTAATAATTTAAAAATAAATAAATGAATAATATTTTTTTTATTATCATATTGTATTAAGTAAGTACTATCATTCTGACAAAAAAAAAAGTTATTTTGCTGGGATATTCCTATTGCTAATTAAAGGATACACATAAAATACGCAATGAAGAAATAGGACAGGCTTGATAGCTCAGTAGGTAGTAACTCTTCCTTCTGCGCTGTAGGTCGTGGTTTCGATTTCCACTCAGGACAAACTTTTATGTGACAAACATTGATGTTTGTTCTGTGTCTGGGTGTTAATATGTATTTACAAAAAGTATATAATATGTATTCTATCAGATGTCTGGTTCCCATAACACAAGCATACATTATGCTTAGTTTGGGGCTAGATGGCGCTGTGTAAATTGTAAAAAAAATCTCTGAAATATCACAGTTGTAAGACGTTATATACATTTTTCATTTCCATTAATTATGAATCGAAATAGATATTTTTCTTGGTTTGTATGGGCATCTCATCACCCCGAGACGGGGATGTTACGTCTCATGCGCCTGCAATTTCGCCGGTACCCACTCCCTTCCACCGGAACACAGCAATACGAGTGCATCACTGCTTGGCGGCAGATTACCAGGTGTGGCGGCAGTACTTCTCCGGGCGAACTTGGCATAAGTTCTACTGCTACTTTGGGTTGCTCCTTTCACACCACCCGGGGGACACGTGTAGAGATTCAAAGGGTATCATCTACGGACGCGAGCAACAAGGCACCCCAAGTTAGTTAATTGGTTTTCATTAATCTCTAGCTCTGCCTCCGGCTTCACCCACATAGTACCGGGTTAGAAATTGGTTGTCATTCCTTTCCCAAAAACTAAATTTCATCTAAATTAGTTAAAGAATTGTGCCGTGAACGATTATCAAGCATACAGCATCCATCCAATCAGTTATTCGTATGTTATTGTTACATTTATCTTGCAGAGAGAGAGAGGATGTGATAGTTGGCTGCTCGGAAAGGGAAGTAGATAGGAACGGTGTATATGATTACAGGCGAAATGGCCGCATTCTGGTAATTTCTAAATAATTTCGTTGCGTTTTCATTGAAAATTTAAAATGGGAGTGAAGTCAACATAATATTATCTGAGGCAATGTATTTTACTAATGATTTTAGCCTTACATTTTGTGTGGCCCTTACTGGTCATGATCCTCAAGTGTTAGACGTAAATCTGTTTTCTACCCAATAAGTAAAAAAAGGTAAGAATATCCTACCTATAGTACAATAATAATATAATATTGGTGGACATCTCACACATCGCCGTCTAGCCCTAAACTACGCGTAGCTTGTACTATGGGAACCAGATCACCGATAGAATACATATTTTACACCTTTTTTTTAATAATATATATAATATACAATATATATAATATATAAATACATATTAACACCAAGACATAGAACAAACATCAATGATCATCACACAAATGTTTGTCCTGGGTGGGATTGAACTCACGACCTGTACAGGTCTTGGGTTCGATTAGGACAACAGGACAAACATCTATCTTATCTATTTTAAAATTGGTCTAACCATGTATTCTAAGTTGTATTATATAGTATCATATTTCGAATTCACATTTTCTACCCGTCGCTTGAACAATACGAACATATTGAATACTAGCTGTGCCCGCGACTTCGTTCGCGTGGAATAGTGACTTTTCACTTTTCTTTATAACTGAATCCTTATGGCAGCGGCGCGGCTCTCAGCGCGCTTTATATAGCCACGGACGCTCAGGCGCGAGGCGTGTAGTACGTACTCTGTACGTTAAAAATGTTCGCCGTGATTCTTTAAATTGACATAACTTTTTTATTTATGAACCGATTGACATGAAATAAACACTAAATGTTAAGTGAAGCTTACTACAATATATTAGTGAAAACCGTATCTAAATCGAATAAGCCGTTTCTGATATTAGCGTGCACAAACACACAGACAAACAGACAAACAGACAAAAAAAAAATTAATTACAATTTCGGGTTCGGCATCGATATAATAACAACCCCTGCTACTTTTTTTTTATATATTTCCATTGTACAGACACCACTTTTCTACAATTTTATTATATGTATAGATAGATTCGCTCAGCTAACTAATGAATTCAATGAAAATATCGATTGCGTAAACTTGCAATAACAAGTGCATTTGTCAGTTGTCATTGCGCGATTCTCACAGCCCAGTTGTCGTGGAGGAAGATTACACGATGATTAATTTGAGAATTACACGTAACTACGTATGGCACGGTGTGATTACCGTCAGCAACGGATGGTATAAATTACATATTCTATGCTCGATTACACCCCGTGTATTTTACCTCATACTAGCTGTACCCGGCATGCGTTGCAATGCCACGTTGAGGTAAAAGTGTCGTTAAAAACGAATTATTTTTTTATTAATAGACCACCGTGGTTTGATAATTATTAAAGTACTAATATCGCAATTAAAAATAGGGTTTGGCGGTAGATGGTTGAAAATTTAGGGTTGTGTGTAATAAAAAAACTAAAATAAAAAAATACTAAAAAATAAAAATCTATTTTTTTGGGGTGGACCACCCTTATCAATTAGGGGTATGAAAATAGTTTACGTCCTATTCTCTGACATAGCAAATATAAAAAAAAAAAACAAAAATCGGTCAATTTTAAAAATAATCTTATATTTAAATATAGAGTTAAATAAAATTTTTCTTAGCATTATAATGTAATTTTAATTAATTAACATTCCTCTGAACACTGAATGTTTACATTTTAATTTTTATGTATATGTTATTTTTTTTATCTGTTTTGTCATTTTGTTATTTCTACTATAGGTAGGTATGTTACTCGCTCAACAATTATGAACTATATTGTCTCCGCCAGTATTTATAGCGAGACTTGGCTAGTTTACCTACAGCAAATTGTTTTTAGTGAATGTAGATATATACGGTTGGTGTTCGTATAAATAAATGAAATAACTAGGTTGTGTAAAATGAATCCATTTTGGAAGAAAAAGCACACATTTGGGTTTAACATGGGTTAAAGTGTTACGAATGAATGAAACTACTCGAGTGCTAGACAACAACTGGTTTATTACCGCTACCCACAATCATATATAATTGTTACATGCATACCCTCAACATCTTCCCCTACAAATAAAACAGCATAGTAACGATAATCTAAACACCTACAGAATGACAAAGATCACTATAAACTAACACATATAAATTAAACTTTAGATACATACAGGCTTATAGATATACCTAACTAAACTGACCTTATCTATCCCTTACAAAAAATAATAAAACTAACAATACAGACATATATATAACAATAGGTACCTAATTATAAATCAAAATACATCAATCAGTACGTACTATTTGAATGACTTTGTGCTATGCGTTGTTCAGCCATTTTTCTAGCTTTACGTCTGACAGGCGGCGTTACAGATTGTTCATTTAGGAAGTTAGTTTTTTTTGTATTTATATTTTCTTCTTCCAAATCCGAATACTCGTTGATATCATTTAAGACATCCATATCGCTCCCTGTGGGTATATTATGTGACCCAGATTCACATTTAACTAAATGCCGACGATTTCGTCTGTATCTCCCGCCTGTGTTAGTTTGTACAATGAAGGATCGAGGAGTGTCGGCGTGTGCAATAACCGTTCCTCTTTTTCTGGATGGCCCATCTATGCAAATTACAGAATCACCTTCATTTAGACTAGGTAAGAGTTTACTATGCTGATCGTAATATAATTTCGCATTGTTCTGTTTGTTTATCATTGTCCGATATTCAGACGGGTCGATCGGTGTAGGTTTTAACTTATCAGGGTGCGCTGGTAATTGACATCGCAACCTGCGCCCCATTAACAGTTGCGCAGGAGAACTCAAACCGTCCCGCGGTGTGTTACGATAATTAAGAAGTGCCAAAGCAAAATCACTATTACTCTCAATAGATTTTTTTAATAGATTTTTGATTGTCTGCACCGTTCTTTCACTTTTTCCATTTGACTGCGCATAGTTTGGTGAAGATGTCACGTGACTGAATCCCCACGCGTTAGCAAATTTTTTAAACTCCCGACTAGAATACTGCGGTCCGTTATCGCTTATCAGCTCGCTTGGAATTCCATGACGCGCAAATATTTCTTTCATGTTCTGGATTACCGCGTTAGACGTTAAACTATTAAGTTTACACACTTCTACATAGTTGGAATAATAATCGACTACAACAAGGTAATGTTTATTTTTAAGTTCAAAAATATCAGAACCTACTTTTTGCCAAGGCAGTTCAGGAATTTTTATCGGCAGCATGGGTTCTTTAGTGGGTCTTTTTGAGTGCTCCTGGCATGTTTGACATCGCTTTACAAAACACTCTATGTCTCGTGACATATTAGGCCAAAACATCACTTGCCTCGCGCGCCGCTTGCATCGATCGATACCCATATGGCCCTCGTGAACAATTTTTAGCATATTCTTTCTTAGCTTACTAGGAATTAATACTAAATTATCTTTGAAAATGACATCATCAACTACCATGAATTCATCTTTCACAGACCAATATAATCTAGCTTCATTAGAAACATTGAATTTATGATCCGGCCAGCCTTTGTATATGTAATCTAATACTATTTTAAGTACCGGATCACGTTTAGTTTCCTTCTTTATTAACGTAAGTTTATCATTCGATATGGGTATATTTTTAACCACCATTCGAACTTGATACAACACATTGTCATGAACTTCATCGCTGTATAGATCTGAAAGCGCCGCGCGAGACAACATATCCGCGATATACATATATTTTCCGGGTACATAGGTAACAGCTAAGTCGTATCCCTGTATTCTTAACATCATGCGTTGTAGTCGTGCCGGGACAGACATCAAAGGTTTCTTAAATATGCTCTCCAAAGGTTTATGGTCCGACTCCACGACTACACGTTTTTGTCCGTACACATACTGATGAAAGCGCTCACAAGCGAAAACGATGGCTAGCATTTCTTTTTCTATTTGAGCGTATCTTTTTTGTGAGTCGGTTAGCGTGCGCGATGCGTACTCAACAGGGCGGCCGCCCTGCAGCAGCACGGCACCGAGCGCGTCGCGCGACGCGTCCACCGACAGCACCACGGGGCGCGCCGGGTTGTACAGCGCGAGCACCCCGGCACCCGTCACCGCTTCCTTCAACCGTTCAAAGGCCGCGCACTCGCTATCCTCCCATCGCCATTCGCTTTCTTTTCGCAAGAGACTCGTCAACGGTATTGCAATTTCCGAATAGCGAGGTATAAATTTAGATAAATAATTAACTGCCCCTAAAAATCTTTCTAAATCTTTTCTGTCTTTCGGCGCCTGCATTTCTTTGATAGCTTTAATCTTGTCATAATCGGGCCTCATGCCCTTTGCATCAAAAACATGTCCTAAATAAGTTACTTCTTGGACACCAATTTTGCATTTTTCTTTATTGAATTTTAGATTTATTTCCCTAGCTCTGTCTAAAAGTGATTTTAATCGTTTATCGTGAATTTCTCTAGTATCTCCCCAAACAATCACGTCATCAATATAATTTTCTACTCCCTCTAGCCCCTCAAGGAGTTGCCGAAGCTTACCGTGAAAGACTTCGGATGAACAATTAACCCCGAATGGGAGTCTCAAAAATTGGTACCTACCAAAAGGTGTGCTGAAGGTACAGAGGTCTGCACTCTCATCATCTAAAGCTACGGTCCAAAATCCAGAATTGGCGTCCAGCACGGAGAAGAATCGAGCACCGTGCAATCGAGAAGCTAGCTCGGATACCGTAGGAAGTTGGAAGTGCGCGCGTTGCACCGCTCGATTCAGTTCACGTGGGTCTAGGCACACTCGAATTCCATCATTCTTTTTTGCAACCAGTACTAACGGGTGAACCCACTGTGTCGGATGAGTAACTTTTCTTATCACCCCTAAGTGTTCCATTTTCTTTAGTTCCGTTTCTAAACGATCTCTCAAGCCGTGAGGAATCTTTCGCGAAGCGCATACAACCGGTGGAATCGAATGATCAACGACTATATGATATTTACCCGGCAGACATCCCAGCCCCTTAAATAAATCATCATAGGTTGACATTTCGATTGTCCTTACACGTCTCACTAAGCCTAGAAACTCGCATGATTTCTGTCCCAGCACACTTTTACATTCCATATTTGCGATAGCAAATTTCAGTCGGTATAACACATTCTTATAGTAGAACGGTAAACTACATATACCCCTTATAGGTATCTCATCGTGCGTGTATGATAATAACGCTATTTTCTTACTAACTATCATATCATCACTGAAACCTAGTTCACAGAACCGCCGATAAGACATTATATTATAATCTGCTCCGGTATCTAACTTAAATTTTTCCGTTCCGTTCGCACAAGAAAGTTCCTGATACCATTCCTCCGACGATTTTTTACGCTCAACACCAATCGTTGCAATATAAATCGCGTCTTCTTCCGATTCACTATAAATGTCGTTTTCGTTATATTCCACTTCGTACACCTGATCGACTCTGTTACGAACACTTGTATTAAAAGAATGATTTGACTTACACATGCGCGCGAAATGTCCTCTATTACCGCACGTAAAACAGGTGACGCGCCGAGCCGGGCACTCGTGCTCGAACCCGCGATGCGCGGAACCGCATCCCTCACACGCGGTCACCGCACGCGCCGCCGCCGCCGCCGCCGCCCGCGCCGCCGCAGACCGGGACGCAGAGGGTACGCGGGCGCGAACGCGTCCCGCGGACGCAGCGCGCGCCCAGCCCCGCGCCTGCCCGCGGCCGCGTCCCCTGAAGCCGACACTGTCGATATGCGCGGTGGCGCCCCCGACGCCGCCACTCGTTCCCGCCATTTGGCGCTCCGTCTCCTGAGAAGCCTCCTCCGCCTGACACATCTTCACTGCTTTATCCAGATTGAGATCGTCACACCTGAGTAAACGGTCCCTGACCGTAGACTGTCGAATGCCACAAACTATGCGATCTTTAATCAAATCGTCCTGCAGCGTACCAAATTCACAGGTTTTGCTGAGAAGACGCAGTGCCGTCACATACTGTTGAATAGATTCTCCGTCGTCTTGATTACGTGTAAAAAACTTGTACCTCATTAACGACAAGTTTGACTTTGTGCCGAAGTACCCGTCGAACTTTTTTAACAGAACGTTGACGTCATCGCGATCTTCCTCTCGCTCAAAAGTAAATGTCTGATACACATCAAATCCGTCGGGGCCGATAAGGTTTACAAGTAAACTCGCTTGAACACTCGAGGGCTCCGTGTGCACCCCTGATGCCTTCACAAATAACATGAATTGTTGTCTCCATTTCTTCCAAGCATCGGCCCGACCAACCGGCCCTCCGGCGTCGTCCATATTTAATTCACAAGGCGGTCGCGCGTGCTCCATTATGTTTCAACAAAACACTCGTTTGAGAACACTTATCTGTTACTGCCAGTTATTATTACAATCACCAATTAATTATAATGTTTATTTTCACACGTTTTTGCACTTTTTCGCAGTTTTTACCATAAAAAACTATTAAACCGCTGCCACCATGTTACGAATGAATGAAACTACTCGAGTGCTAGACAACAACTGGTTTATTACCGCTACCCACAATCATATATAATTGTTACATGCATACCCTCAACAAAAGTACCCAAATGTTGGTTACTTTAGTCTAAAACTGGCTCCAAGGAGTTTTTAATTTCAGTATCCACTGGTTATCGTAATGTCTCGTGCCAACCAGATCAAATGCTTTCGCGATATCCCACCAGAAAGCCAAAGATCTTTACTCTCAAATCTTACATCTAAGTATACTAGAAACAGCTGATAGCTCATGATGGAAATCTTATTGACGAGCACTGAACAACTCGTAAAGAAAAACTATAAAGTCGCTCCTAGTTTTTGTCTACTTTGAGTCTTAATCAAACAGTTCATAGCAACATTCTATTAAAAAATGGACGAAGTCGAAGTCAAATACTTTATTTCCATATAATATAGATAATATAATATAATATAGATAATATTATAATATAATATAGATCCATATAGAAATGCTTAAACCAGTACGTACGATGTTACTAACTTTAAACCAGTTTAAATGAGTCAGTAACATTTACTAAAATATTTCCGAAAATATGAACTAATATTTAGAGTTATCAGTACGCAATGATTTTTATTTGCATGTGAATACAATTGATAATGTCGATAAAGTGTGGGTAATACAATATAATTAAAAATATAAAGAGCAACCGAATGTTTCGCGTCTGTTCTGCGTGACGTTGTGAAATTATACCTTTGTTTGGTTAATTTAACCTTGCGGTGGCATTTGTTCACATAAACAGTAAGTTTCGCATCAAATCCTGAGAATTGAGGACGTTTAGAACAAATGCGGATCACCTAATAAGGTCTCAGACTGGCCTCATGGCTCAGTCGGTAGTATCGCTGCCTTTTGCGCTGTAGGCGTGGGTTGAATTCCTACCTAGGACAAACATTTGTATGACAAACATAAATGTTTGTTCTGTGTCTGGGTGTTAATATGTATTATATGTATTTATTTACAAAAAAGTATTGTACTATATCAGTTGTCTGGTTCCCATGACGCAAGCTATGCTTAGCTTACTTTGGGGCTAGATCACGCTGTGTAAAATATCCACCAATATTTATTTATTTATTTTAGTATATTCTAATTTGATTTTAATCAGTATCTTGTACAATATTGAAAAGTCTAGATGTGGATTTTATGAGCTGCAGTAGCGACCAATACACATTGTATTTTATAACATACCATATTGCTAGGATTTCAACGTTCCAGAAGGCATACTCGCAGATAGCGCAATCATTTTCCTATTTCATAATATAATGTCAGATGCAGTGCAATTTTTGACTGCCCTCACAGGTCCGTTTGTAGTCACACTGCTTTCCACACTGCAGGTCGTGCGTTCGAGTTCCACCCAAGACAAACATTTGTGTGACGAGCATTGATGTTTGCTCTGTCTGGGTGTATTAATTCGTATTCGTATGTACTTCAAAAAAAATATATAAATATTCTATCAGTAATCTGGTTCTCATAGTACAAGCTATGCTTATAGGTAGACCTATTCGATGCGGCACCTACTCGTATTACTGAATATATATTATAGGGTATGAACAATCGTCAAACTTAGCGATAAATACGCGTGACCTTGTTTTGAATATTATTGACGTTTCCAGGCCATTCTTTATGAATTCTATGGAAATAAAGTTTTTGACTTTGACTTTGTGTTAGTTTGCAAAACGCAAATAATTTCACACACAGTTACCTCAGTTGATGGCTGCATGTTTTTATCTTCAGATTACTCTTACTACACATTGTATTGTAGTCTTTAAATGCTGCTATAAATGTTTCTGTTAAAACAAGGTTTACGACAAATGTAATATAGCAATATAAAATGCGCAGTACGTTCTCAAAACGGTGAAGGAAAACATCGTGATGAAACATGTCGTAGAACGAAAAGTTCGAAGACATGTGTCAAGTGCACGGAAGGAGCCTCATTGAGGCGCACTTAAAATCCTTTCAGCGCTGGTTCGAGAGAATCTGTGACTCGAATAGAATAGAACAGCGTCAGAAACAAAGCGGAGTTCAAACGATAATTATGTGATAGATATAAATTCAATACAATTTTTTTTTATGTTATATGTAACGAAACAAGCTGACGGCCCACCTAATGTTAAGTTATAACCGCTGCCCATTGAAAACAGTAATAATGATTCAAGTCTTCTTCAAAGTACGAGATGACTCAAGTTGCATTGCGTTGCGTCCATCACCCCGAGACGTTTGACTTCTGCTCAACTTTGAAGTAAATATTTACCTAAGAATAGTATATAATAATTACCCAAGTAGTTAAAAATACTACTACTTTACTATTAATTTAGATACTACTTTGTACTGTTATTAGTTCACCTACCACTTAGAAATGGAGAACATAATGACACTTTAAGGAAAATGATGACAAAATAGTAATTAATTCGATATCATTAATTTAGCTTACTCAAGTACCTACACAAACATTTTTAGGACAATCAATTTGATGATTTTATATTTTGTTCATTATGATGACTGTTGAGTTATATTGCATAGCATTTTTATGCTACACAAGTATTTTGAAAAAATTGCAATTAAACAGCGAAGTTTTTAATTGCTATAATTTGGAAATTGACTAATGTTTATTTTAATTTTAATAATAATTGATTTCTTTTATTATACTCAGCTATTTAATTATTATGGCGATTGACCTCGTGTTTATTATTCTATTCTATTCGAGTCACTGGTAACCCAAGAACAGAGGGCTTCTTTTTTGTTTAGTTGGGTCAAAAATACGCTAAAAAAATTTAATATTTGAGACAGAGTCATAAAGAAGACCTGGTAATGAAAGTCCAGGTATAGTCTGGATTCTATTTCATCAGCTTCCATGTCCCACGTGTAATACACCTGTATTGTGGCATTCCGTACAATTACACAGTCGGACGGTATCCTTGAATCTTCACAATTATCTGCTCATCTGAGGCGTTTCTCAAAGTTTTCCATTGCTAGGTAATATAACACGACTGCGGTCGCACCGCCCCGCGCCGCCCCGCGCCGCCCCGCGCCGCCCCGCGCCGCCCCGCGCCGCGCCGCGCCGTAGTAAATGTTTTTATTTTCAAGTGTATCAATAATAATAATAATATTGGTGGACAATTCACACAGCGCCATCTAGCCCCAAACTAAGTATAGCTTTACTATAGGAACCAGACAACTGATAGAATACATATACTTTTTTGGAAATACAAATAATACATATTAATACCCTGACAGAAAAAACATCTGTATTCATCATGTAAATGTTTGTCCCGGGTGAGAATCGAACCCACGACATACAGCTCAGAACGCAGAATTACTAGCAACTGTTTTGAGGCCTGTCAAGTGAATTACATATTTTTCTACAGTTTCAAAAATTTCTTACGCTTGCTTCGCTAATTATTTGGAAATTTATAATCGTAATTGTTATGGTTTTGATGTTATTAAGCCTTCATTTTTACATTGCTGTTATAAAAAGCTTATGTTTACGCGCTCTGAATATTTCGAGACGTTAAGGTCATTAACGTTTGACTGATTCTTTTATGTGAATAAGTTACGGACCACAAGTCCTATTCTGCAGTCCTCATGATGCAAAGCAGTAACCTCTTCCCATGACAATACCAATACAATTTGGGTCCTTCCCTAAAAGTGGGGGAAGATCCAAGGTTATACGCCCGTAACTCTGAGAATTGAAGGAATATGTACATGTAATTTTCCAGCAATAATCTCTTCAAACCGGAACACAGTAATGCGAGTTGACGGCCGGAATATGTAACGCAGTACTTCCCCAGAGGAACTTAGCACACGTTCTACTGATTTGTAAATCATTTTATAGATACGTAATCAATACACACTAAATAACTTAACCATCACGCTCAGTCCCCTACTTACCGGACTATAGTCACAACTGAAAACTGAGTTATTTAGTTTACCTACAGGTTATGGTGACTTTTGACTGATGTAGAAAATCATGTTATGATTTCCACTTACAAGAGGATTAGTCACGCAACTTACCTTTTTTTTTTTTTTTTTTTTTTTTTTTTTTTTTTTTTTTTTTCGTGGAGAAATGCACTCGCATACCACCCAGCCACGGGGAAACTGAGTGGTTATGTGGGACTAGGAGTATATACCCACTAAAACTCCACGGTGTCCACCTCTGCCGCTTAGTGGCGGGAACACGGGGACGGTTACTCTTCCGTGAACCCACCGCGGCTGTCTGTTTCCAGACCCTCCATCGGTGTCTCCACCCTCCTGGGTACGACGCGCCGGAACACACGGCACGTCACAACCACCTCGGGAACCAAATAGCCAAAGGGCGTCCGACGACCCCGTGTCAAGACGCCCGAGGTCCCCCTGCGACGGGTCTGTTCTGTGGCCCCGTCGCCTGCCACTGCGGCCGCAGAAGATAGGGAGAGCGGCGCCTCGCTATACCGACACTCCTCTTCCCCTGCGGCCCCACCGCGTCCGCCATCGAACGGTGGCGGCCCCGTCGTGGCCGCGGAAGGTAGGGAGAACGGCGCACCGTAATACCGGCACTCCTCTCCCGCCGCGGCCCCTGCCCTCAGCTGCAGTGCTGCCCATACGACACCGCAGCCCTCCTCAGTTTCGGTGCCCCCCATAAGGCACCGCCACCTACAAGTGCCGCTCCTTCGGGGCTTGGAGGCAAAGCCCGAGGAGCGGCCCCTCTCGGGTTCCTTTAGCTTCTCCGTGGGTAGGCAAGGTCCACGGTTACTAAGCCCCCCCGCCGCGACAAGGCAGAAACCCCGGGGGGGCACGCAACTTACCTAGCGCAACTAATTTTACTACCGTGTTTGAGTATGTTTTCGAAAACTCTAGAAATAATTTTTAATGCAATGTTTATATCACATCTAAGTATGTTCTTTTTTACTTCTAATAAAGTATTTCTTTACATGTGGGCCATCTGATCTGTGATACATTTTTATATTAATCTTTATATATATAACGAGGCCAGGAATACAAATTAAAAATACATATTAGGAATAAAGGTAGAAAAGGAATATTTGTACCAGTAAAACTGATGGCAAGTTCGAGGGGAAATGTTCAGCCACCATACCCATTCCTGCACTTGAGACACTCACGTCTCGAGAGTTAGAATAGAATATAGAATAGAATAGAATAGAATTTTTTTATTTGACACGCACATACATATACATTGAAAATAAAATAAATTGAGTTTTGTTCCTGGCGTGGTCAAATGGGTCTCCGCCTCAGCAAGATGCCACTCCCAGTTAAGTGCGCATACGATGCGACTTGGTCGTCTTACTTAAGTAGGGGAGGATCCCAGTCGTATTGCTTGTTAGGCAGAGGTTACCAATTAACATTAGGTGGACCATTTACTTTTTTAGTAACTTTAACATATATAAAAGAGGATTTTTAAAGTATTGTGCAAATTTTCAGTTAATCATTTACAGGTTTATGCTTTCTGACATCTGAAACTAACAAAATAATCCTTAATATAACAATATTTTTTTTATCATTAATTGCAATCGCATTTAATTGCAATTAATTGCATTATTTCCTAACTGCCGTTTGACAAATAATACTTTGGGGCCTTATCTTACCACCAAATAGGTCAATTGGGAACTAGCTAACTGATAGAATACTTAATATACATTTTTATGTAAACATACTTATAAAAACATTTTATACTAAACACAGATCCAACATTTATTATCGTCACACAATTTTTTTTTGTGTGACGAATCCAACCCTCGCAGAACCAACTGAGTGTTGAGGGTATGCATGTAACAATTATATATGATTGTGGGTAGCGGTAATAAACCAGTTGTTGTCTAGCACTCGAGTAGTTTCATTCATTCGTAACATGGTGGCAGCGGTGGGATAGTTTTTTATGCTAAAAACTGCGAAAAAGTGCAAACACGTGTGAAAATAAACATTATAATTACTTGGTGATTGTAATAATAACTGGCAGTAACAGATAAGTGTTCTCAAACGAGTGTTTTGTTGAAACATAATGGAGCACGCGCGACCGCCTTGTGAATTAAATATGGACGACGCCGGAGGGCCGGTCGGTCGGGCCGATGCTTGGAAGAAATGGAGACAACAATTCATGTTATTTGTGAAGGCATCAGGGGTGCACACGGAGCCCTCGAGTGTTCAAGCGAGTTTACTTGTAAACCTTATCGGCCCCGACGGATTTGATGTGTATCAGACATTTACTTTTGAGCGAGAGGAAGATCGCGATGACGTCAACGTTCTGTTAAAAAGTTCGACGGGTACTTCGGCACAAAGTCAAACTTGTCGTTAATGAGGTACAAGTTTTTTACACGTAATCAAGACGACGGAGAATCTATTCAACAGTATGTGACGGCACTGCGTCTTCTCAGCAAAACCTGTGAATTCGGTACGCTGCAGGACGATTTGATTAAAGATCGCATAGTTTGTGGCATTCGACAGTCTACGGTCAGGGACCGTTTACTCAGGTGTGACGATCTCAATCTGGACAAAGCAGTGAAGATATGTCAGGCGGAGGAGGCTTCTCAGGAGACGGAGCGCCAAATGGCGGGAACGAGTGGCGGCGTCGGGGGCGCCACCGCGCATATCGACAGTGTCGGCTTCAGGGGACGCGGCCGCGGCCGCGGGCAGGCGCGGGGCTGGGCGCGCGCTGCGTCCGCGGGACGCGTTCGCGCCCGCGTACCCTCTGCGTCCCGGTCTGCGGCGGCGCGGGCGGCGGCGGCGGCGGCGGCGCGTGCGGTGACCGCGTGTGAGGGATGCGGTTCCGCGCATCGCGGGTTCGAGCACGAGTGCCCGGCTCGGCGCGTCACCTGTTTTACGTGCGGTAATAGAGGACATTTCGCGCGCATGTGTAAGTCAAATCATTCTTTTAATACAAGTGTTCGTAACAGAGTCGATCAGGTGTACGAAGTGGAATATAACGAAAACGACATTTATAGTGAATCGGAAGAAGACGCGATTTATATTGCAACGATTGGTGTTGAGCGTAAAAAATCGTCGGAGGAATGGTATCAGGAACTTTCTTGTGCGAACGGAACGGAAAAATTTAAGTTAGATACCGGAGCAGATTATAATATAATGTCTTATCGGCGGTTCTGTGAACTAGGTTTCAGTGATGATATGATAGTTAGTAAGAAAATAGCGTTATTATCATATACGCACGATGAGATACCTATAAGGGGTATATGTAGTTTACCGTTCTACTATAAGAATGTGTTATACCGACTGAAATTTGCTATCGCAAATATGGAATGTAAAAGTGTGCTGGGACAGAAATCATGCGAGTTTCTAGGCTTAGTGAGACGTGTAAGGACAATCGAAATGTCGACCTATGATGATTTATTTAAGGGGCTGGGATGTCTGCCGGGTAAATATCATATAGTCGTTGATCATTCGATTCCACCGGTTGTATGCGCTTCGCGAAAGATTCCTCACGGCTTGAGAGATCGTTTAGAAACGGAACTAAAGAAAATGGAACACTTAGGGGTGATAAGAAAAGTTACTCATCCGACACAGTGGGTTCACCCGTTAGTACTGGTTGCAAAAAAGAATGATGGAATTCGAGTGTGCCTAGACCCACGTGAACTGAATCGAGCGGTGCAACGCGCGCACTTCCAGCTTCCTACGGTATCCGAGCTAGCTTCTCGATTGCACGGTGCTCGATTCTTCTCCGTGCTGGACGCCAATTCTGGATTTTGGACCGTAGCTTTAGATGATGAGAGTGCAGACCTCTGTACCTTCAGCACACCTTTTGGTAGGTATCAATTTTTGAGACTCCCGTTCGGGGTTAATTGTTCATCCGAAGTCTTTCACGGTAAGCTTCGGCAACTCCTCGAGGGGCTAGAGGGAGTAGAAAATTATATTGATGACGTGATTGTTTGGGGAGATACTAGAGAAATTCACGATAAACGATTAAAATCACTTTTAGACAGAGCTAGGGAAATAAATCTAAAATTCAATAAAGAAAAATGCAAAATTGGTGTCCAAGAAGTAACTTATTTAGGACATGTTTTTGATGCAAAGGGCATGAGGCCCGATTATGACAAGATTAAAGCTATCAAAGAAATGCAGGCGCCGAAAGACAGAAAAGATTTAGAAAGATTTTTAGGGGCAGTTAATTATTTATCTAAATTTATACCTCGCTATTCGGAAATTGCAATACCGTTGACGAGTCTCTTGCGAAAAGAAAGCGAATGGCGATGGGAGGATAGCGAGTGCGCGGCCTTTGAACGGTTGAAGGAAGCGGTGACGGGTGCCGGGGTGCTCGCGCTGTACAACCCGGCGCGCCCCGTGGTGCTGTCGGTGGACGCGTCGCGCGACGCGCTCGGTGCCGTGTTGCTGCAGGGCGGCCGCCCTGTTGAGTACGCATCGCGCACGCTTACCGACTCACAAAAAAGATACGCTCAAATAGAAAAAGAAATGCTAGCCATCGTTTTCGCTTGTGAGCGCTTTCATCAGTATGTGTACGGACAAAAACGTGTAGTCGTGGAGTCGGACCATAAACCTTTGGAGAGCATTTTTAAGAAACCTTTGATGTCTGTCCCGGCACGACTACAACGCATGATGTTAAGAATACAGGGATACGACTTAGCTGTTACCTATGTACCCGGAAAATATATGTATATCGCGGATATGTTGTCTCGCGCGGCGCTTTCAGATCTATACAGCGATGAAGTTCATGACAATGTGTTGTATCAAGTTCGAATGGTGGTTAAAAATATACCCATATCGAATGATAAACTTACGTTAATAAAGAAGGAAACTAAACGTGATCCGGTACTTAAAATAGTATTAGATTACATATACAAAGGCTGGCCGGATCATAAATTCAATGTTTCTAATGAAGCTAAATTATATTGGTCTGTGAAAGATGAATTCATGGTAGTTGATGATGTCATTTTCAAAGATAACTTAGTATTAATTCCTAGTAAGCTAAGAAAGAATATGCTAAAAATTGTTCACGAGGGCCATATGGGTATCGATCGATGCAAGCGGCGCGCGAGGCAAGTGATGTTTTGGCCTAATATGTCACGAGACATAGAGTGTTTTGTAAAGCGATGTCAAACATGCCAGGAGCACTCAAAAAGACCCACTAAAGAACCCATGCTGCCGATAAAAATTCCTGAACTGCCTTGGCAAAAAGTAGGTTCTGATATTTTTGAACTTAAAAATAAACATTACCTTGTTGTAGTCGATTATTATTCCAACTATGTAGAAGTGTGTAAACTTAATAGTTTAACGTCTAACGCTGTAATCCAGAACATGAAAGAAATATTTGCGCGTCATGGAATTCCAAGCGAGCTGATAAGCGATAACGGACCGCAGTATTCTAGCCGGGAGTTTAAAAAATTTGCTAACGCGTGGGGATTCAGTCACGTGACATCTTCACCAAACTATGCGCAGTCAAATGGAAAAAGTGAAAGAACGGTGCAGACAATCAAAAATCTATTAAAAAAATCTATTGAGAGTAATAGTGATTTTGCTTTGGCACTTCTTAATTATCGTAACACACCGCGGGACGGTTTGAGTTCTCCTGCGCAACTGTTAATGGGGCGCAGGTTGCGATGTCAATTACCAGCGCACCCTGATAAGTTAAAACCTACACCGATCGACCCGTCTGAATATCGGACAATGATAAATAAACAGAACAATGCGAAATTATATTACGATCAGCATAGTAAAGTCTTACCTAGTCTAAATGAAGGTGATTCTGTAATTTGCATAGATGGGCCATCCAGAAAAAGAGGAACGGTTATTGCACACGCCGACACTCCTCGATCCTTCATTGTACAAACTAACAAAGGCGGGAGATACAGACGAAATCGTCGGCATTTAGTTAAATGTGAATCTGGGTCACATAATATACCCACAGGGAGCGATATGGATGTCTTAAATGATATCAACGAGTATTCGGATTTGGAAGAAGAAAATATAAATACAAAAAAAACTAACTTTCTAAATGAACAATCTGTAACGCCGCCTGTCAGACGCAAAGCTAGAAAAATGGCTGAACAACGCATAGTACAAAGTTCATTCTAATAGTACCTACTGATTAATGTATTTTGATTTATAATTAGGTACCTATTGTTATATATATATCTGTATTGTTAGTTTTAGTATTTTTTGTAAGGGGTAGATAAGGTCAGTTTAGTTAGGTATATCTATATGCCTGTATGTATCTAAAGTTTAATTTATATGTGTTAGTTTATAGTGATCTTTGTCATTCTGTAGGTGTTTAGATTATCGTTACTATGCTGTTTTATTTGTAGGGGAAGATGTTGAGGGTATGCATGTAACAATTATATATGATTGTGGGTAGCGGTAATAAACCAGTTGTTGTCTAGCACTCGAGTAGTTTCATTCATTCGTAACACTGAGAAAGTCAACATTTTGTGTACCATTACTGAATGTCCTACATATCATTTTAGTTTATTATTATTATTTGTTATTGCATTTTAGTTTTAAGTTTTACATTTCTATGTGTCTTGTGTATATAATTATTTCTCTGTTGCCTGAATTAGGTAAAAAAAAATACATGAAAAAAAAATAGGGTAACGAACGTTTGAGAACCGCACGCAGGTAAAGTGATCAGTACAGCCATCCGGGTGATATTTCATTAGAGCGATTGTTGTGCTAATGAGATAGCAATTGGCCTGCCAATGTCTGACCTGAACATTGCGCCTGAATTTCCTGCATCTATAAAATCGATAGTCATGAAAGTTGCTATTACCATTAAATAACTAATTGACGATAAAAGTTATTTTCCGTTCGGATAATCAGCATGATCGATGATATTGTTTTACTTATAATAAAAATTCTCGAATTTTAAGCAAGTAAACGTTTCGCTCACCAGGCAACACGTAGAGCGAAACAACTATAGCGATAGCTCAGTTGGCAGTAACCCTGCCATCTGCGCTGTAGGTCGTGGGTTCGATTCCCACCCAGGACAGTTGTGTGATTAACAGTTTTGTTTGTTCTCTTCTGGGTATGTTTTTTTTTTTGTTTTTATTTTCTTTGTATTCTGTGTCAAAATCCTTAGTTTTGTTATCGTTCCGTGACTTCACTAATCGCCTCTGTCGGAAGACCAGCGTTAGTTGCCACCCAACTAACAATACGCTGAGACAGAGACCTTTTTGTGGCAATTGGGCTTTATTCAACTTATAATGTATAATTTGTAATTAATTTTTTACGTAGTAATTATTGTCTTTTGTTTTTGTCTTGTGTTAGCTTAATGCCACGAATAATATGTTTTTCTTTCTTTCTATTATAAGTATGTATATACAAAAAAGTATTATATCAGTTGTCTGGTTCTCATGATACAAGCTATTTACTTAGCTTACGTACTTTAGGGCTAGATGGCGCTGTGTGAAATGTCCACCAGTATTTATTTATTTAAAAGCGATTGAAAACTACGGCGCGGGCGGCCAGCCGACATGCATTCGAGAAATTAATTCGCTTTCCACCACTTTCTCATGACCCTTTTTTGCCCTCAACGGACTGGCTACACGTGCGCCCAAGATGGCGTCACTGTCTTTGTCAAGATGTAAGCCAACACGTAGGTAATTGTTCGTTGGAAGAATAGACCATATGGTGATGACGATAAAAACTTGGAAGAATCCTACTATTATAAACGTGAAAGTTTGTATGGATGTTTGTTACTCTTTCACGCTGAAACGGCTGAATGGATTTGGATGAAATTTGACATTAAGATAGCTCATATCCTGGATTAACACATGGGCTACTTTGATCCCGAAAAAAAACAGTGTTCCCGTGGGATTACTTATTCACCGCGGGTAACACCGCGGGGCGCAGCTAGTCAAAAATAATTCTATTGTCAAGTGATGTACAATATAGAAGAATATTAGATTTATATATATATATATGTGCAAATAGTTTATTTACGTTTCCAATGTTCTATCGATCAAAATCTTTGTTATAAATTTAATTTTAAAGCACTACGTCTTTGGCTATAATTGTTTGTATGTAATGTTAAGACTCTAGGCTAAAAATATACTTATTTACACGTTAGTAATACAAAATAACTGAATTATATTCATCAGATGCATAAATTATAAACTAATTTCACGTCTATAAACTTATAAACTAGTTTCCGGCTAGGTTTTCCCCGCGTGTGCTAAGATAATGTACCTAGGCTTGCCAGTACCTACTTCGTTGCGCATTTATACAACCCAGAAACGAATTTTAAACCACTATTCTATCATCCGCTAGATAAAACTAAAAAACATAAAAAAAGTGTAATTTAACAGTGAAAGCACTATTAACTTAAACATACTTCTTTGTGTTTCGGGGTGGCGGAACGAGCTGATGGCCCACCTGATTTTAAGTAGACAACAGCAATACGACTCAGTCTCCACCAAAGTACGAGATGACCTAAGTGGCATTGCGTTGCGTCCATCGCTCGAGAATACATATCACCAAGAATGTAACCTATATACACCTTTTTCAAAGTTTCCCGAGTCATCTCATTGACTTATATAATACATTATTACATAATATACTAATACGACGCGGCTAGAAAACTAGCTTAATAGAATTTGCTTTAGAGGATTAAGTACGATGCAATATCGTATGCCCTTATCGATTAAGTGCGCCAAAGCGGACGGTGGCGAAATCAAAACTGGTCCTAGAAATTAACAGTCTTATCACAGAAACACTTGTAGACATAGAAGTTTCACTTTAGCACACAGCTTATAATATGTAAAAATAATAAATAAATACTGGTGGACATTTCACACAGCGCCATCTAGCCCCAAAAGTAAACTAAGCATAGCTTGTATCATGAAAACCAGACGACTGATATAATAACTATATACTTTTTTATAAATACATACATATTGACACCCAGATAGAGAACAAATATCTATGTTAGTCACACAAATGTTCGTCCTGGGTGGGAATTAAACCCATCACCTACAGCTCAGAAGGCAGTGTTACTACCAACTGAGCTATAAGGCCAGTGATACTGGCTTGGTTATATGCTAGACTGGTTCATTGCAAATAACTGGGACTGCAGTAATGACGAAGGACGAGCCGACGGCCCATCTGGTGTTAAGTGATTACCTCCGCCCTTAACAACCGATGCGACTTGGGTCCTCCCTTACTAGTTACCACAAGACCCAAGTCGCATCGTATGCGCCCGTGACTCTGAGACGTGTAGCTGTAATTTCACCGGCAACCACACCTTTCAAACCGGAACACAGTAAGGTAAATGCGTTACTGCTTGGCGGCAGAAATGTGTGGTACTTTCCGTACTTTCCCGGATGAACTTGGCGTGAGTTCTACTGCTCTTCTATGAGTGTAAATTTCTCTTCTATTTATGAATTACTTTAAGCGAACACTACTGCCAACAAACGATCAAAGCAAGATAAAATATTTCAATAATTTATCAAGGTTATGTCCGAGAGATGTTTTATAAAAACAATGACTCTGGAAGGTGTGCGATTTCTGCACTGCGGAGGTCGGGCAGATTGTATCTATTAAAGACCAGAACCTTAATATAATTCCATCAAATTATTTCAACAGTGTTACATAGCAGATAATAGTTCTATGCGTTGTACTGCCCTACACTGTCGTTTAAGCATCCAATCGCAAAACCTTTGACATAGTTGTTTACACGAACTACTTCGTGCGTAGTACTGCCACTATGCCCATTTCTGCCGCCAAGCAGTAACGCATTCGCATTACTGTTACATGCGTGTACATTAAAATAATTGGAAAGTTGACAGGTAGGTGCGAATTAAAGTAGAAACCGTTAACTCTTGTAAGGTTTATAATAACTGCAGCTGCAACACAGAGATGTAATTCTATACATTGTTGTGTAACAAAGACGGTGTAGATCTGTGTAACCTGACCTGTAGAGGTCGTCTGATAGAGTACTCACTCTGATATTTCATTGAGAGACAGACTGGCCTCACAGCTCAGTTGCCTGGCCTTCTGCCCTGTAGGTCGCGGATCGATTCCCACCGAGGGTGAATATTTGTGTGACGAACATAGATGTTTGTTCTGTGTCTGGGTGTCAATATGTATTATATGTATGTATTTACAAAAAAAAAGTAGGTTATAAGTATTATATCAGTTGTCTGTTTTTCATGATACAAGCTATGTTTAGCTTACTTTGGGGCTAGATGGCGCTGTGTGACATGTCTACCAATATTATTATTATATTAATAATTGTGATATTACAAGCAGACACTTAAATGTTATTGATCCTAATTGTATAGATTGTTATGCGTATGTATAGCTATCGCTCGGTAAAGATTATTTAAATAATCGAATCTCCATTTCAATGTTCTTGAACATGCAACACAGTAAGGAGGAATTTTTATGCAAACTAAACACGTATAATGTAAGGCAATAATATCTTTATCGCTATCTCTGGAAAATCCATTCACACGCAATTAAGATTAACGTACCAAACGCAGTAAATGTAAACGCAGTATATGTACTGAATGAAAAGAAAAGTAACTGGAGTTTAAAAAATAAAGTTAATGTAACAGTAGGCATTGTTGATAGAGTACATCATAATTTTTGGTAATATCTACAACTTGTTTGAAATTGCTTCGAATATACTATTTCTGTCAGATAGTAGAGAATGATTAATTATAGTAGAGATAACTAACAATGTTTTCAGTTCACATTATATATATACCTAGACCGTTAAAATATATATACCGTTAATGGTTACAAGAATCATAAAGTTTTTCTTTGTTTTTTTTTTCATATTATGTATACATAAAAAGTTGCGTACAATATATGAGAGATGTATTTAAAGAAAATAAATTAATATTTGAAGATAAATACAAATACTTATCCCCGTAACATGGTCATAGACAGTTTGTGATATAGACGTTATTTATGGTTTTTCTTATATATCAAAAGTAAGACTAACAATATTTATTAATCTGCTTATTTAACCACTTCAGTTCGCTAGCGGAGTGTAGAAATATTAAGTGTCACAAAATTAATGACATGGGAAGTACCACGGTCGATTCATTACCTTATCAGTTGATAACTGATATCCCATGCAAACGAGAGAACAATGGCTTCCAATGTCAAAAAGATAAAGACCAATCTCTTTGTTATAAGGCTCAGTTTCGTTTCAGATATCGTAATTAAACATTGCTGCGCTACTGTCGCTCAACATGTTCTCAGAATGAGTTTGTTTGCGGTGTCATATTTCACAGTCTAAATAATAATATTGGTGGACATTTCACACAGCGCCATCTAGCCCCAAAGTAAGCTAAGCATAGCTTGTGTCATGGGAACCAGACAACTGATATAATACTTATATACTTTTTGTAAATATATACATATAAATACATATTAACACCCAGATACAGAATAAACATCAATGCTACTCACAGATATGTTTGACGTGGGTTTGAATCGAACCCACTACCTACAGCTCAGAAGGCAGAGTTACTAACCAACTGAGCTGCGACGCCGCGCCAGCCAGTCGGAAATAATCTGTTCTCAAAAGCAGCGACCATGCTGGGTCTATAGATGTGCATGCTTGTATTAGATACCATACGCTATAATATCGTTCCACTTGCCTCATAGGTCAGTTGGTAGTAACCCTGCCTTCTGCGCTGTAGGTCGTGGGTTCGATTCCCACTCGGGACAAATATTTGTATGACGAATATAAACGTTTGTACTATGTCTGAGTGTTAATACGTTTTTAGAAAAAACACGTATTATATCAGCTGTCTGGTTCCCATAGTACAAACTATGCTTAGTTTGGGGGCCAGATGGCGTATGTTCAACAATATATTATACTGAGGGCCATGCCCATGTCCACTGGACAGGCGTGATGCCCATCGCTGGGCACGGCTTGTCGCGCCTCGGACACTGCTACCTAAAACCAGTAATGGTGCACCAACTTGCTTAGTCCACTGCCCCTACAATACTTGGTCAAATGACGCAATGGAATCGCATGTAGGTTTAGAACCATGAAGCGAAAAGGTTCCGTCTCACTGAGCTTGACCTTTGGCTCTTACGCCTTTTGTACACTGATACACTCGCCCACGATAAGTTGTGCGATTCTCCGAACTGTATAAATCAAGAGTCAGAAACGGTGATTATTTAGAATCATCAATAAAAACATCGATCGTCTTTTTTCCTAACGATTAATTATCTTTTTTAATAAGGAAACTACAAGTAATGTACTTATTTACGAGTGCTTACTGATATTGAAGTTTGGCACTAGTTCAGACCTAATCCGACTATTTTTCATGAGAAAGAACATGCAAGAAACCTCTCTCCTCCAAACGAGGAGTCATTCTTTCACGAGCTTCAAGCACAAGTCATTAATACTAGGTACTGCTAATTATCATCACTGCTCTCTCGACCCAGCATGGAGGAAGGATTAAAGTGCGCCTCAAAGAGGCTCCTTTCGTACACTTAACACATTCGAATTTTTGGTTCTTGGACTTTTTTATGTTATATATTTGCGGAACGAGCCGACGGCCCACCTGGTGTTAAGTGGTAACCTCTGCCCATAACAACCGATGCGGCTTGGGTACTACTAGGTACGACAAGACCCAAGTCGCATCGTATGCGCCCATAACTGTGAGACGTGAAGGTGGAATGTCTCATGTGCCTGTAATTTCACCAGCAACCACACCTTTCAAACCGAACATAGTAACGCGAATGCGTCACTGCTTGGCGGCAGAAATGGCCATGTCGGTTTCTAACGATGTTTTCCCTCACTGGTTTGAGGACATGGTATTATGAATGAACGTATGTAGGAGTAAAGCTTATGTGGTAGTGAAGGGATTACCTTTGGTAGAGCCCAATTGGATTTGGTGGGACAACTGAAATGGATACATCTCCAAATGTGCAAGCTATATAGAGTTTTTTCCGAGCACGTGTTGAGCGTCGCTTTACATAAGGCGTTATCCCAACGACGGTCAAGGACTGTAAACCGGTTGTCGATTCGGTTACAAGTAACCTGAGCCAAAGCCTACATAGGTGGTTGCGTGGTTGCAAATCCATATTAATATTATAAATACAGTAAAACAGACAATATAACAACAAATATAATACAGTAGTAACAGACAGCTGGTTAGCTTTCAAAGTCAAAGTCAAAAACTTTATTTCCATAGAATTATTTCGCCGCCTGAACCACAAAACAATTTAGATTAATTTTGCTATAGAGATAGATTGGACTTCGGAGGACAAAGGCTACTTTTTGTCGCGAAAATAAGACTTGAAGGGGGTGAAATAGGGGGAAACCAATAACTTCTCAATTAAGGTACATAAAACCGATCATAGTTAGATAATCTTTGTAAGAAATAAGTAAAGTTTTAACCAGTCAAGTTAATTTGGGGATGGTTTCAATAATTTTTAAGTAATTTCCTACTTTAGTAAGGATATTGATGGAAGCTTTTAGAAAAAAAGGGCAATAGGTCTGCAACCTGCTAGTATTCCTGTGGTTATTATCACCGCATTATTACAAACGTAATTGAACTGTGACAAATATAGAGAAGCAAGTAAAATTATCAAATTTGTTTCATTAAATTATTACCTATGTCTCAACCACTAGTTGAGAGAGAACGTTAGTCGTTACAGGAGATGCAATGTTGCATTATTATGTATTTACTGTAAGCATTTCCTGTGTACGTAGAAATAGATGTAACGTTATATTCTTTACCTACGTTTTTGTTTATGCTTACATGTTTCTAGTTAGATGTTTGCACGTAAGTTTTGAATGCAGTTCCGATAAAAGTAATAACACAAAGTTTAATAAACTCAGGAGTGGAATTCTACAGGCACTTTTGCATAACTCAATTCGTTTCTTGTGTTAATGAGCGCTGCTAATACTCTTTGCACTGGCTGTATCGAACCAGTGTGGGGAATCATTTAAGTGCGCCTCAAACAGGCTCGTTTCATGCCACATGATGTTAGTAAAAACCGTGTATTTATAATATATACAGGTGAGAAAGTCACGCGATTATTTCGTAAGTTTAATAAATTGTCTGCCACCAAATTAATTTATAATACTTAATATTTTTTTACTCCCCTTGCAACCTGATGATTGCTTCTCCTGTGATATCCTCCTATAATTAAGACTGGCCTCACAGCTCAGATGGTAGTAAGTCTGCCTTCTACGCAGGTCGTGGGTTCGATTCCCACCCAGGACAAACATTTATGTGACGGACATAGACGTTTGTTCTGTGTCTGGGTGTTAATATGTATTATATGTATGTATTTACAAAAAAAAAAATAGTATTATATCAGTTGTCTGATTCCCATGATACAAGCTATGCTTAGCTTACTTTGGGGCTAAATGACGCTGTGTGAAAGGTCCACCAATATCTATCTACTCGTAACTATTTAATACGTTCAAAAATGTTACAATGTACAAATTATTACTCCAAACCATAATATCTTGTTTAATTCCTTTTAATAACACCAACTCTTCTCTGTGTCAAGAAGACCACTCGCATAGAATTTTATCAGTAGAAAGTGTTTACACATAATTAACACCGATTAGGTTAATGAGCTCAAACTAATATAAGTAGGTACTACATACTTGTTTATATAAGCTTATGTATAATGTCAAAATTGTTGTATTTCTGAAACCACGACTGTTATGTTAAAAATGGTTACAAAAATATATATTATTGCAGTTTTTATTGTAATATATTTACCAAAATATGCAAGGTCGTTAGACAATTTTTTTGTCGAATTTTCTTTCTAATAGGGAAATTTCCAAAATCAGTAGTAGGTATATCAAAATAGTAGTATATATATAAAAGTAGAAGTTAAAAAATTAAAAATAGTATCAGTTTAAAAAAAGCAAGAGTTGGCAATCATTCTGAATTCCAGACGATCTTGCTTGGATCACTAATATTTTTAATCTGTATTACACCAAATTTTTTCCTCTAACAATCTGTCAATATCAGCACAGACAAAAACCAAAAATTAAAAAATAAACACTAAAACGAACCCTCCATCATCAAACCAAACTTATCAAACCATCAGAAACACAAAAACCGACGCGAAGTTTGCCCAACGATGCCACAACATGACCCGGTTCGCTGACCGATTGTACTACAACTTTCGCCGGTGACTTACTTCAGACTAGTCTCGAGGGTGGCCGACATATCGAACGCGACTGTACCGCGGCGCGTTTCTTCGCTAACTGAGATGCGCACGCGCATGCAACTAGCACAGAGCTGATACCGCACCCAGTAACGTAGGCTACGTCAATAACAGCTTGCTCCTGGTGACTGAAGTATTAAATAAGCTAATATGTTTTAATATATATATTATAAAGGATTGATATTTAGTTAGGTACTTGTTTTCTGTGTAAGCTTAGCTTAGTTCTACAAATAAAATATTATTCTTTCTTCTTTCTAAAATCTATACTGATTTCAAGTCTGCAATTGCGTACCTACTTAATAGTAAACGGGCCTCACAGCTCAGTTGGTAGCATATGAGCTAGATGACGCTGTGTAATATCCTACTAATATTATAAACGTGAAAGTTTGTATTGATGTTTGTTACTCTTTCACACTCAAACGGCTGAATGGATTTGGATGAAATTTATTATCAAGATAGCTTATATCCTGGCTTAACACATAGGCTATTTTGATCCCGGAAAAGTGCAGTGTTCCCGTGAGATTACTTATTCACCGCGGGTAACACCGCGGGGCACATCTAGCCCAATATAAAATTGTACATCACAAATGTTTTGGGTGGGAATCGAACCCACGTCCCACAGCGAAAAAGGCAGGGTTACTACAACTGAGCTGTGAGGCCAGTCGTAAAAATACATGTTGCAACAGCTCTATATAACTTCTCTTGACATAAGACTTGAGTATTTGCAAGTATGTACCGTGGGAAGATCGCGATGGGTTGTTTGAAGTAAATGAAGCCTAGTGTCATTACTGTTTCAAAACAGTTGTAATGAGACTACTTAAATACAACGTAGTAGAGTTCTAGCGTAAACAGTTAAAAGATAACTGTCCTGGTGGTCAAATTTCAAAACACAAATGAAAAAAAAACATTACAAAATACAAAATAACATGAAGGCTCCATAACACCATAAAAACAATTGAGTTACTCACCAAATTAAAGCAAACATTTATCATAACGTTAAAAACAATATACGTTGTTAAAATAAGTACGTTTTGGATGAACGCATAAATAAATAAATAATAATGATTTTCGTTTTAATCATCAGAAATGACATAACTCTCAGCATAGTATTGCTACCTATACATTGCACGTTCCGTTTGTACATATTTTATTTAAATATAAAAAATTGGGATACATATTATTACTTGAATTATTTTTCAGTGATTTTGACTCAACGAATATTATTCCAGTCACTCGTGACCAGCTCAGTCAAGCTTACTTAATGAGCTACGGGATGGTATAGTTACTAAATATAGGTAAATAAATAAAGCAGAGAACAGTGAACAAGAAATGTACATTAAAGTGTTTTATCTTCATATAAGTTTTTCGTTTACAAAACTGTTTTTTTAATCTACTTATCAGTAACTCATAGTTAGGTGGGAAAGCAATTTTAAAACTGTACATATTTTTTTGAAACTTCAGCTAAATATACATCTCATTGTCTTTTTCTAACTTGTTAGTTATCACAAAACCTTGCAGATATATTAAAGTAACAAAAAAAAATGAAACTTGACTTGTATATGAAATAATTATTTGAAAAAACTTAACACATGACTGCTCTAAAGTCTACAAAGAACAAGATTACTCTTGACCAGAGTATTTCTACCCAAAAAGGAGTGTGATGTTTTCTGAGTTCATTACCTACGTATGTATGTCAGTTTATTAATTCCTCCATAACTCTTAAATGCCTGAACAGATTTGAATGTACACGGTATCGTTATAATCTTTCATAATCCCGAGCGGCACTGATTATATATTTTTTTCTTCAATATATTAAGTATATTAGTTCATTTTTCTGGCGGGGAAGTCGTGTTTTTAATTATTTTAAAGTATGTACTAGTTCCATGGGATTTTGCTTCTATAGATTTTAATGCAGACGATCATTAATCCTCGGCTGTTGATAAGCGACGTACTGCACATCCGAACACTCTTCTATGAGTTGTATCGTATTGTACACCAAGAAGAGGAGGTAAACGTTGAGACCTGAAAAATATTATAAATTTTGATGAAAACAAACGAATACTTTTTCAACATTTCACACAGCGCCATCAAGCCCCTTAGCCTCCTATAGCGTAGAAGGCAGTGTTAATTTTACATTCTACGCTCGTCATGGGTTCGATTCCCACCTAGAATCTCTATGTCTATGTCTAATAACACAGGTTCTGTGTCTGGAAGTTAGGTAATGTATAAATGTACCTATGTGTTAATCAAAAAGTAAATAAGTATTCTATCATTCGCCTGTTTTCATGGAACAAAGTATGCTTAGTTTGGCGCTAGGGGGCGCTGGGTGAAAACAAAAGATGAAAAAAAAACTATTCAAATAAAAAGAACAGAGACTCTTACTCAAGAAAAGAAAGTAGATGGCATTCTCGATGTACTCCCGGTAGTCAAAGTAGGCGAGGTCCACGCAAAGAGTGACCAGTTGAAACACGATGCCGAAGTAGAAGTAGATTTTAAGCAGGAGCTGCTTCTTCTGTAAATCAAATATTTTATGTTTATAATCATAATTTTGAAAATTTACATTGTAGATTTACCCGTCAATAAGTACCCCTGGAAATTTATAATTGAAAACGCGTTAGTTTTTTACTTAGGTAGGTACCTACCCATGCAAATTCATAGTCGAAGTTAAAGAAAACTTTGTTTCCATAGAATTCATAAAGAAATGGCTTGGAAATATCAATAATATTCAAAAAATAAGACCAAGTCGACTTATACGCATAAGTAGGTACGTAACGTACTTAATTAATTACTTTTAAGTTTTCTTGTTCAAACCATATCCGACCCTCATCCCTAAAGGAAGGATTCCTTTTTTCGGTCGATTCCTTTTTTTCTTCTTTTTTTTATCACCTGTGAAGTGAATTTTTAAGATTTCGCGAATCTTCTTTCTTTTATATATAAATTACTCACTGATTAATTTCATATTTCAACGCCTGTTATTATTTCTTAGCAATCACCACAGTCGTGTCTTGCCTCCAGTGGCCGCTAAGGATCCGTAGCCACTAATAATGTTGCGGTAGAGATGTCATGATTTCACATATTTGAGTCGCCTCACAGCTCAGTTGGTATTGTTTTTTGGTCGATTAAAAATGAAACCAAAGTAGGTATTACGAGCAACGAAGACTATGTGCATGTGAAGCTACGTAGAAGTGCAAACACTTATTTTTTATTGGTATTCACTTCACCATAGCCATACCCTAAATTAAGCAATCTTGTACTATGGAAACTGAATAACTTATAGAAGTAAATATTCTTTTAATGTAAATATTTACTTAAAATAATATTAATTTATTTACTAAAACAAGGTATTCTATAAATTATCTGGTTCTCATAAGCTTTGCTTAATTTGGGCTAGATGGCGCCGTGAGGAATGCCCTTCAAATTACCTTATGAGCTCCAATCAACAGCACTACGTTCATGATGACGTCAACGAGGACAAAGGCGATGGTTAGAGGCAGGTGTATGCCCGCGTGTACCCGGGTGCGGTCCACCAGGGTCGGCTCCGCACCAGCCTCCTTCGTAGACGTCAGCTGTTCGACCAGCAGGTATACTAGTAGCGGGAATGTTAAGAGCGAAAGCACCTGGAAAATGATATAAAAAATGATAAATTTTAACGGAAAATTGTAAAATTTGGATAACAAGTATTTAAAGTGATTAAAAGAGCTCGAATGAAATAAAGGAGGCGTTTTGTCCAGTCAGCTTTATCGAGCCCAGTCACCTGATCTTGTTATCTTATGCATTCTTAAGACTTCATGAGACATTTTGCCAAATTGGTGATTTAAGAAATTTCTAGAATTTTTGATATCAGCAGCTTAACGCACTGAATCATACATAGCGCAATCGTCATTTCTATTTTCTGGTCATCATGGTCATGAGACGGAAAGAGACATTTACTTGCTGAATAACAGACAATAAATGCGGTCATTATTGTTAAATTATAAACCCTGTAAAATTGACATGTAACTTGGGTCCAATTACACCCAGAAGTATGAGAAGAGTAGGAGAAGATATCGTAAAGCAATGGACTAACTCGTCAAATTATTTACATAAAAAAGCAACTATTTACACTGGCCTCATAGCTCAGTTGGTAGTAACTCTGCCTTGGAACAAACATTCCAATTTTATTTATTTGTACAGATAAAAAATGTTGTTTTGGGATATTTACCGTGTATACATCCATATGCACTTAGTAAAAAGCGGTTATTTTTATATTACAAACAGACACTCCAATTTTATTTATTTGTATAGATAGGATATGTTGAGGCATACAAAAGTATACTCACCAAATTAACATAACCGAATATGGTTACACCTTTCCTTATGGGTACGCAGAAACAACACTTTCTCACCACCGGCCTTTGCGGACATTTGAATAACCAACCCATCGTTTTATCCAACACGTCCTTCAAATTATATTGCACATAATATTATTCACAACCAATAGTTACAATTTTATTTTATTTTAATGGCGTTTCGTGACCTATTCGGCGTTTCAATTTACACTTCGCTCATTTTGTTTCTTGGAATGCCGTCGAAGTGATCCATATCGCAGTAAGTGAGCGTTTCAAATCTTGGTTCTTGTTCCTGTAATGAGCGACTTCCTGCCCCCACTCTGCCCTATTAATTCTCATTGTGGACATCTTTTAACACACAATACGTTGCTTTATTCGAAATGTGTGCGCTTTGCAATGCTACATTGAGACATTATGTTACTTTGCAGGGTCCAATAATCCTACACAATATAAACTTGATTGTTTAATTTATTTATATTCGTCAACGTAATAATATAATATTAGTGGGTGTTTCACACAGCGCCATCTAGCCCCAAAGTAAGCTAAGTAAATAGCTTGTATCATGGGAACCAGACAACTGATATAATACTTACTTATTTTTGTAAATACGTACATATAATTACATATTAACACTCAGACACATAACAAGCATTTACATTCGTCACACAAATCTTTGACCTGGGTGGGAATCGAACCCACGACCCACACACGCAGAAGTTACTACCAACTGAGCTGTGAGACCAGAATAATGAAAATGGTGTTTCAAATATAAAATCAAATATAATTCGTATAGTTCAATAAAATTATTGCTACTAACGACTTGTCGCTTTGGGCGTTATAAGGAGCATAGATCCGTCCCCGTAGAACGGTAACGCTGAGTAGTTTTCTTTCTGAGTACAAGTTTTAAGGGTTGTCCAGCAGAGTTATGACATTCCTGATCTTATCTTAGTGTTTGGTGTAAGTTTTATTATTGTGTAGCTCTCGATCGCTTATAACAGCGATTTGCTATGCATGTTTGGTGGTGAGGCGAACTATGGTTCTTTTAGGTCCGTATTAGATAAGCTAAATAGGGCTGTTAAAAAAATAGTTAAAAATTGAACAAAAATTTTGTATTTAAATCGAAAAGACTTGAAGATCGATCGCTTTACTCAGTTATTTATTTTTATCTGTGTGTGATTAAGACATAAATTATCGCCTTTATCGCCTGAGACAAAGGATTTCCTAGTTCAGGCATAGTTTAATTATTACTTATTATATACTACCTCACTATGTTAATCGTGTTAATGTGTTTTTGTGTGTCGTTACACGTGAAATCATATTATCTATACAAATAAATGAAATTGGAGTGTCTGTTTGTAATATTAAAATAACCGCTTTTTACTAAGTGCAAATGGATGTAGGTATACACGGAAGATATTCCAAAACAAAAAAAAAAAATTTGTCTGTCTTTATGTCTATCTGTTTGTTCCGGCTAATCTCTGATATGGCTGGACCGATTTTGACAGGACTTTCACTGGCAGATTGCTCATTTAACAAGGAGTAACTTTTCCATTTTTTTTCCATTTCCACTTTTCCGAGGGGTAAAATAGGGGTGCGTGATAAAATCTAATTCCACGCGGACGAAGTCGCGGGCAACAGCTAGTTCTTCAATAATAAACGATATTTTATTATTGTTATTATTTTATTCAGTCTCAATGGTGGTCAGTCATTGTGGGGAACTCTGGCAGCTCGCTGTTCCGCATCATCACCAGTTTACACTTCAAAGACAAAGTCACTGCCACATCCAACGCTGAAATAAAGAAGTCATTATTATTATCTATCTATCTTTATGTATTCAAGTTATTGTAATATACTTCAGGTTTTGATTCGCGGAGTGGGCTACTGGTGAGCTGTGTCACAGGTTTACACAAAACTACTTCAGGCACCCGTCTTTCACAAAACAGGTTAAATATTTACATTTTACATATACTTTCTTGTAATAAAATAAATTTGATTTAGTATTATTATTATTATCTAATTATAAGATTTAGATCAAAATTTATTCTCATAAAAAGCTCTTACAATCAGACCCTGGACATCGCCTAGGCCTGCAGTACCTTTCGAGACAAATGCAACGAGCCAGGAAGAGACGTGGAATTAATTTATAAAAAATAATTTAAATTCTTCCCCACAGAGGGCCGGATAGGGTTTAAACAGGCGTCAAAATTAATGATAAGTACGAGTGACCTTATGTTTTGAATATTATTGACGTTTCCAAACCATTTTTTTAGCAATTCTATGTAAATAAAGTTTTTAACTTTGACATAACTAATATTATTTCTAAACAACTGAAAGAGAACATAATAATAGTTGATTTTATGTTAGCTTGGTCCGATTTGCACCATTTTTTTTGAAATCAACACAAGAAGAAAAAACTCAAAGTCAAAGTCAAAAACTTTATTTCCATAGAATTCATAAAGAAATGGCTTGGAAACGTCAATATTCAAAATCATAAAATCACGCGTACTTATCGATAAGTTGATGCCTGTTCAAACCCTATCCGACCCTCCATGGGGAAGAACAGACAAGAAACCCCTAATTAACTCCTAACTCCTCTGTCTCCTCCTCTCATCCTCGGAAAAAACTTACAAAGCAACATAAGTCCAGCGGCCACAATGAAAAGGAACGGACCAGGGTTTGAGAAGTCAGGGTCCTCCGTGTACACAACATATAGTATTACTAGTGTGGTTAATGCTTCGAATAGTACTGCGTACATTTCGTAGTAATACATTGTCCTTAATATGGCGTAGCTTTTCTGAAACAAAAAACAGGTACATACATACATGTTGGTGGACATTACACACAGCGCCATCTAGTCCCAAAGTAAGCTAAGCAATCATAGAAACCAGACAACTCATATACTTTTTTGTACATACATCACATATAATACATATCAACACCCAGTCAGAGAACAAACATCTATGTTCGTCACACAAATATTTGTTCTGGGTGGGAACCGAATCCACTGCCTACAGCGCGGAAGGCAGGGTTTACTACCAACTGAGCTCCCCCCACTGGCCCAACTGGCCAGTCTACATATATTTATTAAGTCCACAGATTTCGCTGTAGTGTCCACCAATATTGTTTCTACTGCTGGAAAATAAGTACGGTATTAATCTCCTTACTAACCTGGCAAATGCCGACAATCAAAGTAATCTGGAAAGGCAGATCAACCAGCAGAGCAAGGAATGCTATCAGTACCAAGTGACAAGCTGATGGCCCGGCGAGCATTTCATCCATTCCGAATACAACCATAAGTAGTATATTTGGTGCCAAGAATACAATAGCCGTCATAACTGAAAACTGGAAAAGAAGTGAAAATATTTCATGGTAAAACTTAATTTATTTAATTCTTACTTAAAAACTAACGTAGGTAAAATTATGTAAAAACTAACAGTAAACTCTTAAATAAATATGAGTAACAGTAAATATAATATTTAGATTATAGTATAATAAATACACACACACGCCCACACACACACATACACACATGTGTGTATATAAATATACTATAATAAATATAATATACAAAAAATGTCTAGATATAAGATGGTAAATTTTAATGGTATGTATTTTAATAATTAATTAATTTAACTATTGCACGGAAGTTTTTCACGCTAAATACTGATTAGTCCAATTGTTTATTTTTATATGTGATAAATTGACGGCAGATGCGGATGCCCTATCTGGTGTTACGTGGTGTGGTAACCTCTGCCCATAACAAGCGATACGACTTGGGTCCTCCCCTACCTGAGTACGGCAAGACCAAGGTAACATCGTATGCGCCCGTAACTCTGAGACGTGTGGGTGGAATGTGGAGGTGAAACCGGAACACGGTTACAAAAGTTAGTATTCCTTTAATCTTTCTATAGAAGCACTAAAGAATTACGCAGGGATTTCCCCAAAGCCGTTCCCGAGAACTCATTAGCATGACGCATTAAAACATTTACTTGTTTTTTATTTACTGCCCCATATTTTTGATTCTTTTTAAATGTTTACGAATGTTTTCGTGGTTATTTAAAAAAACAGACTTTATTACCCATTCAATTACAATTAATTTTACATTACCGAACTTCAACATATCTAAAATTACCATATCTTTCACCATATCTTCATCTTTTAAGGGGTTATTTATTAATAACCAGTAATGTATATAAACTTATTAATAAAATGACTGGCCTCACAGCTCAGTTGGTAGTAACCCTGCCTTCTGTTTACCAACTGTGAAGTAAGTTACATACAGTAAGTAACACCCAGACACATGAAAAACATAAATATTCGTGACACTAATGTTTCTCCTGGGTGGGAATCGAACTCACGGCCTACAGCGCAGAAGGCAGAGTAAGCATCTGAGCTGTGAGGCCTGTGAAAAATTTGTTTTGAGGGACTTCACATATAAATCTAGCCCCGCCTCTCCTGACTCATATTCACAACAAAATAGCACGCATCTTATTGAAAGTGATAATGCTACGAGATAGCCGGGTTATTAGTTCACGTCTACGCGAGATAAATCTGCATTACCTATTGCCTCGAACTCATTTAGTAAATAAGCACATATCCAGGAGATATACATATGTGCTTATATACTAAGGTTTTGTTCTAGCCCCAAAATCTGCAATGAATCAGGTTTGTTTTGACAAGCGGGCTAAAATAAATAAAATATATGTCCGATCCTTCCGGATTTTTGTTTCCAGGACATCAGTTTCCCCATTAGAATTCGATTTTATGAATTGAGTTGATTTATGAGTAATAATTTCATTGTTTAAATTTGTTCCACTATTTAATTTAACTGCTTTCAAACTTCACGGTGTTATTTTCTAAGAGGCTAAATAATTGTACCTTGTCAAACTTAAATTTTTGTCCTCCACAATACATGCCCTAGTGTGGAAACCGCCGAACCATCTTTGGATCAAAATACCTTTAACATTATCCATAGTTATTGTTTTGTGAACTCTTTATCTATACAAATAAATAAAATTGGGGTGTCTGTTTGTAATATTAAAATAACTGCTTTTTACTGAGTGCATATGGACGTTTACACGGTACATATACCAAAACAACATTTTTTACAATTTTTGTCTGTCTGTCTATTTGTTCTGGCTAATCTCTGAAATGACTGGACCGATTTTGACTGGACTTTTACTGGCAGATAGCTGATGTGACAAGGAGTAACTTAGGCTACTTTTCCGAGGGGTAAAATAGGGGTGCGTGATAAATCCGAATTTTACGCGGACGAAGTCGCGGGCAACAGCTAGTTAAGGTTAAGTTTGTAGTTGTATAGGTTGGGTATATTGTTGCCAATAAATAATTTTTCATTTTATTTCAGTTTTCTACGCTTTTATGATTAATAGATTACTCTTTCTATGTCTCCGGATTAACTATTTCATTTTCCAATAAGATGCTTCTTATTCTTGTTTATTTTATTTTCCACTATTGGCTTCTTACTACTTACTTCTTCTCCTACTACATTCTTACTTACTACTATTGATATGCAAAATTATTGAAGCTATCCTATTTAATAAAAATTCCGTACGGGTCGAGCTAAATAAAACCGTTTAAAAAACAGTAAAATCTTTGATATTTCCATAAAAACGTCAATAACTGACATAACATTTTAGCAGGCAACATTCCACAATGATGGATATGACGAGGGTTAATTATTAATTCCTGTCAATTTACAATGAAACTATGATTTAATTAAACCATTTGACGCAAACGTAAAGCTTTTGTAAATTATTGTAAATCTTACCGATCTGAGAACAGCCCATATCATGATGGCAACATTGATAGAAGCCACCAAACATGTCGAAACTACAGGTTTTTTCTCTTCTGGTGTCATTTTAGCAAATTTATATCACTGTTATGCAGTAACAATGTATATTTAAACGATAATAGCACGCACACAATATCTCACGGACGACTGAGAGGGATAGCACGAAAACGTAGTATTTATAAGCTCTCGAGTACCGCCATCTTTTATTGATTCGACATATAAATCTATATTTGCCCATAAGTAGCTTTTGGAATTTCTTTCGAGTGAAACCAAAAAAAGTACTTATTTTGATTGTTATTAAAATTAAAGTTTTTTTTGTTGTTTTTTTTTAAATAATATGCGAAATGCAGATATTTCTATAAATATCTGATTATTTCAAATTGGACTTTAAAGACATACCAAGAAATACGCACTTAAAATATTTCGCAAAATAAATTACGCAAAAGCATCTTTCAAAACGATAAATATTGAACTGGCAACGTAAATAGAAAAGAAATAGACTTTTGATTAAGTATTTTAATAAACACTTCAAATATCTATGAAAAGCGTGGTATACTTATTACTAATTGCCATCCACCACTCAGCAGTAATGACATTGCGGACTATATTTAGTAATGGAGGGCAATGTTAAATATTATGACACTTAAAACAAACAGGGCAAATAATGATATAGAAGCTATTAATAAAATTACAGAAAGATAACTTTTAACAAAACGCTTACACACAAGTCCACATCCAAAACTCCCAAACAAATTCTTCTCCCTCGGGAACGTCAGTAAATTGCTCATTTTACCTTGAAATTACTTGGCAACTAGTTCAAAGTTTTATTCATTTGATTAACTAATTTAGAAGGAACATTTTTAAAGGTGTTTACCGGTGAAATTACAGGCACATGAGTTTTCCACCTACACGTCTCAGAGTTAGGGGCGCATACGATGCGACTTGAGTCTTGTCGTATCTAGTGGGGGAGACCAAAGTCGCATCGGTTGTTATGGGCGGAGGTGGGCCGTCGGCTCGTTCCGTAACTGTATTACAATCGGCATCGAGTGAGACTGTGACTCGGTATAAAGCGAGCCCATGCGAGTTCATACAACTCAATATAAGCTGACGGCCCACCTGATGTTAAGTGGTAACCGCCGCCCATAGACAACAGCGATAGGTACGACTCACTTACTAAAAAGTAGGTGTTCTGTTTATAACTGTGACATCAGCAACGCTGGCGCTACGCAAACGCATGAAATTGAGTAGTTTTTTTATTGGTACCACTTGAGTACTGCTCCGACTACTATTCCAGTCACTGGTTCTCTCAGCCAGTATGGTGATAGGATCGAAATTTTTTGGTTGGCGACATTTAAAACACCGTCGTCTTGTAACAAGCTTTTAGTATGATATATATCTATTAAAGGTAACTGACGGATGTCTATTATATTTTTTGTAAATACTTACGTACATATAAATACCTCTACTTAATAACACCCAGACACGTACACACGACACAGACACTAACACCTGTTCATCAAAAAATGATTGTTCTGGTGGGAATCGAACCTCGACCTACAGCGCAGAAAGTAGAGTTACAGCCAACTGAACTGTGTGTGTGAACTGAGCTCATAATTAGGGTTGGAAGGAAACACAAGTTATGTAAAAATAAGAAGCAGTATAATATTAGTAAGTAAAATTAAATTTCATTTGTAACCTATCACGTGTCACTGGTTCGAGAGAACCGGTGACTCGAATAGAATAGAACTTGTAAAATAAAATAGGACAGGCGGATTAATTTCAGATCGTCTCGTTTTTTTTTTGGATTTTTAATGGAATCAATTTTCTTTTGAAAGAAAGTGAAAAAAAAAAAGGTTTTAAGATGCGTTTAACTATCGTTTAACTCGGAACTTGAGCTAGTCTACGCGAAACTGTATTATATAATAATTCGTCCTATCTCACAAACCAGCTGTTTACGCTATATAGACAAACAATCGCTGTTTAGCACATATATATACAAATTATACAAGGATATACAAGAAATATTTAAAATATTGTACAAAGTAAACATTACAAAAAATAATACTAAAATCACAAAAACAATTTATATAACGTATAAATCAATATGAAAACAGAAATAAATGAATTTGTATGCTACAACATCGAAAATTCTCTCAGCATTTGCATGAACACATCAACGATATAAGCCCCTTGGCTGTGGCGCTAGTGTCTACGTGAAAGCACAATTTTCCATTGTTTTAAATTAGTTCCTGGATTCGTCACGGGACCTAATTTGTGGAAACAAATCTACTATTACTTATCTACTTTTTACCTTCTTTACCAGGTTTCCCCGAAAGAGGCTAGGCCTAGTGGGGGAGTTACCATTAATTCTCTGTATGTGGCTGTATCTGTAAAATATTGTTTTTGTAATTCTTTATTTGTATAAAATGTGTCAAATTATGCGTTCTAGTATATAAACAAATTCTTTCTTCCTTTCTTCTTTAAGCCAACCGTTTATACTATCGGAGGATGAATTATAGTGTAAATGCTGGATTTCCCTCGAGATTTGCTGACTTGTAGGTAATAATAATTGGTGGACACAGCGCCATCTAGCCCCAAACTAAACTAAGCATATCATGACAACCAGACAACTGATATAATACTTAAACACTTTTTAACTTACAAACTTATTATACATATTAACACCCAGATACAGAACAAACATCTATGTACGTCACACAAATGTTTCTCCTGGGTGGGAATCGAACCCGCGACCTACAGCGCAGAGGGCAGGGTTACTACCAACTGAGCTGTGAGGCCAGTCAAAAGCTCACAAATACGTAAGTAAATTTACGCATCGAGAGACTCTCGTTCGGCGTGGAACTTCCCGATTCCCTCTCCATCCTCCCTGGAGTCTTGCATCCTGGAGAAGTTGTACTGCTCTTTGTTCCGTAATTTTATCAGCTCGCTCTTCACTGTCATTGTAATGCACACGTGGAGCACTGAAACAAACATGATTACAAGGTTCAAAGTCAAAAACTTTATTTCCATAGAATTCATAAAGAAATGGCTTGGAAACGTCAATTTACGTTCTGCACTCAATACAGTCTGGCTTTGTTATTAAGCCTAGATCCTGGAGGGATTGACAGGCCTCACAGATCAGTTCAGATCTGCCTTCTGAACTGTAGGTCGTGGGTTCGATTCCCAACCAGGACAAATATTTGTGTGACAAGCAATGATGTTTGTTCTGTATCTGGGTTTTAATTTGTACTTATATATATTTACAAAAAAATTGTATGTATTCTATCAGTCATCCGGTTCCCATGGTAAAAGCTGTGCATAGTTTGGGGCTAGATGGTGATGTGTGAAATGCCCACTTATATTTATTATTTATTTATTATCTTTGGAACATTTATAAATAAATATGGTTCCACCCTTCTCAATCTTTACACGAAACTTGTTATTTCTACTCCGGTAGTCTAGTGTTAATCTTAATATATAAAATCTCGTTTCACAGTGTTTGTAACCAAATTCTTCCGAAACAGCTTGAGCGATTTTTATGTGTTTTTTGTGTATTATGTACCTATATTCCAGCTCCGAAACAGCTTGACCGATATTTATGTGTTTTTTTGTGTATTATGTACCTATATTCAGTACGTCTGAGAATAGAACGTAAACTATTTTTCATACCCCTAAGTGACATGGTTGGTCCACCCCAAAAATTGATTTTATTTTTAGGTTTTTTTTTTCTGATTGTCTTTAAAAAATACATACAACCCTAAGTTTTCACCCTTCTACCACCAATCTCTGCAAAACAACGTTTCCCGGATCAGCTAGTATATACAAAATGGTATGCCAGACTTACTTATATATAGTATGCCGATAACGGTATACAAGGCGCCCGCCGCTGGCTCCACTAGCAGGATATTCACACAAACTATCGTTACTAGAACAGTCTCCACTGTCATCGCGTAGAACTCGTACAAATAAAACACGCGAAGTATATTGTAGCTTTTCTGGAAAGAGCATAAATATAAACAGTTAATTGACAACTAGAACCCATTACTTGATCAAGCTGAGTTGAATAAACATTATGCGGGTTTAAAATTATCCTAAACAGGAAAGCTGCTATAACTGGCCTCACAGTTCTGTTGGTAGTAACTCTGTTCTTCCCTTCTACGCTATAGGTCGTGGGTTCGATTCCCACCCAGGACAAATATTTGTATGACGAATATAGATGTTTGTTCTGTGTCTGGGTGTTAATATGTATTATATGTATGTATTTACAAAAAAGTATACATGTATTATGTCAGTTGTCTGGGCCCCATGATACAATTTTTATATTATTATTGTATCTTGAAGTATCATATATTTTTCTTTTGTAAATACCGTCATAACATTGCAATACACTTAACAGGAGACTAAGTTATAAGGTGTTCTTATTGAAATAAGACCCAAAATGTACACTTTATGCAATATCTTGTATCTTAATTTCCCCATGGTTCATACCTTATGAATCTAGGTATCTAAAGGAAATAGTGAGGCACCCAACTGACCTTAAATATGCCAGCTACGAGAGCTACCAGGAACCCTACGTCAACTACCAGAGCTACCGCTAAAAGGCACATTGGATGTATTATAGATAACTTCCTAATGAATGCCCGGTGATCGTAGCTGTGGAGGATAGCTATCACTAGGATCAGGTAGCTCAATGCCAGGGTATCCGCCACCTGAAAATAAAAAAATAACAATTGTATCTTTCGTTAATTTTTGCTTTTGTTACAGGTTTTCCCAAAAATCATGTTTGTCATGTTTATGGCTTCACGTTGATTTTCTGGACCACTTTATAATAATAAAAATAACTTATTTATTTCGGAATAACTAAAATAACATTTATGAAATGCAAAAATTTACGAAACATGAACTACTGTAAGCCAAAATAATTATTTCCATTATTTGGTTTCTATTCGATGTCTACATCCATTACGTTTGCAAATGCTTTAATTTTATTTCTACGAACATAATTTGTAAGGTGTTTAATAGATACATGTATTAGAGACAGTAAATGTGTTATTATTATTATTATCATTATATCTATAATTGCTCTGAGCTCCATCAGTACGTGAAAACGTCTTTGCTTTTCATGGAAAGCATTTTTCGCATAGGAATTGGTTAAAATAATGTATCAAGTACAAAGAGTCGGTAAATTAGCAGAACAAAAAATAAATTCTTTAAATATACATGAAAAAACTTACTATTTTTATATACGCCCATGTCTGCAAACACAATCGCAGAGGTATACAGTAGCAGCACTTCCTAAACAAAGGTTCTTCCCTCGTGATAGAAAATACATTTATCATTGTTTACGACAGTAGTGTTGGCCACCGACCACTAACACTTGAAATGTGCGCGCTCGAGCGTGCCCGGAACGCGACTCACTCAGACGGTCAGTTATTTTTAGATAGAGATCGTAATTCGTTTGTATGAATAAACAACCATACACAATATACAAAGAGTGTACTTACGTTCTGTTTCGCGAAAGAAGTCGACTAAGCAAGTCACTGTATGAATAAATATTGGTGGACATTTCACACAGCGCCATCTAGCCCAAAGTAAGCTAAGCGTAGCTTGTATCATCGGAACTAGACAACTGATATAATACTAATATACTTTATTGTAAATACATACATATTGACACCCAGACCCAGAAAAACATCTATATTCGTCACACAAATGTTTGTGCTTGGTGGGAATCGAACCCACGACCTACAGCGCAGAAGGCAGGGTTACAACCAACTGAGGTATGTTGCCAGTCCGAATGAAAATAAATATTAACTATCATTTATTTGTTTAGCAAGCTGCGATTAGTAGCAACGATTCCTAAGAGATTTAACTGCATTACCTACATTATTAAACAAAGGATGTCCCTACAGGGTAGGGGTAGGGGTATCATGCGTGTGCATTGTGCATGTTATTGACGAACTGTTCTATATATAGATCACAATGAACTGATAAAGATGGTGATTCAATTGGCTTCAAACCAAACTAATGGCAGGATCACGTATTTTTTAGGTATTTCGACAAAAAAACCGCTAAACATGGCGTTCGAGAGGCATCCATAGACAATTTTAATCAAGAAATCATGGGTTTTATTCCCACCCAGAACAAACACTTGTGTGACTAACCTTAAGTCGAGTAAGACGAACTTTAAGTTTTGTGCAGTGGAAACTTAAGGCTTTTACGCAATAAGTAACAACAAACTAATTTAAATCATATTTAATTAGCAGGTCAGTAATATATGGTCAAACTGACAATATGTAAATAATATAAATAAATAAATATTGGTGGACATTTAACACAGCGCCAATCTAGCCCCCAAACTAAGTTAAGCATAGCTTGTACTATGGGAACCAGATGTCTGTAGAATATTTATATCCATTTCTGAAAATATACGTACATATAGATAGATACATATTAATACCCAGACACAGAACAAACATCAATGCTCGTCACACAATGTTTGTCCTGGGTGGGAATCGAACCCACGACCTCAGAAGGCAGAATTACTACCAACTGAGCTGTGAGGTCAGTAAATAATAAATTAATAAAGTAATATCTCATTTGAACCACTACTTAATTACGACTCCACCACGATTTTCTCATCAAGTATATTGTCTTCTTCACTGGCAATCTGAACAGTTTATTCTCGTGTTTCGTCTTCTCTTTCTTCGATGGTTTCACGAGGAGGATGAAGGGTTTCAGTTGTTTGAACCTCTCCGTCAACATTTTCATTAAGGGAAATTTGAATCTGGTCAATATGGATAGTGCACTCTGCCTCGGCCGCGTGGTTAACGAATCTGAATTTGCAGGATTCTGCCAATTTTTTGACGTTACTCCTAAGGATTAGTAGCATGTAAATCTGAATGGCTGAAAACAGAAAAAGAGTAGGGTGTTTTTTACGGCGTAAAGATAAAAGATAACTGGATATATTATTTTTCAGAAACATGTGTTATTTACATTACGTGGTGGCGTGCCATAATATTTTTATATGAATACAAAGTTAATAAAATAGGAAATAATGAGAATTTTATAAAATTACAATTTGGTCCTTTATTCCTAATGTTAAATAACTAAGTAATCTAAACAATTACATAATATATAATAAATTAAATATTAAAGTAATATTTGTCAAGAGCATAATAAATTCATGTTTTGAAATCTACTTCTGAATAAATTAGTATTTAATTCCTTAAAGCATTTAGCTTACTAGGTTTCTTTACTGACTATAAAAATGCCAGTTGGGAAACCAAAGAGCCCGTTCGATTCCCAGCTGAGACAAATATGTGTGAGCTGTGAGCTCTTAATTAATTTAATACCAATTAAGCTTCCACCCCTAATTAGGTTCCATTTGAATGAATACTATAAAACTTACCAACACTTGCTACCATAAAGGCCGAACACAGCGCCAAATCGTACCAGATTTCTGAACGATTGAGATCGTATCTATAGCTGTATAATTTCAGAACAATGATAACTAAGTAAATCAATACAAATAATACTATAGGGAAGCATGAGTACGCTTGAAACATTTTCAGCAGCTTTAAGTCTTTCTGAAACAAAAATAATAGTTAAATGTTTAACATGCAAATGTAATTTTTTTATGTTCCAATCTTGCAACTGAATTTTAAAGCTGTTATTCTTAACCGATTGATCTGCAATTAGGAAAATATTAACGTCACAGGCAGCCCTTGTGCCAAATTCGTCCGGGGATGTAGATACTGTACCACACCTATTTCTGCCGCCAAGCAGTAATACGCATAACAGTGTTCCAGTTTGAAAGGTGTGGTTGCCGGTGAAATTACAGGACACGGTCGCAGTACAATGTGACGTGTTCCCATACCTAAGTAGAGGAGACCTAATATTTTTTGTTAAGGGCAGAGGTGACCGCTGAATATCATTCATACAGAAAACATCTCTACTTCGACAGCGTCACTCTTTTAAGGCTAAAGAAACAGTTTTCTCTCTGTGCAGAGTTTTTGAACGCATTTCAAATAAATAATTTTAATGTTGGAATGTCACATTAAAAAATCTTACCGAATGCCCACCAATTAGTGCAATAATATTCATTAACAGATCAGTTAGCAGCACCAGCAAACACAGTACAGTGATAATTCAGTCAATGGACACCACCGGTGGATATCTCATCACAATAAACATCAATATGGTGACTGGAATTATCATCAGTAAGCACAAAATCTGAAATTAAAATCCTATTAATATTATAAACGTGAAAGTTTGTATGGATGCTTGTTACTCTTTCACGCTCAAACGGCTGAATGGATTTGGATAAAATTTGGTACCAAGATAGCTTATATCCTGGCTTAACACATAGGCTAGGTACTTTGGTCCCGGAAAAGTGCAGTTTTCCCGTGGGTTGACTTACTCACCGCGGGGAATACCACGGGGCGCAGCTAGTACTCTATAAATAATCATATTATTGCATACATAATACTGGCCTGAGATAATACTGTGTGCCATAAGACTGGCCTCACAGCTCAGTTGGTAGTAACCCTGCCTTCTATGCTGTAGGTCGTGGGTTCGATTCCCACCCAGGACAAACATTTGTTTCACGAATATAGATGTTTGTTCTGTGTGTGGGTGTCAATATGTATTATATGTATGTATTTACAAAAAAGTTTATAAGTATTATATCAGTTGTCTGGTTCTCATGACACAAGCTATGCTTAGCTTACTTTAAGGCCAGATGGCGCTGCATGAAATGTCCACCAATATTTATTTATATATAATAAATGCACTAGTATGTTACTGGTATCATCAATTAATTTATGATAAATATATTTTTATCGATTTTGCGTTTGAACTGAATAAGTCCATGAACAGTTTAAGGTTTTTTATTAATTAACAAAGTAACACTACAACTACAATAACTAATATTACAACAGAAACTTACCACTCGAACATAAATCCATAGCAGAAAGCCATATCTTGCTGGAACACATCCACAACACCTTTTAATATCCGGTAAGTCCACATACATATTGTTACTACCAACGCTTGAACTCATATAATATTATCTCAATGTTTTCTGTTTATATTCAGTTGTTATCAGGTTATTGTAAGGTCCAACTTAATGGATGATATGAGAGAGCAATGCTGGGAATTGTGACGAAAACATGTAGTAACATATGACAGGCCTCACAGCTTAGTTGGTAGTAACTCTGCCTTTTGCGCTGTACGTGGGTTTGATTCCCACCTAACACAAACATTTGTGTGACGAATATAGATGTTTGGTGTCTGGGTGTTAATATGTATTATATGTATTTTTAAAAAATAATCCTAATTCTTTAACTCTTATTTGACCTCCGTGAAGTTCGCACTAAAACTCGATATGGGATACTCTGGGGGTGAAATTTCCTTTCTTGCTGTGTGCTTTCCTATAAGTAACAGACCTCTAAAGTTCAAGTCTCTAGGACGCTGGTCCTAAACCGTAGAGCCAGCTGCCGGTTTAAGGCGTTGTATGTCAGTCAGTCAGTCATACATCCTGTGATATATACATCATGCATGTATTGTATATATCACAGGATGTCTGACTATATATAATATAGATTTACTAAATTGATTTAACTTATGTGAACTAAAGAGGTTTCATCGAAGGAATTTTTAGTTTTCTCATATTCTTGGCTTGGAGTCACTTTTGAAAGACTAATTCTAGTTAGATCTAAAATAAATACTCAAATGAATTTCAGATCACTTTATTACTTACAGAGGTTTTCAATCGTAAATCTAATTTTGTAAGTACTACATACCCTTATCTAATACTTTAAATTCTTTAAGTCTCGACTGTTCGTTTAACTTAAAGTAATCCGATGCCAACTTTGTCAAAAATGGCATTACAAAGAATTGTAAATTTTTTTTTTTTTCTTTTGTTAATGTCACATATTGAACACAAAAATTTGTTATAAAAGTGTAAAAGAAAATTGAGAATCGATCTTATAGACAGTTTTCAAATCCAAATATATTATGATGCGAATCATAAGCTTATCAAAAATGATGGCAGTGGCTATAGTCACTCTGAGTCCGATGTGTGGTCCTCTTAACAATGTTATAGGAACCCATCATAACTTAATACATTTCAAAGTCTAGCATAATTGCCGTTAAGTTTTCTCTTTCGTTCCTCACTTTCCACTTCAGGCATCTCCTGATCCAGGATTTCGTGTTCCACCTCATAGCCGGGGTCGCTGTTCTGCACGTAGGTATCTGGTTGGCTCATGACGCACTCCACTCTATCAGCGTTGTTCACGAACTGGAATTGGCAATTGTTCTCCAGCTTAAGGATCTCGCTTCTATTCACCAGAATCAGGTAGATTTCCCCAACTGTAATATAAAAAAACATGATTAATTATATGATAATTTCGTTGGACATTCCACACAACGCCATCTAGCCACAAACTAAGCATAGCTTGTACTTTAGGAACCAGACGACTGATATAATACAAAAATGTTTTTTTGGAAATATTTATTTTTATTACATACTACACCTAGACACAGAAGAAACATCTATGTTCATTACACAAATTTTGTTCTGGGTGGAAATCGAACCCACGAACTGCAGCACAGAAGGCAGAGTCGCTATCAAAGTCATAAAATATTATATCTATTACAGCAGACGAACTCAAGTCCATCCGGAAAAATACTGGCACCATACCAATTTTTCTCTCAATACAGCAAATTACTAGCCTTAATGGGTTCCACCTAATATTTATATAGCTGTCTATGAAACTGCAGGCAGGTATTTATATTATTTAATCATTTTATTACTATAATTTTTCCTTTTAATTATCTTCAAGTTTCATATTAAGGGCTGTTCGTTTTGGAAATATTTTGGAGAGGCATGTTTAGCAGTGGACGTATATTGGCTGGTTTAATGAAGATCAATGTAGACTTTCAGAAGACTCTTAGAGGAAGCTTACCAATATTAAGTAATCCAAGAACAATGCTGGGTCTGGTGGCTAAAGCCATTGACAACAGCCCGTAGGTACTATAGGAGACCATCTCCGCAGCAGTAGAGAGGATGAAGCCCAGTATGTACAGCACGAGCATACCGATTGAATAGTATTGGAACACCACAGATGAGGATTTTTCTGAAAAATATAATTAAAATAAATAAACCACTAAATATTATTAGAAATTACGCACAGTAATAATAATGGAAGACATGTCACACAGCGCCATCTAGCCCCTAAGTACTACCCCCCTTCTGTGCTGTAGGTCGTGGGGTCGATTCCCAAGGACAAACATTTGCGTGACGAACATAGATGTTTGTTGTGTCTGGGTGTTGATATGTATTATATGTATTTACAAAAATGTATTATAATTTTTATATCAGTTATCTGGTTCCCATAGTACAAGCTATGCTTACTTTGGGGCTAGATGGCGCTGTGTGATATGTCCAACAATATTAAGATATTATTATTATTATTAATTGCACGTCTCAGTTTTAGTTATAAATAAATTTATTTACTTCTTATTTAATATCAATTCTCACCTTATGTCCGCCAACCAGTAGCACAATAGTAAAAGCCATATCGACTGATATGACTAAAAGAAATATTGAGAGGATCACCACCGCGAGCTTGATCGACCAGATTTCTTTGATGTGTTCGTCAAACAGCAGTGTTCTCAGGTAGACCACCAGATGTATTACCACTGGTATGAACACTAGTATTGCCAGGAACTGAAAGAATAAAAGAAACTAGTTTTGGAAATAAAGTTATTTTAATAATAATGGTGGAAAATTCACACAGCGCCATCTAGCCCCAAACTAGTCATAGTTTATAATATGGGAACCGGGCAACTGATAGTATGCATATATACTTTTTGTAAATACATACATATAATACATATTAACACCCATACATACATAGTAGCAGTAGAGTTCGTGCAAATTTATATCCATTATTGCAGCCTACTTGGCTGCAAAAAGGAAGTCGTTAACGTTACTGTGTTCCGGTTTTTGGTAAATCTGAATTTTATATGTAATCTTTATAAATAAATCCTTCCTGCCTAGCACTTGTCAACTTTGGAATGAATTTCGAATACGATGGGGTACCTACAGGATAGGTAACGCTTTGCCATCCCCGAGAATGCAAATGTATGTAACAACTTAACATCAGGTGGGCCGTCTGCTTGTTTGCCAACAATCTCATAACAAAAAATAATAATATTAAATTATTTAATTAATTAAATCTGTATCACTTACCAATTTCACATATCCAGAGAACAGGATTCCATATCGAAGAGGAATGCAGCAACAACACCGTTTGAACTCTAATAATTCAACTCTCATTTTGCGAAATGTCCACTCTATACCTCTAGATATTAATTAGAAATTACAACTTTTCACTATGGTTTTAATACCTTCAGTAAATATTAAAGTTTGTAGTTAATTAGTTAATTGGAACCATAACTTTACTAAGACTTCAGACCACATAAATTATTTCGACTATTTCTTTGATTTCAATAGTTGTTTTACGTTTTCAAAAGTATTGTCCTCAAAAACAACCGGAGGCGACTGAAATATGAAACTCTACTTTGAACTTTGAATTCAACACACTATATAACGTATTTTTAAATGAGTATTAATCAATTTTTTTAACTATATACTGTATTTTCCAACTACCTAGCAGTTCGCTTTGAAACATAATCTAAGACTGGTTTATCAGTGTTATACTGTTTGAACTTACTGAACTAACCGCTCGTCTGCACCAACAAACGTGCGTAGTTATCTGTCGGTTAACATGACAGATAAAATGCGAATTCATTTCAACAAGCATCGGTTAATCTAACAGGCTGTTAAATGACCATTACTATTCGATACACGCTGATCTTATTATGTTAATGATTCTGTGCCCTGGATGTCAAATAACCAGAACAGATAAGGGTGCAAACGTAAACAAAATGAACAAATACGTTCTTGATTGGGGAAACTTGCAATTCTATTATTTGTTATTGTGATTTGTATTTTTTTTATAATGTTTATCAGCTGTTTATTCCTGGAAGATGTTTTATATTTGTATTGGAATATTTGTCCGGAAAAAATATGACGACTTAGGTATTTCTTGAGCGATCACAGTTTGTGTAGCGTAACGCAATAAATGAAAATACATAGAAAGAGGTTAGCATGTCAGTACTTAAAACCGCTTATTTTATGGTAAATTATAATATTTATTGAAAATATTAAATGAAGCCATTAGTGGTTGATATTAGGACAGTGAATTCGATTTGGCTGGCATTAAACCGCTACATTAAAATCTAATTTGTTAACTCTTATTGACTGACTTCCCTTTTTTTAAAAAAAAAACATGTAATAGGTGAAAAAGGTGTAGTTGCCGGTGAAATTACAGGCACATGAGACATTCCACCTATACATCTCATAGTTACGGGCGCATACGATGCGACTTGGCTCTTGTCGTATCTAGTAAGGGAGGACCCAAGCCGCATCGGTTGTTATGTATGGGCCGAGGTTACCACTTACCACCAGGTGGGCCGTCGGCGTCAGCTCGTTCCGTTACTATAGCATAAAAAAAGATAGAGATGATGATATTAATATTAATAAGATTAATAGATAAAGATGCCGTTTAATTGAGTTACTATTGGCACAAAGAAAATCATTTCATAATTCACTCAAATTCATATTCCTCATTTCTTCATATCTTCTTGATTTGAGAAAGTGTTGAAATAAATTCTTCACTAAACACTAGTGCCAGTCATTCCCACCAAGCCCACTCTCAGCCCTCGAAAGCTAGAGCTAGACTTCTGTCGTGCGAGCTGCGCCTTCCTCACTTCCCTGAGTTTGAACACCTCGCTCTTCACCAGAACCATCAAGTAAGTTTGTAAACCTGAAACCAAAGTTATTTCTCAATCAGAAACATATAGATTTTTTTCAAATTTTTAATGTACTGTTGATTTCGTTAACGAAACAATAGCCATTTGGACTTCTAAACAGTGTGTTCTCTCATGAGAGAGAGAATATGAATTCTTATAGATTTTTTCGACATTCGTTTATTTGCAACTAAAACAGATGATACCAAATAAATAAACATAGAGAAATATTTACACAAATCAGAGGGAACATATAAATTAAATAATAATATCGGTAAATAGATACGTAAATAGATTCAGGCCTTTAGTTCACGCCTTTAACTCCGAAGGAGTAGGTAGAGCCTCAGTAGGCCACTTGTGTATCATCTTGTGGGTAATGCTATCGTGGAAACGTAGACGTGACGAGGTGTGAGCGCGTCACCGCCAATATTTTCTCACGAATAACTCGGATAACACTTTCTTCCTTGTCCTATCCGGTTTTCTCACGATGTTTCCATACACAGTTTTGTGAACGTGTTATTGCATAAATCTTTCAACGAAAAAAACTAATTCGCTCTAACGAAACTGAAATAACTAATTGGTACAAGTCGGGGTTTCAACCAGCTACCTCCGGATTAAAACAAGTGATCAGTACCACTGGGCCACCATGCACTCGCCACCTAAAGTTCCCACTGTTGAGAAACAGGTATAATATTAATAATAATAATAATAAATATTGGGGACATTTCACACAGCGCCATCTAGCCCCAAATTAAGCTAAGCATAGCTTGTATCATGGGAACCAGACAACTGATATAATACCTATTTTATTTTTTTGTAAATACATACATATAATATAAAATTAACACCCAGACAGATCAAACATCTATATTCGCCACACAAATGTTAGTCCTGGGTGGGAATCGAACCCACGACCAGAAGGCAGGGTTACTACCAACTGAGCTGTGAGGCCAGTCAAAGTGTATTATCGAAAAGCGATAGTGATACTCACAAATATTACCCAGTCCAAATATAGCCAGGGTATAGTAGTCCAGGGCAACGAGCCAGGCGTTGTGGAAGAGCATATAGTAGAGCATCTGGAACCGCTGCATGTTGCAGGCAGTCAGCGTGATCACCAGACTGTACACGGCGAGCATTGTGACGCTGTAGAAGAAGTACACTTCCAGCATTTTCACGTTCCTCTGGAAGCAGATGCGAGGAAAGAGTTTGGAATTGCACCAAATGTACCAATTGTACAGCTATTCGTGTCAAAGGTATTGTTTTTTTTCATGTTGTTGCGGACTCTTTCAAGAGCAGTAGAAGTGCCAAGTTCGCCCGGAGAAGTACTGCCGCCACACCTGGTAATCTACCGCCAAGCAGTGATGCTGTGTTCCGGTGGAAGGGAGTGGGTGCCGGTGAAATTGCAGGCGCATGAGACGTAACATCCCAGTCTCGGGGTGATGGACGCAACGCAATGAGACTTGAGTCGTCTCGTACTATGGAGAGGACTTAAGTGGTATTCTATGGGCGGCGGTTACCGCTTAACATCAGGTGGGCCGTCAGCTCGTTTCGCCACATCAGACATAAAAAAAAAACATAAGAACTGTCCTGGTTTATCTTATCAAGTTCAAATTCATACCTTATGTGCTGCGGTGATAAGAATCAAAGTGAATATGAGGTCCAGCAGCTCTGGGACAGTGGTAGTAACGTATTCCAGGAAAGTGACGGCGTGTTCGTAAGACTCGGGAACTTTACCGAATATCTTAATTGCTAGGTATATGAAAGTAATCCCAACTAGGAGGGACAAGACCTGAAAATATTGATCAATTTATCTATGAGGAAAATGAAGAATTACGGTGAAATTACAGGCACATAAGACATAACATCTTTACGTCTCAGAGTAACAGTAACATATAACATATAATACGACGTGGATTTTATTGTATCTAAGTATAATAATAATAATAATATTCTCTAATCTTCTTGTATCATGGGAACCAGACAACTGATTTATATCACATAGATTATATAATTTTTATATAAAAACATACACATAATACATATTGACACCCAGACAGAACAAACATTTATATTTGTCATACAAATGTTTGTCCTGGGGGGAATCGAACCCACGACATATAGCGCAGAAGACCAGGTACCAATTGAGCTATGAGGCCTGTCAAATATCTCCTGTTACAGATAAGCTGCAGATTTTATTACGTATTTGAAATATTTAATAACCCCTTTTATGTATTTGATAGCTATTATTAATAAGGCTTTTTTATATAATAATAATAAAATAAAATAACTATTACTTACCAATTTTGCGTATCCCCATAACAACAACCCTTGTCTAACCGCTAAACAATAACAGAAACTTTCTAGATTTACAGCCATCTTTCAAAATTTGTTGCAAATGTGAGGTATTTGAAAACGTCTTACATCAATAACTCGTGGATTATTACTGAACTTTTAACCTTCGAACGAAAACATGCACTTCAGACCTGAAGTTTAGATTATCAGTTCCTAGGTGGGAGAGGGCTGATAATATAACAACAAATGAACTTCCCTTATGTGAAGTTGGTTAAATTGTTGTACGTACTTGAAATGTTGCATGCTGTAAAGCGGACTATGGATTAACGAATTTTTTATTATGAACTATATGTATACCTAGGTATTTGCGCAATAAATTAATCAGTTTTTTTATTGCACTCCTTGCCTGCGTCTTTATTTAACTATAATCTGAAGGTCTCATGAGGAGAGTGAATAGGTATCTTCTAGGCGCGCATGCTACATCGTAGACTGTATCGTCACTTTACATCACCTGAGATTTATGGACAAATGTGGCTAACATTAAACATATAAATATATATATTAATTTGGCAAAAAAAAACGATTCAAAATTTTTTTACTTCATAATTTTCAGCCTTTTACGGAAGCCTAAAAAGCGAAATGTGAAATAAAACATAGTCGAGATTCACAAGTTCTGTATTACAGGGGATTTCCCCCGTCTCCGAAGGGCGGTGGATCCAGCGCCACTTCGGACAGGTGGTTTACGTAGAGGAACTGTCCCCGCTGGTACTTCAGTTTCTGCAGTTCCGACCTTATCAGCAGCAGTAAGTAAGCTTGTAATACTGTAACAAAATAAAACGGTATGTTTATTAAAATAACGTAAACCCAGCGGATCTGGGACCTCGAATTATGTTCGTCATTATTTGCACTGGTAACTTACTTCATTCAGTATAAATCATTACTTAGGACAAATCGATTAAAATTACCATCATGAAGATTATTACCCTAACCTAAAACCCTCATAGTAATTTTCATACTACTAATGAAGATGTAGTGGCGAGGATTGAGACGGGTATGCTCAGATGGTTTGGACACGTAGAGAGGAAGAATGAAAGAAGAATGACGAAACAAGTGCATAAGGCGAGTTGAATGGAAACGGTGGAAGGGGTAGACCTCGGCGTACATACTTAGACCAAATCGGTGACGTTTTGGAAAAGGCCAGGTCAAAAGTACCTTAAACCGACGAGCGTGCATGAAGAATGTGATGAGAATAGATGAAGTTAAGAAGGTATGCCAGGATCGTAGCAGGTGGAAAACCATGATCTCTGCCTACCCCTCCGGGAAACAGGATTTTATGTATGTATTTGTACTACTTACGGAATCCAGAGAGTGCAAGGCAGAACTCAAAAGGATCGAAGTAGAAATCCTGGTACTGGTTCTCAAACCTGACCACTACAAATGTGAGGCACGCGGCGACTGTCGTCATCAACCCGTAGTAGAAGTATATTCGGATGAGACGGGGCTGCTTCTGGAAACGAAATTAGTTTTTCAGCTAACCCTTCGCACAGCGCCATCTAACCCCAAACTAAGCATAGCTTGTACTATAGGAACCAGATGACTGATACAATACAATATATACTTTTTTGTAAATATATACATATAATACATATTAACACCCAGACACAGGACAAACATCTATCTATATTCGTCACATAAATGTTTGTCCTGGATGGGAATCGAACCCACGACCTACAGCGCAGAAGGCAGATTTACTGTCGACTGAGCTGTGAGGCCTGTCGATATAAGTATCGATAATAAGTACAAACTATGCTTAAAAACAAATATTCTTATTTTCATTATGCTAGACGATGCTCACCGTATGCGCTCCGACCAGAAGTACCACATTGAATATCACCTCCAGTGAATACAGCAGATACGGAAGCCACATCTGTGTGAAGATGCCGACCCCCCGGTAGATCGCCATGGTGTGGGAGGTCAGGGAGTAGCCGTAGTCAAGCCATGCTTCCAGACTTATGATTAATAGGGTGAACAACTGTAAGTAAAACATAATATATTATTATTGCATTCTATCTATCAACTGGCCACACAGCTCAGTTGGCAGCACACATTTATGTGACGAACATTGATGTTTATTCTGTGTCCGGGTGTTTTTATGTATGTATTTATAAAAAAGTATATAAGTATCTACCAGTCATGTGGTTCCCATAGTACAAGTTACTCATAGTTTGGGGCTAGATGGCGCTGTGGGAAATGTCCATCAGTATTTATTATTATTATTTTAAGCCCCCGTACGAAAATTTGATGGGTGCTAAAATCGAGCGTTACAAAGCTTTAAGTTATAAAATAAAATATGTAAAACTTTAATTTATTCAGTGACAATCGCACTCAAAGAGTCGAGTCGCGAAATGGAACTGACATGCACAATTTTTTATTAAGCTGAAGTTTCGGAGCAGTTCAAAGGCCCCCAAATTGTTCTTGTCTTTTTTTTATGTTATACAGTTACGGCCCACGGCCCACCTGGTCTTAAGTGGTAACCTCGACCCATAACCGATGCAACTTGGGTCCTCCCCTACTAGGTACGACCCAAGTCGCGTCTAATGCGCCCGTAACTCTGAGACCTTATTCTCTTAATGTTCCTGTGCGCGAATAGTGTTCGTTTGTGTAGTGTAGTTTGCTCGAATGGTTCGAAAATATCGGCAGTATAAGTTATCTAATTTTACGTGGTGCAAAGCCGTGAATTTAAAGAGGATAAGTATAATTTACTGATATAGAACTTTCTGTATGTATAGGTACATTTGTTGTTACTTTTTGCTAAGAAGATTCAAGAATAGAGGAATTTAATGTCAAATTTCCCACTCGCAAGTAAATATATCAATCTGTTCTGTGGTAACTGGAGCAAATGACGTTTCTGGACTAATTTTACTCGGTGTATGGTCGATATTTTAATATTAAACACTCAAATACTTACCAAATTCAAATATCCAAAGATAAGAATCCCATAGCGCAGAGGAACACATAAACAGCATCTCCTACAGTCCGGGATCTCAAAATGCATTTTTTGATTCACCTATCTGCGCAGTTGATAAAACCTTTTTCTTGTTGTTAAAAACTTCTTGTACCAAACTTTTTAAATCATTCAACTATAAAGAAGAACATCGTTTGTTTTTTTTTACTGTTGGTGGCGTTATGTCAGTCTATTCTGCCACTCGACGCGCGTATGATTTGAGAGGGAAAAGACCAATCTGATATGAATGCTTGGTGCAATTATCTTATTTACCAGTCTACGTTCGAGGAAATGACATTGTGTCATGAACTTTATTGTACTGGAGTTATTGTGGACTCATTTATCTTGCGAGTTCGTAGCCAAAACAATAAGCAAGTTCATATTATGAAACTACGAGAATGTACAGGTTAATCGTTTTGAGGTTATAGTCATTGTAGGTCGACGGTCTTTGCGTTGCATGGAGAATAATACATTTATTTAGGGTTTATTGTAAAAATCGTTGATGTGAAACTCATTTTTATAGTATTATAGATGACACCTATATAACTTTGCGCAGAAATATCTGAGCATAAGACTTTTGACCTCGATCAAAGATAACTCAGGGTTCTGTATTCATACGTACCGTTGTATCCTCTTTGTCATTTATAAAGAGTAAGCAAATATGGTTATTTAAAAAAGAGATATCTATATTAAGATAGATATCTATAGATAGATACCTATATTTTGAAAAAGATGATTTTCTTCTAATCCTCAGGTATTAGAAGTTAAGAGTTGCTACGAATTTGAGGACAGGAAACAGGAATTTTATTAATATTATCTTTATTTATAAAATATACAAATATATCACAATTTCATACACTTAAAAACCTATTTACAAAATTTAAAAGTACATGACTAAAACATGATATTTGACTGTGCTACGGAACTACGTACCAGAGCAGTGACATTATTTCCCCAAATACACTAGTTGTTATGCTACTAAAACCTACTACTTACACTACTCAGCTCATTTTCACTTTAGTAGGAGTAGGTATCGCTTTTGTATAATTATATAAGTAATTAGCATATTTCCCCATTTTAGGCGTTTATTTTTTTATGAGAATATCATGAACCAGAATGATAGCTAGAACCTCGAACATAATGTTTGAACAACATTTGAAACATGAAACTTGAATGACGAAATAAACTACGCGGCAAATAGGCAAAGGGCTTTGTTTCTAAGCGCCTGGCTTCACACGCCATTATATATCCTTAAATAAAACCTACGGAGACGATTATATTGAAAAAACAGTGGCGTTGGGTCGTACAAATCAGGACAATGGTTGTATTGAAAAAAGAAAAGAAAATGGCGTCGACTTTATACCAGCCTCCTTACTTATGAAAAAGATTGAACCTCTTTTCGTTCTGTAAAAATATTACCATATAATTTTTTTTTTTTAACTACTCATTCAACCAGTCAGTCTCAAAATATCACACTACATTGGGGACGACAGTTGTGTTATTGTAAATCCCGTTGGACTCGATCTTGGGCTCTCCAGTTACGATCTGATGCAGTTGGTTGTCGTACACGTGTGGGCCAGACACTTCCAGCTTCCTGATGAGGCTGCGGACCAGGGTTATGAGGTAGATTTGCAAACCTGGAGATGAAATAACTTGAGTTTTAATATATGTTTAGGTATTCCTAAGTAATATGTGTGTAGTTGTAGTAGGTATGTAAATATCTAAATTAGCGTTTTTGGCTTTGAATTTTCAGTTAGGTACTATTCTATTCGAATCTCTGGTTCGAGAGAACCAGTGTGGTGAGAGGAATAAAGCACCTCAAAGAGACTCATTCTGTGCACTTTTGTTCAAATTTTCGGTTCTTGGGCATTTTGAGTTCCTCACGATGTTTTCTTCACCATTTTGAGAACGTGGGATTACATATTTTTTTAAGTGTAAAACCTCATTTTTATACATTGGGCCATAAGGCTCCCAAATTACGGTATTACCATCTCTTTGACCTTCGACTTAAAAGTCGCTAGTTTCTGTATAATCTACTTGAACGGATTGAGAGCAAAAAGCTCTCAAGCGGATTATTTCAAAGAGCTGAAGACATATTTTGTGCCACGGTTGGTAGAGTTAATTTGTGACTGGAATGTTATAAAAAACTTTACATTGAGGGAAAACCGTTATGAGGTACATTTTTTAATGCCTTGTCCACCGTCTTATCACTTCAAGTTACAAATCTACGCCTTCTAGTTTCATTTCCCAATTTATTTCTGTGTATTATTCATATTCTATTATATGGTACAATATCAAATGGATTAAAACCTTATCGCCCCAGTATTCAAAAAAATAATACCAGTTTTGAAATATTGCCTGCGGTAAATTGAAATATGGAGGACAAAACAAATGTGTTGAAAGATGAGGTAATCCTAAATTATCGTGTCAAGTCGACAATTGCCTAGTTGGCGTGTTCTATTAGTGGAATTTCTTATCTCTCTGTAAACGTTTACGGGCTTCCTTGGCTCAGTGGGTAGTAATCCTACCTGCCAAGCCAAGGGTCCCGGAATCGACCCAAGGGCAACCATTCCTTTGGTGTGAAACAGTCAAAGAGTTTCCTAAAAACTATAATGTGGAAGTCTTTAAGAGGAGAGGGAATAGGTTAGGTGAGTTGCGGTGAAATGTAAAGACTACTTATAACAAATGTAAGCATGGCTACTAAGGCCTACATACAGTTTATCTAATTAGTAAGTAACTGAAAACTGTTACGGTAATGGTTAGACAAGTAAACCATTATTATTTTTTATATACAAGGGGAATTCCCACGTATACTCATCTGCCTTCGGGATTAGGGATGAGTTATGTCGGACTCGTACCGACTTAACTCCTTGTTCCGTCTCTCACCGTGTGTTGGAGGCTACAGGTTAGCGAACATTCTACTGTAACCTCCTAAGTAAAGGTAGGCCAAAGAAAAGATAGATGGATTTCGTGAAAGACGATCAGAAAAAGAAAGTAGTGAGTGCTGAGATGACGTCTGAAAGAGGAAATGGAAGAAAAATACATGTTGTGCCGACCCCACCTAATATGGATAAGGGCTGGTGAAATTAACAAGGGTTGACTTACAAAGACCAGCAAAAGCGAAGGTGCACATTTCGATAATGCTTCCGATGAACATATTGTCCGAGTCGGACACGTCAACCAGCTGCATTATCAGTACAGCCACTGCGGTCGTCAGTGTGTAGTAGTAGAACGCGCGCAGGAAACGGATGGCTTTCTGTGGACAATTATGGTGTCAGAATCAGAATCAGAATCAAAATCAGAAAATATTTCGTCTGTAGCAATTAACATAGTATTATGTGAAAATCGATACTTTATGGTACAGCCGTTCAAAGTTTCAAATGTGAATAAAGTGAACTGAACACATACTACTTTTTCCACTTAGAAAAACAGAGATGGTTCATTTTAGAGATTTGATAATTTACGGAGGCATTTATAGTTTTATTATATATATATATATATATAGGCATCAAACTTATCGATAAGTACGCGTGACCTTATGTTTTGAATATTATTGCCGTTTCCAAGCAATTTCTTTATGAAATCTATGGAAATAAAGTTTTTGACTTTGACTTTGACTTTGACTTTGATTGTAAGGCATTTTATGCAATAAAATGAAAATCGCAATGTACATCCGACAATGTTAATTGCTACAGTCGATTTATTGTATAACTGTCGTATAAAAGGATCTTAAAATATGGTACAAGATTCGAACAGTTGTCCATTTTGGACATACAATAATGTTCTTTTGTCAAAAAACAAAAAAGAGTAAAAAGTGTACAAAAAATTACGTACAAATTACAAAAAAAAAAAAGTACCTACTCTGTGAGGTTGTAATATACTTCTGTAGTGGTACAGCCAGTGTACGGGTGAGCGGACCATTCACATTCAGACTCAGATAAATTTATTGCGAAAATGGGTATACATGTAGTTCACAAATAATAATAGGCTCCATAGTCCGCTTTACACTATGCAACGTTTAACGTAGGTACACACAATTTAAGCTTTAAGCTAAAATACAATATCCATTATTCCCACAACAAAGGGAATCTTAGTGTGGGTACTAGTGAACCTTTATCGTAAGCAATTATATTATGTGACTCATTTAACTGCTCAATATTGTATGTATAATTGTACCTTTATGCGCTGTAGATCCGTAGGTCGTGGGTTTGATTCCTACCCAGGTCAAACATTTGCGTGACGAATATAATAATGAAATATAATAATAATAATAATAATAATAGTGGACATTTCACACAGCGCCATCTAGCTCCAAAGTAAGCTAAGCATGTATTTACAAAAAAATTGATATATATGTATTCTAATCAGTCGTCTGGTTAACATAGTACACGCTGTGCTTAGCTTAGTTTGGGGCTAGATGGCGCTGTGTGAAAATTCCACCAATATATTATTATATAAATACATGCTCATATATAATGACATCAACTGAGCTATCCAAAGACTGTTTCCAACTATCTATAATTAGCTCACCTGATCCAATTCACTAAAATGTCGAATTATTCTCAAAACACTGGCCACATTGCCTCACGGATGGCATTGCACTTATTACTATATTTGCATATATTAGGTACCTTATGAGCTCCATAGATGAGTACCGCGTCGGAGATCAGCTCGAAGCAGTAGAATGCGACGCAGAGCTCCGTGGGCAGAACCATGTTTCTGCCGTAGAGCAGCCACTCCGCGACCGCCGCGTGGTGGACGCTGTAGCTGTACACGCCTACCATGAACGCGCTGAACAACTGGAACACGAACAATGAACACGTGAAACATCTGGCCTCACAGCTCAGTTGCTAGTTACTCTGCCTTCAGCGCTGTAGGTCGTGGGTTCGATTCCCACCCAGGACAAACATTTGTGTGACGAAGGTAGATGTTTATTCTGTCTGGGTGTTGATATGTATTTATATGTAAGTATTTACAAAAAAGTATAATAAGTATTATATCAGTTGTCTGGTTCCCATGACACAAGCTATGCGTAATTTACTTTGGGGCTAGATGGCGCTGTGTGAAATGTCCACCAATATTTATGTTTGTATGTATCTTAAATGTTGATCAACTCTCTGTGAGGACAAAATAGCATTTAAAAGCGAGAAACATACGAAGAAATATTATATTATAATAAGGATAATTTTCTGAGACTGTAAATAAAGAGCCACTTTGGCTCTTCTGCTTAATTTAATTTGTATATCTTACTTTTCTTATCTACTTATGTCTTACTTAATTCATTTAGACTTTCTTAGTTTTAAGTACTTATTTCCTTTTTAATTACTTTTCTATGTGTTATGGTAAATGTTATGTACACATATTATTGTCATATGTATCAGAACGGTCTTTTTGTTATTTTATTTTAGTTTAATTGTGTAATATTATATGATGTTTGTGTAAATAAATAAATAAATAAAGTAGCAGTACTAGGGCAGGGTAGGTAGGTAGGTAAAAATCGCGGAAATATAAAGTCAGTTTACCACTACGTATAATATTTTTCTCACAGCAAGCAATACAGTGACCTATCGACCCGAAAAGATTACGAATGGGACACTTGTGTACTGTTTCATACTTATCTTCGGGTACGTGCATCGTAAAGCAAAATACGATTCTTATTTTGCATATAAATACATTTCCCTCATTTCCCTGTTTCTTATCGTATTATTTATTATAATAAATTTATTTGATTGAAATGGCGGAAGAAGCAGTCTGCCTGAAAATCCCCTGTCCATAACAAAATAAATTCTTCTTAATCAAAAATATAATTACCCAGAAAAAAAGCATCTTTGCTTCGGACGAACGCTTCTTATAGGTATAGGCGAAGTACATTTAATGTTTTTGTAATAAAAACATACATAACTACTAATAATGTTATCATTAATTTTACTTGTTATTTCTATTGTAAATTATAAGTTTTTTTTAATATGGTTACTTTTAAGTTAGCATTGCATACTTTTCATATTTTTATATAAACACAGGAAGGTCAGGAATAAAGGATAAAGATAGAAATATACTTACTATATGAATATACCCAAATGTCAGTACGCCCCTACGTAGGGGCATGCAGAAGCAACATCTTCCTAAATTCGGCCAGTCACAATACATTTTAAGTTCTTCAATAAAAAAAGACTAGTAATCTGTCACCGAGGAGGTCGTAACACTTCAAAACTTCTTCACTAGTTGTAGAAAGACTCAGAACTTTTTAGTAAATAACTCTTTAATGGCGTTAAGAGCAAGGAGTTTTAAGTTAAGTTTGTGCGGAATGCCACGAGTGGATTATCAAGGAGCGAGTCGTGGACTGATGGTCTGAACCGGCAGAAGGGTATTTAACTAATGGAGATTGATATTGTGCGTCTCTTGGCCGCTGCGTAGCATGGGAATAGGCTACGGCATATTTAAACTGTGTATTTCCTTATTATATAAACACTGAAAAGTGACAGAATGATGAGATGAAACTTATGATGATAATGATATTAATTGTATCCTCTGCCCATATTAAATACATTTATTGATGTGAAACATCTATAGCCGCACGTAAAACCGATTTCTGGCGTGGCGACGCGTCGCCACGGCATGCGTTGCATATTACTTTTACAAAATAATGTCGATGTTTCACATCTGCCAGGCGTTCCGTGACGGCTCACATTTTTTTGTATGTATTATGGGATACTTGGGGTTTCCCGTATCTCACTACTGCATGATTGGCGGCAAAATTGTTTTTTTTTTTACGGTCGGCAGAGTACGATGATTTGCAAGCATTCCCAGAAGTCGAATATAATTTTAATAAGACACATCTGTATAATAAAGAGTCCTGTTTTAAATGAAGTAATGGTACAAAACCACTGAAATAAACCATTAGCTAACGTATTCATGGGAACGCTGTTATGAGCTCACCACTTCTCATGTCTATGTTTTCACGATGGTTAGTGTGACCTTTAGTGAAGTAAGGCCTCTATTGTTACAGATTTTTAGATATATGGTTGTTTCTCTGTCCTCACCATAAGGAAAAAGCGTGAAGTTATTAACGTTTTTATAAAAAAAAAAATGTCTGTTACTCACTCCTGAATCTATTCAGTCTACATAAGCCGCGTTCGGAAATCCCGTCCCGTGTTTAAGTTTAAATTGCTTCTTTTATTAATGGCGTTAGAGTATAATAAATAATATTTAGCTGGTGATAACAGTGATAACGATGACCTCTCATTATATACCAAAAGTCAACATAAATAATATATGAACGAAGTAAATAGATTAATGGGTGTTATTGAGGGTAACCATTGTTATTTAATGTCTTCTAAATAAATAAAATACCCATTTATTACGGGTCGAATGATAACGATAGAAAAGCACACTTCTGCTTAATTTAATTTGTATATCTTACTTTTCTTATCTATGTCATATTTGATTCACTTTAACTTTCTTAGTTTTAAGTAATTATTTCCTTTTTAATTTTCTATGAGTGTTATGGTTAATGTTATGTACACTTATTATTATTATTCATTATTATTATAATATTAACGGTCTTTTTGTTATTCTATTTTGTTTAATTGAGTAAAATATGATGTTTGTGTGATTAAAAAAAAATAAAAAAGCATGTTAACACATATTTTTATTTTTTACTTATCATATGTCAAATGTTTTCCATTTTGGCAGGAATTTTATCATAAAACCTACTTGCAACAGGCTGAAAACAGGCTAGGTGTCAAATATAAATAGTTTATATGGAACTAAACAGACAAACATTTAACAATAAGGAATGATGACTACTGCAAAAGTTAATTAACTGTGTAGCAGAGTCAGCGCCCACCTCCTTAACCAGTAAGCAGTGGTTCCACAGTTAGTTACTTTAAATTAAAATTAAGATCTATAGGAATACTTATTTAGTATACACCAAAATAATAATCAAAAATGAAAATATTAAGGTTGCAATAAAACTAATTTGTAGCTAAGGTAGGGCCGCTGACCTGGTTAGTAATGTGTCCCAAATAGTCCTAGAGAGAATCTATAAGAATCGAACTTGCGACCTTTGCGTCATTCGGTTGCCCGAGCAGCTGCGTCACACAGGTCCGAAAGTCACTAATGTCAGTCACAAAACTTTGTTTTGCTTGTTTTATTTATCATGATTTATTACTGATTTCTCGAAAAATAATCAAAATTTCGGTTTTCTTTTTCTAATACAACAAGGGAAGCCCTATCAAAATGTGTGTAGATATGCACGTGACTTTGCCCATGGTGGGTTCGTTCCTACTGCTCTACTCCTTGAGATTTGGTTCCTTTGTAATCCTTATTTGGACTGCGGTAAGTTTAAATTTTTCAGATCAGTTGCATTTGATATATTTACCTAACAGTAAAACAACACTTTATATATATAAGAATAAGAGTATTTATTTTATAACCTGATTAATCCGTATATATTTTAGTTTATATAGGTATATATATACAGGGTGTCCGGTAATGAATGAATAGAACTAATGAATATAGAACTATTGGGCATTCGGAAAAAAAATCAAATAAAAAAAACCCCAAGAAACTTAGCCAATATTTCGAGCATTTTAATACCATCATCTCTTCTTTCAGCTGCGATCATTCTTCTGCTTGTTTTTCTTCGTGATTGTAATTCTGGAGGCGCTAGTTAAAAGAGATTCCCCACTTGGAGAACTTTTCGTCCATACATTGGAGGCGACGACTGAGGATAACATTTTCTTCGTATATTACTGTTCAATCTTCATGGTTATCGCTGAGGCTTTCTTGTTCGTGTACTGCTATTATTTGGCAGTCGGATTACATTGTGTAAGTTGTAGGTACCTACTGCTGTAACCCGGATGCAATTATCAGGAGTAAAGTGGCTTGGTGTGCAAACCAACGAATACGAATACCCAAAGAACCTTGTCTCTCGATATGATCTAATAATCGTTAATTAAAACTTAATTTAACAAACTGTAAGGTGCAAGGGGTAGACCTCGGCGTACATACTTACACCAAATCGGTGACGTTTTGGGAAAAGGCCAGGTCAAGAGTACCCTAAACCGACGAGCGTGCATGAAGAATGTGATGAGAGTAGATAAAGCTAAGGAGGTATGTCAGGATCGTAGCAGGTGGAAAACCATGATCTCTGCCTACCCCTCCGGGAAACAGGCGTGATTTTATGTATGTATGTATGTATAAGGTTAATTATATTAATGAAAGATTTCACTTTCCCAAGCGATAGCTGCCATAAATAAGGTAAGCAATTTCATTCATGTTTCTGTTTCCAGCATAGATCACAACCCATATCGCAGTATCTAATATGTCGTTTCATAAACTGGATGATCGAAGTTACTAGTCTGTTCGCCTTAATACTGGTCCATAAGCTGCTGGTGGGTTGGTACCTCGGGTTTCTGTTGTTTGTCAGTAAGTTTAAAAATCATTTTTATATATATTTTATTTATACTGGTGGACAATTCACACAGAAGTAAGCAACATATAATATATAAGTATAATAATATAATAATAAATAAGTAACATATAATACATATTAACACGCAGACACAGAACAAACATCAATGTTACAAATGTCATATAAATGTTTGTCTTGGGTGGGAATCGAACCCACGACCTACAGCGCTGTGAGGCCAGTCAATTTATTATGCTCTACTGTATCGGTTTATATTTTATACCTTATGCAGTTTGTCCGGGGGAGTACTGCCACCATGCCCATTTCTGCCGCCAAGCGGTAACGCTTTCGCGTTACTGTGTTCCGGTTTGAAAGGTGCGGTTGCCGTTGTAATTACAGGCATATGAGACATTCCACCTTCACGTCTCCGAGTTACGGGCGTTTCAATGCGACTTGGTTGTTGTAGTACCTAACTAGGGATGGACCCAAGTCGTATTGCTTGTTATGGGCAGAGATTGCCACCTAACGCTAGGCGAGCCGTCTGCTCATTCAGTAACTATACACATCAAAAAATCAGCAACTTTTAAATCAGTTTAACTGGTAAATTTTCTTACGTATGAGCGACTAATAAAACTTGGAGTCAGCATGTTACGTGGAATGGACATCGATTATAATTATATAACCTTAGTTTAATTTTAATTAAATAATCACATTTATGTTTCAGTTTTGGAGTTCTATGGGTTTATCGTAACTTACAGTTATTTTATAGAACTATGTGAAGAAGAATGCCGAGAGTTCAAGTCTTGTGACTACTAACTTCAGAATCTAGTCCATCAATATGTTTTCGGAGGTGGTGTTTTTAAGCTTTTGTCATCAGATTAATATTTTAGAATCTGGGACGTTTCAATGAAATCATATTTAATCATCGGTTTGTATAACAATAAGTAAATAAGTCGTCTTAAGCTCGCCACGAACAAGCCATTTACGAGTCCCAATCTCACTGGCCTTAAGAAAAATTATTAAATTATATTGAAATGTTAAATGTATTTTATATTACAATAATTATATAAAACAGGGCTTCTGCCTGAGTTCTCCCGCTGGTGTTGCAGTCAGTTTTTTGTACCTAGGTACACGTGCGTTTCATTACATGTGGAATTAACCTGTTATCAGTTATATTTTGGACCATTTATTTTTGTTAAACTTCCATTTTGTAAATAATCTGACCATTCAAATTATTTACAAAATTACAGTCAGGGTTACTGCTGCTACTGAGGCTGGCCTCACAGCTCAGTTAGTAGTAACCTGCGTTCTGCGCTTTAGGTCGTGCGTTTGATTCCCTCCCAGGACAAATATTTGTATGACGAACATAGTTCTCTATTCTATGTCTGGGTGTTAATATGTATTATTATGTATGTATTTACAAAAAGAATATAAGTATTATATCAGTTGTCTGGTTCCCATGGTACAAGCTATGCTTAGCTTACTTCGGGGCTATATGGCGCTGTGTGAAATATCCACCAATATTTATTATTATTATTAATCACTCAATAAATTTTCAACGCTGTTGATCTCATTTATGTTATCATAAAGCACGTCGCTCGTCTCTTTCTATGATAAAACTTCGTTGTAATGTTAACGGCCGTTATCTCCTGCCCATATCTGACGATAGCGCGACGTCCAAAACTTATCAATGTGCATTCAGTATCGGTATGTTTTGGCTAGGAATGTCTATTTATTAGTACACGGCCATATTTTATTAGAATTTTAACACAACGTTGTGATTTTTTGACTGGAATTTTTTGTATTTATTGATAAAAATGGCGATAGAGTTTCCGAGAGTCGCGAAGTGCTGTTTTTGTGTACCTTTACGACTGGCGTCATTGTTGATAGGATACTTTTCGATCGTGAGTAAATTTCTCTGGAAGTTATCTGTGATCCTTTATATTTATTTTTTTATTCTATTTGATACAAGATTTACGACAATAAGTCTTAAGTTATGTTTTCTCTCATTATTAATGACTCCTTAGCTAGGTTGATATAAACCCTGCTTTCAAAGCGAGGTTTCCATTCGGGTCTTGGATTCATTTATAGTGTATGTATGTATCTATGCCATTTACAGGTTGGCATCTTATACCAAATTCGTCCAGGGAAGTACTGCCACCATATCCATTTCTGCCGCCAAGCAGTAATGCATTCGCATTATTGTGTTTCAGTTTGATTGGTGGTGAAATTACAGGAGTTTCCACCTTCACGTCTCAGAGTTACGGGCTCATACAGTGCGACTTGGGTCTTGTAGGAGAGACCCATGTCATATTTCTTGTTATGGTAAGCGGTTACCACTTTACACCAGGTGGACCATTTGCTCGTTCCGTAACTTTATCACATAAAAGATACCGCGACAGGCAAAATCTAGTTCTGGGACTGGCCTCCCAGCTCAGTTGGTAGTAACCCTGCCTTCTGCGCTGTAGGTCGTGGGTTCGATTCCCACCCAGGACAAACATTTGTGTGACGGACATAGATGTTTGTTCTGTGTCTGGGTGTTAATACGTACCTATGTATTTACAAAAAAGTATACAAGTATTATGCTACAACATGAAACAAGCTATGCTTAGCTTACTTTGGGGCTAGATAGCGCTGTGTGAGGTGTCCACCAATATTATTATTAATCTTATTTTGTACCTGACTGTTCATTTTGTTTCTGTTGTCCAGATAGCCTCATGTTTGGTCCTGGCAGCTACATCTTTCTATACATACAGAGTGGTGGATTATGTGAGCCACATGAACGAACATCCGAACCCAGAACACCCCCCGGAGGAAGTGAAGCAAACTGCCCTCAGTCTGTACTTGTCGTTCGCGTACTATATCCTGGTGTTCCTGTACAACTTGGTGATCCACGTATTGCTGGTCGTCGGAGTTCACGCTGTGAGTAAATCTATACAAATAAATAAAATTGGAGTGTCTGTTTGTAATATTAAAATAACCTCTTTTTACTAAGTGCATATGGATTTACACACGGTACATATACCAAAACAACATTTTTTAATTCTTTGTATGATGTAATCGATCTGTTTTTCAGGGTTTTAAATTATTGGCTTATTTGGTTAGGTATTTTATTTTATTTTATTTTATTTTTACAATTTTAGGAAATCTTACAGCCAGCTAATATAAATAGGTTAATAAATTAAAGACTAATGGCTAATTAAAAGATTCCATATGGATATATAGGTATTCCGTATGGCCGAATATCAAATATATCAAAATTGCCTGGAAAGCAACAGAGAAAAACATTTTTGTTACAGAATAAGCCGCAGTACTTAAAGATCTATGTCAACACGGCGTATTTCCTGTTCGCGCTAGCAGTGGCTCTGGTCGTCATCACCTGCATATTCATGGGTTTTGTGGCCACAATACCCGTTCTGAAGTGGGCTTGTAAGTTTGTAAAACCTCTACAATTCTGTTGATCATAGTGTAATAGTTAGTTAATCTACTCACCAGTAGATGGCGTTCATCGGAACGGTTTTAAAAAAGGCACGGCCCACCACATTTAGTGCTTAATAGCAGGATTAGTGCTCTTCTACACCAGTTTTGTCATGAATTTGTCACACTGTTAATGGCATTATAAGTGAGGATGTTTGAATTTTTATTAGAGGATTTTTAATGCAATAATTATTTGTAACTTTTTGTGCTTAGTTACTAGGCATGCTATGACGGGCGCACGACATTCAATCAAGTTCTAGGCGATTTTTTAAGATAATTTACTAAATGTATTAAAAAACCCAGCCCACCAGAACTCAACGTTATCCCTGGTTGTATTCTACACTAAATTGACGTCCCTAATTCCTTAGCGGCCACAGAGCAGGCCTTTGAACTATTCTTCAGTATTACAATAGTTTTGTTTTGTTTCAGTCACGCTTGCAATGTGCATAATCATAGTACGAAGCACCTACCTCGAAATGGAAGAACAGAACAAGCCGCGGAACTTTGAAATGCAAAATCTTTACATCCCTCAGCGAGCACCACTCATGGTTTAATTATTTAGCATAAGATCACAATATTTTGTAAATGTTACAGTCTAAATAAATTAGGTAAAAGTTTAAGATAAAAAATGATTTCTCTAGACTTGTTTTTAATCTTGCATGAATAAATTACCCTCATAATAGTGTGAATTTCCGTGATAACAGTATTTTCATATTGAAAGTAAGCGTTCTTATTCGTATTTGTAACTTGGATAATATATATACATAGGAGTATGCTTGAATGATTGGGTCAATCAAACGTTTAGGTATGGAATATTTACACTTCATCATCATCATATTTAGGTTCAGGTCGAGCAGTGATCTACAACCGATATGACAGTAAAAACCATGTTATTGACCTGGCACTTGACACTTTTTTGAAATATTTGAAAATCTTTTAGCTGTTCGAAGAATACGATGAAAACCTATTATAACGAAACAATAAAACCTTAAATTATGATAATTTTTGGCACCGTAATTATCGTAACATACAGTATTATTTTATTTAAACACTTAACATCAGGTGAGATTGTGGTCAAACGCTTGCCTACCGTATAATAAAAAAAAAATACAGGACGTGCGTACCTCTTTTGTACCGTTTGATTTCTAAACGCCATCTAGTATGCAGTAGCGTATGTATTTTTGTGTATGGCAACATTTATCGTGATGTCAGTTGAATACCAACCAACCAAGTTCGATAGATAACTACTTCTGTAGCTAACAAGTTAGGTTTGCTCTTTTTAACACGTTCATTTATAGTTTTATGAAAACTTGCTTTCTCCTTTACGCTCGACACTAATAGACATTTCAATTAAGTTGCATTTTGCGTTTTAGGGAATGAAACGTCCGCGTTGCTGAGATGCAAATCATGCAAATGTATCATTTTTGTTCACAACTGAGTAATTAAAATAAAAGCATTTGAATATTGATTAAAAACGATGAAATATTTATAACATAATACTTATTGAATAAGAAATAGTCTAAGATGTCGAATAAATTCGCGCCTACAACTACTCTCGTCCAAAACCAGGTTCGTTAGACGCTGTGGTCGCCGGGGGCTGAAATTCATTGAAATATCGTTATTATTATGTATTGTAGCATATTTTATTAAAGATTTTCCCTTTGTATACTGTTTTTTATTTCGCATTGTTGTATTTTCAGCTCATACAATGGATAAACGATGCTGGAATGGCCGAGGGCACCAAGAAGGTGAATCTATTGAGAAAAATCCTAGAAGTCCTGTTGCACCAGGGCTCTCAGCTCATTCCACATTACGTGCATAATATATTGAGCTTTGGAAGTGATAAATCCAACGAAGTAAAGAAGCAGGTTATTGTTTTTATTGAAGAGATAAGGTGAGCAGAGAAAATTGTGAGCTAAATTATACCTGAAAACTAGGCAATAGCTACTTGCTGCTTCTACACTTAAATCTAAATAAGTATTGAAGTTAATTGAATGAAAATATAACTGAACTTTGGCAATGGAGTACCTAAGTAATACACCATACTCAAGTATTTTTTAAATATAACCAATGTGGTCGCTGGCTCTAGACAGACCCTATATCAAAAATTGTTGGGGGCCTAAATGAAGGGTAAACATTTTAAACTATAGAACTCAACTGTGCAGACATCTGCACAGTTGATTTTTTGTAGATTTTTTGGTAGTACGGCCATAGAGTTGAAGTGATAGTGGTGAAGACTGTGGATAACATTTTAGAAATTATAGGTCTCTTTCGGGGTCCCTGTAGCCTTGGGGCCCCTTATCATGGATATGGCTGATACGGCAGTAGCTATGCCCCTGATATAACTTAGGTGAACTATGTTGTATCAGTTTTGATATAATGTTCACTGCAGGCAGGCTTTTACTCTTTTCTTCACAAGTAAGAGCAAAACTTGAAACGTTAATCATATTTGTTTACTGCTTATTTAATATTCTGTTAATACCTATCTAAATTCTGTTTTCTGGCTCAACATGACGTCTGATGGATGAGCACTGTTACCTAAAATACAAGCTTGCTCCTAGTTTAGGCCTCAGTGGTCACAATTTGCAAAACATAAATCTTGTTTTTGTACTGTATAAAATATGACAATAAACTATTATAATTATAATACTTAAAACATACATATTGCACTGCATAGTAATTAATGTTTCAGTTATATGTAATTCAAATTGAAGTAACGTTAGTGTGACTTCTTTATTGCAGATGAGATAATACAATACTTCATAGTCAATTTTGTTACTTTTAATATAAAACAGTCTATCCGTGGCATGCCCAAAAAACTTTTTACATACCAATGTGTCGCCGTCCCTGTTCTAACACCACCCAATGGCTTTGTCTATGTTATTAATAGACAGCTTTAATAAAAGTAAAAAAACATATATGTATATGTAAATATATGTACAATAAATGCTTAGTTGTTCCGATGTCACATCGGATATTTAAATCTCTCTTCTAGCAAAAACCATCCAGAAAATCTCCCAGCAGTTGTCAGTCAGCTCCAACTGCTGGTAATGGATCCGGTGATAGCGGTCCAGAAGAGGGCCATCCAGGCAGCTAGTATCGTGTACCGGAACACCTTGCAGTGGATCTGTAAGTGCAAGTCGGAGGCTGAAATGCAAGTCGTCTGGAATCACCTGAGTGAGATAAAGGTAATTTTATTTTTATTTTGGTGGAAATTTCACAGTGTCATGTAGCCCCAAAGTAAGCTTACCATAGCTAGTATCATGGGAACCAGACAAGTTCTATAATACTTATATAGTTTTTTGTAAATACATACATGTAGATAGATAGATAACTCTTTATTGTACACCACAAGATATACATTAACAATGTTACAAGAAATAATAATTTAATGTGAAGTACAATGGGCGGCCTTATTGCTTAAAGCAATCTCTTCCAGGCAACCTTTGGATGGACTGGATTAAAACAGGAATGATATGGGACGGTGGTGTTAAATAAAAGAGAAAAAAACATTAAATAAAATAACTAAATACATACTAGATATAAAACTTAAATATATAATAAACAAATAATAATTTAAATATACATACTTATAAATAATACATACACACATACATATACTACTATAACATTTGTAAATATGTGATTCGGCAGTCTTACGACGACATGGACAGAAAGAGTTTTTGCAATAGTTTCTTAAAAACAGGCAGAGATTTGGCACTTTTGATATCACTAGGAAGAGCATTCCAAAGTTGAATAGCTTGTACAGTAAAGGATTTTCCATAAAAAGACGAAGAATGAGTGGGGGTGCAGAGTTGTAGAACTTTGGAGGGACGTACCGAGCATGTAATACATCAGACACCGTACAAACATCTATGTTCGTCACACAAATGTTTATCCTGGGGTGGGAATCTAACCCACGACCTACAGCGCAGAAGGCAGTGTTACTATCAACTGAACTGTGAGACCAGTCTAAAAATTATAAAAACATATAAAAGATAAATTATTAAATACTTTGTGTGATTGCTGATGGAAATATCCCAACTGATCGTAAGCAAGAACCGCTCCGCTACGCACAACAATATCAATGTTGATATGTGATTAAAAGCGATTTTAAGTAACAGTACGTAGGAGTACTACTCTTACTCATATCACTGGATTACTTGAACCAGTGTGGTGAAAGGAGTAAAGTGTGCCCAAGAAAGAAGTGAAACTCAGGGTCTGCACCACTAGTCCACCTCTCTCACTCTACCCTCTCCCCTCTTTTTGCCTCCCTCTCCCCCTCTTTCGCCTCCCTCACTCTATCTCTCTCCGCCCCACTCTCTCATGAAATAATAACATAAATCTGAAAGACTTATGCTTCCATTGATATAGTGGAAAGTGGAATTTAGAGTTATAAGAGCATATAACTTGGGTCCTCCCATACAAGTATGGGCATATCGTTTTCATCACAATGTTTTCCTCCACCATTTTGAGAATGTGGAGAATGTAGCACACATTTATCAATTCCATAAAAATGTAGAAGCCTGAAGAATTTGACCAGCCTACTCTTGGATTAAAATTGGTCCGTTCGTTACCATTTCCACAGCTCATCGTCCTGAACATGATAGACAATGACAATGAGGGTATCCGGACACACTCGGTTAAGTTTCTGGAGGAGGTGGTGTTGCTGCAGAGCCCGGGGGACACTTCAGACGGAGACTTCAGCCTCGATAGTCTGCCCACACACCTGCCTTTCATCAAGCGGGATTTGCTTGAAGAAGAGTCTGAGTATGTGTTTTTTCGTGTTATTTAGGTGATAGAACGAGCTGACGACCCACCTGATGTTAAGTGGTAACCGAAGCCCATGGACAACAGCAATGCGACTCAAGTCCTCTCCACCAAAGTATGACGTGACTCAAGTCGCTTTGCGTTGCGTCCATCACCCCGAGACGGGGATGTTACGTCTCATACACCTGCAATTATAAGTTATGGAACGATAGCCCACCTGTTGATAAGCAGTAACCTCTGCCATTATCAAAAAATGAAACGTCTTAGGGTCCTACCCTACTTAGGTATGCTAAGACCGCGTTCCATTGTATTGCGCCCATAACTTTAAGTTTGAGACGTGAATATGGAACGTCTCACGTACCTGTAAATTCACCGGCGATCATACATTTCAAAGCGGAACACAGAACGCCTATGTAATACTGCTTGTCAGCAGAAATAGGTGTGGTGGCAGTACTTCCCGGAAGAACTCGTCACAAATTCAATTGCCTGAAAAAGTAGTAAGCTATCCTAGAACCTGTAATTCTAGTCCAATTTTGGTGGCATAAGTGAGATTCTATTCTATTCTATTCACTGGTTCTCTCGAATCAGTGTGGTGAAAGGATTTTTAGTGCGTCTCAAAGAGGCTCCTTACGTGCACTCGAAACATGTCTTCGAATTTTTAGTTCTAGGACATTTCGGTTTCTTCAGGATGTTTTCCGTCACCATTTTGAGAATGTGGTATTGCGCACATAAATTAAATAAGTGATGGAACGAGAAGACGGCACACGTGATGTTAAGCGGTATCCACTGCCCATAACAACATCAGACTCATGCCTTCCCTTATTTAAGTATGGGTGAGTATGAGTGAGACTTGTAAATAGAGCGCCTAATGTACCTAAGAAATTGGAAATTACAAACTAGAACAAAATAATGCGAGTGCGCTTATGCTCTGCTTATCAGTAGAAATGGGTAGGGTGGTAGTACTTCCTCGGACGAACACTTCACATACAGTAAGTTCCACTGCTACATGTGTGGTTTCTCTTGCAGGCACATCTTCAACCTGATAGTAAACTTCCACAATTCGCAGCACATTTCAAGCGTTAACTTGATGGCTTGTATGACAACACTGTGTCTTCTAGCCAAATTCAGACCCAAGTACATGACCCGAGTCATACAAGCACTAGGAGATCTACATACAACCCTACCGCCTACCCTCAGCCAGTCACAAGTCAACTCGGTCAGAAAACACCTTAAAATGTTACTCATTAATCTGATCAAACATTCATCATCGAACGACCATATGCCTCAACTGACTCAACTGCTTATGGATATCGGCATGACAACATCCGAGATAAATAAGGCTCTGCCCAAAGAGAAGAGGAACAAAAGATTAGGCGAGGTCAAATCCAGCGAGATACCCGCGAAAAGGTTCAGAATAGGCTCCCCGCAGAGCAACAGCCAAGGAAGCGATAGCAACAGTCGCAGCGAGTTCACTGAAACTCGGACCGAGAAAGTTGATTCCAAGAGTCGTAATGATGTCATGGACGACGGCTCGCAAACCGTTAGTAACGCAACACCAACTCCCGAGAAACCTGTCTCGGAAGACACTTTCTTCGATGGACTGAACAACGTTGAGCTAGTCGTCGGTTTAGTCATGTCCACATTGATCAGCGGTCTGCCGGCCGAAATGCCTCCGAGCTTCACGACCACATACAAACCCATTCCTAATTCGGGGAGCAAAGTCCAAAAGCGAAGCCTGGCTAAGATGATAATGAATTTCATCAAGGATGAAATTGAGGCTCCCGAACCGACCGCCCCCTTAATACCTCCCGAGCAACAGAAGCCAACGTTGTCCGAGATCGCGGCCAAAATTCCTCTCATAAAAGAGGAGGACGACGAGAAAATGACCCTCAAAAACGCCGTAGCGAAGTTGCAAGAGACGTCTAAAGTGGACAGGCAGATGGAGAGCGCCGTCTCCAAGCTTATGGAGGAGAGACGAGCGGACCATTTGAAGGAAGAGGAGCGGAAAACGAAGGACAAAGAGAAGCTGGTAACTCCTCAAACGCCGACGGTCCCCAAGCTGAAGCATAAAGTGAAACTACTCAAGCTGCAAGAGATCACTCGCCCCATACCGAAAGAGATAAAAGAGAAGATGATCCTTCAAGCGGTGGAGAGGATACTGCGCGCTGAGAAAGACAGCTCGATCGGGGGAGCGGCTCACATCAGATCCAAATTCATAACGATTTTCGCGTCGAGCTACACGCCGGAGATACGCGACCTGGTCCTACAATACGTGTTAGAGGATCCAGTAAACAGAATAGAGTTGGCGCTGCATTGGCTGTACGAGGAATACGCCTTCATGCAAGGCTTCAATCGTCACCCGGTGACGTTGCAGCCGAAACATAACGAGAAACACGACCAGAACTACAGTCAGCTGTTGTGCGCGTTGATAACTCAGATATGTGAGAGAGGTGAGCCCGCAATAGAGGAAGTTTTGATCAGGAAGATATATTCGGAATGTCCAGTGGTTACCGATGAAGCGGTGGATTACTTGAGGCATCTCGTCACCGAGGAGAAGATGGGGACCGTGGCGCTCGAGATTTTGGAGGAGATTTGCATCATGCGGCCGCCGCGCTCCCACAAATATGTGCCTGCTTTGGTGTGTCATGTCTGTAAGTCAGTTTTAATGTATCTACTAGCTGTGGTTAGCCGCGTTTAATTCAGTTTGTGACTGAAATAGCTACGTGGTTTAATCATTTTTATCAGTTTGTGAATTAACTTTCACAAAGGTAACTTAAGTTCTTCATCAGCTATCTGATAGTGAAAGTGCCGTCAAAATCACTCCAGACTTTTCAGAGATTAGCTGGACCAAACACAGACTTTTTTATTGTTATATGGACGTGTGTTCAGTAAGAGATATGTTTTTGGACACTAAAACAGACACTTCAATTTTATTTAGTTGTGTAGATTTTTTCACTTGTAATCTGATGTTTTGTGCACCTTATATGGTCTCACGATTATAGACTGGGGTAGAGTATTGGTCACGATTGATTATGTACTTACAGTAAATCATCAAGAGGAGATTCGCGAAGCGGCCATCAAATCTTGCATCAAAATCTACAAGCGCTCTACCGATGCGACCCGCAAAGTGATAGAGAAGCAGGCCAGGCTGTACCTGGGCTTCATAGCGCTGGGGATGCCGCCCTCCGAGGTGTTACCGCCCAGGACAGGCTTCCGGATGCCCTGGACTGACAGTTTGTACAAGCTGTGTTTGAACCTCATCATGACGCTGCTGCAGGAGAACGAAGGTATAATATATTGGAAATATTGATGGACAATAAACACAGCGGCCATCTAGCATCAAATTAAGCATAGCTTGTGCTATGGGAAATAGACAACTGATAAAATACATATATACATTTTTGTGTAAACCACCAACCACCCAGGACAAACATTTGTGTGACGAATATAGATGTTTGTTCTGTCTGGGTGTTAATATGTATGTATTTACAATTAAAAAAGTATATAAGTATTATTTCAGTTGTCTGGTTCCCATGACACAAGCTATGCTTAGGTTACTTTGGGGATAGATGGTGCTGTGTGAAATGTCCACTGTTATTATTATGAGACATTAGAACTACTTATAAAACCATTCTGTATAGTGAAATTTCATTAGTGTGAGTACTGTGAACGAACCAGCTTTAGTTAACCGACCTATAAGGTAATGGATGATGTCACAGCACAAATGTGTTTCCAGATTTGATAATAGAAGTGGCCCGCGTGTACGGATGCTGCGACCAGGAGGCAAAGCGAGTCGTGCTGCGGTGCGTGGAGGCGCCCGTGCGCGCCGCTCTCGCCAGGGGGGGAGCCCCGCCCCCCGGGGGGACAGGGGGTGCCCCCCTGCGCCCCGCCTTCGCCGCGCTCCTCGACGAGTGCCCGCGCGGTGCGGAGACGTTGCTCACGAGATTTGTTCACATATTCACTGAGAAATGTGAGTTTTTTGGCTTCCTCCTTGCTAAAATTTATTGTACTCTTAATTTGTTGTTCTTTTATGTTCCTCATCATTTTCAATGTCTTGTGTTCTTTGCCTGTATACGAATCACGAATCACTTAGGTAGGTACAAATAAATATATTAATCTTTCTTTTTGATGTGACACATCTATAGCCGCACGTAAAACCGATTTCTGGCTTGGCGACGCGTCGCCACGGCATGAGCGCTGATTGGTCCGTTCAAGGTTACGACAAATCATAAACATTATTAGTGATGGGGTACTTAGTTTCTTACAAAATAATGTCGATGTTTCACATCTGCCAGGCGTCCCGTGACGGCTCACACTTTTTTTTTCTTTCAAAATATCTTCCTTGTTGCCCCAGTTGTCATCAGAACTGTATTACATAATAAATATTAGTGTTATTAATATATATTATAATATTCATATAATTATTATTTCATAATTAAAATTATATGATGCTTGGTTATGAATGGATAAATATCAAAATATCTCAATTAAATAATAATAAATTTTGGTGGGCATTTCACACAGCGCTGCCTAGTCCCAAACTAAGCATCATAGTACTATGGGAACCAGACTCATAGAAGACTTATTTCTTTTTTGTAAATACTTACATATTGCACATATTAACTGCTAGACACAGAACAAACATCAATGTTATTACAATGCATTCGCCTGTGTTCCAGTTTGAAAGTTGTGGTTGCCGGTGAAATTACAGGCACATGAGACGTTCCACCTTTACGTCTCAGGGTTACGGGCGCATACGATGCGACATAAGTCTTCTCTTATTTAAGTAGGGGAGGACCCAGTTCGTAAGCCAGGTTCGCGTACCAAAACATTATTACGTAAAAAAAAACTTGATTCTTATGTATGTGTTTCCAGCTCCGCCTACACCCGAATTAGTGTCGAAAATCCGCGATTTGTACGCGACTCGCGTTTCTGACGTCCGATTCTTGATACCCGTGCTCACTGGACTCACCAAAAAAGAGGTATACCACTGTTTAGTTCACTAATCATAATAATAATAATAAATATTGGCGGACATTTCACACAGCGCCATCTAGCTCACAAATAAGCTGAGCATAGCTTGTATCATGGGAACCAGACAACTGATATAATACTTATATAGGTTTTTGTACCATACATATTAACACCCAGACACAGAACAAACACCTATGTTCATCACACAATTGTTTGTCCTAGTGGGAATCGAACCCACATCCTATTTCTAGATATTGTAGAAGTCCAAATAGGACAGAATAGTAATTATCGAATACCGAATTGTTAATATCTTAGTAATGACATTCGTTTTACTCCAGAACACTTTAAATGCCTATAAGTGACTGTGCTTGCAAGCATTTGAGTGTATTATGTGTTGTGGGTGTGTCTGAGTAAATATGGCTTACACAGACATGCTAAGCGTGCCCGCATGCAGAACTAAACTTGATAGATAGATAGATAGATAAACTCTTTATTGTACACACAAAACAAAGAATAATAATTACAATATTACCACTATATTAAAAATGAGTACAATGGGCGGCATTATCACTTAGAGTGATCTCTTCCATGCAACTTGCATTCCATTTAATAAATGTTGTTTCTGAGAACAACATAGATATTTTCTTTCTACCACCGCAACCTTCTGACATTCATGGAGATAATTCAGAACGTTTTAAATTATTTATAATTTAAGTTATTAAGATAAGATTAGGTTTTTGTATTTTTTTTTTAATAATGTACACTGTATTGTTTTTTTTTTTATGTTATAACATCGCTTTGTTCGTACTGTTATGGTGTTATTCTAAATAAATAGACAAAAAAAACGAAATAATTCTTACACAGGGTGAATTATACTTTTGCATATGCATTTTCTTGTACTTACCTACCTGTCTGAGGAAAATAAATTTGATTTGATTTAATTTTAATAATACCTTTTTTCAGATAATCGCAGCCTTACCGAAATTCATCAAGCTGAACCCGGCTGTTGTGAAGGAGGTTTTCAACAAGCTACTCGGACTGCAGAACCCCGATGAGAATTCTCCAGGTAAAAAAACATGGTGAAGTAATAATTACTTTGTGCACTGACTTCAGCGTCAATAACGAGAGTGATTCCTCGTTATCTCGCATTTGGACGATATATTTTTCCAGTTATTTTGATTTAAAATCCAAACTATTGAAACCATTTTGGTGAATTTTCTATGGGACCAATCTGAAAGAATATCCTTTCAAATAAACAAAGAATTTTCTAAATCAGTTCATAAGTGAAGAAGATTTGAGGTAACAAACATAAAAAAATACAACCGAAATGGGAACCTCCTTTTTCTGAAGTAGTTTAAAAATTGCTGCACGCACACTTTTCGTCCTGGGAAGTACTGCCGTCATACACATACCAATGGGATAATCATGAGGGTGCTATAGTATTCACGTACCTTACTAGGGGAAGACCTTATTCGTAATGTTGTTTTCACGGGCACGGTTACCGTATCTGGTGGGCCATCTGCTCGATCCGTCACCGCATCACATAATACAGTGCTGTTAAGTTATGTGTCAAGTTTGGGATCAAAGTGCATCGAAATACCATTCAACGAGTGAAGTTTAAATCGACAATAAACCAGAACGAATTAAAAAGCTCTTTTCAGAGCTACACTTATATCATTGTTTCTTGAGACAACCGTCAATAGAAGGAGATCAACCTTGGCTGCTACACAACTGGTGAATTAGTTGAGAAATGAGCAGATGGCCTTTCTAAAGTCAAAAGTCAGAAAACTTTATTTCCATGGTATAAAGTTTAAATCAAAGAAATGGCTTAGAAACGTCAATAAGTAATATTCACAATATAAGGTTTTTAAGCGATAGCCCGTGCAAATTACAGCAGTACGACTTGGGTGCTCCCATACTAAAGTATGTAAGGATACAAGTTTCATAAACACGCCCGTCTTAGTCGTTGAGACGCAATGGCTGTAATTTTGCAGGCACCATTTAAGTCAGAACAACTTTGCACTTCTACTTGGTGACCGAATGCTTCCAAGACTTCCAACTATATTTATTGCATTATTTTTTATTATAAATTCTCTTTTATTACAAATATTAGCGTTCAGTATTGGACAGAACTTTGATAAGATTGTACAATCAACCGTATACCCTTAGCTGTTAGTAGCAGTACTTACCCGGACGAACTTGGCAGAAGTACTGCCGCCATACCCATTTCTGCTGGCTGATGCATTGGAGTTACTGTGTTTTGGTTTTAAATGTGGTTGCCGGTGAAATTACAGGCACGTGTGACATTCCACCTTCACGTCTCAGAGTTTGTACGGTTTAACATAAGGTGGGCCATGTGCTAATTCCGTAACATTATCTCATAAAAAATTAAGCATTTAGATAGATATGTTCTCATAAAGTTGATATTTTATTTTTTATATTTCAGTCTGTGTAATTTGTGAGTACTTTTATGTATATTTTGTGTTTTGTGTGACGTTACTTTCTTCTCATATGCTTCCATGTCACTTAAGTTTGTGTCAAGTTAAACTATAACCAAAGATTAAGTTAGCTTCGACACGTGACTTTCTTCGTTTCTCAAGGTGATGAGCGCAATGCTATGCCACATGGGTCGTCCTAGAGCGAGAGTTTCATTTAATTTTTGATGTTTGTGAACCTAAGTATACATAATGGTGGTAGGGCTTAAAATAAGACCACTAGATTCTGCTATGTATTCTGCATACAATCTATATATTCTGCATACAATCATTACAAATATGAATTATAACTAAAAATAATTAAACTCAATATAACATTCAAATAATCAAATCACTTAAAATAATAATACTGGGTGTTTAATATGTAATTTATGTATGTATATAATTATTATATCAGTTGTCTGGTTCCCATGATACAAGCTATGCTTAGCTTACTTTGGGGCTAGATGGCGCTGTGTGTAATGTCCGTCAACATTTATTTTATTTGTTTGTTTAAATTGAATATCTAAGTCGTAACGTGTTACGCCCGTTAGTTAGAGACATATCATGGGAATGCAATTAGCATTTAATTTGAAAAAATAAAATAAAAAAAGAACAGAATCATCAGTAGTTTTTAATGTTTTTCCAGTTACGCCCGCCGAGTTGTTAGTGGCTATTCACCTCATAGACCCGAGCAAGGCCGACCTGAAGTTCATCATAAAAGCGACGGCCATCTGCTTCGGAGAGAAGAATATATTCACGCAAGATGTGAGTGCATTGCGTTCTACCATCGTTTCAGCCCGTTTTGAATCCCTACGTGCACCTATGATTTGTTCGATGGAAAGATTTATGTGCGCTATGCCACGTTCTCAAAACGCTGAAGGAAAACATCGTGAGGAAACCGACATGTCCTAGAACTTAAAATTCGAAGATATGTGTCGAAAGGAGCCTCTTTGAGACGCACTTAAAATCTCGAACTAGTGACTCGAATAGAATATAACCATCGTTTCAGCTTTCACTGCCCTTACTTCTAGACTGTCGGTAATTGACAAGCGAAAGTGATATTCTAAGCCATTTCGTTGGCACTTTACAAACTACGGAAGCTTAGCCCGGATTGGAAGATGAAATATGCCTTCACCTACGTTTCCAGGATATGTCGTTATCCCAGAAGGGGTTTAATAGAAAATCTGAGATATAGACTTTTCCATCTAGAAAATATACATTAAAATATTTTTGTGTGATAAAGTTACGGAACGAGCAGATGTCACGCCTGGTGTTAAGTGGTAACCTCTACTCATTACAACGAATACGACCTCCCTACCTGTGTACAACAAGACTCAAATCATAGCATCGTATGCGCCCGTAACCCTGAGACGTGTATGTGGGATGTCTCGCGTGCGTGTAATTTCACCGGCGACCACACCTTTCAAACCGGAACACAGTAACGCGCATGCACTACTGCTTGGCGGCAGAAGTGAGTGCTAGTACTTCCCTGGACGAACTTTGCATAAGTTCTAGTTCAAATATCTACAGGAAATTATTGATTTATCTTCTCTGGTACCCTAGAAGAAGAATTGAATAGTTTACCCTAGAGAAGGTAAAAGAAAAAGAGGCAGACCACAGAAAAGGTGGGATGACCAAATCAGACAAGTGGCAGGAGTTATGTGGAACAGGGTCGCTCAGGAAATACACGAATGGAAAAGTTTGTAGGAGGCCTTTGCCGACTGGCATACAGACATCAAGAAACAAATTTTTGATCGATTTAGTATTAATTTTGTCTTCTAACTTATTTTATAACAGAAGTTCTGATTAAAACGCTATTGTTTATCTGTTATGTTGGCAGGTGATATCAGCGGTTCTGCAGCGGCTGACGCAGGAGCCGGAGATCCCGGTGCTGATGATGCGCAGTGTGCTGCAAGCGCTCACGCTATACCCCGCCATGGGGCCGCTCGCACTCAACATACTGCAGCTACTGCTCGAGAAGGAGGTAACATACTTATATTATTTGTTATCCGGCAGTAAACAGTCATTAGCTGCTGCTCGAGAAGGAGGTAACATACTTATATTATTTGTTATCCGGCAGTAAACAGTCATTAGCTGCTGCTCGAGAAGGAGGTAACATACTTATATTATTTGTTATCCGGCAGTAAACAGTCATTAGCTGCTGCTCGAGAAGGAGGTAACATACTTATATTATTTGTTATCCGGCAGTAAACAGTCATTAGCTGCTGCTCGAGAAGGAGGTAACATACTTATATTATTTGTTATCCGGCAGTAAACAGTCATTAGCTGCTGCTCGAGAAGGAGGTAACATACTTATATTATTTGTTATCCGGCAGTAAACAGTCATTAGCTGCTGCTCGAGAAGGAGGTAACATACTTATATTATTTGTTATCCGGCAGTAAACAGTCATTAGCTGCTGCTCGAGAAGGAGGTAACATACTTATATTATTTGTTATCCGGCAGTAAACAGTCATTAGCTGCTGCTCGAGAAGGAGGTAACATACTTATATTATTTGTTATCCGGCAGTAAACAGTCATTAGCTGCTGCTCGAGAAGGAGGTAACATACTTATATTATTTGTTATCCGGCAGTAAACAGTCATTAGCTGCTGCTCGAGAAGGAGGTAACATACTTATATTAATTGTTATCCGGCAGTAAACAGTCATTAGCTGCTGCTCGAGAAGGAGGTAACATACTTATATTACTTGTTATCCGGCAGTAAACAGTCATTAGCTGCTGCTCGAGAAGGAGGTAACATACTTATATTATTTGTTATCCGGCAGTAAACAGTCATTAGCTGCTGCTCGAGAAGGAGGTAACATACTTATATTAATTGTTATCCGGCAGTAAACAGTCATTAGCTGCTGCTCGAGAAGGAGGTAACATACTTATATTACTTGTTATCCGGCAGTAAACAGTCATTAGCTGCTGCTCGAGAAGGAGGTAACATACTTATATTATTTGTTATCCGGCAGTAAACAGTCATTAGCTGCTGCTCGAGAAGGAGGTAACATACTTATATTATTTGTTATCCGGCAGTAAACAGTCATTAGCTGCTGCTCGAGAAGGAGGTAACATACTTATATTAATTGTTATCCGGCAGTAAACAGTCATTAGCTGCTGCTCGAGAAGGAGGTAACATACTTATATTACTTGTTATCCGGCAGTAAACAGTCATTAGCTGCTGCTCGAGAAGGAGGTAACATACTTATATTATTTGTTATCCGGCAGTAAACAGTCATTATGTACATTTTATTCCATCAACACACATATGCTTACGTTACAATTCATATCTTCAATTGTTTTATTATGTATCGTTTTTAGAATTGTAATGTGTTTTGTGCGAATAAATAAAATCAATTCCGCCCCCCATGATTATTTCAACATGAACGGATAAATAACATATGGTACACATAACGGTAAATTCGGACAAAGATGTGAGAGCAGGGTATACTCATGTTTGTCCTGGGTGGGAATCGAACCCTCGACTTACAACACAGAAGGCAGGGTTACCACCAACTGAGCTGTGAGGCCAGTCAAATATTTATACAAATAAATAAAATTGGATTGTCTGTTTGTAATATTAAAATAACAGCTTTTTACTAAGTGCATATGGATGTATACACGGTACATATACCAGAACAACATTTTTTTAAATTTTTGTCTGTCTGTCTGACTGTCTGTCTATCTGTTTGTTCCGGCAAATCTTTGAAATAGCTGGACCGGTTTTGACGGGACTTTCACTGGCAGATAGCTGATGTAACAAGGAGTAACTTAGGCTACTTTTCCGAGGGGTAAAATGGGGGTGCGTGATAAAACCAAATTCGACGCGGACGAAGTCGCGGGCAACAGCTTGTATATACATATAGATAGATTATCTGATGTGTGTTGTGTGTCAGGTGTGGCGCAACAAGGTAGCTTGGGAGGGTTGGATCAAGTGTTGCGAGCGTCTCGCGCCCGCGTCCGCGTTCCTGCTGGTGTCGCTGCCGCCGGAGCCGCTGCGCGCGTGCGCCTGCGCGCCGGGGCTGCGCGCCGCGCTCGCGAGACACCTCGCCGACATGGAGGCGACGAGCGTCGCCGCGCTGCCGGCGCATGTGCGCGCCCTACCAGCCCTACCGCCCGCACAGGTACACGTTTACATTAGTATGTTACGATACGTGTCACTTAAGTGGTCGATTATTGCACGGCGTGAAGTTCAGATAAAACATGATGGTAGGATCTAGATCTTCACGCCGTGCATTAATAGACAAGTCACACGTATCGTATACTATTTATAGCAGTGTGACATAAACATAGACATTGTCATATTTTCTTGTTTGCTGACCATCTGTGAAGTTAGTCGTTTCATTTTTGCACGGTGTAAAAAAGTACTATTTAAGTCACGGAAAAGCGTGCGTAAAGTGCGGGTTTAGGTCACACTGTGCTATAAAATAAGTAAGAATATGGTTAATACGGCCACGTTGCTCGCGTCCGTATGTGATTACCGTTTGAATCCATACGCGTGTCCCCCGTGGTGCAAAGAGCAACCCAAAGTAGCAGTAGAACTCGTGCTAAGTTCGCCCGGAGAAGTACTGCCACCACACCTGGTAATCTGCCGCCAAGCAGTGATGCACTCGTGTTGCTGTGTTCCGATGGAAGGGAGTGGGTGCCGGTGAAATTGCCGCATGAGACATTCCTTCACTTCTCAGAGTTACGGGCGTATACGTTGTGACTTGAGTCTTGTCGTACTTAACAGGGGAGGACCAGTGCATCGGTTGTTATGGGCAGAGGTCACCACTTAACACCAGGTGGGCCGTTAGCTCTCCATAACTATCAAAAAAGTTCCATCTTCTAGTCTCTCAAATAGATCATGAGAAACAAATAACTTTGGCCTTATCAGATATCTGGACAAACGGGCATTTATCCTACCATCATGTTTTATCTGCCCCGATTATTCTTAACTTAATTAATCGTTCCGTACTATTATAAAATATTATTTGTTACAGCCGGAGCCTCAGTACGGGCCCCCCGGCGCTGTGACGCCCCCTATGCCCGTCCTGAACCCGCTGGAGCCCCTCCCACCCGGCATGGAATGAGTTCACCCGATGTTCCAATTACTTCACCCGGCATGGAATGAGTTCACCTGATGTTCCAATTACTTCACCCGGCATGGAATGAGTTCACCTGATGTTCCAATTACTTCACCCGGCATGGAATGAGTTCACCTGATGTTCCAATTACTTCACCCGGCATGGAATGAGTTCACCTGATGTTCCAATTACTTCACCCGGCATGGAATGAGTTCACCTGATGTTCCAATTACTTCACCCGGCATGGAATGAGTTCACCTGATGTTCCAATTACTTCACCCGGCATGGAATGAGTTCTCCTGATGTTCCAATTACTTCACCCGGCATGGAATGAGTTCACCTGATGTTCCAATTACTTCACCCGGCATGGAATGAGTTCGCCTGATGTTCCAACTACTCTCCGGGCATTCAACCATGGTTGCCAATTACTTCACCCGGCATGGAATGAGTTCGCCCGACGTTCCAACTACTTAACGGGCATTCAATCAAAGTTCCCAACTACTTCACCCGGCTTGGGGTGAGTTCATCCGTAATTACCAACTTTTTTTCGGAAGTGGATTGAGTTCATCTAAAACTGGACCCGACTTCAGGCCTGGAATGAATCCATTCAAAACTAGAAACTCATGAAGCTAATGGGTTGACCTGTAGTTTGCAGTTTTTCTCCGGGAATGGAATGTAAATTCTATCAAGCATGGAATGAGTTCGTCATAAAGTATTAACTACTCCCCCGTCATGGAAAGTGTTCATTTAGAGTAAACGGAATGAATTACGAAATGTAATGGGTTCATCCAACACGAAGTTAGTAACAGTTGCTTCGAATGAACTCATACCATTCCCTCTCCATCAAATATGTATTGAGCTTAAGAAAGTTTGATGCTACTGAATTAAATTATATATTTAAATCATTATTATCAGAAAATTTCATTTCATTTTATTATTTTATATAGTAGGAAATAAATCAACTTGAGATATGGACCGCTTAATTTATGTAAACCATTCTGGCATATGTTTACTTTGTGCATATATATACAAAAATAAACGAACAGGTGCAGTATTTTCCAATTTATAGAATTAATAGACAATTTCATTAAAGTTACATTACATTAAGTCTGTTACAATCAAAATAAAAAAATCACTGAAAACACTATATAGAGAATAAAATCCAATTTTGGCTAATTAAAACTAATTGTTTGTAAATATTTAGCAATATGAATTTTTATGTGTATGAATTGTGAAATTACTTTATTTCATTGTATAAAAACGTGATATTTTAATAAAATTGTTCAATATCATCACCTTTTCTTAATTGTGATGAAGTCGTACTGAGGTAAGTGCCGCTTAAAATTTATATATTTATCCTTTAATATTATAGTTATAAATGCGTCGGGAATGCGAACGATTTATCTTATACATTTTAAGTATAAAAATAAACTATTTCAACTTAAAATATTCCGTTTGTGCCGATATTGCTTTGAGTATGTGCTCCACAGAGTATGGTGAATCTGTAAAATAATAAGAATTTTAAGCAAAAATCCAGACTAAAATTGTCTAATACACTCTAAAGGCAACAATTTAAGTTATTAGGTAACATAATGATAATTTTTCACACAAACATATTCTATTGGCAACAAAACAAATTTAAGTACCACGCATCTCTCTGTTCCCATACAAAGAAAAGAGACCGAAACAGACCACAGAACTGTCAAACCAAAGTTGGATTGCCCAATGTTTCCTTCGTGTTTTAATCATGATTGAAACCTTTAAACTTGTCTATGATGGCTGCCATATTTGTCAAATAATTGGTTTGACTATGGTTTTTCTCTTCATACACTAAGATGAAAAAATGGGAGGACTAAATTAGATTCAGTTCCTTGCCAAGAGAATCACAACTAGTGCACAAAGGATTAAAATGCGCCTCAAAGAGGCTTCTTTTGTGCACTCCTAAATATCTTTGGATTTATAATTCTGTGATTTGAACGTTTCTTCAAGTTTTCCTTCAACGTTTTGAGTACGTGGTAATGCGCACGTACATTTTCCAAGTAGAATAATTTACTGGTGCGACTCAGGATTTGCACTAGCGACCCCCGGATTGAAAGTCGGGGTCTATACCACTGGGCCATTACGATGTATTGAATTATTACGAATAATCTTACCGACATAAACCCATTCGGCGTCGTCATAACCAAACTCCCGGCGAGCTTGCAAAATGGCGTCGTGCAGTCCAAACGTTATCACTACCGCTAGCACCAACGCTGGCTCGCCAGTTGCTGTAATTGAATAGAAAAATATTACTCTGAATATGTTCCTACCTATGTACCTACTACTAAGCACACAACAAAGATCGACCCAGTGTGGTGAAAGTATTTTAAGTGCGCCTTAAAGAGGCTCTTTTCGTGCACTAAACACATGTCTTCGAATGTGTGTTTTAGGACATGTCGGTTTTAATGAATTTTTTTGGTGCTATAGTTAATAAATTAATAATAAATATTGTTGGACATTTCAAACATCGCCATCTAGCCCCAAACTAAGCATAGCTTGGCAACCATACTATGATAACCAGATGACTGATAGATAGAATACATATATACTTTTATTTTAAAGACATACATATCAACACCCAGACACAGAACAAACATCAATGCTCGTCACACAAATGTTTCTCCTGGATGGGAATCGAACTCACGACCTACAGCGCAGAAGGCAGGGTTACTACCAACTGAGCTGTGAGGCCAGTCTGTAAAAAATAGTACTAATGTGACTGGACTGCACTGCTACGGTGATATGGTTGCACCACTGTCGAATATTTCACATACAGTGTTCCCTCACCTTTCGATCTCAGAACGCCGGCTGGGTTGGGAGAGTTCCTTCTGAAGCTGACCCTGAAGTCAGCCGGGATGTCCTTGGCTCCCGGCGGCTTGTACGTCCACGTGCGGTTGGTCAGCAGTTTCCCCTTGCTGTCGTACATCAGGTGCTCTGACGTCCACAGACCTAAGCCCATCACGAACGCTCCTTCTATCTGGAAATTGATCATGTTCAAATAATTTATAAGTAGGTAAAATAATGCCCTTTAACATACATAATTACCCCGACTTTTGAGCCTTTTGAGAACTACTTTTATTCAAGCTAAAACTGATGCTTGTCTGCATTTAAACCAGCGACTTACTCCTTATCGTTTCTTTAAATTAGGTTGGTAGTTATTTATCCATCCACCATGCTCTTGTTGACAACAAGTAAGAAAGAAAAAGAAAAGAAACATGAATTATTTTCTCCAGAATAATAAATTCAGGATGTATCCAATAATAATCTGTGATGCCTATCGAAAGCCTGTGAGACTGAAATAAATTGTCATGTAGGTACCTAATATATAACTCGCAAAAACTTGAACACAAAAATATGGGTATTTTATGTAGAGATACCAACAATTATTATCTACCTATTGTAATACCTGTAGGCTCATTTCTCGAGCAGGTACGGCATTCCGCCTTCGAAAGCCAGTCTGTGTGCATTGGAACATACTAAATTCTGCATATCAAAGCTGTTTTAGCTATATTACCGTATTGCTGATAATATATTAGGTAATTTACCTGACCAACGTCGATGTCAGGACTGATGCTGATGCCGGTGTCTTCCAGCAAGTCCACTCTCCTGATCTGGTGGTTTCCTGTCAGCACATCGAGCTCGATTTCTGCCGCGCACACTCCGTATACGTTGTAGTTCTCAAGCTGGTCTGCCGGGGAGGTCATGTAGGACGCTTGGAGGTTTATACCTGAAAGTCAAAATTGCTATTTAAATTTTAATTTTCTGCTTCTAATCGGACAGGGTTTCTAAGTTTTGTGACTCGAATGGATTATCTGCTCTCACGGCTGGGGTTAGCTCAGAATATTCCCTAAAATCTTACAAGCTTTGCAGTACATAATATTATCATATAGGTAGGTAGGTACGTGATATGATAATATTAGGTTTTGTCATCATGCCATGACACCGTTGATGTCAAATCCAGCAATTTCATGACTCTCCAAAAGCTAAAGTTTATGTTTAAATGGCGTATGAAACTCTTTGGCGCCTTCAGCACTTAAATGAGATAAAACCTCATCGATATAAATTTATTCTTTTTATACCAAAGAGTATTTGTAATTCTATTCCACGGTGTATTGGAGAACTAACCTTTATTAAAAGCAGCTTTGACCAGCTCTTCCCAGGTAGGATTCTCTAGATCTTTCTTCACTGGCTCCAACCTCTTCAGAAGTTCCTCGCAAGCCTTCACAGTGGCGAAGGCCACACAGTCGCTGGTGATGCTGCCATTGCTGACCATAGCATTAGCAGAAGTGAAACTATCACTCGGTCTTACTGTAACCTGATATTTTTTTTTATGTGAATAGCCTTGATATTATCGAAGTCACCGTAAGGCACATGAGTATTCTATAGGAAACGAATTATTATTTTCCTTTGATCCAATCTTGTCAAACGTTGACGAAGTCTTGGTAAGTGACGCTAGTAGTGACGCTATGTGAGTGTAGTAGTGACCCCTAGGTACTGGAATAGCGTCACTTTCACCAATCAAAGCATTTGAAAAGTGGGTCAAAGAAATTTAAAGTATGTTCTTGGGTTTCGTAACGTTTGTTCGGGGAGTAAGATTGTTTGGGTCTATCTTTACTACTTATTTCCGTCACATTAAAGGTATTATTAGAGGATTATGAGTATTGAAGTGTTACTTTTTATTACAGCAAAATTATAGCATACAATTCGACTTGGGTCTTGTAAGTAGGTACCTAAGTAAGCGAGGAGCCAAGTCGCATAGCTTGTTATGGGCAGAGGTTACTTTACACCAGGTGGGCCATCTGCTCATGCTGTAACTTTATCATAAAAACTTATTATTTAGATTTACTCAGCAATATCAACAGTTACTCGTACCTTATCCAACGGGATCTTGAGCTTGTAAGCGCAGACTTGGGCCACCTTAGTGTTGATGCCTTGTCCCATTTCAATGCCGCCGTGTGACATGCTGACGCTTGCATCTACGTGGTGGATTGTGATGGTGACGGGGAAATTCCACGAATATTCTATAATAATAATAATAATAATAATATTGGTGGACATTTCACACAGCGCCATCTAGCCCTAAAGTACGCTTATTATAGCTTTTAGGTATTATGGGAACCAGACAACTGGTATAATTCTTATATACTTTTAAATCGTATAGTAAACGAAATATTATTTTCCTTTGATCCAATCTTGTCAAACGTTGACGAAGTCTTGGTAAGTGACACTAATAGTGACGCTATGTGAGTGTAGTAGTGACGCCTAGGTACTGGAATAGCGTCACTTTCACCAATCACAGCATTTGAAAAGGATAACATAGGAATAATGAATATTTATAAAAACATAAATTTACCTATTGGATATGCCATAAGGGATAACCTCAGCGCTTTCTTCTTCCAAGCGTTTTCATCATTAAACTTCTTTATTGCAGCTTTTCTCTCTTCAAAATCACAATCTTTTTTAAAACTACCCACAATATCTTTCATTACATTATTTTTCACTGCCAAATGCATCAATCTGATATCTATTGGGTCTTTTTTTGTAGCGAATGCTATTCTTTCCATCACATGTTCTACAATGGATACGGCTTCTGTGGATCCTGGAATTAAATATTTCAGTGCTACCTTTGATATTTGCACAGCAAACAGCTGCCTTTTGCGTTAGGTCGTAGGTTCGGTTCTTAGTCGGGTCAAACATCTTGCAAATAATTTTGTTTTTCATAGTACTTATCTAGCCACTAACCGTTGAAAGTTTTAAACTATCCAGCAACTTCCAATTCGCCGTAGGTACATACGAGGGGAGTTCAAAGTATTCTCGGTATGGATATGAAAGAAAAGGCAGAATAATCTGAAATAATTTTATTTTTCTATATAGTCTCCTGCAATCTCAATACACTTTTTACAACGCGAAATCTTCTTTTCAATACCCTCCAAAAAATTACTTTCATCCTTCTCTAAAAAATGATCGTTTATGGCTGCCTTGAGCTCTTTATCGTCAGAAAATCGCTTTCCTCGAATTTCTTTTTTAAGCTTCGGGAACAAAAAATAGTCACTGGGTGCCAGGTCTGGGCTGTAAGGTTGATGATTGACTTCTTGGAAATCACACTCCTGAATAGCAGCCTTGGCAACGCGCGCCGTGTGAACCGGCGCGTTGTCGTGGAGGAACAACACACCAGCGGTCAGTTTTCCGCGCCTTTTTTCTTTAATTGCTTCCTTCAAATAACGCATAGTGGTTGCATAAGCCGCTGCGGTTATACTTTGGCCTTTTTTGGTATATTCAATAAGCAAACTCCCTTTCGAGTCCCAGAATACTGTGGCCATGAGCTTTCCGACCGATTGCGTGACTTTGAACTTCTTCGGAGGTGCTGCACCCTTCTTGACCCACTGCATCGACTCGTGTTTGCTCTCCGGGTCGTAGTGACGAACCCAGGTTTTGTCTCTGGTAACGATTCGATCGAAAACACTGGTAGGATTTTCACCACACAGCTCCAAAAACTCTTTACAACATTCAATTCGCGCTTGTTTCTGAGGTGGTGTGAGCATTCGTGGCACCCATCTTGCACTGACTTTTGAGAGGTTCAAAAAGTTATGAAGTATTGAATGTATGGTACCCACGGATAGTTTGGTCATCTCTGCTAACGACTTGATTTTTATTCGAGCATCTTCGAGTACAAGTTTCTCGACTTTTTCCACGTTTTCTTCCGTGGTGGCAGAAACAGGACCTCCTGATCGAGGGTCATCTATAATGCTTTCTCTGCCCCTTTTAAATTCACTTGACCATTTTTGCATAGTAGACAACGAAGGAGCGAAATACTTGTAAACGGCCACCATCTCTTCCTGGATGTTTTTTTTGAGGTTTTCCTTGCTTCGTGAGGAATTTAATCACAGCGCGGTGCTCAATTTTGGTCAACATTTCCGCGTCGTACATTTTTTTGCGCTCGAAGCACGATTGTGAAAAAACTAATAATGGTAAACCGCCAAAATTTTGTAGTTGTCACCTTGGATAATGTCATAAGAGAACCATAGACAAAAACTACCCTCATAACTAACAAAAAAGTTCCAATACCGAGAATACTTTGAACTCCCAGCGTAATTATATAGTTATTGCTACAACCAGAACTATCCATTTAACGCGTCCCATGGGAACTTAGTTTGAAATGTAACATCATCAGTAACTTAACTTCGTAGATATGTTAAGAAATCCTGACGGAGAAGTCCTAGTCTAGTCTTAATCTGCTCCACTCATAATTCAAAAAATCTTAAATGTAATTTAATTCTGGCAACAAAACTTGACAAACGGTAAGTTGGTATCAATCTGATGTTAAGTGACGATGCTGTCTACGATGTAGCATGCTTGCCTAGAAGAATACCTATTCACTCTTCTCTTGAAGACCTCCAGATTATATATATATATAGTTCTCGGAAAATACAAATGCAGGCAAGGAGTTTCACTCTTGGGCTGTCCGCATTATGAAAGTGGATTCATCATTATTAACTATAGATTTTGCCAAGAGCCACCACAGTATCTGTCATCACCTACTGTATCTGCTGGAAAGGTCTTCACATCAACTAGCTGCACTTACCAGGAGCTCTACACCAGGTCATGCTAGCCTTGTCAGTCAACACGTTGTACCCCTCAATCTGCCATCTCGTAGAGTCGTATAATGTTACCAACATTTCGCTGAAATTGCCAGCGCTATCGTTGAAGCAGTGTCCGCAGTCACTGTAGTAGGTAATGTTGAGGTATTGAATCAAACCTTCTTTATTAATGCCAATCTGAAAAAAAACAAAATATATTTTAAGTCAAAATAAAAGTCAGAAGATACCCAAATGAGGTTGTTATAATTATTTACAATAACTGTGTAGTTATATACGCCTACAAGCAGTATTTACGCAAAAAGTATGAGAATTATCAGGACACTGATGTGATTTAGGTCTACGTATCCGAAATAATAATAATATTGGTCTACATTTTACACAACGCCATCTAGCTTGTATTATGAGAACCAGATAGCTGACATACTACTTTTTTTTTTGTAAATACTTACATAATATACATATTAACGCCCGGACACAAAACAAACATCTATGTTCGTCACACAATATTTATCCTGGGTGGGAATCGAACCCACAACCTACAGTGCAGAAGACAGCGTTACTACCAACTGAGCTATATATATGAGTGTAGTAAGCACCTATCACTAACCTCATAATCCACTTCACACTGCTGTCTCTTCCCCACAGCCATCATATTGTCTACAATAGGCATCACGAGGGTTGCAGTTCTGTTCAACTTGTACGCTACGACGGCGCACGCGCAAGCTATCTGCGATGATCGAGATCCTTTCCCTCCATATGCTCCTCCCAACCTAGGTACTATAACATGCACACTGAAAAATAATGAGCTAGCATTACATTGGTATATTAAATTGAATTAAGGCTTATTTATTTATTTATTTATTTATTTAAGTACACAAACATCATATATATTACACAATTAAACTAAAATAGAATAACAAAAAAACAGTTCTGATACATATGACAATAATATGTGTACATAACATTTACCATAACACATAGAAAATTAATAAAAAAGGAAATAAATACTTAAAATATTGAAGGTTAAAATGAATTAAGTAAGACTAAGAAGTAAGAATAAGAAGAGTAAGACATACAAATTAAATTAAGCAGAAGAGCCAAAGTGGCTCAGTAGTAACTTTTTGAATATTTGTAATTTATTTGAAAATATATCCAAGTTTGTAATTTTTTGGTTGAGGTTATTGTATTCATACACATATACGTGTCGAGGGTAGTTGCAAACCAATATTTGTTTTACACCAAGGTGTATGAAATATATTATTGATAGGTTTACGAGGGTACTTGTGAGGAACAGAAAGAGAGAACCGCTCTAAAAGTTTAAAGTTTAAAGTTTTTTTTTTTTAGTTTTTTTTGTTTTTTTTTTAGGCTTTTGATAATGATTACGTTTTGTTCGAATTCAATAGATATTAGTCGTTTTATGGTAGAAATTTAGATGATTTACCGCGAATTATAACACAAAAAATAACAATAGCGTCAGTTATAAAATACTTTATACGGAACAATATCGAGCATTTGTTTGTGTTATCTCATGAGGAGTTCCACAAGGTTCAATATTAGGTCTTATACTCTAGAAGTTTTTTACAATTACCAGTTATGTGGAATGCTTAAAGCGTCTCCAACGGCCACATTCACTAAATCCATCCACTGAGTGGCCGCTCTGACTGTGACTCCTCTAGAATTGTTACTGACCGTGCAGCTCTGAGTCTCCATGGTGAAGTGGTATTGTGAAGGTATAGTAAAATGGCCTTGGATTGTTTGGGTGATATCTGTACCTCTATCGGTTGGCTTGATTTTGACTACTTGATGAACCTGAAATATAAGTGTAGTAACGAAAATTAGGAACACATGAAAATATAGATAAGTATTAAGTGTAAATTTCATTTATTATTATATGCCTTATGTTTTCGGTGATTTTAAAAGCAAAAATTATTAATGCGCTGCAGTGCCAGCGGAGATATCTACTGTTCACTTACCCTGCGATCCTTATCTGGAGCAACTAGAGCATCTCTTATCTCCAGTACTAGTTTGTCGCTGCTCTTCTTATAATTGACTTTCACCAGCCCTGCAGCGGTTAACGCAAGTTTTCTAGTCACAGCTGCTACAACACCAATCGGCTGCCCGTAGTAAGATATTTTCGTAGCAAATATTTCTTCTTCGTCTACTATCCAGGGCACTTCTTTGGATGTGAAGGTGTTCTTTCCAGGTATGTCCTTGGCTGAGAAGAAAGCGATAACTCCGGATAATTTCTGTAAATATATTATAATGATAGGATGTATTGTATCGAATAATTTGCTGACAGATAACAGGATACTAATAAAGAACAATTACATTTAAAATTGTATTTTCATAATGAAAATTTAAGGCCTAAAATGGAAAAGTTTACTGCAACAATTAATAAATAAAATTAACCTACCTATTTATTAGTAGGCTGGATAAATCCCTAATAGGAATGATTGTTATTTACAAAACTAAATATACACATATATATAACAGTATACAAACAAAAGGAATACAACACTGACGAAGGCATAAGTATTGGGTATAGATTGTATTTCAGAGATTAAGAACCAGTAAGTATCTAATATCTATGGACTTACCAAAGCTGCACTTGCGTCGATGCTCTCTATATCTCCCTTGCAGATTTCAGACAACACAAACGCCACTTCAACTGAGCTTGGCTCTGAAGGTACATCGCAGACGTAGAGCGCTTCTCCCGAACACTGGAACAAATATTTATATACCTAATCTTTATTTTTCAAACAGAATCTACAGCTCTTATAATAAATAAGTGAAGTTTAAAATTATTCATACAGCCAATACCAAATGCAATTTTGTTAATCTATCATTTTTTTATTCATTTTTATATATTTATTACTATTTTTTTAACCTTTACGCAAAAAACGAATTATTTCCATACTAAACCTGAGTTAGTCCTTCCAGTTTCGGCACAGGTTTATTCAGAGGCCACAAGTTCTTATCTGTGTCGAAGGTCTGCGTGCCTCTTGACACTTCACGCTGGAGGATGGATCCGCCTGATTTGTACCGAGAGTTCACTATTGGAGCTAAAGATAGTATTGCCTGTAAAATAAATGACGTGGCGTAAGAAAGTTTTATAAGGCCCAGTCTTACGTTCAACATTGGTTAAAAAAATATGTGTCTCGAACTCCAAAAAAAAATAAGAAAATCATCGTGAAAAGAAAACCATTAAACTACATACTTATAATGTAAAAAAACAAACAATAATTGGAGAAAAGAATCCCGATACCATCGAGTTTGTAGTAACATGATGATTCAGCTGGTATAAATAAAGTTAGCTTTTCTCTGTGGTTTGGTTAGACAACACCCATCTTACTGGGCTCGATTGGAAGTAACTCATGGAAGTAACATGGGTGTTTTGTTTTATTATACTTACGTAATTGCAAAAATATTGTATATGATATCTGCATAGTAGAAGACTAGATGGTGCTGTGTAACCTACAATTTCTCACCTTATAAAACAGTCCTAAAGCAAGTATCTTCCTACAGTCAGGTGAAGGCTCCGGTGGTGCGTCAACGGGCACCAATTCCTCTTTAAAACTTGTGAGTGCTTTCTGCAGAGTTGTATCACTGAACAACTGTTCCCCAACTAATGCTTTCATAGTCTTATTAGTTGTTACAAATTTTGGGCTTATATTTCCGAAGACTATATTCGCTGAAGTCACCTTATTTGAGGTGTCAAACTTGAAGAGGAAGCCAGCGTTGACTATGGCGTGCGCATTTTGAGCTCTAGGCATTATCTGAAATAAAATAACAGTTATTATCTATATAGTTAGCGGCACCAGAGTTCAATATTCGTGAATTTAGGCTTTAAAATAGCTGTTAGTAATTATAAGACTATTCTACGATATTTCGATCAAATCAGATCTGTGGTTGACTTAAAAACCATCTTAAGTGCTAGAAATGTTGTTGTTACCTTATATGTCCTGATTACATTTGAAGGTGCCAGTGGTGGCAATTTCACGTTTAATATCAGGTGGTTTCTCAAATCCGTTATTATAAAATCTTGCATATTCAATACTTTTTTATGTAGACTACTATCCACTGGAATACAAAATTTAAATAATTTTATAATAAGCTTACGAGAAGATGTTACGAATAACGAAAAGTAACTCTGTCTCCGAGTTGAATGTCGAATATTTACCTAAAGTAACTACAGCACCAATAGTCGCCAAAATAAGAAAGACGTCTGATGGGAAATCGTTATACATATTCTTCAGCGCCAAATTACCCCCAATTGTGCCAACCTAGAAGATAATTAGTAATTAACATGATTGTTCTCAAACTGTAGTTCTGTAATATATAAATAAATAAATAGTACATTTCACACAGCGCCATCTAGCCCCAAACGAAGCTAAGCATAGCTTGTATAATGGGAACTAGACAACTGATATAATACTTATATACTTTTTTGTAAATACATACATATAATACATATTGACACCCGGAAACAGAACAAACATCTATATTGGTCATATACACGTTTGTCCTAAGTGGGAATCGAACCCACGACTTACAGCACAGAAGGCAAACTTTCTACCCAACTGGACTGTGAAGCCAGTCAACGCTAGTCAATATGTTATTAGATAGGTAAGTAAAAGTCATAATCGGATCAATCTGATAAGAACCAAATTAAAATTGGGAAGCCTATGCTTAATTAGTTATGTAACGTGCAACTCTCACCCAGATGTCTAAGACTGAAATTCTTATACTCTTTTTATCATATGATACGTGTCATATCCACACCCACCCTTTAAACCACAAGGACTGCTAGTATTCACTTACATTTCAATTGAATTTGATCGAAAACTTACGTTTCTCACAGGAATATGCGCCACCAAATCCAAATGCTTATAAAACTCAGCCAAATATTTGAAATCATTCATCTCAGACCACTTCTGGAATGTCGTCATTAGGTCAGTAAGAGTCATGCCTGCTCCTATAATCAGGTTCTCATCAGGCAGGGAGCTTTTCATAACATCGATTGAAGAAATGTCGATGTAAATCTTTGGCTCTGATTGTAATGGATATACTCCTGAAATTAATCGTACAGGTTAATTTTAGCCAACGAAACAGTTGTTTTCTTTGAATAGTATTGAGTACCTTGACCAGTGTTTCCAGCTACTAATCTATAACTATTATCTCCTATACGAGAAAGCACCTGAAAATATATTGATGAGTGAGATATTGTTGCGACTGATGCACTGAATGTGAAGAACGCAACATACTTTCTACAAAAAATGTATTACTAGTCAATGGAAGACTAATAAAAAAGACGCTAGAAGTTAAAATAAACCACAGGAAAGTTCTAGAACAACTAGTCAAAAGACGTTAGGACTAAGATATCCCAATAAAAGTGAGCCTATTGAATCGAAATTTAGTTAAGTATAGGTACTTACTAACCAATAGCTTAAGAAGGACCATAGACTGAAGGGCTTTAATGAGTGTGTCATAATTAAATGCAGCTTTTCTATGTATTTTTTAAACGTTCAAAATTAAAACTATTTTACGAGCTAGACGACTAGCGCTTACCTTGAAGACATCTGCAACAGTGTAAACCTTGTACCACTTTCTACCGTCAACAGTCACTTCTCTAATGGAGTGTTCTTCGTTCTCGATGAAACACCAGCCATCAACTTCCAATTTGTTAGAAGAGTCACATTTCTTGAGACATTTTAATTGGTGAAGATCTTCCACGTCCTAAAAGTAAATGATAAACTAATCCGAAATTGTGTCATAATTATCCTCTCATTGAAATTGATCACAATAAGCGTATTCTTACACACCTTATAGCTTATCGGGGTCTTTTCGAAAGTTATTTTTTAAAGACATTAATTGAGTTAAGGCGAGAATGAAAAAAAGAAATTACATTATTGAGGAATCTGAATAGAGCACGAAACATAAACAGTAGGTACAATAAATTACAATAAAAAAGATTCAATATTCCGTACCTCATCAAACGGGTCCCAGTCTCAGCATAATGCAGCACTGAATGTGCTGAATTCTTATTATGTGTGAATTTCTATTCAAACTTCAGCATTGCCAAGACTTGTCGCAAGTACTATCATCGTCTTTACCGAATGTTAGATAGGCTACTGAGGGATCTTTTCTGTAAGATGCCTACCTGAATGTTATTCTTGAAGCCGGGATCAACATCAGTAGCGAAGCTCTTGAACGCGTCGAGGATGGGTCGGTAGCCAGTACACCGGCAGATGTTGCTGCCGAACGAGTTCTCTACATTCTGCATCGTCAGCTTGGCTGTACTCTTGTAGAGACTGGAGAGGAAAAGTATGGAAAAAGGCAAAGTCAAAAAGAAAGATTTATGTGCCCATTACCACGTTCTCAAACGGTGAAAGGAAACATCGTGAGGGAACCAACATCTCCTAGAACTAACCATTCGAAGTCAAGTGCACGAAAGGAGCTTCTTCGAGGCGCACTTATATCCTTTCACCACACTGATTCGATAGAAACAGTGAGGAGAATCAAAGTTAAAAACATTATTTCCATAGGAATTCATAAATAAATGGCTTGGAAACGTCAATAATATTCAAAACATAAGGTCACGCGTACTTATCGCTAAGTTTGACGCACGTTCACACTCTATCCGACCCTCCATGGGGAAGAACAGGCAGAAACCTCTTCCTTTTTTAGCCTTTTACCACACCGGTTTTGAGAGAGCCAGTGATAAGATCAGTAGTATTACCTGTACATATTCATGATCATGCCTGGCGAGCAGTACCCGCACTGGGTGCCGTTGAAGTCGGCCATCCTCTGCTGGATGGCGTGGTAGCCATCTCTCCGGTTGCCGACACCCTCGATGGTTGTGATGTCCCATTGGTGGCATGACAGGATGTGGGTTAGGCACTGGAATTGTAGGACCAATCATTCATGTTAAGTCAAACTCAAAAACTTTATTACCATACTAGCTGTGCCCCGCGGTGTTACCCGCGGTGAATAAGTAATCCCACGGGACTCTGCACTTTTCTAGGATCAAAGTAGCCTTGTTAAGCCAGGATATAAGCTATCTTGGTACCAAATTTCATCCAAATCAATTCAGCCGTTTGAGCGTGAAAGAGTAACAAACATCCATACAAACTTTCACGTTTCGCGGCTCTCAGCGCGCTTTATATAGCCACGGACGCTCAGGCGCGAGGCGTGTAGTACGAACTCTGTACGTTAAAAATGTTCGCCGTGATTCTTTAAATTGACATAACTTTTTTATTTATGAACCGATTGACATGAAATCACTAAATGTTAAGTGAAGCTTACTACAATATATTAGTGAAAACCGTATCTAAATCGAATAAGCCGTTTCTGATATTAGCGTGCACAAACACACAGACAAACAGACAAAAAAAAAATTAGTTACAATTTCGGGTTCGGCATCGATATAATAACAACCCCTGCTACTTTTTTTTTATATATTTCCATGGTACAGACACCACTTTTCTACAATTTTATTATATGTATAGATAATTCATAAAGAAATGGCTGGGAAACGTCAATTATAACAAAACATAAGGTTACGCGTACGTATCGCTAAGTTTGACGCCTTTTTTTTTTTTTTTTTTTTTTTTTTCCGTGGAGAAATGCACTCGCATACCACCCAGCCACGGGGAAACTGAGTGGTTATGTGGGACTAGGAGTATATACCCACTAAAACTCCACGGTGTCCACCTCTGCCGCTTAGTGGCGGGAACACGGGGACGGTTACTCTTCCGTGAACCCACCGCGGCTGTCTGTTACCAGACCCTCCATCGGTGTCTCCACCCTCCTGGGTACGACGCACCGGAACACACGGCACGTCACAACCACCTCGGGAACCAAATAGCCAAAGGGCGTCCGACGACCCCGTGTCAAGACGCCCGAGGTCCCCCTGCGACGGGTCAGTTTTGTGGCCCCGTCGCCTGCCACTGCGGCCGCAGAAGATAGGGAGAGCGGCGCCTCGCTATACCGACACTCCTCTTCCCCTGCGGCCCCACCGCGTCCGCCATCGAACGGTGGCGGCCCCGTCGTGGCCGCGGAAGGTAGGGAGAACGGCGCACCGTAATACCGGCACTCCTCTCCCGCCGCGGCCCCAGCCCTCAGCTGCAGTGCCGCCCATACGACACCGCAGCCCTCCTCAGTTTCGGTGCCCCCCATAAGGCACCGCCACCTACAAGTGCCGCTCCTTCGGGGCTTGGAGGCAAAGCCCGAGGAGCGGCCCCTCTCGGGTTCCTTTAGCTTCTCCGTGGGTAGGCAAGGTCCACGGTTACTAAGCCCCCCCGCCGCGACAAGGCAGAAACCCCGGGGGGGTAAGTTTGACGCCTGTTCTAACCCTATCCGACCCTCCATGGGGAAGAAAAGGCAAGAAACACCTAAAGGAGGGCTTTCTTTTTTCGTTATTCAGAAAAAGGCTCTGTTAAATGAGGAGCCAAAGATACTTGGTTTTTTATATTCTTGAACATGTAGATACGTAAAAATTCAGTATTGAAGTACCTACTCATCTTTTATTTTTATCCTCACCATTTAAATAAGACCAAAAAAAAATTTTTAATAATTGTTATTACGGTACCCATTCGTTTTCGAACAAAAAGGTACTTGTCCTTGAATGACAAGATGTAATTTATACACATTAAAAAAAAAACGGATATAAGTAACAAAAATTTTCCAGGTATACATTTTGTATAAGTCATACATCTATTTAAATTTAAAATTAATCTCTTACATACTTTATCTTAGAATATAAAAAAAAAGTTTATTAAAAAAAAAAAATATATCTTTGTTCTCTAGTTCACTTTTGGTGATCCCAAATTAATGCCAAATGGACCCTGGACGAAAAAAGTGGAGCGAATTGACAGAATGAGATTTATTAAACAAATTAGAGCGTGGTGGTACTGAATCCGAGTTTCAATCCGGAGGTCACCGGTTCAAATCCCGACGTATACCCATGAGTTTTCGATTGAAAGATTTATGTGCGCCATACCACGTTCTCAAAACGGTGAAGGAAAACATCGTGAGGAAACCGACATGTCCCAGAACTAAAAATTAAGAGACACGTGTCGAGTGCACGAAAGGAGCCTCTTTGAGGCGCACTTAAAATCCTTTCACCACACTGGTTCGAGAGAACCTGTGACTCGAATAGAATATAATTATCAGCAGCGGGATCCCGTTTTTTACTATTATACTAAAAAGCGGGATCCCGCTGCTGATAATTCTATTCTATTCTAGTCACTGGTTACTATAGGTGCCCGAATACTTTTGTAGGTATTGTCAATCTGCCTATTGAAATAAGCTGAACGTTCCGACATTTATTTGGGAGCTGGTTTTGCTACAAGCCCTCGGCATCGCCCCAGATTATTGATGAAAGTAGCCTTGAACATTGCAATTCCAACGGGTTGGCTCAATGCAATCTTTCAATCAACAACTACAGCGTACAATTTGTTTCAGATCGTACCCCTCATACCTACAATTTTCGTTATAACACACTAAGATGATATTGTGAACGCTTGTATGTTCACATAATAATAATAATAATAATAATAATAATTAATATCTTTCCAGTATTTTTTGTGGATTTAACACAGCGCCTCTCTATCTCTATCACCAAAGTAAGCTAAGCATAGCTTGGGACCATGGGAACCAGACAACTGATATAATACTCTACTTTTTTGTAAATGCACATTAACAACCAGACAAGAACAATCCTGTATGCTCGTCACACAAATATTTGTCCTGGGTGGGAATCAAACCCACGACCATTACTTACGGAGTTGACAGCGAACACCTGTTTCTCTCCAGTACTGGTGGTCCGCGCCACGGACACCACGCAGGCCCCGCAACCACCCTCGTGGCACATCGCCTTCGTGCCGCGGAGCTGAAGGTAATTCCGTAGGTAGTCGTTCAGTGACGTCACCGGACTCACTTCTGCACCGGCTAACAAACACACAGATAATATGGCCTTATATTTAACAAAATACCAAAGGATATCAAAGGTCTCCCATTAAATTTGTTAAAAAATCGAAAATATGGCTGAAATGCAAGTGTTTTCGATTTTTTATGTTCTAACTAGCTGTTGCCCGCGACTTCGTCCGCGTGGACTTCGGTTTTATCACGCATCCTGTTTTACCCCTCGGAAAAGTAGCCTAAGTTACTCCTTGTTACATCAGCTATCTGCCAGTGAAAGTCCCGTCAAAATCGGTCCAGCCATTTCAGAGATTAGCCGGAACAAACATACGACAGACAAAAGTTGTTTTTTTTTTGTTTTGATATATGTACCGTGTATACATCCATATGCACTTAGTAAAAAGCTGTTATTTTAATATTACAAACAGACACTCCAATTTTATTTATTTGTATAGATATATTCAATTGAAACAAAAATCAGGACCGGTACCCGCTCGAACACTCTGTCAATGTTAAGGTCAGTGATTATCTGCATCGCGGTATCTACTTATCTACTCACTATAGAACTCGTGACATTCCAGTATTCATACACACACACACACACACACACACAGATCTTGTTTTGACTACATTAATTACCCACTTAAAGTCATTAGATTAGGTAGGTTTGATTATACAGATACGTAAGATTTTCAGGATTCCTTATCCAAAAGGCGTAGTAACCCTTATGATTTGTGCTGTACGTTTGTCTGTCATAGCTATTTTACTGCCAAGAGTGTGTGGTGTAGTAATGTGTAGTGTGTAGTGCAGTAGTGTAGTGTGTAGTGCAGTAGTGTATTAGGGTGTAGTGTATTAATGGTCCCAACACTACTATTCAGTTAAATATGGAAGGTAATTAAGCGTATTCAGTTTGATACTTACTCGTAATAACGAAAATTCGTCACATATTATAATTATCCTACTGCTTGTATGTATGGATGTTTGTTACTCTTTCACGCTCAAACGTCAGAATGGATTTGGATGAAATTTGGTGCCAAGATAGCTTATATCCTGGATTATCACATAGGCTACTTTGATTCCCGAAAAGTGCAATGTTCCCGTGGGATTACTTATTCACCGCGGGTAACACCGCGGGGCGCAGCTAGTATTATTATAAATGAGAAATTGAGTACGTGTGTTTGTTTGTTACCCTAATTCCTAAACCGCTGAGTCGATTATGATCAATTTTGATATAGAGATAGATGGGACCCTGTAGTATGGACGGTTATAGGCTACCTTTTCTCGCTAAAAACTTATAGGGGCCACCCCCTAGGTGAGGGGAAGGGTAAACTTTGTATAAAAATGTATCGGTTGACGAAATTAACATTAACACCAGTACAGTAGTACTCTAAAGCTAGGTAATATAAATACAAACAGGCTAAGATGCATAGGTGACCTGCCTGCGAACAAAACAGAGATAAACAAAATTGGCGGTGATTCTGCTGGCAAACTAAAATTTAATTGTAGGTTTACATATATTTCTCAGGAGGAAAATCAATAATCTACAACTACTAGTACTAGTCTTGAATGAATTTTAAGTGCGCCTCAAAGTGGCTTCTTTTGTGCACTTACTTACACTCGACATACTTCTCCGGGCGAACTTAGCACAAGTTCTACTGCTACTTTGGGCTAGAAAAATAACTTACATAATGAGTAGGCCACTCCATTGACAGTGAAATTTATTTTATCCATCTTCCTCACAGTATCGCTGCACTTGACGTGACTTTTTGTTTGGTTTTTGTAGCACTAGGGCGACCACACTGCACTCTGCCAATGTCGGCGTGCGCGTGCGCAGCGCATTATCACGGCGAGTCGACTGACTGGTCGACGGAGACGTCCGTCCGGTCATTGGCGTCAGATAAGACCGACAACACACGCGAGATTTTCGTTCCGATTGTCTGATCAGGCTGTTGGGTCGTATTAAGGCAAGGGCATACATTAATGGATGTTTAGGCTCTATTGTGTCCAAGGTTGCTGTTTGAAGATGTACATTTTTGACTCTCCCTATAAAATAAATATATATAATTTATATATCAAATTTCGAATGAGATAGATCTCATTAGAAACTAACCTAAAAAGGCTTTTGTTGGAAAGGTATTTATATTCTTTTGACGAATATACAACAAAATATTAGTTTGGCATTTTTGTTTTAAGCAATTACCTATATCTTTTATTATTTATAATTTCATATTTTTCAAATGAATTTGTTGCAATCAGACGAGATTTGTAAAATAATTGTTCATAAATAAAATAAACAAAATGAAAAATTATACTGGTCTCATATTTATTTGTGCAACTGAACTCTCTAAGTAAACTCAGTCGTTCCATAGCTATTAGCGCCTTTGATTGCGAGCAGAAATAATAATAATAATAATAAAAACTTTATTTGAGTACACCACATTATACAATTTTGTTGCTAGTTCGCAAATCAGGGGATTTGCGAACTAGCGTTAGCTGTATGCAACAAGAAAAAAACGAAAAGGATGAAATAAAAGTTATATTAATATAATGGATCGATATCATATGAATACGAATCGAATCGGAGCTGTACTGAACATATAGAGGTAATGGCTCCTTACAATAGTCATTTCATGCTATCAGACTGTCTTATGGATTTATCTGATGCCTGTTCCGGCCTAAGGCGCACACTACACCGTCCAGTTTAGCTAATAATAGGTGTGTGTTGTGCAGAGTATAAAGTGCCTACCTGCTAAGAGTTCTTCGTATTGCATCGGGATTCTTCGCCATGTCACTGTGTAATAACGATTTCAACTGCCACAGCTCAGTTGGTAGTAACCCTGCCTTCTGCGCTGTAGGTCGTGGGTTCGATTCCCACCCAGGACAAACATTTCTGTAACGAACATAGGTGTTTGTTCTGTGTCTCGGTTTTTAATATATATTATATGTATGTAATTACAAAAAATATATATAATGTACTATATCAGTCATCTGATTCCCATGACACAAGCTATGTTTAGCTTACTTTGGGGCTAGATGGCGCTGTGTGAAATGTCCACCAAAATAAAAATAAAAAACATGCTGTATTATGAAGGGATGGAGTCGGACCGGCTTCAAACTTAAATAAAATAAAAAAATATACATATTGGATAAGCTTAGTAGCTAGTAGTGTAGGGTTCATTTTATTTTGTGATTATTAATAAATTATTTGCATAATTTTATTCAAGTTTTGTAGTACAGGAGATGTTAAAATTACACACGCCAATGAAATTATGTTTGTGACGGAACTGTAGGAGTAGCCAAATATATAACGTTTGTGGACATATATATACCTACTTATATAAATATGGTATATACCTATATCTTCAACGTTAGGGCCCACCTAACATTCTACTCATATTATAACCGTGAAAGTTTGTATGGATATTTGTTACTCTTTCACGCTCAAACGGCTGAATGGATTTGGGTTAAATTTGGTACCAAGATAGCTTATATCCTGGATTAACACATAGGCTACTTTGATCCAGGAAAAATGGAATGTTCCCGTGGGATAACTTATTCACCGCAGGTAACACCGCGGGGCGCAGCTAGTTAAAGATATAGATATTCTGTCAGTAAAACATAAAAAAAAGACGTGTGGCACTCGGAGACTGCCGCGGTAAAGCTATTGCGCGTGATATTTCAAAAAGTCAGGTATTTATCGATAGATGGAAAAACTAAAAAGTATCACCGCTGTGCCGGTCGGAGTGGTGTTAGGTTTTTTTCGTTACGGAATTTCTGGATTCGGTCTCCACGCTCAAGGCCCGCGATAGAAGCTATGCAATAGCTTAAAAACCCGAAGTTAACAGACGCTTACCTTTAATTCCCCCTCCCAAAAAGTAGTTGCCTAACACAACATATCATAGTAAAGTTATGCATAAACAATGGCCTTCCTAGAAGCTTCCCAGTACGCTTATGTATCGTCGACCACAGAAGTGACTTCATAGATAAATAATAAAAACGCACGAAGCTCGCTGAGAACAAATTCATGGTTAATAATAATATTGGTGGACAATTCACACAGCGCCATCTAGCCCCAAACTAAGCACAGCTTGTACTATGGGAACCAGACAACTGATAAAATACATACAATTTTATTTTTTGTAAATACATGCAAATAATACATACCTTTTATGTATGTACATAAATATTTATTCTGAGTGGGAATCGAACCCATGATCTATGGCGTAGAAGGAAGAGTTACCAACTGAACTGTGAGGCCAGTCAAATGCAAATGCACTCCTACCCTCTCTAGTTTCGTGGCGGACTGTACCAACGTTCCTAATACGTATTTATTAAACAAAATCTCGATAAGGATTTGCGATGCTTTTCAAACATAACTCAATTGGTCAGGGATGAACTAAGCACGCTTACATCTAAACCAGAGTTTAAGGACGCTGTGAGTTTGTCAAACTTAGCGATAAGTACGCGTGACCTTATGTTTTGAATATTATTGACGTTTCCAAGTCATTCCTTTATGAATTCTATGGAAATAAAGTTTTTGACTTTGCCAATGGTGTACGATCGTCAGACGATATGTATCTGTTTGTTTGTTGTTTGTGTGTGTGTGGTTCAAATCCTACTATGAAAAAAAAATGTCCGTGACTTTTAAGTTAATACGTAATCAATTTAAGTGCGATTGTCATTATATATAAATAAATTAAATATTGGTGGACATTTCACACAGCGCCATCTAGCCCCAAAGTAAGCTAAGCATAGCTTGTATCATGGGAACCAGACAACTGATATAATACTCATATACTTTTTTGTAAATACATACATAATACATATCAACACTCAGACAGAGCTAACAAATATGTTCGTCACACAAATATTTGTCGTAGGTGGAAATCGAACCCACGACCTACAGTACAGAAGACAGGGTTACAATCAACTAAGCTGTGAGGTCTGTCAAGTAATTCATTATGGACATTCATGTTAATGTCATGTCGGTGTAAAAAGATATCGCTTTTTGTCAATGCTCGATTTTACCGAGGATCAAATTTTCATGCCGAGGGCTTAGAAAAATGACGCTTGAATGATGAATATTGATACTTTTTTATGGAAAAAAGTTTTTGACTTTGAATAAATATAATTCCAAACGAGATCACATAAAAAAAAGTTATAGTCAGCATTTTTCAGGTATAATCTTCCTTCATCTGATTTGAACTAGTGACCTTCTGATTGAAAGCCGGACCCAACATTCTCGCTTGAGTAGAAATCTGAAGCCGTCCCTGGAGCAAAGGCGAAATGTTTTAGTATTATGACATTCAACACTTAACAAAGTACTTAAGCGTTGACGAATGCCGCGGGAGAAAAAGAGACGTAAGAAAAGGTACAACCGCCGCAGACGCAATTCAGCAATCAGGCATAGGGTTGCCACATTCACTGAAAAAAAAATTGTTTTTTTATCTTATTACTAGTTTTTATTTAACTTGCATTGTTTGGTATGTATGTTTTGACTGGCCTCTAAGCTCATTCGGTAGTAAATCTGCCTTCTGCACTGTAGGTCGTGGGTTCGATTCCTACCTAGGGCATATATTTGTATGACGAATATAGATATTTGTTCTGCGTCTAGGTGTTGATAATAATTACACTTATTTACAAAAAAAAAGTATTGATTATTTATTATATCAGTTGTGTGGTTCCCATGACACTTGCTTAGCTTACTTTGCGAGACATTCCACTTTCATGTCTCAAAGTTACAGGTGCAATAGAATGCGATGCGTTATTCCCATACCTAAGTAGGGGAGGACCCAAAAACGTGTGAATTCTTATGGTTCCATAACTAATTTACATTAAAAAACTAATTTTGTTGGACAAAACACAAATATGGAGAACCTCTTTTAAGAGCAGTAAAACGCATTAGTATTACTGTGTTCCAGTTTGCAAGGTGTGGTTGCCGGTGAAATTACAGGCACATAAGACATTCCAGCTACACGTCTCACAGTTACGGACGCAAACGATTCGACTTGGGTCTTGTACCTAGTAGGGGAGGACCCAAATGGCATCGGTTGTTATGGACCGAGGTTACCACGTAACACGAGGTGGGCCGTCGGCTCGTTCCGTTACTGTATCACATAGAAAAACCCTCTGATATTTTGTTCACTTTACAAATTTACAAATTTTTCACGCATTTGTGTAATATTTATTTATGTATATTATTTTAATGTGTAATAATGTGTATTATAAATAACGGATGATTATATCCTTATACTTAATGTTTATCCTTATTGCACTTACTGAGTAGCTAGGTTCCGTTTTAGTGACATATGTTTTTAAGTGGACATCATACTAATAAACCTTTTATTTAACTAAACCTGGTTAGTGTTAATATCAAATTGTGCAAATGCATTTTAAATAAGTTCCCCTGTTCAAATTTTGCTGCAATTTCGCACATACAGTTTTAGTGACCACAGTTGGCTATTTTTGTTTGCTAGTTATGTATTAATTAGTATGTATTAATTTAATATTGCTTATAACCAAGTGACAACCCTTCAGAAAGCTTCGCACCGAACATACGACTAATTAGATCGAAGCTTCGTTCCCTATCAGACGTGTACTCACGTTTGTCAAAATGTGTTCAGTTGAAAAGTGTTGTTACTGCCTACCCATTGATTTGGGATGCCTGATCTTAGGGGGAGCCACTTTTGTAAGTAATCATTTTTTTATGTCATGTAGGTGATAGAACGAGCTGACGGCCCACCTGATGTTAAGTGGTAACCGCCGCCCAACAACAGCTATACGACTCAAGTCCTCTCCATAGTACGAGATGACTCAAGTCGCATTGCGTTGCGTCCATCACCTTGAGACGGGGATGTTCCGTCTAATGCGCCTGCAATTTCTACAAAAGTTACGCCAATAATTACTAAAGTTTAATCATGGTGCAATATTACGAACCAGGTTGAGACGGAAAGTGCGCCTGAAAGAGGCTCAATTCGTGCACTGGTTCAATGTAATAATTTCTGACTATTGTACCAGAAAATAATAAGAATTCAATAAGAAAATATATACATGAATACATATCATTTTAGGTAACTTGTTCCAAGTTTGTACGGGAAGTAGGAGTTAGTTTTTATGTTTTATAATCCTCTATTGCAGATTGTCTCAGCTGCCATGGCCCTTACATCAGTGATACTCCTGTCGCTTGAGCATCTCTGTCCCGGGAAGGGAGTCTACTACCTCGAGCACTTCCCACAACTATACCTGAACAGCTCTTCCATCCTAATCGTTCTTTCAACAACCATCCTGGTGATGGGTCTGATGATGGCTGCGTCTGTTATGCTCATCGTTGGCATTATGAAGGTAAGTTACCAGCTGCACAATTTACTGGCCGCATAGCTCAGTTGGTAGTAACCCTGCCTTCTGCGGTGTAGGTCGTGGGTTTGATTCCCACCCAGGACCAACATTTATGTGACATTTGTAACATTGATGTTTGTTCAGTGTCTGGGTGTTATTATGTATTTACGAAAGAAAAGTATATAAGTAGTATATCAGTTGTCTGGTTACCATGATACAAAGTATGCTTAGCTTACTTTGGGGCTAGATGGCGCTGTGTGAAATGTCCACCAATATTTATTATTATTTGTTTATTTATTTATATATACTTTTCTAAATACATACATATAATACATACGACACTCAGACACAGAACAAACATCTATTTTCGTCATACAAATGTTTGTAATGGGTGGGAATCGAACCCACGACCTACAGCGCACAAGGCAGGGTTACTACCAACTGAGCTGTGAGACCAGTTGTTGAGACATAGGGTCTTATGATTTGAGGAATAGAGGTGCCAGATATCATTTGTTCAAATTATATCCATAACGTCGCAGGATGTTTATATTAATTTGATTGGCAAGCACATTTCGGTAAACAGATATATTATGAACTAGCTGTTGCCCGTGACTTCGTCCGCGTGGAATTCGGTTTTATCACGCACCCCTATTTTACCTCTCAGAATAGTAGCCTAAGTTACTCCTTGTTACATCAGCTATCTGCCAGTGAGTCCCGTCAAAATCGGTCCAGCCATATCAGAGATTAGCCGGAACAAACAGACAGACATAAATTGTGAATAATGTTGTTTTGATATATTTACCGTGTATACATCCATATGCACTTAGTAAAAAGCGGTTATTCTAATATTACAAACAGACACTCCAATTTTATTTATTTGTATAGATGTACTGTACACAGTTATGTCATAGCGAAGTTTTTATAAATCTATACAGTGAAAATAAATGCGAATTTGATGACGAGCGAAATATGACTCGACTTGTGTAAGAAACTAAATCGTATTGCGGTTATCAGCAGATTTGGTAGCCATTTGCTAGTTCTGCTACGTATGTAAGCAAGCATCGTTACATTGGTAACATTACAGTGGTACCAAGACCGAGTTCCAATCCGGTGGTCGCTGGTTTAAATCCCGACGTGCACCAATGAGTTTTTTCGCTTTTATGTTCGCCACGTTCTCAAAACGGTGAAGGAAAACGGACATTTCCTAGAAACAAAAATTCGTAGACATGTAGGTAGTAATATTATTATAGTCTGGTTAAATTTCTCCAAGCAGTTGGTAATGCAACCGCTCTTGCAGTTTCAGTGGTACGGATGCCGGACTACTTACTTTGATGAAAGGTACCTTCAAGTATCATTTCCATGTTGCTGTACCATAGTAGGTATATGAAAACATATAGTATATATAATAATATATAATAAATATTGATGGGCATTTACACAGAGCCATCTATCCCCAAACTAAGCATAGCTTGAATCATGCTAACGAGATGACTGACAGAATACATATTATATTCTTTTTTTTTGTAAATACATACACATAATGCATACAACACCCAGTCCCCTAAGAAACATCTATATTCGTCACACAAATGTTTGTCATGGGTGGGAATTGAACCCACCTACAGCGCAGAAGGCAGATCTACCAACTGAGTTGTGAGGCCTGTCATCCTACTTTATATGGTTGAACTAGGAAACTTTTAGTGTTATAAGATCTGCAATAACGACCTGTATTCAGGCAGTAATTAATTGAATTCTTGGTTTATCAATTCCAGAACAAATCCAGTCTTGTGCTCTGCTACTTCGGCATGGGTATCATGCTGACTATACTCTGCATGCTGTGCTCCCTGCTGGTACTTCTGGAAGGACATTGGATTCTGGCGCTGGTCAAGTTCCTCCTGTCGTGTAAGTTATCTGTTACAAATTTTTATAAAAAAAATATACCTTTTTTTATGTCATTGATATGAGTGACGGAACGGGCTGAGGGCCCACCTGATGTTAAGTGGTAACCACTGCCCATGGACATCAGCAATACCACTCAAGTCCCCTCCATAGTATGAGATGACTCAAGTCGCATTGCGTTGCGTCCATCACCCCGAGGCGGGGATGTTACGTCTCATGTGCCTGCAATTTTACCGGCACTCACTCCCTTCCACCTGAACACAGCAATACGAGTCCATCACTGCTTGGCCGCGGATTACCAGGTGTGGTGGCAGTACTTCTCCGGGCGAACTTGGTACAAGTTCTACTGCTACTTTGAGTTGCTCCTTTCGCACCTCCCGGGGGATACGTGTTGGGATTCAAAGGGTTATCACCTACGGACGCGAGCAACGTGGCCCCCCAAACCTTATTAATAGTTTCTTTGTTTCAGTGTTCTATATCCATTGCCTGGTCGTAGTGCATACGACTTACGACTTTATGCAGAGGGGCATAGAACTGAGATTCAGCCAACGGAGAATGTCTGACGAAGCTATCCTGGTTATCGAGTCTGATTAAAAAGAAATACAAAATCAAACCTCCTTTGTGGCAAAAATACTCCTAATTAAACCTCATTTCAGCAACAATATTCAATCACTGGAAATTTAAAATTTCTACTATAAGTACAAAAGATTCTTTTTTTTCTTTCTTTTGTTTTTTTATGTGTTTAATTAGTTTTAAGATTTCATTGAGTTTGGAACCTATATTCAAACTCTGAATCACAAAGAGATAATTCTTTGATAAGTTTTAACTTTGTTAAGGGTTTTTAAACTAGTAGGTATATGGATAAATGTTCACCAAACAAGTAGATATTTAAAACAAAAATATTAGCATTTATATTTTATTGTAATAACCACATTATAAATATTTTTAACGAACAACATTTATTATATTTCTATCTACTGAAAAAAGTTTTTACTTTACTACTTCCATAAATAATAAAATACACTTTTGTGTATTTTATTATTTATGGAACACAATTTATTTTACACTTGGTTAGTACTATATCTAAACAATATCTAATACATTGGGATCTAACTATGTATACATATTGTAAAAAAAATATGCAAATCAGGTACAGGTTTTCTGAACACATCGGAAATATTAAAAGACTTAACTGTATATATGAAACCATAAAAACTTTATTAAAAGCCATTTCTAATAACTGTTTTATTTGAACTAAAGAAAAATGAAACGTTTTTTCTGGAATAGAACCCAGTTCCAAAATATCAGCCGAGGTAGAGTTAACTGATATGGGGACGGTAGCATACAAGTAGGTATGTCTACACCAAAAGTCACCCATTTGAACATCCATGTGTGATGTTAAGCATTATCGTGTTTTATTTTTTATTTTTGGCACGTATATTTACACCCATTGAAATGAAATGAAATTAAATATCGTCGCTCGGATTCATTAACGGAACATTTAGTAATTAAAATGGCAGCGGGACATTTCGAAATAAACTGATGCTGAAAATGAAGAGATCACTAAAATCTATTTATCTTTATCGGAATAAGTAGTGTTCTGTCAATTAGAACTAAAATTTGAGTTATGCCGTTAGTGATTCGGAAAAATTATTCAATTCCCTACCATTCTGTGTACTTATGTCTAAACACGTAAATTCGGAAATGTTCCGTTAATAGTCCGACCGACGATATATTTATTTGCTTGGAATAGTTGCATTTGGTGATAAATTATGATTGAGCCGTATTCTGCTACATATACAAATACAGGAAACATAATTACATTACAGGATAATGATATATACATTACAGGAAACAATTAAGTTTAATGCTTTTGACTTTTATTTTGACTTTCATTTCATTTTTACATTGAATCTTCGGAAATCGAACTTTATATCCCAGCTGACTTACTCAGCTGATTCATGATTTGTATGCAGCGGGTTATGTATTAAGAAGAATGATAATAAATTTATTTTCATTTGCAACAAAATAAATAGCACTTAGATAGGTAACACAATAGTTCAATACTTAAATGAATCAGATTGAATAGGTAACAGTGCAAGGATGTGCACTAGACCACACACTAGGATTCCCTGTGTTGTGGATAAAATATTGTTTCGAAAACACATCATCATGACCAAACTAAAATTGACTAGTGTAGTAAATATTATCTTGATGTCATCTAAACTTCTTCGCGAATGTTCAACTGCTTATAGAAACTATGACTAAGCAGAATCATGTACACGTTCATACCTAGAAATAAAACAAAATACACTTAACTAACTCGTTTCAATGGCTCGCTCAGACCAGCACGGTGAAAGGGTTCATTTGTGCATCAAGCACCCTTCCGTGCGCATATTCTAAGGAGCGCTCCGCATACCGTGGCTATTTTTCTATCATAATTTTTGATCTAATGTAATTTAGGGCCAATAAGGATTTGATTATTTAATTAACAAACATCAAGCTTTCGCAAATATCATAAATATTAAAATATTTCGGCATGGGCAGCTTCATGGGAAATATAAAAAGAAATCTCGAGGGTAGGCAACGCAATAGGCTGCGGTGACCGCGCTACATCAGGCGGGCTGTAAGACTGGCTAAACTTAAAATTAAAGTGTCTGTTGGAGCGCGGCAGCAATCATTAGCGCCTGACTGAAATATGTCTACATCGAATCGCGTCGTGCTCTTGACTTTTTGTCAGGCGTTGTATTTTATTTAATCGTAATCTGTCGAGTCACTTCCCTTGCCCTACAACCGTCATTCTGTTACCATCCTTCTCAATTAAAATAATTGCAATTACGAACCGGAGAATTCATTTATATTATTATTTTATTTTATTGATGTGAAACATCTATAGCCGCACGTAAAACCGATTTCTGCTGATTGGTCCGTTCAAGGTTACGACAAATCATAAACATTAATAGTGATGGGGTACTTAGTTTCTTACAAAATAATGTCGATGTTTCACATCTGCCAGGCGTCCCGTGACGGCTCACATTTTTTTTTTTCAACAGAATCTGCAGCTCTTAAAATTAGGTACCTATTCACTTAAAATTACTCTTAAAGCCAATAACAGATTCAATTGGCACCAGTATATCCTCCAAAGATATAAATAACTGTGTCTATGGTCCACAATTACTGGAAATAACTTTCGAAATAGAGACGGATTCTTTAGAATTCTTTTAACTTAATTAAACTGGATTTAGAATTTAGTTTCAACACCTCTTTTAGGCGCGAAATGGTCATCAAAACTGCATACACGATACGTCTAAAGGCCTTACCAATGTAAAACAGTTCCGTGCAGATGGTCCCCGCTTCGAAGTTCCATACGTTGAGGAAGAATATGGAGAGGGAGAGGATGAAGAATACTATCCACATGACGAAGTACGCCTTGATGATACCGGGACGCTCCTGAAATGTACAATCCATACTGTAACTTCAATATATTTTATATAATAATATTGGTGGACAATTCACACAGCGCCATCTAGCCCCAAAATAAGCATAGCTTGTAGTAAGTATAATAATAATATTGGTGGTATTAATGTAGTACCTAACTTTAATACGTAAGTCTACACCAATAACTCCTTCTAGAATGAAGTAGTTTAAAGGTTACTACTGAACTACTATTAACTACTACTGACCACTACTGAACTACTACTGACTACTACTGAATAGTACTAAACTACTACTGACTACTACTGACTACTGACTACTACTGAATACTGACTACTACTGACTACTGACTACTACTGAACTACTACTGACTACTGACTACTACTGACTACTACTGACTGACTAAATTACTACTCACCGCAATAACTCCATAAACGAAGACAACATCGAAACAGAACTTCCCCAGGAACATAAGCAGCAGTATGATGCTCATCACGTAGAGGCCCGTGAGTCCAGCTTTCATCTCAATGTCATCCAGGTCTTTAAACTGGGTCTTCTCCACGTCCACAGTCACGGCTTCCACTGACATCAGTATTAGGAGCGTGAATGAAAGCACCTGGAAATTAATAAATATTACTCATATAATATAATATAATAATAATAATAATATTGGTGGACATATCACACAGCGCCATCTCGCCCCAAAGTAAGCTAAGCATAGCTTGTATCATGAAAACCAGACAACTGATATAATATTTATATACATACTTTTTTTGTAAATACATACATATTATAATACGTATCAACACCCAGAGACAGAAGAAACATCTATGTTCGTCACACAAATGTTTTTCCTGGGTGGGAATCGAGTTCACGACTTTCAGCTGAGAAGTCTGAGTTACTACCAACTGAGCTATAAGGCCAGTCAAGATCCAGATCCAATATTAAATCCATATATATTTTCAATTCTAGGACCGTACTTTTTGAGAGCGTGGTGGTCTAGTGGTACTGACCCCGAGTTTCAATCAGGTGTTCGCCGGTTCAAATCCCGACGTGCACCTATAAGTTTTCCGCTTGAAGATTTACGTGCGCGATACCACGTTCTCAAAACGGTTAAGGAAAACATCGTGAGGAAACCGACATGTCCTAGAAATAAAAAATCGAAGGCATGTGTCAAGTGCACAAACGGAGCCTCTTTGAGGCGCACTTACAATCAATTCACCACACTTGTTCGAGAGACTAGTGACTCGAGTAGAATAGAGGAATTTTAGGACCAGGACTGTGGATTAACAGCTGGCGTGCACCAGTCTCTTGTTAAACGTCACCTTATAACGATGTTGGTTGCTAACTCCGGCAGATTTCTAGAACTGTCAGTGTATAGCCCAATACGTTTAATTCACAGGCTCTATTACACCACATAGGGATACTCTGTTATGGTGTCTTTTAAAGAGGGAACTTACGGCGTTCATGCAGCCCATGATAATATTCCCAGTTTTGAGGTCGAAGAAAAAACAGCACGAATCCAGCTGGGGCAGCCCCATGGTTTCTGTAATTAAGGTTTTTACATCAAAGCCAAAAACAGAGCGCCTAGTTTTTTTTATGTGATGCTTGCTTCCATCACCCCGAGACCACGATGTTACGTCGCATGCGCCTGCTATTTCACCGGCACCCACTCCCTTCCACCGGAACACAGCAACACGAGTGCATCACTGTTTGGCGGCAGATTACCAGGTGTGGTGGCAGTACTTCTCCGGGCGAACTTGGCACATGATCTACTTCTACTTTGGGTTGCTCCTTTCGCACCACTCGGGGAACACGTGTAGGGATTCGAAGTGTAATCACTTACGGATGCGAGCAACTTGGGCCCCCAGATCAGGCACGAAGTCGTGGCTGAGAACAGCATTATGCTAAGGCAGCGACCTACTTGACAGCAATAAATGGCAGTAAATTAATTATAAAGGGTACCTATATTATGTTTAAGTTATAATGATTTCGTTTGTACTTTTTATTTTATTTATTTTTTATGTAATACAGTTACGGAACGAGCCGACGGCCCACCTGGTGTTAAGTGGTAACCTCGGCCCATAACAGCCGATGCGACTTGGGTCCTCCCATACTAGGTATGACAAGACCAAAGTCGCATCGTATGCGCCCGTAACTGTGAGACGTGACTTACCATGATTGATGTGCTTGTCTGTAAATATATTTCTTTCTTTCTTTCTTACAAGTTAAAGTCAAAGTCAAAAACTTTATTTTCATAGAATTCATAAAGAAATGGCTTGGAAACGTCAATAATATTCAATACTTAAGGTCTCGCGTACTTATCGCTAAGTTTGACGCCTGTTCAAACCCTATACGACACTCCATGGGGAAGAATAAACAAGACACGAATTGTTTAGTTCTAAAACAGCAATCCCTCTTCGTCGTGTCGATGGCTCTTTTTTCATTTATCCGTGATTTAGTTATCTGTCTTCATCTTATCTATCCTTATTCTGCTATTCATGAGTAGACAAGAAGTAAATTTAGTTTACCTCTTGGGTAGAGAACCTACGTATATACAAGTCAACGTATAAAAACAGAATTCTAATTATTTTAATTACTTATTTTACTAACTTATATTTATATAATTTAGTCGTGTGTAGGTTTCGTCCAAGAAAACCTGCCGCCACCATAACCATTTTTACAGCCTAGCATTTGCTGGTTTTTTCTTTGATGTGGGTAATCGGTAACAAGAAAAGTCCGAAAAGCAGTAAAACGTAATAATCTCATTTACTACAAAAGCAAGTTAAATATTAAATTTATAAACACTTACCTAAGATTATAATCGTTCACCGGACTAAACAAACCGCCTGAAATTTGCACGGAGACTGGTGGATTCTGGAACTGAATCCTTATGGGGTGAGCCAAAGAGTGAAAACGACAGAAGTTTCTCTCACAGATACGCCTTGAAATACTACCTTACATTTAGATCAACAACAAGTTTTTCAGGAATTGTCGATTTTTCGATAGATTTGTTTCAACAACACATATATTTCAAACTTCGAGTAATACCAGTTTAATTGCAAATTTCACTGTTTCTCGAATAAAAATATCGAGCTAACCTATAATATTAACAATAACCTATAATATAACTATATATTATAATATAAACATATAATTTTCGATTTTAAGAGCTGCCTAGAGATAGGTCTCAATAAAAAAAGTTGCATAAAGTTGCGATAGAAATACTTTGGTATAACACACAGGAAAGTAACTCTTTTCAACTTCATTTCTTTATGTGAGTCGCGAGTTTCAAAATACTGGGAGGTTTTTTTTGATAGGTCTATAAGATACTGTCTGTACGCGTTGTTCTTTGGACATTTGTGGCGTCTACAAGTCTGTTATTTTAATCAATATTTATTTTCGTCTTAACCGACGCGACGGGAGAATGTGTGCTGGATAAATTCAGGGATGTTCTTATACGAGATTCATCATAGAGAGAAAAAAAATTCTAGACGGAGAGATGGATGAGATGGAACTGTTATCAGGATTTGGGTACCTATTCCCGGCCCGCTGCGAGACTTGACAATTCATTTTCTATTAAAGAAAGACATTTGTCGAATACTAAAGATATGTGAAATAAAGTCAAAATAATCATAATTTTAATTTTGAATGACTCGACTGGCCTCACGGCTCAGTTGGTAGTAGGTAACCCTGCTTTATGCGCTGTGGGTCGTGGATTCGATTACCACCCGTATTTTCTTACTTACATTATTAGATACTAGCAATTAATTTACAAATTATTTATACACAAACCTTCCTCGTTTATCGCTCTTTCTGTTATTGAAAACCGTATCAAAAATTCGTCGCGTGGTTCAGAAGAAGTAAGCGGCCGATAGCGATTGTTTTATACTAAGTACCTATTTAGAGATATTTACAACATTGTATGATAACCTACGGATGTATGATCATGTACTTACTACTTACTTACCTACATATTTTATGTGTAAGACGTATCGTCTAAAATAATACATATAGGCAGGTATTATATTTCTTGCTTAGGCGCTTACAGTGAGAAAATTTACGTAATTTTCTATTTAAAAAAATATTTTCGCACATAACAGCGTTCTGTAAAAATTACATATTACTGAAAAAACAAACTCAATGTTCTGATTGATCACAAATATCTCGGCCGTGTTCCTCTTTATTTTCAGCTAAGATACAATCTAGCATCGGTCTACGGGCAGTAAGTGATAATAGGTGTACTAAAGAAAGAAATAAGAAACGATTTTGTTAATCACTTGTATATAAATCAAGCACGTTATATTGGAATACTTAAGTGTTTGAGAACAGTTAAAATTGTATATGGGACGTGTTCGCTTTTGTTACACTCATTGGTAAGTAAGTAAATAAGTAAAATGAAGTATATTTTTTGTTTGCGATTTTTAAGTATTGACCACTTTGCCTCCTTTCGACTGAAAATAAACGGATTGTTTAGTTTAAGACTTCGAAGTGTTAAGTTTTGAAATGACAATCGCATTTAAATATTTGTTTTACTCGGTTTATTGTATGTTACAACATTACCATGTTGCCTTATATAAATAAATAAATAATAAGGTATAAAAAATACCAACAAGTCTGGACGAAAATTTATTTATTAAACTTTAAAAAAATACAAAATTGATTTCATGTATACTGTTTATAAAATATGTCTTAGGCATCTACATTTATTCAATAGCTTGTCAAAAATAACAGCACAATGTTACACAAATTTTCTCATTACATATTCCAGTATAACAACACTATAAGAATATGATTGCAAAATAAATTGAAGAACCAAAATGTATAATGTATTTCGGTTTCTGCAAGATTATCGAATATCTTAAAACAAATTATCAATATTTCCAAACTTTTGGAGTTGATCACTTGTAAAACCGAGGGCAATTCCCAAGTTAGGTACAATCAGCATCAAATATATGTGAAGTCTTCCTCGCATCATTACCATTACAAAAGAGAGACGTTTGAAGTTCATTTTTACTAAACTAAAAAGCGAATCATTAAAATAAGTTTTTTATATCAAATTTACATTCATAATATGTGTAAATTGTAAAAATGTAAAATCTCCTTACTGATAGGTAAATATTTATCAAATGCTACTTCAGGTATATTATATAAGAAATATCGTTTAAATTTTAACTGTGCGTATTAATAAACTACTTACTATATATAAAGTTACGTAGCAAAGTTAAAATGATATCGTTAACAATTTATATTTAAATAAAACTATTATTTATATAAAAATATTTAGCTTATAAAAGCACTGTTTTTTTATCCATATAGCCTTGCACTGAGAGATAGTATTTGGGCGGGGTTACGGGATTTAAGATTATATGAACTCGTTGATTTTAAATTTCAGTATTTTATGTATTACAAGAAATAAGCAATACCAATATTTTAAACGAATAATGGCCTGAAAAATGGCTGCATTGCCATTATTCGTTTAAAAATTGGCAATTTTTGGCATTTTGGCAAAAAATAAAAATGTCCTGGCGCGCCACTTTAATCAATTTTGCACGCCGAATTCGGTAAAACATGTGTCGAAAACGATTATATTATTTGCTGTAAAGTACACACATGTTTCAGAAAATGAAATATCTTTTTATCTTTTACCTGTTCATCAAATGCAAATAAATGCTACAGTAATGTCTTCTCTAACTTTAAAAGATCGGTGTAAACGCAAAAAAATGGCCAGTGACTGAAAATTAGTGTAAAGTTTCGCTATTTCAGCTCACACTGATACCGTGCCTTAATAATCAATCCTCCACTACATACTGCTCACACACAAAGGGGTATGTTGGCAGTAACTCCCAGTGAACACTTCCCATATTGGTTGTGCTGCTAATATAGATCTACAAAACAATCGGTACTAAGACCCAATTTAAAGCTCACTATAGTTTCATTTATCGATTTTCTTTCAGTGAACCATAAATCTAATTTGTGTATATTTTACCATGTATAACATATTATCTGGAACACTCAGCCCATGGCCACTCTCAAAAATCTGCCTTTTTTATTAATATCAATAGAAAAGTTAAAATAAGATAATAGCGGCTCCGATAATCGAACTATAATTATACATTAGCATCGCTATTAAAAGCGGGTACTTTTATTTCGTTCCGAAACAAAGTGATGGCATTTTTAATAGATACAAAATTTTCGGATAGTTATCGATTTAAGGCGGCCCAAAAATTTCGGTATGACATCAGTTAAGGTAACCATATTTTCCGATAATCAAACTATAATTATACATTAGCATCGCTTTTATACGTGGGTACTCTTATTTCGTTCCGAAACAAAGTGATACCATTATTAAGACACATTTTTGGATAGTTATCGGTTTAAGGCGGACCAAAAATTTCGGTATGACGTCATCAGTTAAGGTAACCATATTTTCCGGTAACCGAGTCCCTGGGACTGACATTTATTTTGCAAATAGTGTTAGGCGGTATTGTAGATGGCCGGTCCGCGCTGACTTTGGCTCTTCATAACCAGATACTGACTCCGTATCACCAGGAGGAAGTAAATGGACACCACTGAAAACAAATCAAATCTTAGCGAATTCCTTAGAATATTCTGGACTGGCCTTATATATAGCTCAGTTGGTAGTAACCCTGCCTTCGGTGCTGTAGGTCGTGGGTTCGATTCTCACCCAGGACAAACATTTGTGTAACGAGCATTGATGTTTGTTCTGTGTCTGTACCACTTAACATCAGGTGGGCCGTAAGCTCGTTACGTCAACTAAATGACATAAAAAAAGACATTCCTAACTGACACCTTAAAGTTACGGGTGTAATACAATGTGGCTTGGTTCTACCCATTCCTAGGTTGGGGAGGGTCCAAGAAGTATTCTTGCTGTTATGGGCAGAGGTGAATTCTTTATCAGGTGGACTATCTTGCACATTCCGTAAATTATTTAATAATTAATGATTTATTATTTTATTTAATAAGAAACCAAAACACTTACAAACGCTGATGACATTCTGTGCGATATTCCGTGGCTGAGCGTTCCCAGACGCAGCACTCCCAATCACCTGTAGGATCATGACGACGATGAAGATCACGTAGTAAATGAGGAATGCCTTCACGTGTCCAGGCTTGTTCTGAAAGGTGATTAAACATAATCGAATATAATTCAACGTAGGTCTAGGTATCTAGTCTAGGTCTTGACAGAATACCAGCGCCTAGCTACATCTCAGCGATGTGGTCAGGCATAATGCTGATAGACCCTTTTGCTGTTGTGGCACACAAATAGGTTTCATTTGTTTTTTCTGTTTTTCCAATTTGCTCAATATGTCTCATATCAATGTGTTCGTGTTTTGTTTTAATTCTTGATATTTTCCAATTTTTGCTTTGTATACGTTTAATAAATCTTCCTTTTATATTTCTTTGTGTGTAATGTATATGTGTGCTAAATAGCGATCAACTGTTTGTCTAAGTCTATCTATCTATCTACAATACATTAGTAAGCAGTGGAACTTTTGCCATGTACGTCTGGGGATGTATTGCGACCATTTCTCCGGGGCTAAGCAATGATTGATGAATGATTCACTGTGACCAAGCAATGATGCATTCACTTTACGTGTTCCGGTGTTGCGGTGTGGTTGCCGGTGAAATTACAGGCACATGAGACATTCCACCTACACGTCTCAGAGTTACGGGCGCATACGATGCGACTTGGGTCTTGTCATATCTACATTAGTAGGTGAGGATCCAAGTTGCATCGGTTGTTATGGGCAGACGTTACCACTTAACACCAGGTGGGCCGTCGGCTCGTTCTGTAACTGTAACATAAAAAAACAAAAAAGTGTATTATTATTACTTATTATTATAGAAACAGATGTTCACCGAGTTATAAGAACCATCGAGGAAATGTTTACCTTGTGTAATCCAACCAACAGGACTATAACGAACGTGAGTAGAACAACTGTGACCAGAAGTAAGACACCCGATGCGACCAGCACACTGACACCTATCTCCTTGTTATCAGGGTGCGCCTCGTCATCAGAGGCAGATATCGCCACACCGGCCAACAGCATCATCAGAGCCATTATAGTCAAAATCAGGTATCCCACCTGAAATAGTTTCAATTTATTGATTCAAATATTGCTTGAAAACTATTTTCTATTTCTATTCTACTATAACTGTCGTACAAGGATCGTTACGGAAGTTATAGTAGATAACTGTCGTACAAGGATCGTTACGGAAGTTATAGTAGATAACTGTCGTACAAGGATCGTTACGGAAAAAATGACCTCCTTTAGGGGTTTTTGTATTTTCTTCCCCATGGAGGGTCGGATAGGGTTTGAACAGGCGTCAAACTTAGCGATAAGTACGCGTGATGAGTTCTGAATAATATTGAAGATTCCAAGCCATATCTTTATGAATTCTATGGAAATAAAGTTTTTAACTTTGACTTTGTAGATATTGTATGCAATCTATACATATACAAGGAGATTCTTATGGCTCTTATTATAACCCTCCCTCATTTATCTTTTTCCGTCATCTGTCCGTCCGTCAGTATTATGTTAGTGGCCAAAGGTTGGTGGCCCAGTGGTATACTGACCCCCAGTTTCAATTTGGAGGTCGCTGGTTCAAATCGCGACGTGCACCAATGAGTTTTTTCGCTTGACAAATTTAAGTGCAATACCACGTTCTCAAAACGTTGAAGGAAAAGATCTTGAAGCGACCAAAATGTTCCAGAACCAAAGAATTCGAAGACATGTGTCAAGTGTACAAAAGGAGCCTCTTTGAGGCGCACAAAAAGCCTTTCACTACACTGGTTCGATGGAACCAGTGATTCGATAAGTTTTAAAGGCCAGTATAAGTCAAAGAAGTCCGCGACAAACGCTTTACAGGTTTCTTCAATGTGTTTCCTAATTGCTTCACTTGACTTCCGTTGCAGTTAGTGATGTAGAACTTACTAGAGACAGATATCCGATGATGAAGCATCCTGTCTTCAGTTCGATGCAGAAGCAGCACTTGTTAAACTTCAAAGCGGCCATTGTTTATACTGAAAAGAAAAAAATATCGTCGTTAAGCATATTTTGCACGAGCGAAGTTGGTGGTATCTGGAAATAGCCTTTGACCATCGAAACTCATGTTTATGTCACCCGACTAGGAGATTGGTCGCTTTCGTATACGTCACTGAAACATGCTATGTATTGTATAAAGAAAAATGTACAGAATAAGAAGTATGTTGCCTAGTCTCACCCCGGTTACACCGAGTGAAGCCGGGGTATTTTATCTGTATAATAATAATAATAGCCTTTTATTCAGACCTACTTCTATTACAAAATAACTTAAAGAGCAAAATTAAAATTAATTTTGTTCTTTATTGTATCTATAATATTGTAAGTAGGTATATAAAAATTAAAGGCTTATTTGTAAATTAAGCGCAAAATCTGTGAACGGATGGACCAATTCGGTTTTTTCTAATATTCGTTAGCCCGAAGAAGGTTTATGTGAAGTTTGCAAAAATGCAGTGTACCTACCCGTGGGATGAGTTATTCGCCGCAAGTAACACCGCGGGACGCAGCTACGTAATCAATAAAAAAAGTTTTTTTGTTTTCTAGAAATACAATTATCGTATAAAAATGTGGTATCAAAGCAAATATAGATTTTTATGACATGAGCCCACACAGCGCCCACGTACCAAGTCAGCTGAATCAATTCGTAGGTGATGTCGTCTTGAAAATTAACGAAATCGTCAACCGACCTCAAATGCAGGAGGTTATCAATTTGGTTGTATTTTTTTATGTTTGTTACCTAATATCTCCGTCATTTATAAACCAACTAGCTGTTGCCCGCGACTTCGTCCGCGTGGAATTCGGTTTTATTACGCACCCCTATTTTACCCCTCGGAAAAGTAGCCTAAGTTACTCCTTGTTACATCAGCTATCTGTCAGTGAAAGTCCCGTCAAAATCGGTCTAGCCATTTCAGAGATTAGCCGGAACAAACAGACAGACAAAAATTAAAAAAAAATGTTGTTTTGGTATATGTACATACATCCATATGCATATAGTAAAAAGCGGTTATTTTAATATTACAAACAGACACTCCAATCTTATTTATTTGTATAGAAGATTTATTAGGTGCCCTAAGAACAATGTCTTAATCTACGGAGAATCCAAATCTCGGTCACGCCGCCCCGCCCCGCCCCGCCCCGCCCCGCCCCGCCCCGCACCGCACCGTGCTCGGTGTGTGGAGCAAATAGCACTAGATACATGACGGTACAGGCAAAGGCAACTGTGGCTGGGTAATACATGTGCATAAATTCCATTATATGGCGACAACGGTTTTAATGGGCCAGTGTTTCGGTTCAAAAATGTTGTATGTCGATGACATCAGCGGAGCACAAGGTCAGGCGAAGCGGCGCGGCGCGGGCGGACGCAGCTCCATGAGCCTCTTGAAAAACATGGCTTCCCACAACTCGTGCACGATTTTGATCGAACCCGTTGCTAAATAGTTTTAATATACTAATATTATAAACGTGAAAGTTTCTATGATGTTACTCTTTCACGCTCAAACGGCTGAATGGATTTGGATGAAATTTGGTAGCAAGATAGCTTATATCCTGGATTAACACATAGGCTACTTTGATCCCGGACAAGTGCAGTGTTCCCGTAGGATTACTTATTCACCGCGGGTAACACCGCGGGGTGCAGCTAGTAATAAATATTGGTGGACATTTCAGCGCCATCTAGCCCCAAAGTAAGATAAGCATAGCTTATATCATGGGAACCAGACAACTGATATAATACTTAAATACTTTTGTAAATACATACATATAATATATATCAACACCCAGACACAGAACAAACACCTGTGTTCGTCACACAAACGTTTATCCTGGCTGGGAATCGAACCCATGACCTACAGCGCTGAAGGCAGAGTAACAACTGAGCTAGACCTATCAAACGGTTTATATTATCCTTCGACGTTTTGAGAACGAGATATTGTGAAAATACATTTTTCAAGTGGCACGCCTGCTCCGGATTTAAACCAGTGACCTTGGGGTTGAAAGTCGGTTTCAATATGGCTCAGCAACGTGTGCAAGTGGAGTCAAAATGCCACTTATTTAGGTCAAAATTAAAAATTCTCTCCTTGAAGCCCCGTTATTTCGACTTGCTTATTACCGATCGCTATAATTTCTGCATTAACTATGAGAGAGTATTGACAAGTAAAATGAATTCAATATAATAATCTGAGTTTTAATTGAAAGAGCTTATTGATAAAATTATTTAATTAGGTAATCTATGTATTGCTTGGGTATGTCACAATTTGTTACAAGAAAAACATAACTTAATTCATTAGGCGGAATACAATTATTATTCATTAATTACTATTCCACTAATAAATTTCAGACAGACCTTCGGGTGTAAAATGAGGTACTTATATAATAAAGGTATGTATGTTGTGAGTAAATCGATAATAAATGACGGCAGTGAGCTCAAAACTTGTTACGTCTACATTCCCTCTCCAATAAAAACCGCGGCAAAAATTGACTGTGATTCTGTCCAAGCTTAGGAGAGTCGTTAATCCGTTTAGAGGAAAAAGGTACTGTCATGTTATCATCAATTTATAGATAAGGAATGGAATCAAAATCGAGAAAACTACAATAAATAAATAACACCCGTTTTCATTAAGAACAATTCGGTAATCATTTCGTTTACAATTAAGAGCGTGTATTTGAGACAACACTTTATGGGAGTATAAGATTGGCCTAAATAACTTGGGTACCATGACATCATTTTGAATTAAGTATTTTATGGCATCCTTTTAACGGCATGGGAGCGTCGTTAGGTCGTTACTGTCCTCTTTGTTCATCTGGCTATTAATAGGAATAAATAAAAAAGTCAAGTTTAAGCATCAGTCAAATTAAAATTTATAATGATAACGTATTGGTGGACAACTCACACAGCGCTAGCTAGCCCCAAACTAAGCATAGCATGTACTATGCGAACCGTACAACTGATAGCATACATATGTTTTTTTTTGTAAATACATACATATAATATATATTAACAACCAGACTCATAGATTCATTTTAATTAAAAAATGAAGGAAAAGAAAATATTTGTGTTTTTTTAATAAAATATATATATACAAATATAGTTGCACTTATATCTGTTTCTGTCTAGCCCAAAGTACTGGTAATGTGGGAACCTGACAACTGACAGAATACATACATATTAACACCCAGACACAGAACAAATGTTTATGTTTTTCCAGGTGGGAATCGAACCGACGGCCTACAGCGCAGAAGACAATTACTACCAGGTGAGGCCACTCAGATTATAACATAGTATTAAAAGTATTGTACGAAAGAATAAGTATATATGTCATGGACCAAGTAATTTATTAGGTTTGGACACACGACTGCTTCTTACAGATGAATAAATGAATTATTAATCTAAGATAATTTAGAATTTTAGAGCAACGAATAAAACAACAAAAGAAATGAGGATTTAACGATGTTATTAAACATCTAAAGCACTCTAGTTTGTTAGTGCAGTGAAGAATCGTAATCCTATTATTATAAACGTGAATGTTTGTATGGATGTTTGTTACTCTTTCACGCTCAAACGGCTGAATGGATTTGGATGAAATTTGATACCAAGATAGCCTATATCCTGGATTAACACATAGGCTACTTTGATCCTGGAAAAGTGCAGTGTTCCCGTGGGATTACTTATTCACCGCGGGTAACACCGCGGGGCGCAGCTAGTTATATATAAATAGAATTTATGAATCTCGTCGAGGCCACCGCCAACCACCATTTTATTGTGATTGAAAAATAGCTGCTCTCAAGCTTTGTATAAGCAAGTTCCCGATATAGAAACGCCGCTGGGAACATTCTTATAAAATTCAGATCTTGTTCACGACAGAACTTGTATAAGGACCTCAAAACATGTGGATACCACTACTTAGTGGTATATTATGTTTTATGTTTTGATGATTACATAAGGATAATATATTTAGGCCTTATATGTGTTTGAGAAAGCCTGAAATTACACAAATTTCGATGTCAAAGAGTTGAGACAATCGCAATATTGATCGCAATTATAAATGATAATAAAAAAAAAATAAAAAAAAAATTATATCTATCTATTGAAATGATTTATAGATACTGTAATTTAATCAGGGAAAAGAAAGTGCTGCAGAGCTTCATCACAAACCTTTTTCAGTCTTTATGGTTGATTTTTTAGACGGGCTTTCCTTTAGTAATAATTTATTTGTTAAACAAATATTAACACAGTATTCGACCGCCTTATTCGGTATATTTCTATCTCTATCGCACGTATTAGATATTACTAAGACTAATTGGTTATTGGACAAATAGCAAAGTTCACAAAATTCGATACCATCAAATTGATAATTGGATAATAAGGAAATCGGACTAACGCGTCCTGGACAAATTTCCAACAGGATATTTTTCTACCCATTATGCTAAATAAATAAATTTAATATTGATTCCATAACATTTAATTATGAAGAGACTGAAAAATCTTTTCAAATTTGCTGAATAAAACATTACGCACTCACACATACACTCAAAACACAGACAGACAGACAGACACACACACACACACACGCACGCACGCAAGCACGCACGCACGCACACACAATTTTGGCACAAGTTTGCCCGCTACAGGTAACAGACAGTTCCGACGAAAGCAAAGTAATAGACATAATCTGAGCACTTGATTGTATATGAAAACACTTAAGATAAAAACATTACTTGTATTCAAATGTGTAGGTATGTACTTGGTATCTGTCATCATCGGTCGCGTCTTTAATTTTTATAGCATAGAAGTGAGCAATTAAAAATAACATAAAAATGTTCCCTCGTGTCGTGTTCGGACACTGATTCTCATAATGAAACTGCTTCGTGACATTCTGACAATGAAATCCCAACAATGGTATACACATCTCTCGTCAGTCTATAATATGCTACATATTGTATTTCCGTCTGGGGAGGCGCGGCTGAAACTGTATTATCAAGCTTGAAAGAGCACAGCTGTCAGTATTAAGGTGAAGTTCCGCAAACCATTCAGGTTTACAACCAAGACTACACCAGGAAACATAAGCACTGTAAGAGAATTATATATTCAAAAAGATGCTATGACGTACGATAAGTCATATATTATCAGACTTTGCCTGATATGACAAAATTTTTACGAATATTAATTACCTACCGGCTGAGAGATAATTGCTGAGAGAAAATCAACGAAATTTTATTCAAAGACACACGAATATATAGACACAGACAAAATATTGTGATTGGAAACCATAAAATGTAAATTTGGAAACTAGTTTTCGTGTATGAACACTTATTTAGCGCAGACACTCAATTGTTTTTATATTATAGTAGGTATATAGTTAAGATATATATAGTTATACAAATATTTATATCCACTAAAATATATACAGATGTCGGCGTAGAAAATGTAAAAACAAGTTATTACTTTCTGATTAAAAAAATCTATCGAATTTATCCTCATATCTATTTCCTGGTCCATCAGACACTGATCACCATCTAATATTAACCTATTCATTGATCATTCCACTGTACCCAAAAGAAAACACTGCTATAGGTTGATGAAGAGTTGGGTTATCCTGACGATTCCAGATAATACCTTCAGCATCAGGTCAAGGTTACCAGGTTCTTGCAATATCTTTGAAGTAACAGGACATCAAATTTCAAATCGATTTACCCGTGGAAATTGCTCACATCCCTTCAAGTACAAAGGGGCTGTTGATCATCAAACTTCTGAAGTGATAGTCTTGAATTACGGCCAAGAATACTATCGATCGAGTTGCCTTTCAAACAAAACAAACAAAAACAAAGTTAATTCGTCTGTTATAAGCTACTATGACACAGATGCACAGATACACGCAAAACGACCCTCTGTTTGCGTCTGGGGTTATTTACAAAACATTGCGACACATTAAACGTACCTATTATAAGTACTTTGACTGGCCTCACAGCTCAGTTGGTAGTAGCTATGCCTTCGACGCTGTAGGTCGTGGGTTCAATTCCCACTCAGGACAAACATTTGTGTGACGAATATAGATGTTTGTTCTGTGTCTGGTTGTTAATATATATTATATGTACCTCTATGTATTTACAACAAAAAAAGGTATATGTGTATTCTATCAGTTGTCTGGTTCCCATAGTACAAGCTATTCTTAGTTGGGATTGGATGGCGCTGTGTCCACCAATATTATTATTATATTATTATAACTTTGCGCGACAAAACGAAATAATCGACTTCATCGCCAAATGAACGAGAATGATTCCTCGTTATATCTCGTATTTGGATGGCATATTTTTCCCCAGTTATTTTGATGTAAAAACCAAACTACCTAACTTATTTTGATACTATATCTAAGGGAAGGAATCTGAATCAAATATCACATAAAAAAGATTTTTTCAAGTTGGTTAATAAATAACGGAGATCTGAGGTAAGAAACATAAAAGAAACAACTTAATTAAGAACCTCCTCCTTTTACGAAAGTCGGTTAAAATTAAAAATGAATATGACTTATCGAACTTACTGTATTTAATATATCGCATATACGGTACCCAAGTCCGGCGTCTTCCGACCCTATCCGACCCCCCAGAATAAACGAGAAACCCCTAAAGGACGTAACATTTCTTTCATGGTATATCAACGCTAGTAACCTACGGTTTTGGATTAACGTGAGATTTATAAACATTACGATTAAAACTGGTTAATAAAAGGACTCACATTTGTTTAACTGGACAGCTGGAGTTACGAGCGCAACACACAACACACTAGGAAGGACTGAGACTGACGCCGGCCGCGGCCGCCACGCTTCGGATGAGGCGTAGTAAGCGTTACCATGCGTCCGGATAAAGCCGGACACGGTCAGGCTTTTTGGTTGCGTGTCCGGCCAAATTAGTTGATTTTTGGCTTTTGTTATGCTTTTTAAATTTGGCCAGTTTCTTTACATTTCTTATATGTTGGTATAAATAAGACATATTGATTAAATTTTATTGTTGTTTCCTTAGAATTTAAGATTGTATGGTAAATGATGAAAAACCTTTGTATTACTTTAAAAATCAAATTTCTTGTTATACTAAGACTTAAAATTAAAGATGTCCGGCTTTTTTACCTAAATGTCCGGCTTAACTAACTGGCCTGTCCGGCTTTTAAGTTTTGAGACCTGGCAACCCTACTTGGGATGAGGCGTAGTTGCGTTGCGATGGAACCCGATCACACAATATTAAATCATGCGCCATTTGGGTAGAAGGGTACGATTTCAAGGTCCTGTGAGATGTATTTTTACAAAAGAGAGCTATACGTTCAATTTATAAAATGAAATCAAGGGACTCTCTGAAAGAAAAATTCAAAGAAATAAATGTCCTTACAGTGTCATCACAGTATATATTGAAAATTTTTTATATGTTCATAAAAACATAGCTAGTTTTGAGAAAAAAAGTGATGTTCATACCAAGAACACTAGAAATAAAAATAAATTAACCATTCCAAGATTCCGATTGCAAAAAGTCAACGGATCTTTTATGGGAAATTGTGTACACTTTTATAATAAATTTCCTGAACAAGCAACGAAGCTTCCGACCCAAAAATTCAAGTTATACATAGTAAAGCTTATTACACTGTAAATGATTATATAAATGATAAATCCCCATGGTCTGATGTCGCTCTGCTCAACGACACACAAAACATCCTGTAATAGTATATTATGTAGTCATAAATGTAACATAGACCTAAGTACTCAATTGTTACAAGGATCGTGCTCGCGAAAAAAAAGGAATCCCTCCATTAGGGGTTTCTGGTCTGTTCTTCCCCATGGAGGGTCGGATAGGGTTTGAACAGGCGTCAAACTTATCGATAAGTACGCGTGACCTTATGTTTTGAATATTGACGTTTCCAAGCCATTTCTTTATGAATTCTATGGAAATAAAGTTTTTGACTTTGACTTTGACTTTGACTTTATAACCAAACTTTTATAGCCACGACCCAAATTACCTTTGTGGGAACCTTTTTTTTTGGGGTTGTCGTTCCCTTTGCGTCGTATAGGGGTTACGGGCGCAAAATGTGTAACTGCGCATTTGTAAATACTAGCTGCGCCCCGTGGATTACGTACGTACATAAAAAATAATAATCATCGCGATATTCCCGCGATGATTATTATTTTTTATTATATACATATGTATTATTATTTTACATATAGGTACGTTGTTATTGTTTATATATTTTGTTCAGTGTAAAGTTTCCGTCCGAAATGTCACCTTCGTCACAGGCCCTGTCTGAAAACCAGCGCTGTCCCCGGTGTGAATGCTATGTTCATGCCTGGGATCAGCTCCAAGCTGAGACAGGTTCCTATTTGACCACGCAGTGTAACAAGAGGAGGATGAGTAACAGCTATGTACCTATCAAGTTTCATCGCGATTGCTTCATTACCTAGTTTTTGCGTGAAGAAGTAACAAACATTATAGGTAGGTATACATACTAACACAAACTTTCACAAATTGTGACTTAACTACCTATGACAGCTGTTAGTATGATGTCCTTGCGGATTGTTTTGTAGATAATAAAGAGTACTTTAATCATGTAGTACCTACATAATTTTTATGTATCATTAAGTTTTCTCAGCGCACGCCAAATAATGAATTGATAGGCAAAACTTTGCTACGTCGTGTTGCATTATTGCAATTTTCTTAAAGATCTCAAATTTTTTTGATAATAAATTATAGCTTACCTGTATTCCTGTTAATTTAACATTCTATTTATAAAAAATGGTTAAAATTGGTCCAGTAGTTTCGGAGCCTATTCGGAACAAACAAACAAACATACAAACAAAAAATCTTTCCTCTTTATAATATTAGTATAGATTAGGTGCAACCGTACGACGGAGATTACCCAGTGGGGATGATTCACTGATATTATATTATATTACATATTGACCCTTATGGGTTACCATTTGCGTTGTAAAAGATTTAAACAGGCGCCAAACTTAGCCATATTTTTTATGTCCATATTAGTGGCGGAACGAGCTGACGGCCCACCTGATGTTAAGTAGTAACCGCCGGCCATAGACGACTCGACTCGAGCCCTCTCTCGTTAATAACTGAGTTGTCTGGTTGGCTGACCTAATCATCTACGTCACTAGCACTCACTAGATATGATCTAACTTGAATTTAAGTGGCCAGATAATATCAGTGGTTTTTAACGGTACCGGTTTTCATACGACGTCACACAATATTAATAGCAATACGTTGAATTAAGTATATTTTTTATCATAATTCACTGAAAACAAATTGTCGTATACCAAATACATAGATTTACGTCTATATCCCCGAAAGGGTAGGCGAAGCTTCATTAAGCTATTTTTCACGTTCTGAATGTTTACCTTGTTGATTTAGCCAATTTGTCATAATCAATCTGTAATAAATATAAATAAATAATAAGAATAATATTGGTGAACATATCATCATGTTTGGGGCTAGCTAGCCCCAAACTAAACATAGATTGTACTATGGGAACCAGACAACTGATAGCATACGTAATATACCTACTTTTTATTTGTAATTACATACATTATTAACACCCAGACACAGAACAAACATCTATATTCGTCACAAAAATGTTTCTCCTGGGTGGGAATCGAACTCACGACCTACAGATTTTCAGAGAGTCATCAGAGTTTACCACTTAACTTATTGACGGTTTTGTCATATTTCTATAGTTGTTAAATTAAAATGGAATCTTTGTCTGTGAATTGACGCTCAGTGATTTCAAATGTATCTGTCTGTGACAAAACTAAATCAATAAACATTCTGAATTCATCTAAATATTCATCGATCAGTCGCTACGCCAGGATATGTTCCGCGAATGGTTTCGCTTTTTATGTACGCTCTTCGGGGGTATTTAGATAAGTTTACCGATATATTATTTTTACAACTACTCTAAATCTATCTTGTCGATTACTATTAATCGAAGACAGAATGGCTCTCGCGTGGTGATTTTCTTCACCGGTTTCGATTAGCTAAATATATCTTGTGGATTACCTACTATAAATCGAAGGCAGAATGGCTTTTCGATTATTATCGATAGTAGTAGGTAGCCAACTAGCCACTGATTGATATATTAGCTTTAGCTGGAGCAACTACAGCTCAGCCAAAACTGGGAAAAATCAGTGGAAATTATTTTCACATTTATTGAAACTAAAACATCACAGCATGGTAAAAGCGCTATCTGGTGGCGTATATCTGAACTTTATTATGATTATCATGTATTTATTACTAGCTGCGGCCCGCGGTGTTACGTAATCCCACGGGAACACTGCATTTTTCCGGGATCAAAATAGCCTGAGTGTTAATCCAGGATATAAGCTATCTTGGTACTAAATTTCATTCAAATCCATTCATCCGATTGAGCGTGAACGAGTAACAAACATCCATACAAACTTTCACGTTTATAATATTAGTAGGATTACCCATTGATCGTCTGTCGATAGTATGTATCGATCGATTATTGCGGTAACCTGGTGCTGCTTTCGTGAACAAAAACGCGACTGTGTCACGGTTAGCATAATCGTTGTTCCAGCGCGGCGGAAACCGGGTCTGCACCCAAAGCTGACCTTCACTCGTCTGATGCTGTTTTGGCGTGGTCCATATTGTGGGAAGGCAAGCCTGTGAGAATGTGAGTTGGCCTTAACTTTAAAAGATGTTGAGCAATGGCATAACACTTGTACATTTAAATTGTGTTCGCCCAAGTGGCCGAAATTATATCATAATCATTGTTAAAACTTTGAGAGAACACACAGATGATAAAAATATTTCAATATTAAGTTCAAATTTTTAATAAGCTTTTTTTATTTTAAGAAATTTCAGCCGCATGAGACGTAACATCCCCCCGAGACGGGTCTCGAGGTGATGGACGCAACGCAATGCGACTTGAGTCGTCTCGTACTTTGGTGCCGAGGACTTGAGTCGTATTGCTGTTGTCCATTGGCGGCGGTTACCATTTAACATCAGGTGGGCCACCAGCTAGTTTCGGCCACCTACATTTTAGAACTGTTGTGTTTGTTTTTTTATGCACTACTACGGTATGCATTGCGACTTTCAATTCGAAGGTCACTAATTCAAATTAGTGAAAAGTGCGAGAACAAAAGTTGAAGAAAATAAAATTCCACCCATTACGATTTTTTCGATAAACTTGGTAGTATAACTCTGCAAATATTGATCCTAGCGTAAAAATGATAATGACCAAACTTGTGGAAAATTAAATTTCTAACAGCTTTGGATAGTACCATTTTTACTCTAAAGTTGAAAATTAACGAGTTATTTCAGAAAAACAAAAAAATTGAACTTTAAAACAAGATGGCGGCGAATGCTCTACCGGGATTAGTTAGAAAATCGAGATTTATACTTCCAACCACACCCCCCGACGTTTAAAAAAAAAATCGCTCCCCGGAATTTTTTCTATTTAAATGTCTACCCCGACGAGACTATCTGCCTTCTGGGTCACTATCTTGAATGAAACATGCGCAAACAAATAAGAAACTTTAAAAATACGGCCTTGAAAATAATCAATAATAATTAAAATAATCATTGAAAACGAAGTGCACCTAATTTGACATAATCCATGTGAGAGTGTAATCCATATCTAAGAATTTTCCTTTGGATATGTAATGAGGATGAGGTATATGTGGAAATGTATATTATCTAAAATGTATGTAATGGAAATAGATAAATATTATTGTATAGAAAATCAAGCAATTTTGACTTTTTTAGATATTTTATTATTTTCGAAAAAATAGCATTTTACTATTGAAATCAAGAAAGCGGTTGCTTAAATAAATGTTAATTTATCGTTATAGAGGTATAAAAATTGCAAAAAGTTCTGACCGCCCATATTGTTCATCTTAGGTACCAACGCCTGTATTAGAATGTGCGACCGTGAGTTTGGAATCCTGCCACTCGACTGTCACGGCCTCACAGATAACAGTGTGATGTGATGGTAAGTGAATGAGTATCGATCTGCCGCGCTGGTGATGCGCATGTGCGGTACGGTACAGCCTCCTTGTTAAAGAGAAGCCTTTCACTACCCTTGTATTTATTTCTTATAATAATCTTACATGTGAGGTTGGCTGCTCAGTGGTAGGTACTGAAGCCGACTTTCCATCCGGAGGTTGCTGATTCAAATCAATACAAATAAATAAAATTGGAGTGTCTGTTTGTAATATTAAAACAGCCGCTTTTTACTAAGTGCATATGAATGTATACACGGTACATATACCAAAACAACATATTTTTTTTAATTTTTGTCCGTCTGTCTGTCTGTTCCGGCTAATCTCTGAAATGGCTGGACATATTTTGACGGGACTTTCACTGGCAGATAGCTGATGTAACAAGGAGTAACTTAGGCTAATTTTCCGAGGGGTAAAATAGGGGTGCGTGATAAAACCGAATTCCACCCGGACGAAGTCGCGGGCAACAGCTAGTCTATGCATATTTTTGTAGGTACCCGCATTTTATTTTACTTTAGTAGAATATCTTTTATTTTACTCAGCAATATTTGATTCCGACTTTTACTTTGCAAGTCATAGTTAAGTAAGGTGGTTTATTAAAGTAACTTAACTTTTCGTTAGAAAATCTTCCCCTTAACATATAGAATCACATCTGGCAATCCCGCAAACTTGTTACACGCTGGTGAGATGACGTTGTCCGTTGTTTAATGTGAGAGTGGGTGCTTTCTGTGATCAGGGTGGCAGATTATGGTAAGTTATAATTATCAAGGGATGAATAGCTGATGTCTAAAGAGTGCGATCAGAATCTTCGTTTTTGTTATTGTGTTTGCAAGATATCTTTGGTGATAATTAGAGATAAGCTTCATGTGAAATGAGTACCTAACTGATTCCACTATTGAAACTCAGTTTGACATTAACTTGAATTCATTTTGGAACGTGTTGTCTACTAGTAACAGTACTTACTGATTAATTGGGTAAGGCTTTTACTGAAATGGATATTAAAGATTTATGATTCTTTTAAACTAAAATAAAATAGTTTAAACTCAAATTTTATTATACTGAATGAGAAAATAATGAACCATTTAAATTTATTTAGTATTTTTTATTAATTAGCAGTAATACTTATCATTGTAGGTAGTGTTCTTCTGGCGAAGTGTTTTTAGAAGATTTAGGTGTCATTTAAAACCTGGGCCTTCTGCTCGTTTTGTGATAAGTCAATAAAATAAAAGCAAAATATTTTGTTATTATGCTCTCTATTAATTTTCGATTGGCTGTCATAGAAAATTGGCTAGTGTAGGTAACCTCAAAAGCTAGAAATAAAACTGTTTCACTACCATTTTTTTATTGACTAAAAGTTTTTATTTAACTTGTAATGTTTGTATGTTTATTTAGGTCTAAACTTTTAACTGAATTTTGAACCAGTTCTCGTAGCCCGATTAGGCTGAAATTTGGTATTCAGGCAATTTTGATTATCAGGTTTACCTGATTGCAATGAATTATTATGGTGGTTTTATGATTAGTTGAAGATGATGCTGCTGCCAGGACCACCTGCAGACCACACAACTCCTCAATAGAGCAGCCTAAATAAATTTTTTGTTAAATATATATATTTAGTAAACATTAATATAAAGAAAATGTTTATAGTGTTATTCCAAATCAATTCAATTTTCAATTCTCTCCATAACTGCTGGGAAGTTTGGCAGAAATTTTGACACAGGCAGAAGCTATTCAATTGTAACTTTCTGCCATCAGGCAAGGATGGAGCTTCCGGTGCTGGATAAGTTCTGCTTCGTGTTTCACCTGAGGACCGGGTGCATCGTGATGGGACTGATGAACTCTGTGAGTATAGCCATTGGGAAGAACCATTTCTTGCAATAAATTAACACTGGCGGCATTTGAGATAGCGCCATCTAGCGCTGGACTAAGTATAGCTTGTTATGGGAACTAGAACACTGATGGAATACTTTAAAAAATATTGGTTTGTAAAACTTAATAATTATATATTATATATATATATATAGAATTGATACCATGCACCTAGACGCAGAACAAAAGTCTGTTTGTCACATAAATATTTATGTGGGTGGGATACGGGCAGAATTACCTACTACAAATGAGATATTATAATAATATTGGTGGGCATTCCACACAGCGCCGTCTAGCCCCAAAGTAGCAAAGCTTGTACTATGGGAATCAGACAACTGATAGAATAGATATTTCTTTGTAAATACATACATATAACACATATTACACCCAGACACAGAATAAACATCTACGTTCGTCACACAAAATGTCTGTCCTGGGTGGGAATCGAACCCACGACCTATAGCCCAGAAGGCATGTTACTACCAACTGAGCTACAAGGCCAGTCAAATGAAGCGACAAATTCTTTAATTTTGTGAGAGAAAAAAATCTGACGCATTCGTTTTCCCGGACAAATTACCTAAGCTAGCACATATTTTTGTAAGTAGATCTGTCATATCGCAAACTATTCAGAGCTATAACACCTAGGGGCTAGGTGGCACTGTGTCAAATGTCCACCAATATTTGTCAATTTTTCAGAGTATTGTCATTCGGATACATACAGATTGAAAAATGGGTACTTTAAGTTCTTATTGTGAGTGGTAATATTTCCAGATCCTGACCTTCGTGCTAGCGATCATCTTGATCACGCTGGCGTTGGATATCCAGGCGGCTGCGGCTGCGCAGGCGCAGCGGGAGGACGCCGAGGCGGGGCTCTCCTCCGTCGTCTACACCATTGTAGTGCTGCTTGTAGTGCTGCTGTTTCTCAAGTTCCTGTTCGACTTGATCTTAGTTTACGCCGTGCACAAAGTAGGTACAATGCGACTTAGGTCATCTCATACTTTGGTGGAGAGGACTTGAGTCATATTTTTGTTGTCTATGGGTAGCGGTAACCACTTAACATGACGTGGGAAGTCAGCTCGATCTGCCATGCGAATCACATAAAAAAAAGTCCGTATCGCCGTGTAATATGTACTCTGAGATACCGGATCCTAATCTAATTTAAGGATCATATGAAAGGAATATTTCCATTTCTGTCGTCAAGCAGTTCCACGTTACTGTGTTCCGGTTTGAAAGGTGTGGTTGGCGGTGTAATTACAGACACATGAGACATTCCACCCACACGTGTCAGAGTTTTATGTTATACGGAACGAGCCGACGGCCCACCTGGTGTTAAGTGGTAACCTCTGCCCATAACAACCGATGCGGCTTGGGTCCTCCCGTACCTCTGAGGATACCCTGGACAGACATTTTGTGTGACGAACGCAAATGGTTGTTCTGTGTCTTATATATATGTATTTACAAAATAAATATGTATTCTGTGAGATCATCACCCCAGAATAAACAATACCCACCTAATAATAATTTGTGTGACGAGAATTGATGTTTGTTCTGTGACTGGGTGTTGATATGTATATATTTACAAAAAATATATAAGTATTATATCAGTTGTCTGATTACCATAGTACAAGCTATGCTTACTTTGGGGCTAGATGGCGCTGTGTGTGTCCACCAATATTTATATATTATTTAATTGGGTTTTACAGATAATCTGGTGCTCATGAAAGGTTTTGCAAATTTTTATGGACTATTTCTCTGCTATTATATCAATGGGCTCCACATATTGTTTTATTTATTAAAGCATCAATAAAGATGAATTTGCGTTCAGTGACACGAATTTTAATGTTTCAGGAGAAGTCCGGTATCATCAAGAAATACTGCATCTTTTGGATCATCTTCCTGGTGCTGTTCATCATTGGTTTCCTGAAGACGTTGTTCCACATGGGGGCTGGTCACGTCATCGCGCAGATACTCTTTCTGGGTAAGATTTCATTTCAGATTTCTTCAGTAGTTATAATTTCCATTCTTACACTTATATTCTATTCGAGTCACTGGCTCTCTCGAACCAGTGTGGTGAAAGAATTTTAAGTGCGCCTCAAAGAGGCTCCTTTTTTCCTTTCTTACAGTTATGGCCACGCCAGAAATCGGTTTTACGTGCGGCTATAGATGTTTCACGTCAAAATTACTTTACTTTTTGGCGCATCTATTTTCAGCTGAAAACTTCTACTACATTTGCATCATCCGGAGCTACTTGATATCCATCAACGAAGACGGAGTGTTGTAAGCCTTAGACGTTTTAAGTAGCTACCGCTACCTTGCGGCACACACACACACACATCAAATACCAATTTACAGCAAAACACTAGGGCAATAATTTTTAAAAATTGTACCCATATAATATTTATTTTATTACTGGTTATAAAAGTTGAACGATAAATTTATTACTATATTTTATATTTGAAAGCAATTTTTGAAGTAAACTAGGCGGTATTAACTATGATTAATCATTTTTTGGTGAACAGTTTATTGTATTGTTCATATGAAAGGATTGCTAGAAAAAACACTATATATATTTTTATTATTCTTATACAGGAAGATATATTATCACCATCCAAATATATTATAGGCTCCATTTTAGCGAAAAAATATGGGTAAGTGAAATGATTGTCCCGAAACAATTAGTTCTGTGCTCCGAATAATTATCGTGGGGGTGTAGTGGTAAGGGTGGTGGTCGAAGAAAAAATCTATGATTGTCCTGGATGGGAATCAAACCGACGACCTACAGCGTAGAAGGCAGGGTTACTACCAACTGGGCTGTGAAGTCAAAAATAAATGATATATATGATAGTAGAGATATAATGAATTTGGATGGTGATAAAAAAATGTCTAAGAAGTAATTTATCTCATAATTTATCAAATTCATAAACTAGTTTTGATATAACATAAACATTGATGGATTATGGACCAAAATGGGGTGGATTTGAATGAAAACTGAAGGAACACTAACGAGTTTAAATTGTAAACATTGGTTATATGATGAGTTGGCTGAGTGGGGCTGGAATGGATGGGTCAGACATTTGCATCATTTTTAAAGTCAAAGTCAAAAAAATTATTTCCATAGAATTCATAAAGAAATGGCTTGGAAACGAATATTCAAAACATAAGGTCACGCGTACTTATCGCTTAGCCTGTTATCCGACCCTCCATTGGAAGAACAGAAAAGAAACCCTTCGAGGGCTTCCTTTTTTCGCGAGCACGATCCATAATAATCACCATAGCCCAGAAAATTTACTGTAAAATGAACATATCTATATATTTAAAGCTGTGGTCTTCATTGTTATATTTGGGAAGACACTTCCTGTAACACAGTTTCTAAACTAAAACAGGAGGCAGAGCTTCAGCAGTTATTTGTACCCTTACTTTGTGTTAATAGTGTTAATAAGTATTTTTGTATTTTGTTACGCTTCCGATGTTGAATTCGGGATCTGGGTGAGATATACAGAAATTTAAAGAACATAAAAATATATCACCTGCAACTTATAACTGAAAAAAAAATGTGAGCCGTCACGGGACGCCTGGCAGATGTGAAACATCGACATTATTTTGTAAAAGTAATATGCAACGCATGCCGTGGCGACGCGTCGCCACGCCAGAAATCGGTTTTACGTGCGGCTATAGATGTTTCACATCAAAAATCGAGAAGCGATTGATATATTTTGTAGATCAGTTCGCGTAGTACGGCGTGTTCGGTAAATTACTTTTTGATAACTGGTTGTGAAAGTAATTGTAATTATTTTGAAAAAATGCATTTACTGTTAGTCAAAATTGGTTATTTATGTAAAATAATTTTAATATTAGAGATTTGTCTTCCATTTATTAGAATAAGTGTTGTTCATTTGATTCATGTGGTTTCCTGTTGGTATTATAGTACGCATAATATGTTGACATTTTGTGATGTATTTTTATGTAATTATTGTTGTTTAATTGTAGTAATTTATAAATAATAAATCAATTCAATTGTTACTAGGTTTACCAAAATAATTTTAAATAGGTACCTTATCTCAGCTGGATCACTGTAATAACTAGATAAGTAACTATTATATATCCTACTTGAACGCATATAGATATATTATTTTTGTAGAAATCTTTGATATGCATACTTACTGTTTCATAGGTTATATATATGTTATATTATATAACTTCTTGTGGAGATGGTGACAGTAGATAGTGAGGTCTACCACCTTAAGGTTGTGGGGTCGATTCCTATAATGAGCTGAAGCTCCGCTGAGGAATAACTTCTGGCGGGTGGTCATTTGGCCGGCTGGCTTGTTAAGCACCTTACCATGAGGTCTGGTACACTTCACAGCCAGTTCTCTATCCAGGCGATGTGGGGCGCCATCATCAAATACATAGTTAAAATCCACTCATGTTACTAAACTCTAGATCGATAACTCGGGTTATGTATCCTATGTTGTTAACTCCAACTTGTATTTCTCCTACTGTATTTTTTTTTCTAACCCGTCATACCACGTATTTGTTAAAAAGATATACTTACAACAAAAATTTTGGTTCCAAATAAACATTCCTTCGGTTTTACTATTATCTTTACGTTGCCAAGCAAGCCGACCAAACCATCGAAATCGAAACAAAAAAACATTTCATTTTAAAAATCTTTTATTTTGATAAATAATTAAATACTTTTTGTAATGTGGTATTTATAAATTTATACATTCCTTAAATTTTATTAAAAACATTATAGATACAGATTTAATAAATTACTATTTAATAAAATAATGTGTAACGTGTATGTGTGTTAGAACCAATTCACATAAATAACGACAATAAATTCGTCCTTCGCTTTAACTAACATTAGAAGTATATATTCTGTCTACTGAGAAGTGTACATGTCAGTAAACTGGTGTTGTGGTTCCGTATAATAATTATTTAAACATTTGAATCATAAATTAACCAAGAAATTCGGTATTTAAAAAGTGTTTCTAAAGCTTTCCAATGCAGAAATCCAATGATGATGATTGAATCATATATCTTGATTTACTGATGAGTGCCATTTTCCTGACCTGTACACTTACCTGCCAAAATATGAGAATACCCTTCACTTATAAAACATATCTCTTAGTAACTTGTATGAGGGTTTTTCTTGTATTTTATCCTATGAAGTGTAAAATTAGTGCGAATAATCTTTGTAAAAAATGTATTCAAATTATACCTAACTATTGACGTTTGTTAGAACTTTTAAATAACTATTTAGATGTTAGTAAAGGCCTATTCAAGATGATTTGTGCAATTACAGTTATTTCATATAAATACAGAAATCTCAAAGACTGCCAGAAAAAATACATATTTTTATGAAATATATATAATGTAATGCCGGTTGCAATAACAGACATCGAAATCTATATTTATTGGTTAAACATTCTCAAAGTTACGTCCACATGATACATGATAATATATAAGAAATAATGAATAGGTCTTTATTCCTTATCTGCTAAACTATCGATCAATTAATGTGAACGCTTTAAGTGTTGTGACAATTATTTACAATGTGAATTGAATTTAATTTTATAGGAAATTTTGATGTTTGTGATCGTTGTACAACGCTTTGTGGTATTACAATAAATATATAAAATGCAACGTTTGTTTATAATTATATTTTTTTTCAATATTCTGAGGCATTCAGCGAGGCAACGCCGCCAGTGGTTTGAGCACTATAGCACCTAGTAGTGAGCTGGATCAACTGAGCTATCTATAGATCGTTGGAAACGGCTCTTAATTGATTTCACTTTATTTTGTAAATATTATTTCATGTAATATTTTAGGTAAATGCATATTAGGCTGCACCCAATCAAAACTGGGACACATTCTAAATAGGAAGCCGTAGATAACTTCCAACTACCCTCACTGACCAAAACCTTTCATGTGACGATCTTTCTCCGGAAAATACGTTGATATTCTCCACCGATAAATCTCTGAACATAAAAAGCGATAAACGAGGAAGGTTTGTATATATAATTGGTAAATATTTTATACATGTTTTTTCTCAAAACCAGATATATTTTAAAGAATAAATAATAATTTATTACACATTATACGTTTTTATATATTACAATACATATTGAAATGTCACTGATGATATCTCAATATACTATGACGGTATTTTGACAAAAAGCTATGACTTAATACTGTCTTGGTAAGCGCACTTCTCATTTTCTTTAGTAAACTGCACCCGAGCGAAGCCGGGACGGGTCGCTAGTTTCAGTATAAAACAGGCACATAAAGCTCTCAGTCAACTACGTATATAAATATATATATATATATATATATATATATATATATATATATATATATATATATATATACAATATAATGTCACTTACACGCAAACGTCAAAGACAGGGTTCCCTGTCTCGCAACTATCAGGGACATACGACGCATAACAGGCACTTTGTGTAACACGTTACCATATAATAACATAGATAAATTATCTTTATCTTTTTTCGACATACTATCAAGGGCGTGACTCCGCACAAGGTAAAGAAGCGATTCCGTGATTCGGATGGCACGTTGTAAGTACCAGCCAATAGTCTGTTTTCTATCACTGTTTTTGTACTTCTACCCTTATTTGAGTTCATATATTATTCAAGCTTTTATTTTACGATTTTCAAGCGATTCCGTGTTTCGAATGGCAACATGTAGTCCCACCTGATGTCCTACCGCTGTCTTCACGATGTTTCCTATCACCGATTTTCGTATAACACCAATTTCTTTTTCAAGCGAAATGCTTTCTGGCTGTGTGTTCTATTCTCCGTGTAGAACACATTTTGATTGCTAAACTCACTTTTTCCTTGTCAGTCGCGAATTCTCTACGAACTTCATCAATAGTTTCCAGGGGATCTCAGCTTACACAGAGATGAAAGTTCACTTTTATATTATAAGTCCCATGTTGATACGGTGATGATCATCATCAGCAGTCAGCATCTTCGTCACATCATATCGGTACGGGGCTCTCGGCATACGATAACTTCATAGTTCTGTACAAGCTGTTAACCGCAATTAAATAGAAGATGGAGAATGCTGGAATAGAGAGAAATAAATATATAATCACACTAATCATATTTAAGGGTGAAAGTTTGTGCGTTTGTGTGTGCATGTGCGTTCATTTGCTCACCTTCACGCTCATACGGCTGAACGGATTTGGATGAAATTTGGTATTGTTGTTGTCTATGGGCGGCGGTTACCACTATATCAGGGTGGCACGTTTTGCAAATCGAATAACAGAAAAATACCCACCAACTCCGGCGAACAGCAGCAACACGACCAGCACTACGTAGACTGGCTCCTTCATGTAATCGTCCAGTCGGAACACGCAAGTCACCACTGCCACCAGGTATATGCACACTATGAACACCGAGTTCGACATCAGGCACATTTGCAAGTAGTTAGGCCGCCTCTGGAAATAAAGTTTTTACTTTCTTAGGTGGCGATTCTATAATCCATAAGTTGAGTTGAGAGTAGTATTTGAAGGACGCGTCACGTTTGTGCACATTTCGTTACATGAGGGAGAAAGATATGACGCTGAAGGAAATAGAAAGAGAGCTATAAATTCTAAGGCTACGGAAGTGTAGCAAAAGAGAGAAACGTAGTGGCCTTGGTTAATCGTTTATTTTTAACAAGTACTTAGAAGATATTTATGCAGTAAAATTGGTTCGAGAGAACCAGTGATTCGAATAGAATAGATTAGACACATTTTTACCGTCGGTGGGAAACGAGCCCAGGAACAGCGCAGCAGGCCTAGTTACAACTGAAGTGTGAGGGTAGTCAGCACATGAGCCCACTCACCAGACAGATGCCGAAGAGCGCGGTGATATTGCTGACGGCGGAGAGGCTGGAGAACATCACCATGCTGAGCGAGATGAGGTTGTCTTCCGGCTCGCGGGTGCGGTGCCGCGGCAGCTCCCACGCGCCGGCCGCTATGTTGCCTACGCATGCCAGCTGGAATATCAAAACTTTTGCTGTATTCACACTATCATTCACAGAAGAACCTATATAAATAAATAATGATGGACATTTCACACAGCGCCATCTAGCCCCAAAGTAAGCTAAGCATAGCTTGTGCCATGGGACCCAGACAACTGATACAATACTTATTTACTTTTTTTTTTGTAAATACATACATATAATACATATTAACACCCAGACACAGAACAAACATCTATGTTTCTCACACAAATGTCTGTCCTGAGTGGGAATCGAACCCACGACCTACAGCGCAGAAGGTAGGGTTACTAGCCAACTGCGTGGCCAGTCATACCAAGATCTTCCAAGTGAATGACAGGAAACAACAGAATGACAGGCATCGCAGCTCAGTTGGTACTAACTCTGCCTTCCGCGCTGCAGGTCATGGATTCGATTCCCACCCGGGACAAACAATTGTGTGACAAACATAGGTGTTCTGTGTCTGGGTGTTATTTGTATTTATAAGTATGTATTTACAAAAAAGTACATATGAATTCTATCAGTTGTCTGTTTCCCATAGTAAAAGCTGCGCTCAGTTTGGGGCTAGATGGCGATGTGTGAAATGTCCACCAATATTTATTATTATATTGTTATTTGCCTAATGCCTAATAAATTGTTCGCGTATACACCGGAACGAAACGTACATAAATCAGTTTTACACACGCGAACTTTGTTGCTCGTAATCGTGTATTGCCCAAGTAAATTACCAATGTGTCATCTGTGGATTTGGTCATTGCACGAAAGGGAACCTTTTTGAGGCACACTTATATTCTTTCACAGAGTAGTCCTTTTTAGTTTTACATAACGTATCTAGATTGAATGCCATATATTACTAATTAACATCCAGACACAAAACAAATATCTAGTTCGCACAAATGTTTGTCCTTGCTGGGAATCAGTACTTAACACGAAATGACGTATTGGAACCTTTAAAATAAAAAAAAAATTGCCACGCTCGAGATTGTCGAGATGACTTTAGGTCACTCTCAAATTGTCAGATTAGTGGAATATACACTTTTTAGCATGTAATTAACTCACCCTACCTTAATCTGACGCGCTCGAGATTTTGTGATGATAATTTTTTTTTATAATCGGATCCTTTATCCTTGACGGGCGGCCTTATATATGGGGCTCATATTTGGTGGAGGTACTTAACCGGGTACCAGGTATCCCTCTGTATATTAATCTGCCACGCTTTCATAAATCCCGAAATCCCCGCTTGGGCTCCCCTACTATTGGATACTTACAATAGACATGATGCAGAGTATGAGGCAGGCTGTCCTCAAAGACAGGCAGCCACATCTCCTGATGAGCGGCATTGGAGCTTCTCTTCTGAAACATCAAAATAAAATCTGTCTTAATTATTTATTATGTGAAAAAATTTGAAAGAAAGAAAAAGGTTTTTTTTATCCTTAAGAACAGACAATAAAATAAATACGACTTCGGTCTCCCCTAATTAGCTACAACAAGACCCAAGTCTAATCGTTTGCGCTCACAACTCCATGAGGTCAAAATGGAACGTCCCATGTGCCTATAATTACACCGGCAACCGCACCTCTCAAACCAGGACACAGTAATGCGAACGCATTGCTTCTTGGCGGCAGTAATGCTTATGGTGGCAATACTTATTAGAAAAAATGGTTGTCTGTAAAGTCGGTTTACTGACGATAGTTGAACGTGACAACGTCTTAAGAAAATACTGATGGAATGGTAGCATTTTTCAAAAGAAAATTTTAATTTCATTTGTTTAATAGATTTGTATATACAGGGTGTGGCGTAATGAGTGGATAATAGGGTACCTGCGGGTAGGGGCCATTGTGGCGGTTCAGAAAAATATTTGTTATGCTCAGTAAAAGTGCCTCGGTTTTCGAGATATTCGACATTTTCGAAATTTAAGAAATATTTCACCCTTCGTCACTATTTTTGGCGCCCAGACTGCAAATGATTTTTTTTTTTCTATCTGTTTTTTGGATAGTATTCTTGGATAGATGTGCTATCGAATGGAAACTATTATTTTTATAACACAAGCACAGTTATGTTTTTAAAATAAGATTTCACTAAAATTTTACTTGCTTTCGTTTGTTTTCCTGACCTTTACCCTTCTGTGGTGTAAAAAAAATGTATGGTCACTTGAATGCCAACGTTTAAAAAAATTAGCCTTTTTCATCGAGATTCCGAAATGGTATATTACATGGTATTTCCACAAGTTGATTCAAAATTAATTCCTATTAAAATGGGTAGAGCTAATTATTATAAAATTACAAATAGTACTAAAATTTACTTCATTACTTAAAATCACCTAAAAACATTAGTTTAAAATTCGGTAATGAAATAAAACGAAACAATAAATTTTAAATGCATTTCATTTATTAAATTTACTATCACAAAAGGTGTTCGAAAAGTCCACCACGTGCTCTGATGCATGCTCTGCACCTTTTGATAAAAGATCTTTTAATCCTGTTCGCAAATCTTTGCTCTGTGATTTTCTGAGCAGCTAATCGCACACGCTCCCGTAGCTGGTCCACTGTATTAATTGGGTCTTTATAAACCTTTTCTTTAAGACATCCCCAGTAAAAAAAGTCCAATGGGTTGAGGTCTGGTGAACGAGGTGGCCACAAAATTGTCCCCAAACGACCGATCCATCGTCGACGATATGTTTCATCGAGGTATTGTCGAACATTTCGGGCGTAATGAGCGGGGCAACCATCGTGCTGCAGCCACATTCTTCTTCTATCTTCTAATGAAACATCTTCTAATAAAAGTGGAAGTTCGTGCCGTAAAAAATGTAAATACGTTTCTGCAGTCAATGTTCCAGACAATTCGAATGGTCCGATGATTTTGCCATTTAGAATTCCAGTCCATAAATTAATTTTGAACTGGTACTGGGACCTGTCTTCTCTGGACAAATGAGGGTTTGTACGCTGCCAACTGTGCAGATTGTGCATATTAAAATACCCATCTTTTTTGCACGTGGATTCGTCGCTCCACAAAATTTTATCGAAGAAATCGGGATCAGCGTTCATTTTTCTCAGCATTGTTTGGCAAAATGCAACTCGTGCAGGGTAATCTCTTGGTTGCAAACATTGCACGCGCTGGTAGTGAAAAGGATGTAATTTTTCTCTTTTTAAAATTCGGTGTATTGTTCTTGCTGACATGCCAGTATTAGAGGCTATTACGCGCACAGATGTGGTCGGATCAGCAGCAATTTCATCAAGTACGTCCTCTTCATTATGTACTTGTGGTCTCCCAGAACTCGTGCCACCGATACCACTTCCAGGAATTCGACCTTCCATGTAAGCATTGTGTACGCGAATTAACACACGATAATCGGGATGGCGTGCATTGGGAAATCTTTCCCGATACAGTGCTGCTGCTCGATTGGCGTTACCACCACACTCGCCGTAGATTAAATGCATTTGCGCATATTCAGACGCAGTGTATAGCTGAGGCATTGCAATCAATATGCAATACCAAAAAATCCAAGTTACAAAGCAAATCAAGTCCGAGATCACAGCACAAAATCGTTAGGTTCACAAAATTAAGACGTCCAAATCGCTAGGCAAAACAAAGTCCGAAATCACTACCTTGATAAGTTTGGTAGGAATTAATTTTGAATCAACTTGTGGAAATACCATGTAATATACCATTTCGGAATCTCGATGAAAAAGGCTAATTTTTTTAAACGTTGGCATTCAAGTGACCATACATTTTTTTTACACCACAGAAGGGTAAAGGTCAGGAAAACAAACGAAAGCAAGTAAAATTTTAGTGAAATCTTATTTTAAAAACATAACTGTGCTTGTGTTATAAAAATAATAGTTTCCATTCGATAGCACATCTATCCAAGAATACTATCCAAAAAACAGATAGAAAAAAAAATTTCATTTGCAGTCTGGGCGCCAAAAATAGTGACGAAGGGTGAAATATTTCTTAAATTTCGAAAATGTCGAATATCTCGAAAACCGAGGCACTTTTACTGAGCATAACAAATATTTTTCTGAACCGCCACAATGGCCCCTACCCGCAGGTACCCTATTATCCACTCATTACGCCACACCCTGTATATAGAGAAGGAGGTAATTGGAAATCACAATGAAATTGATCAAGTTAGATTTATTTGTACGCATAAATACAATTATGTCAATTTTTTTTTTACAATTTAATAGTTTTACACTGCACTTGATACTCGATCAAAACATGTAAATGTAAGTATTAGCAGCTGTCCACGCAGACGCATCGCTCACTCAAGTAGGAGAGAGACGGATGTCGAACGCTGCCGAACGCAAAGGCCGATTGTGCTTCTTTGTCGCTCGTTCCGCGCTCTCGCTTGCACTTGCACAAGCCTTACATGGAACGCCTCAGAGCGAGGTAACGCCGCATGAGTCATGTTTTTTCGTGCGTGCAGCCGGCTCTATCGAATTATAAGACGTTGTCACGTCAAAAACTTGGCGTAAGTTCTACTGCTGTGTAGCTAGTCAATTTCTTCCATCACTCACTCTGTATATCTGGAAAAGAAGCTCTCCTTTAGGGGGTTTCTGTCAGTTCTTCTCCATGGACGGTCGGATAGGGTTTGAAGAGGCGTCAAACTTAGCGATTAAATACGCGTGACCTTTATTTGAATATTATTGACGTTTCCAAGCCATTTCTTTATGAATTCTATGAATATAAAGTTTTTCACTTTGACTTTGAATGTTGCACATGGCGGCCGCGGCCCACAAACAGATGCCTTACATTATTGAACAGCGCGCGACCTTCACGCCCACGAACCCCCTCAACAGCTAATAAGCTAACCTATTTATAGTTTCAAAACCATCAGCTATCGATCTTTATATTAACTACATGGAGGACTTAAGTTATTGCGGGTTTAAAACTTTATTCTCAAAAGAACATAGGTACAGTTCGCTTATCTATATAAATAAATAAAATTGGAATGTCTGTTTGTAATATTAAAATAACCGCTTTTTACTAAGTGCATATAGTGTATACACTGTACATATACCAAAACAACATTTTTTTCAATTTTTGTCTGACTGTCTGTTTGTTCCGGCTAATCTCTGAAATGGCTGGACCGATTTTGACGGGACTTTCACTGGCAGATAGCTGATGTAACAAGGAGTAACTTAGGCTACTTTTCCGAGGGGTAAAATAGAGGTGAGTGATAAAACCGAATTCCACGCGGACGAAGTCGCGCGCAACAGCTAGTACATGGCTTGGGTTCTCCCCTACTAGGTACGACAAGACCCAAGTCGCATCGTATGCGCCCGTAACTATGAGACGTGAAGGTGGAATGTCTCATGTGCCTGTAATTTCACCGGCAACCACACCTTTCAAACCGGAACACAGTAACGGGAACGCGTTACTGCTTGGCGGCAGAAATGGGTATGGTGGCAGTACTTCCCCGAACGAACCTGGCGAGTTCTACTGCTCTTTGATCATAGGCGATAGAATGCAAGCAAAAATGAAATTAAAAACAGTTGAGCGAGAAACACATAATGAAAAGATGTAGGAATTCCTCACGATCGTAATATTGAATATTAAGGACATTTCCATGATAAATAGCTCGCAGAGACAGTAAAATTAACATTAATACATTTGCATTAAGGTCGTGAGTTCAGTGGCATTAACGTGGTGCATGCCATACGTGCAGATATTTTTCAGATAACGGGGCGGAAGAGAATAGTGATTCTGTTCTATTCGAGTCACTGGTTCTCTCGAACCAGTGTAGTGAAAGGATTGTAAGTGCGCCTCAAAGAGGCTCCTGTCGTGATTTCGTTGACACATGCCTTCGTTTTTTTTAGTTCTACGACATGTCGGTTTCCTCACGATGTTTTCCTTCACCGTTTTGAGAACGTGGTATTGCGCACATAAATCTTTCAATCGAGAAATCGGTGCACGTCGGGATTTGAACCGGCGACCTCCGGATTGAAACTCGGGGTCAGTATATAATATACCACTAGACCACCACGCTCCTAAAATAGTGATTATATTATTTTATTGGTAATTTTTTTTCTATGTAATAGATATTATCAGTCAGTAAATTACCCTAAAAATGTGACATCATCTCGTTTCGTTCGAAACGAGTGTTTGTAATATTAAAATAACCGCTTTTTACTAAGTGGATGTATACACGGAACATATACCAAAATATCATTTTTTTTTAATTTTTGTGTGTCTGGCTGTTTGTTCCGGCTAATCTCTGAAATGGCTGGACCTATTTTGACGGGACTCACTGGCAGATAGCTGATGTAACAAGGAGTAACTTAGGTTACTTTTGCGAGGGGTAAAATAGGGGTGCGTGTTAAAACCGAATTCCACGCGGACGAAGTCGCTGGCAACAGCTAGTTAAATATATTTTTAAGACTACTGAAACCAGCAAACACTCACCTGTTCCCTAAAATTCTAGCTTCATCAACGCACTCACACAACGCGAAAGTATATATTTGCCTAGTCATTTTGCTCTTCACAAGTCACACTGAACACTACACGATCAAGGCAGTTCTTGATATAAATCCGACATAGCACCATTGTTTGAAATTATCTTTACCTTTTATAATTCTTGTTGCTTGCACTTAAGTTTTTGTGAATTCTCAGGCCCGTTTGTTCAAGTGTTTTTATTTACGTCCGATTTCGTTCGTTCACTCATTCACTTCTATTTACATGCGCTATAATTAAAACGACGTCAAATTGATGCGTCGAGTCTAATTTTAAAGTTTCCTCTTGATTCGCGCGCTTCACGATTCTAGTAAATTACACTCATGATTTTGTGTTACCTTGGTAAAGCCATTCGTTTGAATGCCATTTGAAAACAACTGATGGAAGATCAGATTACAAATATATTTTCCAACTGAAGCTATAAGCAGTTTAAGTTTTTAATTTTTTGTTATGTTTAGTTTGATTGACAAATTCCTTACGTTTACATGTTGAATGTTAAGTAAGCGAGAATATATTGATTCATATTATAATAATAATAATAAAGCCTTTATTTCAGACATGTTTTAAGTGTTTAACAATATATATATCTATGCAATAAACACATATTAATTCATATTACGGGTACGGGTAAGTGGAAGGAATCTTCACATTACTTACATCCTTTTTTTCTAATATTTAGAACAGTAGCTTCGTTTCTCTCTGATAATAACGAATGCGAAATTTAATAAAATAGGTACCTGATTTGAAATATTTACTAGCAACATAACATTTACACAGTTAATTTTAATATCTTTTTTCTTTTTTTATTTGTTACGGTGTTATTTGAGATTGGACATTTAATTTTTCTACCAGCGTGCAAGTAGAAATAAAAAGTTTTTAATCTTACTTCTTTCGAGTATACCACAGATAAAATAGAATAACGCGACCGACGCTCGCGCGCTCGGCACAGTACTGATGTGATGTGTTCATACATCCGCCGCGTCGTCCGTGACCTTGCGAGTCTTGCGACTAGACGGCGCGGGCGGCCGGCCGGCGACGCTTCCTTAATTGATCGAATGATTTGTCCACGCGAGTGACTTTATTGGTCGATTTGAAATGGGAAATATGAATGAATGGGTGTTAATATGTATTTACAAAAAATATATATGTATTCTATCAGTTGTCTGATTCCCATAGTACAAGCTATACTTAGTTTGGGTCTAGATGGTAAATGGTCGCGTGGACGATATCAAAGATATCTGCGGCCAAAAGCTAAATAGTCCATTCATAAAAAAAAGCTAGATGTGAAATGTCCAACAATATTATTTTATTTATTAAAATCGGTCATCAATCATTAGCTAGTATTATGTATTGTGTAGGTATTCGATTCTGTGCACGTTTTGTCTTTGACCAAAGAAGGGTCGTTTGTGCGGAGTTCGGCCATGACAGTGGTCTATGCGGTTCTAATGATAGTGCGTGGAAGAACTGCTCCGACTGGTGCGTACCTACCTTCGAATCTGAAGGTCGCTTGTTCACACTGAGGGCCGGCGTGGAACAATAAGTTACTTATTTGGTTACAAGTATTATAATACACAAATATAACGGCAGGAAACCGATGTCCTAGTACTGAATATTCGATTGCATGTTAAAAGAAGTTAGCAGCAGTAGAATTTACGCAAGTTGGTCTGCGGAAACCATACCCATTTCTGCCGCCAAACCGCCATTCGCGTTACTGTGTTTCGCTTTGAAAGGTGTGATGCCGGAAAATTAAAGGCACATGAGACATTCTACCTTCACGTCTCAGGTTTACGGGTGCATACGATGTGACTTGGGTCTTGTAGAACCTAAGTACAAGACTTAATTCGTATTCGGTCACTACTTACCAGGTGGGCCATCTGCTAGTTCTGCAAAATGCATAAAAACTAATAACTACTACTATTTACGGCGCAGTGGGGTAGATATAAATATATTTGAGTGATTCTTTTCTAGACTTAACACTAAATGCGTTGTATTTCACGAGTGTATAGAAATTCCCGGTAATTGGTCTACGAATTCCCGGTTCCTAAATCGGCACTAATTCTCGGGAATTCCCGGTTCAATACCCTAACTGGTACGTTATCTATTAACTTCTGCTACTCTTTAGCGCAATACCGTTGCACGCCAATCGATACCTAATAAAAACCATTTAATATTTCCTGCAATTTAGGCTTACCAACAAAATTATAATGTCTCAATCGGAAGCTCTCAATCAGAATCGGCAACTACATATTATTTTGCGTAATAGTATTTATTTACAGGAAATAATTATGTATCGAGCACATTCAGTATATACAAGTGTTATTCTTAGAATATCTCGAACATAATTTTTTATTTAATAAACACGATAAACGAAATAAATATGCCATTACGAAAATGCTGGTCGATATACGATTGCTATACGATTATTTGCGTCAAAATATATTTTTACCAATTTTGAAAAAAGAGAATTTTCTCAAAACGGTTGTTTTTTTCATTTATGTTTGCTTCCTCATAACTCAGTCATTTAGGAACCTATTTGAATTTTATTTTTGAGAAAGGATTTTCTTTTTGTCCCGTAGAAATCTCATCAAAATCGGTAATCAATGTCCCGTATAATACGACTGTCCTTAGCGAATAGCATGCGATTCGGAACAGTTGAATTGTTGTAATTAAACATTTGCTATTACAACAGTGTTCATTTTTTTTATGTTTTATACAGGTCGTACATGAAAGTTGATATTAATAGAAGATTCCCAATATTTTCCTAATGAGTCTGGGAACATTGGTTGCTCTGTCTTGTTTCCGTGTTATTTTAGACTAAACTTTTATTTGTAAGTTATTTTTTTGGACAATTCACACAGCGCTCTAGTGCCAAACTAAGCATAGCTTATACTATGGGAACCAGACAACTGATAGAATACATATATACTTTTTTGTAAACACATACATATAATACTAATCTACATATTTTTCAACTCCCTGTATGTAAGCAAGGCTATTCAATAGTTCCTTGCGGATTTTCAATTTGTTCGGCTGATCGTAAATTAGTTACTGATTTCTAATCGTTTGTGGCAGACTTGTTAATTCTGTAGCGATTCGAAGTGATGGATAGAATATATTTTAAAGTTAATGGGGAGAAGTGTTCTGGTAAGTCATAATTAAGTTTATAATAAATATTAGAGAATGTATTATATATCTATATGTATTTTGTATTTTTTTATATTTTTAACGGAACTAGCAGACTGGTTGTTACGTATCCTCTCCGTATAACAATATAATATTGTTGTACATTTCACAAAGCGCCATCTAGCCCCATAGAACCTAAGCTTTGGGGCTAGATGGCTATGTGTTGATATGTATTTACAAAAAAAGTATATGAGTATTATATCAGTTGTCTGGTTCCCATGATACAAGCTATGCTTAGCTTACTTTGGGGCTGAATGGCGCTGTGTGAAATGTCCACCAATATTTATTCTGCTGCTTCACCTGGATTTGAAACAGCATCATCCAATCAAAACCCGATCGACTAGCGCGCCTATTTATCAATTTTTCTACAACGCAGTCGGTTCGGAGACAGACTCCGACACATTTCTGAACAACTACATTCGAGAAGTGCTGAACCTCCGCGGCACGAAGTACATGTGCAAGGAGGGAGGGTGCGGCGCGTGCGTGGTGGCCGCTACCCTCACCGAGAACGGCGTTAAACGGACCATTTCCGTTAACTCTGTAAGTAAGACTCGAGGTGAGAGCGTGGTGGTCTAGTGGTACTGACCCCGAGATTCAATCCGCAGGTTGCCGGTTCAAATCCCGACGTGCACCTATGTTTTTCGATTGATAAATTTATGTGCGCAATACCACGTTCGGAACGGTGAAGGAAAACATCGTGAGGAAACCGACATGTCCTAGAACTAAAAATTCGACGCGACTTGGTTCTTATCGTACCTAAGTAGGCCTGGACCCGAGTTATATTACTTGTTATGGGCAGAGGTTACCACTTAATGGTGGGCCATTGGCTCGCCCCGTAACTGTATGACATAAAAAAAAATTCGTGATGATTCAGTGAGTGACAGTGCTTACTTACCATATTGTTTTTCTTTTAGTGTTTAGTGAGCATCTTCTCGTGCCAGGATTGGGAGATCACCACGGTCGAGGGTATCGGCAGCAGAGGAAGTGGCTACCACCCGGTGCAGAAGACCCTGGCCGAGTACAACGGGACCCAGTGCGGGTACTGCAGCCCAGGGTGGGTGATGAGCATGTATAGGTAAGTCGAATCATAAGATAAATTAGAAACTAGCCAATCCTTTAGTTAGTGAAAATCTGAAGCTCTAAAATTTAGAGCTTCAGATTTTCACTAACTAAAGGATTGAACCATTATCATTTAGAGTCTAAATGATAATGGTTCAATTTGTCATAGGCTCGTTATATTAATTACCTTGACAGGTGAGTAAATTATGGTGGTAACCTCTGCCCTTAACAAGCAATACGATTTGGGCCCTCCCCTACTTGCTGACTCGTGAAACAATAATAATAACACATTTCACACAGCTCCATTTAGCACCAAAGTAAGCCAATCATCGCTTGTATCATGGGAACTAGACAACTGATATGATACTTAAATACTGTAAATATCACCCAGACACAGAACAAACATCTATATTCGTCACATAAATATTTGTCCTGGGTGAAAATCGAAACCACGACCTACAGAGCAGAAGGCAAGGTTACTACCATCTGAGCTGTGAGGCTAGTCGGTTAAATGACAATAAACATAAGTAATTATAAGCCAGCCCTCCTGTTTCAGTTTGCTAGAAGCCAACCATTATAACCTGACCCAGTACGAGATAGAGAACTCCTTTGGCAGCAACACTTGCCGGTGTACAGGGTTTAGACCGATCCTCGACGCGTTCAAGAGCTTCGCCAAAGACGCCCCGAAACCAATCACCAAAACTGTCCACGACATCGAAGACCTCGCCTCCTTGAGCCTCTGCAATAAAGGAACCTGCAAGAAGACATGCGAAAACTGGTGTTTCGTCAGCCAAGGGGACGTCGAACCGAAAATCGTGAAGAGGATTCCGTTAAAAGATGGCTCTGTTTGGTACAGGGTGAATGAGTTAAAAGACATCTTCGAGGTCTTGGATAGAGAGGGCACCGAATCCTACATGTTTGTGAACGGAAACACTGGAAGAGGTATTGTGATACGTTAGAAGTTGTACTCACTGCCAGGGGGCTAGACCATGTGCTCAGGCTCAAATGTTTGAGGGGAATTTCGAAGATACCGTAGTATGAAACTGCAGAAAAGCTTTTTTTTTGGAATGGTTAGTTCATTCCAATCATCGGTTAAGCCAGAAACTCAAAAAAGTTAAGTGGGGTACAGCTTTTAAATCACAAAATCGTTTATAAACGTTTTAATTTATCTCCCTTTTCTTCCCTCATTTGAGTTGAGTTTGTTCTATGTGAAAATTGAGTTTTTGAGAAGTAAACCTTAGAAAAGCTTAGCACATGGAGTAGTAGAGCTCAAGAATTGCTGATCAAAATAGATTATAATGATTTCAGGTGCATCACCAATCCTAAAGTTTCCACGAGTACTGATAGACATTCGTCCAATCATGGACATAAAGACTGTAATTTTTGATCAGAACCTAGTGGTTGGAGCCGGTATCACCCTGACTGATCTGATGACGCTTTTTAAGACAGCTGCAGAAGAGAAGGAAGAATTCGCTTATCTAGAAAAGCTATACGAGCATTTGGATCTAGTAGCCCATATTCCTGTCAGAAACGTAAGCGCCTAATCGTATTCTGTCTTTTAACTTTCTGTGTTTAAATAGTTTTTGTATAAGCTTTAGTTTTTGTCCTAGGTTGGCACAGTAGCGGGTAATCTGATGGTAAAACACAGACAGCCGACATTCTCTTCTGATATTTTCCTGCTTTTAGAGACGGTTGGAGCCGTATTGGTTATAGGTAATTGTGTTACATTCATTTATTTCTATTTTCACACATTTGTTTTTCGGTATTTTTTACCTATCTTTCTAGGATGTTCGGTATTGACAGCCATCCAATATTGAGTTGGTCTAATTCGATCTATCACAACATTTCAAACGTCGCGCTCAGCATGATTTAGACATATTATTCCTTTTCAGCATGTCTTTTGTAATACCTGTTGAATCTCCTATTTACAGCTGGAAAGGATCACGTAACAGAAGTAACTCTGGAAGAGTTTCTTTACACTGACATGGTTGGTAGATTGATAACTCAATTCAAATTGCCGCCTCTGTCCAAGAACTACAAGTTTGTGTCTTTCAAGGTCAGTTTAACACCTGCATTATAGACCTTATAATATAACTATGGAATATCATTGCTGTTAAATCTGCAATAACTATAAATGCTTGACTTGTCTTTCAGATAATGCCACGTTCCCAAAACGCACATGCGCAAGCGAATGCAGCTTTCCTCTATCAGTTCGATCACCACGAACCGGACGTGGTTATTTCAGCCAGGATAGTAATAGGAGGACTTTCAGCTCACTTTATTCACGCTCGTAAGACTGAGCAGTTCGTTGCTAACAAAAAAATATTCACCAATGAGGTTCTCCAAGCTGCTATCAAGGTGCTTGATGCTGAGCTCGTGGTTGATGAAATTGCCGGAGAAATGAAGGCGGAGTATAGGAGAAATGTCGCGTTGGGATTGTTTTACAAGGTATCATTTCAGTTCAAAAAGACTTCTAGAATTTTAAGTACACTTCACTGGTAACTAACTACTTAATTCTGCATACCACATTTCATCACTCAAACTTTCAGGGTCTACTTACATTGATTCCGCTTTCACAACTAAAGCCCCGTTACCGCTCTGGAGCAAGGGACTTCCGGAAAACCAGACCCTTGTCCAAGGGCAGCGAAGTGTACGACACAAACCCAGCAGTCTGGCCGGTAAACGAGCCCATGCCCAAGTTAGATGCCCTGGTGCAATGTGCTGGAGAAGTGAAGTATGTGAATGACCACCCGACTGAAGCTAAGGAAGTGTACTGTGCATTTGTGACTTCAGACATATGCAGAGGCGAGTTGCTTGATATAGACCCGTCAGCTGCTCTGGTAAGCTAATTTAGACTTCAAATAGTGATTTAAATAACCATCTATCATCGATCGACATAAGAAAAATGTTATTTTGTGAAACGTTGAGGACATTAATTATTTTAGTCGATAATCCGTTACAGAAAATCCCAGGTGTTCTGGCTTTCTACTCAGCAAAAGATATACCCGGAAAGAATAACGTCACCTCACTAAAATCCCCACTCATAATGGTTCCTGAAGAGATATTTGTACAGAAGACCATTAAATATTACGACCAACCCATCGGTGTTATCGTAGCTGAGACTGAAATCCTCGCGCACAGAGCATCCTTACTTGTTGAAGTAAAGTACAAGAAAGATGTTGCTAAGCCCCTGCTTACAATCAATGAAGTTAGAGAAAAGGATCCCAGCAGAGTATCACTATTTGCTGTAAGACCAGCGATTGCAAGAGGAGCAAACATTCAAAAGATTATCTCTGGCAGTGACAACATATTTGCCCAATACCACTTCACGATGGAAACCCTCTCATGCTTAACGAGGCCGAGTGAACTGGGCATGGATATCTTCGCAGCCACGCAATGGCCAGACGCTATGCATTTGACTATATCTGAACTATTAAACATGGAGCAAAATAGGTAGGTAAGTTACACGATAACTGCAATTTTATATTTCATTCACTCGGTATTCGCCAGGATTTGTTAGTTTCTTAATTAGTACGAGTTTTGTCGTGCCTGTGGATTTAATAAATAATTGGAGAAAAGAAGTAATAATTGTCGTTAGTTACTCGTTCGTTAGTTACCTAGGTTTTCTCGTATGACGTAATTTTACCGCGTTATCAATTAATTAAATTTTTGGGCCCAAATTCCGCCAGCTTTGAATGTTGTCTCAGATTAGGATCTCCCCAAATTCCTAGAATAAACCTATCGGCTCCCCGATGCGGAGGCGCCTACGGCTTGAAGATCACGCGGACTAACCTCGTGGCCTGCGCAAGCGCACTGGTCACGCATCTCATGCACCGTCCCTGTCGATTTGTGATGAGCATCCAGGCCAGTATGAGAATAGTTGGAAAACGACTGCCGAGCACAAGAGATTTTGAGGTTGGTACGATAGATAAGATTGTTGTTAACTCTATTAATTGTACAACATGAAAGTGTAACGTTCATTGTTTTCAGGTGGGTATCAGTGATTCAGGCGAAATCCAGTACATGGAATACCATTTATACGAAGACAACGGATATGTGATCAATGATCCCGTCACCCCGCTTTGTATGGCTGGTGTCAAGAACTGTTATGACAGCAGAAGATGGTCGTTTAAACTATTTGATGTAACGACTGATACTCCTGCTAATACTTATGCTAGGTCTCCTGGTAAGAATCGATGTTTTATTAACTAACAATAGTTAGTAAAACATCGTAATTTTTTCTTTTATTACTGCAAATGATGCTGTTTTCAAAGAGACAAACGCTTGAATACTCTTATTATAGTAACTATACTTTAATGACGAAAGAGATCCAGAATTTTAATCCATTTACAATATCCAGGTTCCTTAGAGACAATAGCGATGACAGAACAGGTGATGGAACAGATTTCTTACGAAATAGAGCGCGATCCAGTCCAAGTACGTTTGGCAAATCTGGCACCGGAACTCACTGACGTGGCTGAAGTAGTCCAAACCCTGCTCTTAGATGGTGAATACGATAAGAGAAAGCAAGAAGTTGAGATGTTCAACAAGCTGAATCGATGGAAGAAACGCGGATTGAGAGTGGCCATGATGAGCTGGCCTCCTCCTATCTTGGTAGACTTCTCCGTTCTTTTCTCCGTATATCATGGGGATGGAACTATCACTATCACGCATGGAGGAGTGGAGATGGGACAGGGTATCCACACTAAAGTGGCCCAAGCAGTCGCGTATACTTTAAACATCCCTCTGAGTAAAGTAAGATGCAAACCTTCAGATGTGGCCTCATGCCCTAACAACTTTGCGAGTGGCAGTAGCAGAACCACGCAAGCCGTGGCTTTCGGAGCTATCAAATGCTGTCAGATTATTCTCGATCGCCTGTCGGTTGTAAGAGAGGCGCTGAACAATCCTAGTTGGGAGGTACTCATAGAGGCAGCGTTCAATAGAGGGATTAACCTACAGGCGTCTTATAGGATAACTGCGAATGACCAGCAGGTGTACAGGTCAGCCGGAGCAGCTCTAGCTGAAGTGGAACTGGACATTTTGACGGGAGAACATGAGATATTGAGAGTCGATATTGTGGAGGATGTGGGTACCAGTATGAATCCAGAACTGGATATTGGTCAGGTATTAGTAACTACCCTCTTAATTTTAGAAAATCAGTAGCTTCATTTCATTGTAAGGTATATTAATTACTGCAATCATAAATAGAACAAGATTGTGTTCCGCATGTATCTTGCTTTTTTTTGGCCATGTACTGGTAATTCTCAGTCACACTGAATTTTTAGATCGAAGGAGCATTTGTTTTCGGTATTGGCTATTGGACTCATGAAGAGCTGATTTACGATGAAAAAACCGGCGAACTGCTGACTGACCGCACCTGGTACTACAAGGTGCCTTTAGCTAAGGACATACCCATTGATTTCAGGGTTCAGTTAAGGAGGAACTCATACAATCCATTTGGAACTTTAGGTGCTAAAGGTAAAAATCAAGATTATCGACCTGCCGATCCAATAGTTATTTATTTACCAACTTTTATTTACTTAGCCTTCGTAGCAGTAGAAACAATTGAATTTGCAGTATATGTCGTGGGAAGTGCTGTTATCATACCTATTTTATCGCCATTCTTTAGTGCACTGTCACTGCATCCATTTTAAACGGTGTGAATGACAGTGAAATTATAACAGGCACATGAGACGATTCATAATTAATGGAACACATCCACCAAATTCCAGAATAGCCATAAATTTCAAGTCCCACTGAGGTAACCACAACTAAGTTACGAGAAGATGGAAGAAACGCGGATTGAGAGTGGCCATGATGAGCTGGCCTCCTCCTATCTTGGTGGACTTCTCCGTTCTTTTCTCCGTATATCATGGGGATGGAACTATCACTATCACGCATGGAGGAGTGGAGACTTTTTACTATCTAACCTACACATGTTTATGCAAATAAATATCTTTGTCTTTGTCTTTGTCTTTGAAGGCTGGTCTCTGTCTTCCCATACTTAAATATGAGAGGATCTAGGTTCTTTTGTGATAAACAGGGGACATCATCATTGCAGTACCAACTAAACTCACATCATAAAACCTATATTATTTGATTCAGCTGTCGCCGAACCACCAACGTGCTTAGCGATATCTGTGGCATTTGCGCTGAGAGAAGCAATAGCCTCTTCACGAGAGGAGACGGGATTTTCTAAGAACAAGTGGTTTAAAGTTGGTAAGTGATCAGCGTGATTTGTAGCTATTAACATTACAATCTAGTTTGTAACAGTTACAATTAGTACTAACACTATTATCATTACCATTGTTAGTTGCTGGAGAGCCAAGAGAAAAAAATCTTCTATTTTATCTCTCTCTATTCTAATAGCCGTATAGCCACTCCGAGTTGGTAGGTTCACATAACTCGGGAGTTTTTAGGTTAAAGATACTACAAAAACATGTTTTTAAGAAAGTGGAATTTACTTGAACTAAGTATGTGACATAACTAGCAGAAGGTCTTAGATGAAGCGGTGGATAATCCAGCCTAAAACAACATAATTCAATTAAGGTCCTCCATTACTAAAGTACCAATGTGACGACCCATAGAACACCCCATGAAGATGGAACGTATGATACGTTGCCTGTAATTTCATCTGATACTTCTGTACACTGCGGAAAGCTTACGCATACATAAAGTGTACATAGAACTAGAACTACCTTTGTATAGCTGAATAAAAAGCCTATTCCCTATTTCAGATGGCCCGTTCACGCTTCAGGCTAACGTGCTAACAGCTGATGTGCATCTCGATGAGTTTTTGTTTGATTGAATATTTATTATCATATTAGTTAAAGCGAATTATTGATATTAATTTTTATGTGGCGTATGTATTTATATGATGGCTTAAGGTTAGTATTTTTTCTTGCGTACATCTTTATATAATCTTTTAAACTACGCAACGGATTTTAATGCGATTCTCATCACTAGATAGAGTGATTCAAGAGGAAGATGTACAATATAATATTTTTGTGTTAATTTGTTGAAATATGACGATAATTGTTCAAGATGTCGGAAGTATATCGAAGCATACAGAATAATATGTTAACGTGGAGATGGTCTCATGATGGGAGGAGCCGGGAGGTGTGCACAGGAACTGCTCAACTTCTCGACATAGATCAGCCGCGTTTGGGCTCGTTGGATTTGTCTTGACATGTACCTACTATAGCTCTCGGTGGTGTCTGGATCAGATAATGCAAGCTAATCTTGAAAAAAATATTTTTCAACAATATCTCTCTTCACAAGTAACTCAGCTCGCATACAAAATAATCCAACATCCAGGACAAATTATGCCCGCGCTTCAAACTCTTAGCATGTTGCCCAACACTTACTCCCGTCTGTCCCTTTACCAAATGAAACAATGGTCCAACTAGAAACAATTTATTGCCATTTTAGGTTCCAACAACAAATGCTATGCACTTACTTCAAGAGTATCAGAAATAATTATCTTGAGCATTCTACCCAATATTCGATAAAAGTAAAGCTAGGTTATATAAAACATTATATTTGTACATTAACATATAAGTATATTGGTCGATAATTATAAATATTGATTATTAAAATATCACAATAAATAAATGTACAAAGAAATTGTAAAAAATGTACAATTTTAATGTGAAATATCTTTGAATTCGTTTTTTTTATTTGAATCAAATAAATATAACAATGTTTCATTCGAATTTGGAAGTGAAATGCAACATTTAGAAATTCTAACAGCTATTACACAAACAGTAGATACATAATAAAGGTTTTTGTTTATGATGTTAGCTAGATAGATAAATATAGATTAGGTTAGTTTTTAGCATGTTACCAATAATTCTATAAAATCACTAACACGTCAGTAGATTGTGAATTTAAAATATTTAGAAACGTAATATTTGACAGTTTGAAACGCATAAATGTTAAAAATAAACATGTTAATCAAAATTTAAATGGTAAGTAGACACCAATTATATATTTTATTAGACAATCACTAATAATATTGCTATATTGTGAAGTTTGGTTCCAATATATACAGTTCCAATAGCCGTTTAACGGCAATTTTTCAGTTATTGCACAAAAAAAAGCGTGGACAAATTTTTTTTTTCTTTATAAATATTAATATTTGCTCTTTTATTATTGCTTTTCTAAACTCTCTCTTCGAATATTATTTGTAGTTTTAATAGTAACTTAAATAGATAAACGTTTTTAGGTACGGTACTATTTTAAGAGTTATCGGAAGTCAACAAACTCATAATGTTAATGTGTAATCTCGTCAAGTATCAAAACAGTCGAATTGTTTTATATAATAGTAACTTTTTTTTATATAACTATATTTATTTTATATAACGTAAATTATTGTGTTGATAATTGTGATTTCATGCAATGTTGTGTACGTACCTGCAAAGTTTAAGTCATGTATTTTTTTAGGACTATGCCAATAACGACTGCGCCGGCCAATGCTATAATAGCCCATTTCAGCTTGGAACTGTAACAAAGAAAAAAACAATTGTTTATGGTTGCATTACAGCTCTACAAGACATCGTCAAAAACGAAACTAAAGCTGTAGATTCGTTTTTTAATTTCGAATCGATCACACCTGTGGATGTTGTCTCTTCGTCGACCAGAAAAGTGGTGACGTTCTTCAAACGGCTGATCAGATTTTCTTGAAATACAACTAAGAACACTCTCGATTAAGACATCTTTCAGACGAAAAAAAAATACCAAAACCAGTTCATCCATTCAGGAGCCATGCCACAGACAGACACTTCCTTGGGAATGAAAAGAGATAAACTATAGTGTCAAACTAAAAATCCGAGAAACATGGCGTCCGTGAGCCATCCATAGACAATTTTAATGTTATAATAAGCGATCATGTTACAAATATTTGTTTCAAAGTTATTCTTTCGTTCTCTGCGTCAACAACTCGACTTTGTGGGATAATGGGAAATACTACTGGGAATATATAATAGGAAAACACTAAATTTAGTTTCCCTCTGTTCTTGTTAACAACTTTTCATTGAACACAGAAAGAAAAAGAGATTTTTGTACCTAAAATTCGTTTAAGTAGATTGCCAATAGAGCATGGTGGCCCAGTGGTACGACCCTCGAGTTTCAATCCGGAGGTCGCTCGTTCAAAGAGTGACCAGCACCAGTATCCACTTGAAAAATGTATGTCCCAATACCACGTTCTCAAGAGGGTAAAGGAGAACATAGTGAAGAAATCTAAATGCCCCATAATCAGAGACATGTGTCAAGTGCTCGAAAGGAGCGTCTTGAAGCCGGTTGAATAGTTTAACCACACTGGTTTGAGAAAGCCAGCGAAGCGAGTAGTAGTTGTTTGCCATCAAGAGCAGTAGAACTCTCGTCAAGTTCGTAAGAGAGTCAGTTTATTTTCAACAAAACTCAAGTGATTTTTCTATATTTAAGACCCTTTGTAGTTGTAGTCCGTATGTAGTTGACACATACATTATTTTGTCTTATTTAACCACAAAGTAGAACAGGCATAAACTGATTTAATTACAAGATTTGCCGTACTTAACTAAAAATACTTAAACTGATTTAATTAGAGGATTTGCCTGACTAAACTAAAAATACTAACTAAATAACTAACGTACTTTTTGAGTATCTACAACATATCCTAAAGCTATAACTACTGTAACTCAGAACCACACCTACTGGGGGGAGGGAGGGACGGCCTCCGTCGCCTAAATAAAAATAGACAAAATAATTTAAAATAAAATAAATAAAAATTACCTTCCTTCACAAGGCGGTCCGCGAGGTCGCCTTTGAAAAGAAAAGTTGAGGTAAGTTATCGAAATACCTAAATTATTGATAGTTGAGTTAAAGTTAACCAACTAAGTAACTTATGTCTAGCAGTGGACAGATGTGGGCAGATTTGGTCGTTTCTTATGTGAAAGCAAGTGATATTAAATAAGATAACAGCGCAAAACCTTTGTCAATTTATCTTTGTGTAGAAAATACGGGCACTAATGCAAACTTCAAAATAGTCTTAGATATATATGAAATTTAAATATGAAGTATTTATTTTATGCGGTTGAACATTTTTGACTTCAGTCGCTTTTAATAAATTAATTAACCGCTCAATAATGTATTCACACATAATACATAAGATGTTATATACAGGGCTACAGGAAAAGTCGTGCTAGATCCGTTAAGGGCGTGGAGTACCCATCATTTCTGACTTATTTCACTATGAAACACCCTACCCTAAACTTAACCCTTTTCGAGATATTCGACTTTTAATTTTTTATTGAATAATGCCGATTTTTAGGCTACGAAATTTATTTTTGTTTATTTTGTGTATCTTATTATTATTATTATTGCATTTTTACATGTGTAATAAGATGCTTTAGGACATCAATCATTAAAATAGTGCATAAGTTAATTGAATAGACCGTAGTAGACAAGTGAAAGTAAAAAAATAAAAAATATATTAGCAAGCTTATTTTTCTCTAAGGGATATCTAAAAAAAATATTATGACACTTGTTCGGCAGATATTTTTTAAAATATCTACGTTTCATCAGCTATCTAACGAGGTATAATAATCTAGGGTTTTATTCAAATGCATTGGAAAAAAATTAGTTTCATAGGCGACAGTGGAGAAGAAAATTTATACTTAGCCCTAAAAAGTAAAATAAAACATTAGGTATGCATGAAATGTCATTTATTAAAGGTTTTCACACAACTTTTTCTTATTCTACAGTTCATGTTCAACATGGCCGCCTCTATTTCTGAAACATTGTCGCATCCTTCTACGGAGACCAGTCTTCACTACTCCAGTGGTCAACGTGGTCCTCATTTTATTTGCTGCATCCACAATCCTTTCTCTTAAGTCTTCCACAGACAAAACTGGATTCGGCTCGCTGTACACAAGACTTTTCATGCACCCCCATACATGAAAATCCATGGGAGTTAGGTCCGGACTTCTTGCTGGCCATGGCAACGGCCCACCTCGTCCTATCCATTTGTTTGGATAATTTGTGTCCAGCCAGTCTCTGACACTTCTCCTGAAATGGGCAGGGCAGCCATCGTGTTGGAACCACATGTCCCTGATCAGGTTGAGTGGCAGATCATCCAGCAAATCACTCAAGTCTGCTCTCAGGAAATTTTCGTAGCTTTCCCCATTTAGATTATCCGGGAGAAAGTAAGGTCCAATCAAATGATTAGAGATAATGCCCATCCACACATTCACGCTGAATCTTCGTTGGGACCCTTTCACTCTTTTCTTATTGGGATTCCTTAGTTCTTTTGGGGCCCAGTAATGGACGTTGTGATAGTTGGTTATGCCATCTTTATCAAATTTGGACTCATCCGTCCACAAGATATTTCTTAGAAAATCTGGGTCTTTCTCTACTTTTTTCCACGAAATGTAATACAAACCCTAGATTGTTAGACCTCGTTAGATAGCTGATGAAACGTAGATATTTTAAAAAATATCTGCCGAACAAGTGTCATAATATTTTTTTTAGATATCCCTTAGAGAAAAATAAGCTTGCTAATATATTTTTTATTTTTTTACTTTCACTTGTCTACTACGGTCTATTCAATTAACTTATGCACTATTTTAATGATTGATGTCCTAAAGCATCTTATTACACATGTAAAAATGCAATAATAATAATAATAAGATACACAAAATAAACAAAAATAAATTTCGTAGCCTAAAAATCGGCATTATTCAATAAAAAATTAAAAGTCGAATATCTCGAAAAGGGTTAAGTTTAGGGTAGGGTGTTTCATAGTGAAATAAGTCAGAAATGATGGGTACTCCACGCCCTTAACGGATCTAGCACGACTTTTCCTGTAACCCTGTATAATCCGCTAGTATATTTACAGTATAACTGTACCTTTAAGGAAACTGTGTTTATATAAGTTATATTATTAGAGTTGTTCAAAAAATAAAACCAGAAACCTTTCTCTGGGGACCACAATGGTCTGAACTCTTCTCTCGGCGCGGGCGTTCGTCGGTGCTTTGTAATCAGTTTTCGGAGATTTTGGTCTGCTAATTAATACGTTAAAATTACCCCATAATTAATTTATAGAAAAACATATTAAATACTCTCTTAAAACTAGGGTTATGGTGGAGTTGGGTTCATTTGCTAATATATATATATTTAGATATAGATTGTTAGACATTACACACAGCGCCATCTAGCCCCAAATTAAGGCATATCTACATTTTTTTAAATAGTAGATACTAAAACCCAGGCAACGAATACGTTTGTACGTCACACAAATTTTTCTCCTATGTGATAATCGAACCCACGGTTACAGCGCAGCAGGCATTCAAATAAAGACTACTTGGTTCAAAAACTCTTTTTTAAATAACTGAATGATAAGTTAGTCTACAAAATAATTCAAAATAAACACACCGGTCAGGGGATCCGTCATACGTACGCCAAGATTTATCTGCGGGCGCACTCTTAGGCAATCCGGGGCAACTGAGCAAACAGAAACGCTTTCATTTCGTCGCTAATTAGTAAAAAGCTATATTTCAATATCTAGATACTACTTCTACTACTCGCGTGACTGGCTCTGACTAATGTGGTGAAAGGATTTAAAGTGCGCCTGAAATAGACTCCATTGATAAGATCTTCTGATTACCATAGTTTAAACGGTGGATCAATATAATATAATAATAAATCAATATAATCGTAGCAGGTGGAAAACCATAATATCTGCCTACCACTCCGGGAAACAGGCGTGATTTTATGTATGTATGTAAACGGTGGATTTGAACAGCTACGAAGTTAAATACAAACCGAACGTAGGCGACATTGCCAGAAATGTATTTCAAGAAAATATTCTTAGTGCAGTAATATTTTGTGGATAATTTTCCATGGTCAATATGGCCTTGTCAATCACAAGTTTAATCAATCATCGCACAGTTCAACAAACCTTTCATCAAGAAATCTTCCAAATGAAAAGTCCCGATTAAGCCTACGACTGTATTCCAGATAGCATTGATACAGAACCACTAGAAAATACTTAACATATCTGCATTAGCTGCCTAAAATATTCTAATGTATTTAGGTCGCCATTTTTGCCAGATTAGCGTAAAACAATATGGACTTCTATCTCATGTCTAATTTAAAAAAATAGTAATAAAGCAAACTAATTATAGTCTGGACACCTTTTGGAATGCAACTAGCGTATAAAATGAATTTCTAAAATAATATAAATTAAAAATATAAAGTTCCAATGTATATGAAAGTATAGTCTTTCAAAATAAATACGTTAAAAAATCAGATGATGCATATCTATGTAAGGTGGGAACTTGTACTTGTGTTTAAGAGACTGGAGCTACGTCGCAACAATATCCGACAACTAAACTTAAACAAAAAAAGAAATATAACCTGGCTGCTTGACACACAAGGCAATCCTTTCCAGATAACTTAGAACCATGCACACTAAAAAAAAATACACAGTTATTTTCTGGCTCTACCTCATTTCCAAAACTACATACAGCAATAAAAAAAACTACCACATTATGTAGAATTCTAAAAACTAAAACTCCTATTTTCATTATGATAATTATGTTTGTCCCATATGCGCTGCGTTGAAGCCTTCCCATGCCTTTCATCTAAACGTCTGCAAAGTTAAATAGTTTGTAAAAATATTTTACATTAGATTGCAATGCATCCTGGGTACTCGCAGGTGCACAACTAAAAAATATTGGCGGAAATGTTATAAAGTACCTAGCCCCAAACTAAGCATAGCTTGACTATGAGCAACGGCTATCTGGTTAGCGATAAAATAACTTATATACTTTTTGTAAAAACATACATACATTAAAATTTGTTTTTAATTCAATAAATAATTATTTTTAAATGTGTACCTGTGTTTTTAATACATAAACTGTAACTGTAAATACATACATGTAATACATATTAAAATTAAACATCCAGACACAGAAGACGTTTTTGTTTATCATGGGTAGGGATGGAACCTATAACCTACATCACAGAAGGCAGATTTCCTACCAACTGAGCTGTGAAGCCATGGAAAATATAAAAAAAGACACTCATCATCACAATTCTCTGAAACTTCACGTTCAGGAGTTACAATCTCACTACGACAGCAGAGAACTTACCCGGCAGCAGAGTCCCTCGTATGTTCCCCTTGTGGTAATTGGCCTATTTTATACTGTATCATCAACTCCCTGAAAATTAATTATTCTCACTATTATAAATGTTAACTTGGATCTTATTCTGATACAAACTATCAGGAAACACCACAATATATAATCATGAAAATTAAAGTTCCTTTAGCCAGCCAGATATTGATACTTCTCAGATTTACAAAATACATTGAATTATTAGTATGACATATAATAAATGAATGCTTTTGTTGATTGACACCAAAGGTCTCACTTAGAACGTAGATTGGCAATTGATTAGCTAATTTTTCTGTCATTCTAAATAACATCAAAAAAGGCCCCAAGTGTGTGAAAAAATTCAGCTCAGCCACAATTATACAACCCACAATAACTCAAACAGATTACACAAAATAATACAAACATTCATGGAATTTTTGATCATCATTGAAATTTACATTAAGATGATGTTATTGCAGATTATTTAAAATATATATATAATATTTATATCATAAATACATGAAATAAATAAAAATATTATGATTTAATGCCTAGCATTGTTTTAATCAATATCATTGATGTTAAATGCCTCTACTTATGTATAAAAAAAAAAAAATGTTCATGAGCATAGTTACCTTGCGTCATCACTGTGACCCACATCCTCGAATGCTTGTGTTCCGTCCTTCCCAGCAAAATCCAACAGGGCTTCGGGACCTGCAGGGTGCTGAAAAAGAAAACAGTATGTTTTAAATTACAGGCTGAACCAGATGTTATTTCTTCTCTCTATATAAATATATGTTATTTGTATATATTTACTGTGTTTCTCCTTTTTTCACACACCAATGGATCATGATTTTTGATGGATAGGACAGAAAGTCTGTCATATGGATCAAAATTGATTTTTGAACCATATATTAAAATAATTAGAAACATACCTGGAAGAGTATGTGAACTCAAAATATTGTACTTTTTAGTGAAGATGTTATCACTTCTGTGTGATAGTTCATAGTTTGAATTAATAATAATAATTACAATACAATAATTTTTGATATTGGGATTTGGAATAATATTGATGCTATTAGCTTTGTAACAATATATTGTATTCGTTTTTTAATTTAGAGGCAGCAACCCTTAACTTTACGTACCTTATCTAAGAAATTAGTGACATCATAAACTTCGTTGTGAATGATCATCCAGACACTTTTTTCAGTGTTATGTTTTTTCACTTCTTTCGTTGTTATTATACGACTCATTTTGAATAATTTGCCTGGTCTGATTTTAGCACTTAGTAATTTATCGGATCATGAGACTGTGTTTGGCCCTCCACTCGTGATTCTATTTCATAGTTTTCATGTTTCAGCAGTGCTTTTTATATTAGCCGTACACGCACTGTTCATGTTCACTGTACAGCTGTCTGCTAGATACAGTTGGATTCAGTGTTGCCGTTCTACAAAACTTAAAGTCTCTAGACTATCTGAAAATACCGCCAGATGTGGGAAAAAATTGTTCTTCAAATCAGCTAGATGTCCAACAGCTAGATGTTCTTAAAATCAGCTACTTTTAGTGAGTATCGCTATCACCCAAGTCTTATAATGGGTTAATAATTAATTATAATAAAAAATAGGAGAATTGTTAATTTGTAACAAAGTCGAAGAACTATAAAATCAGCTGCTCTGGCATCACAGGGACCAGTTGAATGAACCTAAATAGCTGTCTAAATGTATTGACGTCAACTTCATTCACTCCGAACAGCTGATGTGCAGCTGACATGCACGCATATCAATAAACAAATCCGCGTGGCTTTATTAAACGATCATGGATTTTGTAGTATTTTTGACGTAGTACTTGAATGAATCTAATGGCTTCTTCCAAAGACTTTAACGACGTTCTAGACGATATATTCCTGAGTGAAGAGAGAGAACACAAGCAGAGTTACAACGAGGGTTTCAAAGCGGGTGAAGATGCTGGGAACCCTGAGGGCTACCATTTAGGGTACCACCGCGGTGCTGAGCTCGGCAGAGAACTTGGTATGTGACTTCAACACACACGTATATATATATATTTAGTAAGACTATAATAGTATAGCCTATAATAGTATAGCCTATAATATAGTAAGTCTATAATATAAAAAAAGGTGAAATCAACTGAGCTATCTAAAGATTGTTTTAAACGTACATAGATAATATATCAATCAATTAGCTATAAAAAATAGCTAGGTAATCGATCTAATTCACTAACAGGTGATAGGTGGTGGTGTTACTATTTCTCTATTCTGTAAATAAATACTTAAATATTGATGAACATTTCACACTTAATAGCACCAACCACACCTAGCCCCAACTAAGCATAGACTGTACTATGGTTAATAGATTACTTATATAACATTTGTCAATAAATTCATTTATATACATAATAACAATAAAAATAATAATTATCGATGTTCATCACATAAATATTTGTCTTGGGTAGAAATGGAGCCCACCACCCAATAGATCAGAGTTACTAACTGAGACCAGTTAGTTAAAGATCACATGCAAAGCGAAGGTCTCTGTAATTTTTTCCAAATTATGGACCTATAATTGACCAGTTTTTTGTTAGAAGGTAATTACAAAATAGTTAATGCCAATACTATAGATAAAATAACCTCTTATGTTTCTCATCCTTCACTTAATGTTTTTCAGGTTACTACTTAGGCACAGTCACATATCACCTCAAATTGAATGAGGAGGAAGAAACAAAGTATTCAGAGAGAATCTTCCATCAGCTTACAAAGGTCAAAGCCCTGATAGATAATTTCCCTCGTATTAACTCGGAGGAGGTTGATATCCTTGGCCAAGTGGAGACGATCCGTGCACAGTATAAGAAGACTTGTGCGTTGCTAAAGATTTCTTCAGCTAACCCATACGATGCCGATATCTCATTCTGAGAAATCTCGTAAGTTATTAAAAAGCTTTATTTGTTGTATGTTTGTTACTGTTCCGGTAGAACATATGTTAAGTTCGTCCGGGGAAGTACTATCATACCCATTTCTACCACAAGCAGTGATGCATTCACCTTACTGTGTTCTGGTTTCAAAGGTTTTGGTTACAGGCACATGAGACGTTCCACCTTCCCCATACCTCAGTAAGGTGTTCCCAAGACATATTGCTTATTATGGGCAGAGGGAACCACTTACACCAGGTGGGCCATCTGTTGTTACATAAACTTAATCAAATAAAAAATACTTAAATAAACTCTCACTTTTTAACTACTGAACTGATTAAGCTGATTTTCGACTTAGCTTAATGATAATCTGGTACCAAGCAGGTGAACCCAGGGAGAAGCTTAGCAAAATTCTTGAAAACTAATTTCTATTCTTTACAATATTTTGATTCAGGTAGTAACCCTGCCTTCTGCGCTGTAGGTTGTGGGTTCGATTCCTACCCAGGACAAACATTTGTGTGAGGAACAGGTGTTTGTTCTGGGTCTGGGTGTTGATAATATGTATTATATGTATGTATTTACAAAAAAAAAGTATATAAGTATTATATCTGTTGTCTGGTCATGATACAAAATATGCTTAGCTTACTTTGGGGCTAGATGGCGCTGTGTGAAATGTCCACCAGTATTTAGTCATATTATTATTTTAATCAATATAAATATCCAAATATTACAGGTAGCTCTGAATCAATGGCTCAAGCGATCCTCAGAAACCACATGTCCCGCATTAGTGACTACCTCACCCCGCTGCTTCCCATAGCCAACTGTCACATGGTGGAGTTTCTAACGGAGAACCATTGGGAGACACTGCTGCCGGAACCGCTGAGGGTCTACCTTGATGGGAGACAGCTGGAGGACTCTGTTGAGGAGTTTTGGCACTGTCATAACAGCCGCTGCAGTACAGGGGGTTAGTTAAACATTTGAACAACAAAATTTAGGACATTTCAAAATTCATTAACAAGATACATGTTCTTCACTCAATCAATCAAGTCTCAGGGTGTCATATACCCATGAGGTTACTTTACAGACATATTTTCATCTTCTCTCATATCTTTATTCATATTTTATATAAAGTGAATCCGTTATCAGATATAAGAATAAGTAATTAAGATTAAAATGTGTTTTTATTAAAGTCTGTGGATTTTGTGAAACTAAATAAATGACAAAATAGATAACTTGAATCGTATTGCTGTTGTCCATGGGCGGCGGTTACCGCTTAACACCAGGTGGGCCATCAGCTCGTTCTATCAACTAAATGACAAAAGAAAAAAGAGACAATCACTAATACAATAGAATTAGTTTAAATAAACATCAGCATAATGGTAAGCTCAGTTGCAGGTAACTCCGAACTTGCGAACTGGATAGGCGAAGCCCGGGCGCACTGCGTGGGGTCTAACAATCACTACTGCATATCAAATGTGCAACTGAACGATCTTATCAGATCCTGGGGAGGTCCCACCAAACACGAACTCGTGGTCACTGAGTTTATGACCCAGAAGAAGAGTTACGAGGTAGGTACGTTTTTTATGTTTTATTTTTTTTGTTTATTTAATGTGGGGTATAGAACGAGCTGACGGCCCACCTGATGTCAAGTGGTAACCGCCGCCCATAGACAGCAGCAATACGACTCAAGTCCTCTCCACCAAAGTACGAGATGACTCAAGTCGCACTGCGCTGCGTCCATCACCCCGAGACGGAGATGTTACGTCTCATGCGCCTGCAATTTCGCCGGCACCCACACCTTTCTACTATTTATCACTCCTTGTACACCCAATATACCTCGATGTGGGTATCGTATACCCAGCACTCGTTTATGTTGTAGGTACAAACTATGTCTCAATTAGTGGCTTCACTCTTCGACGCGACGTCAGCCACTTGTACCGTAGAAGCGGGCGGCGGAAGGGGTCATCTACAAGTGGCATTATGTCTCGGGTATAACATACCCAGTCTTACAGTAGACTGCAACGTGCAAGCGGTGCGGGCTGCTGAGAAAAGGGTTAACATGATTAAGGTAAGATAAAATCAATTAAGTAACAAGCAATGTTTAAAAGCGTTGTGGTCTAGTCTAGGTACTGACCCTGAGTTAAAATCTGGAGGTCGCCGGTTCAAATCCTGACGTGCACCTACGAGTTTTTCGATTGAAAGATTTATGTGCGCTATACCGCGTTCTCAAAACGGTGAAGGAAAACATCGAGAGGAAAAAAAAAGGTATAAATAGGTATTTTCTAGGCAAGCATGCTACATTGTAGACAGCATCGTCACTTAACATCAGGTGAGATTGCTGTCAAATCTGAGCCTATCGTACTTAAAAAAAAGCTCTTATGTGTTCTTAAAGATTAATCCCGTCTCTTTCTGCCCGTTGTCGACTTTGTAGGTCGGTAGAATATCTTGAGCTGCAGTTCTGGTGAAAAATATGACAACTTTGAAGTTGACTGCGAAATGTTTTCTCATACCATACAGTGACATGGAAAACAACAGTATATATTGCTCGTCTACAGCTAACTTCATAATAAAAATTTATAAATAAATAAATATTGGTGGACATTTCACACAGCGCCATCTAGCCCCAAAGAAAGCTAAGCATAGCTTGTGTCATGGGAACCAGACAACTGATTAAATACTTATGTATTTTTTGTAAATACGTAAATACATATCAACACCTAGCTAGACACAGAACAAACATCTAAGTTCATCACACAAATGTTTGTCGTGGGTGGGAAATCGAACCCACGACCTACAGCGCAGAAGGCAGTTACTACCAACCGCTACAGTGTGTTATTGCGGTTACCGAACTGTCTCCAACAGAAACAATGGCACGTGATCGCGAAGCGCACAGATGGCGCCACTGAGGAGCGGATCTCCTCAGCGGACACCCTCCACCGTTTCGGTGCAGCCTTCATCACTGAGGATACAGATCTGGCGGCCCTCGTCCGGGATAAGTTCCCCACCCATGCGGAAACGAGGCTTTTGCTGACGGGTATGGTATACCCTATGACGATATTACAAATAAATAATTATAGATAGAAATTTTATTTGCCAACTAAATGTAGAATAAGGTAATTAGTGCAATAGATAATTTGGTGCTTAAGACTTAGTTGCATTTTTCAGGCGTTGCAAATTTATATGGTATTTTTATTTAGAAACGGCGTGAGGAGCAGAAGATTTCAAATCGTTATTAATAAATTTCAGGATGTTTAAATTATAATTACATCTCACACAGCCCCGCTTAGCCCCAAACTAGGCATAGCTTGTAGGTACTATGGGTATCAGACAACTGATTGAATACTTTTTTTTTTGTAAATACATCCATATGGGCTTTGTCGTACCAAGTAATAAACAGTCAGATCTGTACCTATGTATACAATTTTTTGACCATAGTGTATTTGTATTAGAATTTCTCTACACCGGGAAGTACTGCCACCATACCCGTACTGTATTCCGGTTTGAAAGGTGTGGTTGCCGGTGAAATTACAGGCACATGAGGCACATAGGAAACTATCACAGTTACGGGCGCAAATGCGACTTGGGGGTTTGTCGTACCAAGTGGTAGACAGTAGTAGACCAAGTAGTAGACATTTTTTGACCACAGTATATATGTATTGGAAGGTCTCCACACATGCGGTGACCTGGGTCCTGTGTCCCTGCGTCTGTTCAACAGGGACATATCTACTGCAGGGGTTTTCAATGTACCCTGCTGCTACCACCTCCTGAGCGAAGGATCTGGGTTCCCCATGTCGCAGGCCCTGAAAGGTAACCATCTAGTTCTCATCTGGGTTCAGTATACTTGCTTACTGCTTACTTACTTTATTCAACAGGAACATATCAGATAGATAGATAGATAGATAAAACTATTATTGCAGCAGAAATTCAATAATAAACAATTTTTATTTTTCCTTATTTCACGCAGCAACGCAACAACGAATAGACTTGATTTTGAGACTGTTTGAGATGATAGATGATATGAAATTAAATTAAATGAAATATTTATATTTGCCTGGAATAGGTTAATTTGGTGTTATTATATTATTGATTATATATTAGGTTCGAGCCGTATTTTGTATTTTGTATTCATTTATTCATCTTTTGACATAAATATATGCACTCAGATAAGTCTAAAACAAAAGTAGAAACATATATTCCGCAACATAAACAAATAGCATGCAAAATTTAAAGAAAGTTGGTGTATTATTATTAAATAAATTTACAGTCCATAGATGATAATAGATACATATTTTATTTCAGGATACAAATTAGGCAGAAACGCGCGCATGCTAGCCAACCATTCCATAGAGAGAGTGGTACACCGCAGGCAACTGCCAGCGACGAGCCTGCTCTACAGAGCTATGCTGGAGGTAATAGTACTGCTGGGATATACTAGCCATAATAATCATTGAAGAAGAATTCAGAAAGCTGTGAGTCTTGTTTCACAGAGAAATTGTCTCTAACAGCTGTCCACTGGTAGTATCAAGCGGGTGGTTGACATTTCACACAGCGCCATCTAGCCCCAAACCAAGCTAAGCATTGCTTGTATCATGGGAACCAGACAACTGATATAATACTTTTTTTTGTTGTAAATACATGTCAACACCCAGACACAGAACAAACGTCTATATTCGTCACACAAATGTTTGTCCTGGGTTGGAATCGAGCCCACGACCTACAGAAGGCAGGGTTACTACCAACTGAGCTATGAGGTCAGTCAAATATAGTAGTAATTTAGTTGTTTTTTATATTTTTCAGGTCATAATAAAAACCCACATACCAAATGCAGACTTGGTCACAGGAAAGCTGAAGCGTATATCTAAAGCGGACTCATTTGAACAATATTTCAAAATGGCTGACGATATTTTGAAAATGAATGTATTTAACTCGTTGCCAGCGACATTTCGTAGTGATTTGACCGTAAATGAGGAACGTTATTGGAAGAAATTAGTATTGTTTTACCTTGTTAAGTTATGTTTAGCTCAGGTGGTGGAAAGTCTTATATTGTTAGATAGGATTATGTATTTGTACGAGAATGGTTTCAAAGAGGTGTATTTGGTGAAATTGTTTGATCCTGTGCTGTCTCCCAGGTGTCATAGCATTGTTGCCGTGAGAAAGTGAAATGTAATATTTTATAAATAAATATTTTTTTATTGTTAGCTTGTTTTTTATTTATTTGTGTTATTGAAATACAGAAACATTGGACAATGAGAGAGAAATCTCATAACTATTAACAGTTTTATCTAAAGCTAATTTTTTCGTATTCTTGCCACTATCAGTGCTGCCGTCCTTTAACTAGAAAGCCATTAACATCTACGGACGCGAGCAACAAGGCCCCCTAAAGGTGTTCTAAATAACACTACTGAATAATAATAATAATACATTCATTTATTGCCAGAATACAGGTTGTTGTCAGATGGTAAATAATAAGTTGTATCACTATATTCTACCCCTCTAAAGGTTGTGCAATTGTGCAAATTATTATTTTTTAAATTAAAAGTGAAATAAGGTCATGCAAAATGTTATTAAAATATTACTTAATTACGTTTTTACGGTCAAAATACTGTTGAATACTAAAAGCTGTTATTCAAAAGCCATAGTTTTAGTTTGTGTTTTATATATACTGTGTGAAAAGTCCACCTATATCCCTGTACTACCCTATATCCGTACGGGCAATTCTCACTAAATGAAAGGTTTAATTCGATCGAAAAACCTGCGTCACCCACCGACTCGCTTCCTAGAATGAAAAGCAATTCCAGTCCTATGATATCAATCTGATTAGTTGTGTGCTGTCATTGAAAAGTCAAAACTGTCCTAGTCGGGTCACACCAAAAAACCATATCAAGTTGTCTACAGATGAAAGCTGTTAGGTTAAAAGGACATTTTGATAAATAAGAAAGAATGAAAGAAAAATAATTATTTTGTGTTACCTAATGTAACCTAATGTACCTAATGTAATAAAATTAGGTACAAACATAAGAAAATGTGGCTTATAACAGCAAAAAAGGCTACCACTCAGCATGTGCTGTATCAGCGGTGTGGCTGCTTCAGCGCTGGTTTTCTGTGGCACCTGTGTGTGTGTGTTTGTGTGTGTGTGTGTGTGTGTGTGTGTGTGTGTGTGTGTGCATGCGACAAGTGATACAATAAAGTATTTCCTACTGAAGAAATGTTTCCACTCTATGGACTTAGCGAATTTCTTTATTGTAATGGTATCACTTATTTTTTATTATTACATAAATTTTATGGCGAGGCAGTGTGAAAATTTCCAAGTCGAGTTTCCCTTTTACTTCGACTCGCATTATATGATTTTTTGATTGACATTTGCCTATTTTTTCCCTTTGAAATCTATTACCGGAATAAGTTTCCATTCACTAACGTCCTTTCTTGACAGAATGTTTTTTTTTACATTTTACAACGCTATCCAGCCCCAAAGTAAGCTTAGCAAGGCTTGTATCATGGGAACCAGACAACTGATATATATATATATATATATATATATCAACACTCAGACAGAACAAATACCTATGTTCGTCACACAAAGGTTTGTTCTGGGTGAGATTCGAACCTACAACCTACAGCGCAGAAGGTAGAGTTACTACCAACTGAGCTGTGAGGCCTGTCATGATCCCAACCAATGTAGAAACCAGGTAAAGGTTTAAATGTATAGTCGGCAAGTATCGTATATGTAGACCGCTAATGCATTTGCGACAGCTAGAAAAAAAAAACAGTTTCAAATAAATTTCAAGAGTAGTTCAAGAGCAGTAGAACTCTCGCCAAGTTCGTCCGGGGAAGTACTGTCACCATGCCCATTTCTGCTGTCAAGCAGTAACGCGTTCTTGTTGCTGTGTTCCGGTTTGGAAGGTGTGGTTGCCGGTGAAATTACAGGCACATGAGACATTTCACCTACACGTTTCATAGTTACGGGCGCATACGATGCGAATTGGGTCTTGTCGTACCTAGTAGGGGAGGACCCAAGCCACATCGGTTATGGGCCGAGGTTACCACTTACTACCAGGTGGGCCGTCGGCTCGTTCCGTAACTATATCACATAAAAAAAAACTACCCACCCCAGTGTGTTGTAATTTTCAAGGACACATCGTTTTTATTCTACACCGAATTAGTATACCTACAGGTTTTTGAAGGGAAAATCTCGAAAGAAATCTCGTTAGTGGATGGCTTCCTACTGACTGATGCAAAATCTTCCTATTTGGTTTGATCCACAACCCACGACATATTAACTTGCGTACACACGCAGGCAATTCATCAATGAACTTTCAAAACTTTTACCAATTCTCGTTATATTTATTTCTGGTGATTTGATATGGCTTCTGGATTATTATAGCGAATCTAATTTCCGATTTTCGAACAAGATCATGTATATACAGGTGATTGGTAATATTATGCTTCTGTGGTTTCTAAGCTCTACAATTTTTACACATCCGATCATGCTAGTTTAGTCAAGTAAGTAGCAGTTGAAATATCTTTGACTGGCTTAATAGCTCAGTTGGTAGTAACGCTGCCTTCTGCGCTGTAGGTCGTGGGTTCGATTCCCACTCAGGACAACCATTTGTGTGACGGATGTAGATGTTTTTTCTGTGTCTGGGTGTAAATACGTATTATATGTATGTACTAGCTGGCCCGCGACTTCGTCCGCGTGGAATTCGGTTTTATCACTATTTTACCTCATGGAAAATTAGCCTAAGTTACTCCTTGTTACATCAGCTATCTGCCAGTGAAAGTCAAGTCAAAATCGGTCCAGCCATTTCAGAGATTAGCCGGAACAAACAGACAGATAGACAGACAAAAATTTATAAATGTTACAAACAGACACTCCAATTTTATTTATCTGTATAGATAAGGTACCAAACATGAAATTATTATATTTGGTGGTTTTGTATTTGGTATACCTGGTGTTAAGTGGTAACCTCTGCCCATAATAACCGATGCGACTTGAGTCCACCCCTACTAGGTACGATAAGACCCAAGTCGCACTGTATTCGCCCGTAACTCTGAGACGTGTAGGTGGAATGTCTCATGTGCCTGTAATTTCACCATCAGTGTGAATTATGTTGTTGCAGATTAGTTAATACTTCACAATGAACTTTGTTACTACGTCAACTAAATGCTAAATGCAACTAATTGCAAACCGTTTCGACAGGTAGCGTGACCAAAATATTAGGTTGCGTGTCGTCCCTGGAATGGGACAAACTTATATCAAAGTAGAAGCTTTGGCGCTGGTATTTAAAACATTATACTTGTCACACATACTTAGGTACTGCATTACAAACTGCTTTCACCTCACACCACTTACTCACCAGACACACTACCCCAAGTGAGTGGAGCTCGTCTAAGCTAGATACCTAGACTATACTTAACGTGGAGCACAGCCTCGGACAAATTAAAACTGATTGCGCTGCGGAACACTACAACTTCATTATCATTTTGTTTAATATCTAGACGGAAGAGAAATAGGTAGGTTTTGTGTTAACAAGTAATGTTCTCGGAGACGGTACATAAAGTAAGTTAATTTTATGCTTACCTATATTATAAAAATTGTATGCTTGGTACCTTATAATACAGAGCTCAGAATGATGCTCTATTATATAATATATATTACAGCAGTAGAACTCTCGCCAAGTTCGTCCAGGGAACTGTCACCATGCCCGTTTCTGCCGCCAAGCAATGACGCGTCCGCGTTAGTTCCGGTTTGAATGGTGTGGTTGCCGGTGAAATTACAGGCACATGAGACATTCCACCTATACATCTAAGGGTTACGGGCTCATACAATGCGACTTGGGTCTTGTCGTACCTAGTAAGGGAGGAGCCAAGTCGCATCTTTTTTATTTTTTATATTAACACCAGGTGGGCCGTCGCGTCGCCTCGTTCCGTAATCGTATCACATAAAAAAAATAACATGAATTACAAGTAGAACTGAAACACTAATTACTTACAGTGCAAAATGTATATTTTTTTTGTAGTAAGTGAAGCATTTGGAGTTGAGAGTATTTAGTTTTAATATTTTACGACGAAATCGCGCGATCCTAACAGATTCGCCTGTCATATTCCTGTTGTAGAGATATTTTGATTTTTTTATTCGTTACTATAGGTGTAACATATGGACATACTTTAACTATGGGACATCTCAGTCTCAGATTCAAATCAAATAATTTTATTATAAATCAACTTAAATTTAACGACATTGGTACACTAATTTTTAATCATTTGTAACGTAAATTAATTAAATTATCTTACACGACAAAGTATACACATAAAAAAAGACAGTAAGCTATTCGAACTCACTTAATCACAAAATATTATCTCTAAATTGTCAATTTTAATAACAAAAGTCCCACGCGAAGAAATCGGCTTCACAACTTGTATATTTATTTTGTACCCTTTGAAGTTTGATCCGCGGCAAACTGGCATCATGATGACGAACTTATTACTTATTAACGACACTCTGGATTAACGACCCTTCGACAGAGTTGTCTACAGGAATACGGCGGTAGGGGGGCGTGGTGGCTCCTTAGGTATGACAACAGCCAAGTCGTTTGTAGAGGCCAAAGTACAGCTATAATATGCCCACCTTTGGGCGATATTGCTACGTGTACTTACTTACATACTACATTATACAAACATCTTTAAGAAATTTATTTCCTAAAAGCTCTATAGAAACCCCCTCAAACCTTACAATAGGCATAACCCGGTATCCTGAACGGTAGGCCCATTTGATTGATTAACCGAACTTCCGTCTTGACAGACCCTGTAACCCTGTAACTCTGAGACGTGAAGTTGGAATATATCACGTGCAAACGCAACACACTAACGCGAATTCGTAACTGCTTGGTGGAATGGGTATGGTGGTAGTACCTCCCCGGGACGAACTATAAACCTCTAGACTTCGGCAATGGTTGCCCTTAGGGGCTCAAAAAAAATAAAGAACTTAATAAGCGACCCCGAGCGCAAACGACAATCCCAGGCGCCACCCCTACGGAGAACAATTTGAATGTTTATGCATTCCATGTGCTACGAACCTGAAGGTTTGAGTCAAGCCTTTCAAATGCTACGAAACTAAATATCAGTTTCGAACACTAATGTGCTATTAATTCTATGCCAGGCCTACGTACAGAACGCTACGAAACTCAACAGCTGCTGGTCCGAGCATAAGTTGAAAGTGCTACGAAACACAATGCTTAGTTCAAATTATGCTTTCCATGCTACGAACAGAATATCGGGCCAGTGGTCGCGTTATTTCTGAAATTTAAATATTATCCAAATTACAATAATAGTGCAGGTTAAAGAATGAAATGAAAAATGACATTTTTTTTTCAGGTTCGGTCTTGTAGTCCCCCAGCATACAAACATATTTGACTTTTTATATTAATATTGACGAGAATTTGTTTTGCCCCCAAATGTAAATCCTGACTACGACCATCCGAAGGTGATCGTGATCAATAAAAAGGCAATGATAGTTCCAAACTCGATACTTTTAAGCGAAGAAAGAAGTCAATTTATTATATGATTTTTCGTGGGACTACTAATTTATCACATCAAAGAGTCCAAAAAAGAACACATCTTAAGACCAGTAGAACTCATGCCAAGTTCGTCCGGGGAAGTACTGCCACCATGGCCATTTCTGACGCCAAGCAGTAACGCATACGCATTACTGTGTCTCGGTTTGAAAGGTGTGGTTGCCGGTGAAATTACAGGCACATGAGACATTCCACCTACACGCCTCAGAGTTACGGGCGTAAACCATGCTACTTGGGTCTTGTCGCACCTAGTAGGGGAGAACCCAAGTCGCATCGGTTACAACTTTACACCAGGTGGGACGTCGGCTCTTTCCGTAACTGTATCACATAAAAGAACTTAACGTTACTAAGACATTTTTAGTCCTCAAAATATGTATAATACGAGTGTTTATTGGTTGGTTTATTTTTTAACACCATAAGCAAAAAATAATTTTATTTGCATAAAGTTTTTTTTTTATTACTATGTAGAGCTTTTATTCGAAAATATTGTTTAACACGTGCCAATACAGTTACTCATCTCCTGCCGCCAACATGTCTGACAAAATCTTACTAGCGACGAAGTAAGCTGCCGTCTTACCCGCCAACAAGAAATCGAATCGCCTACACACTACATAGAGCTACACATCGAACACTGGGTACACAGCTTTCAGAATAGTCAAATCTTGGATAAAAATCAATTGAACTAATAACTTTGTAATCTTAACTATGCGTTAAAATTTTCAGTCTTTATTGACTAAATATTATTAAAACATCGATTTACAATATAAATATCCTAATTATATCAATAGCTTAACAAAATCAAAGCCAAAAACTTTATTTCCATAGAACTCATAAAGAAATGACTTGGAAACTTCAATAATATTCAAAACATAAAGTCACGCGTAGGTACTTATCACTAAGTTTGACGCATGTGCAAACCCTATCCGACCCTCCACGCGAACAGACAAGAAACCCCTAAAAGAATTGCTTTTTTTTCGCGAGTACGATCCTTGTAACAATCTGAATTGTAACGTTGAACTGATTTGATTTTACGACCTTTAGATTAAAAGTGGTTCAACTGGCCTACGTTATTAAAGTCACACTGTTTAATGTAAACACAATCCCCCTTCTACCTGACAATTTTATTAAAAAGTATTGATTTCACTTCGCCCGAAATAAATTTGTACGTGGGATATGTGCTCATAAATGCTAATGAAAAAGATTTATGAGTTAAAAAGAATTTTATACCGATATATTAAAAGGCTTCCTCAACGATAACCACTTGACTGCTTACCATTTTCCGTTGCCACACATTCGTACCAAAGCTACATATGCACAACGCTATTAGATTATACTCAGACTTACTCGTATATAATAAATAATTATCGAACGAATTATTAGTAGATTATTGACAGAGACAGAGAGAGAACTAAACAATTACAATCTTAAACTAAAATAATCTAACAAAAAATTAAGAATAAATGCACAATGGACTGATAACATATTTTAAAAGTGACCTTGTATCGGCCAATACCAAGCTCTTCTTGTACCTTGGCCGGACTAAAGCACTGTTTCCTAGGAAAAAAAATGCGAATAAGTTACGGAATGAGCAAGATGGCACACCTGATGTTAAGTGAACCTCTGCCCATTAACAAGTTGTACGACTTGGGTCCTCCTAAGGTACGACAAAACCCAAGTCGCATCGCATGTGCCCGTAACACTGAGAAGTGAAGGTGGAATGTCTCATGTGCCTGTAATTTCACCGGCAACCACACCTTTCAAACCGGAACACATTAACGCGGATGCATCTCTGTCACTGCTTGGCGGCAGAAAGGAGGATGGTAGAAGTACCGGAAGAACTTCTTCCGGGGAAGCCTTAAGATTATATCTATTAGCTCTGTTAGTTTAATATGCTTCAAAGTAAAAGGATCACTACATCCTTTTACTTTGATCCATATTATAAGAAAATATGCTTATGACGTCAAGTGAACATTACAAAGGCGTATTATAACGGGAAGCTGATATGACGTTTAATTATGTAAACAAGATCTTTTCTCAAGTTTAAGAATAAAGTTTGTAATGAAATTAGTACGTACTGAGTTATATCGCTAGATGTACGTTAATTTCACTACTCAAACGTACCTCAGTCTGTCGGCGTCTCGGTGACTGAATTAAATGTTCCACTATAAATCACACGAACTACCTTATATGAAAAAATGTAATGATAATCCTTTGAGGCTGTGCAAAAGCCCACGCGACAGTAACATTCTTTGCTATACATCATTTTGGAAACAAAAGGCCTAATCTCCCGAATCTTGTACTTTCCCTATGCGTGTAGGTGTGAAGATAAATCGTAGACAAACGGCGTAGTAATTATGACAGCGTTATGTAGGTGTTAATAGTTTAGGCGTAGCACCAGAAAATAACTTGTCCAGAACACCCTGGTTTAGTTTCTGAGTTTGACAAATTCTTGTGGTCTCACAGCTCTGTGGGTAGTTTGCCTTCTGCCGTGTAGTTCGTGAATTCGATTGCCATCCGGGACAAAAAATTGTGTAACGAAAATGGATGATATTCTGTATTGGGTGTCATATTTACGAAAAAAGTATATAAGGATTCTGTCAGTTGTCTAGTAATACAAGCTATGCTTAATTTCGTGCTAGGTGGCACTGTGTGAAATGCCCACCAATATTAATTTATTAATCCCAAGTTCTCTTTTTAACTGTACTTGCTTATCTTATGAGAAAAAACATTAATCTGGTAATATTTATTAATAATAAATAAAAAACCCACGAAAAAATCCTTTTATTACGAAGAAAAACTAACGCTCATTTCCCGTTAAAAAATCTATAAATTGCGGTAACGACGACATACCAATGCAATATCCTATTAGTTCGCACACCGTGCCGTAATATATCGAGATTACAATAAAAAAGTGCCATTTTTAGTCGTAAATAATGGTCATTTCTTTCTTGTTTTTCACGCAGTTTCAATTGCGTGGGTTGGTTGGCGTTGCGTTGGTACGAATGGGTTAAGCTTGGTTTCTCATGTATGTCAAACACTAGATTCTGCCCGTGGCATCACATGTAATACCATAAAATTCTCAAAAACACTTTAAATGCAAAAGTTTGATAGAAAATCCTACTAATATTATAAACGTGAAAGTTTGTATGGATGTTTATTACTCGTTCACTTTCAAACGGTGGAATGGATTTGAATGAAATTTCGTAAAAAGATAGCTTATATCCTGGATTACACTTTGATCCCGGAATAGGACTTTGTTCCCGTGGGATTACTTATTCACCGCATGTAACAGCTAGTTTTATATATATTCTTTTACGTGAAAACTATTTTCTACTATTTATGACCTAACAGCTGTTTTAGTCTGGTCCATGTGAGCGTGGTAATCCAGTAGTACAGACCCCGACTTTGAATCTGGAGGTCGCTGGTTCAAATCCTGAAGTGTGCGTAATACCGCGTTCTCCAAAACGGTAAACGAAAACATCGTAAGGAAACCGACATTTCCTAGAACCAAGTTTGAGGCGCAAATTAATCCTTTTACAACCATGTGGGTGGAGCCACAGGCATATGCAGTTACTTAATATAAATAGATCTACGCATAATAGTTCTGACTCAATAATAGGATTCCCTATTACGTGGGTATCAACGAAACAAAGAGTTTATAATTCAAATTTGCGTCAGTTTTCCGGGTAGGTAACGAATTCTGTGGAAAACCCAAAATATAAACATATTTTATTCAATTTCAAATATTTAAAAAGACTCCAAATTTTTATTTACCTTTTAAGTATAAAGTCATAAAGAAGTGCATTTCATATAGGAGTACAACATAATTTCATCCACGACATAAATACTTGTCACAAGGATTTACATATTAAGTTTATGGAATAAATGTTTATTTTTTCGAAATTTGTTCAATATTTTCCATTTTTAAAAGCAGTAGACTCACGCCATTTTCGTCCAGGGAAGTACTGCCACCATGCCATTTCTACCGCCAAGCAGTAACGCATTCGCGATACTGTGTTCTGGTTCGAAAAGTGTGGTTGCTGGTGAAATTACAGACACATGAAACATTCCACCTCAGTCTCAGAGTTACGGGCGCATATGATGCGACTTGGTCTTGTCGTACCTAGTAGGGGAGGACCCAAGTCACATCGGTTATTATGGGCAGAGGTTACCACTTAACACCAGGTGGGCCGTCGGCCGTAACTGTATAACATAAAAAATTAAAAATAAATTACTTGGTCCATTACTTGCACGTTAATAATTACTTAACATTTTTGGCAAAATTCTTACAGCTATTATTCTGTATGGTTATATTTGGAAGAGAAGAAATTTTATTTTTAATCAATATTGCAATCTAACCTGTGGATAATGTTTTAGGCTTCCGTACTAAAAACAATAAATTATGAATTTTATCAGTTAAAAATATATAATGTAGCTATTTTTTGTCCTCAATAAATAAATAAATAAATAATATGTAAGATTGGATATATCTGCACTGTCTGTAACACGGCGCGACACATTCTACCCCTGAGGGGCGGTTCACCCCGTTATAAGGCGGGCGCTCACTTCTGCTCCGGCATTCCGTAAGCAACGATGAAGCTCAACGCAGTCTGCACGACCGCTGTGCTTGCCTTGCTCCTGGCCGGTTAGTGACGAACTCCTTTGACATTTTGTTTGACAGCTGACATTTATTTGGGCGGGTATTTGCATTAAAACCTTTTTTTACATATTTTACGTTTTCATATCTATGTTTTATTAATTTTTCATTATAATATTATTTTTAATTTACAAGCGGTATTTTGTTTGAGTAAATTTATTTGTTTGTTAAAAAAATTGAACTGTTTTATTTATTTTCTTTCCTTTACATTTATTTTTGGTTAATAATATGTTTGATTTACTGATAAATGTGATCCGGGTCAACAGCGAAAGGGTAAGTGCATAAGTTTTTAATTGGCCCCATTGTATCTAATCGATGAAAAAAACAAATACCATTTTGACATTTAATCTACTTACTAATCATGAAATTAAATGGGAACACCTATTAGAATCAAATTTACTTAGTGTAATGAACAGGATGTTCTCGTTATAGAGTTACAACTGTTACAGACACGACATAAATGGCAATCACAATTACATTAACCTAATGTATTTTTGTACGTAAAAAAACATTTATTACAAAAGATTTGATGCGTTGATTGGCTAATACTGACTCTAACCTCTGTCATAATCCTCAAAACAAATAGTATAGTTACTTGAGCAGTAGTTGAAATTTTTCATTTGTAGGTGTTATATACTTACTGGAAATTACATTATTTGAATTATAACATTGGAAATATATTCTACGGATTTAACTATTACAAATTTTTTCCCATGATTTTTTTCCTAGTGTGACGTCCATAAATATTGTATCGAATATTTATCCTGCCAACTCACAATTCCAATATAAGTTTTTATTAATTTACATGATGAAAACATCATAATTACACGGCATGCAGGCATGCGTGATTCAAAACCGTGCCCCATATTTTCACGTGTTATGATGCAGTCCGGTTATTATAATTGAGAGATAATTTATTTATTTAATGAACTTTTCTTTTCGCTCTACTCAATAATAAATCGCGTAACTACAGAGGCTGTTTCTTGTAAATGAATGTCTACCCACATTGCGTATTCTGTTAATATTATTGTGTTAGACATACGAATATTATTAATACGTATATCATTTATAGTACTATGTAAGTTTTAAAATAAATAAAGTATTACCAAATTTTTGCTTTGTCTCTCCCATGACAGCGAATTACTTAGAAAAAGGCAAAACGCAAATTAATTAAACAATTATTAATATATATAAGTTTATTAATAATAAATAAGCCCGTAAAGTCCCAAATGAACGTACGTACAAAGGTACCTTGGACTCTGTCTTCTCTATTTAAAATAGGGTAGCAATTGAAATTTATTTCTACATATTTTTTTTTTATTTCGCATCTCGCAAAAGGAAGAAATTTAGAAAGACAGCAAACTAAATGTAAACTCAATTCTACAACTGAAAAATCTTAACATAGGTCAGTCGGTAAAAATTCTTCTAAACCTTTTTAACGTTCTCAATGAAATTAATACTACAATAAACGGTAGTTTAAATACATATGACTATTACAATAACAAAATAACAAACCTCCTAAGTTGTAAACAAAAATATTTATGACTCAAAAACTTACGCCATAAAAAACCATTCAAATAAATGTGAGACAGCATTTTAACAGCGCTTTTCTATATTAATTAAAATCATTTAACATGAAATATTTGTTTCTATATCAAAAGCAAAAAAAAAACTTATAGGTATTTATCATAGTTCTACGAAACTAAGTTATTAGTAATTATTAAAAGTAGATAGAAGACAAGGTAGATAGTAGATAGAAATAGTTTCAGATTATCAAGTATCGCATAAAACATAATATATTATTAAATTATATAGACGTTACGAAAAAGTTTAAGGCTGAAAAAAGCAAAAATTTTTACATTTTATTTGACAGCCTAAATCTAACTGAAAATATATTCTAAATATTGGTGAAAGATTTTCTGAAATTAAATGAATAGTTTTGGAGATTACCCCTGCATACAAACCCTATCGATTTATTTATTATTGTAGATTATATTATATTAATTATTATAAGATAGTGTGGAAAATTATACACGCTTCGTACGCTATACATCTACAACTTGTTAAAGCTATTCCATCCAAAGGTCTGGAAGAGATCGCTTCTTAGCGATAAGACCGCCCATTTTACGTGAATCTTAGTAACGTTTGTACTGTATTTAATAGTGTACAATAAAGAATTTTCATTAATTCATTCATATGTAACCTTTCTAAATCAAACCATTATGATATCGAAACAACAAGTAAAGGAATGCCTAAACAGTTGTATTTGTAAGTTCCCATAAGTAGTAAAAACACCTGTTACTGCCTCGGATGAGCGATCCACGCAACAGGTCACACAGTCGCGGGGAGTCCCTAACCACACATTGCACACATAAATTAAGAGCAGTACAACTCTCGCCTAGTTCGTCCGGGGAAGTACTGCCACCATGCCCATTTCTGCCGCCAAGCAGTGACGCGTTCGCGTTACTGTGCTCCGGTTTGAAAGGTGTGGTTGCCGGTGAAATTACAGGCACATGAGACAATCCACCTACACGTCTCAGAATTACGCGTGCATACGATGCGACTTGGTTCTTGTCGTACCTAGTAGAGAAGGACCCAAGTCGCATCGGTTGTTATGGGCGGAGATTACCACCTAAAATAAGGTGGGCCGTAGGATCATAAAATAAAATAAAAAAAACTTACGTACCAAAACCATATAGATGACAATGTTCTTTATCTGTATGTGTCCAACCAACTGCGACACAGGCACACAGATAATCCTACAGTAGAAGTGTGTGTGAGACATTAACAAAAAAATGTGAGCCGTCACGGGACGCCTGGCAGATGTGAAACATCGACATTATTTTGTAAAAGTAATATGTAACGCATGCCGTGGCGACGCGACGCCATGCCAGAAATCGGTTTTACGTGCGGCTATAGATGTTTCACATCAAAAACATACATACAAATACTTCACCCTTCACTCAGAACGAGAGCTGTAAGAAATATTAAAGAACTTAGCTTCCATTTATGTTTGTTGGATTCGCTTCAGATTAAACTTTTACTTCCTTAAATAAATAATGAAAATTGAATTGGTTCGCAGATAAGAACTAAACGTTGGAAAACGCGATGAAAAACAGTGTTAATTAGATCAGTGTTTTCTGGCCACATAAGTAAATAAAATAAATATATATTGGTGTACATTTCACACGGCGCCATCTAGCCCCAAAGTAGATAAGCATGGCTTGTATCATGGGAACCAGACAACTGATATAATACTTAATTTTCTTTGTAAATACATACATACAGATACATATACATACACATTTATAAGTTAAGAAATAAAGAATTTATTATTATTATATAATACACATTAACACCCCGACACAGAACAAACATCTATGTTCGTCACATAAATGTTTGTTCTGGGTGAGAATCGAACCCACGACCTATAGCGCAGAAGGCAGGCTTACTACCAACAGAGCTGTGAGGCCAGTCAATAGCAGAGAAACGCGACCCAAGATTGTTGCACCGTCCCTATATGAGAGACAATGTCCCATATCCCACAAGTGGGCAATGTAACTATTGCTATTTATAGGTGGTGGACAATAGGAATACAACTTAACTAGAAATACTTGCAGTATTTAAAGAAAAATAATGTTATAGGATAAAATTTGGTTCAGAGTAACGGGCGCAATATGATGCGATTGAGTCATACCACACCTAAGTAGGGGACGATCCAAGTCATATTGCTTTTTTGTTTATGTTTAATATGGTTTGTTTCACTGGTTCTCTGGAACCAGGGATACAAAAGAATTAAAGAACACCTCAAAAAGGCTCCTTTCACTCATTTAGTACGTGTTGTGGTTTCTACAAGATATTTATATGCGCAGTAGTGAAAAAAACTATGTAAACATGGTATTTTTTATGTGAAAAAAAGGACTCTTTCAATATTCATTTGAAATGACTCATTGGTTCATGTATGAACCGGCAACCCCCTGACTGAAACTCGACGTCTTCACCACTCGGCCACACTCTTAAAGCACTAACCATGTCTCTATCTATGTAATTACTGAGAAAACTGTAACATCCTGTTTACAGCAAGATTCGCAGAAAATTCATTCTTTATAAACATGCGATTCCAATTTGATATTTCTAGTTATTTCTGAGACTATTATAATTGTTAATTATCTGGCGACTTTTACACGCGTCCTTGAGCTTGTATTGCGTAGATAGTTTTGTATTATGCCAATATCCAAAAACACATGTTTCTATCCATTATTAGGATAGAATATATAGTTGTATGACAATTTTAAAATGTTTATTACTAGCGACCCGCCAGACTTCGAACTGATGCATTTTACTAAAAAAGAAAATGAGAAGTGCGCTCAGCAAGAAAGCATGAAATACCCTTTTTTTATATAACATGATATATTTGGTGTGATTGCCGGTGAGATTACAGGCACATGACACATTCCAACTACACGTCTCAGAGTTACGGGTGCATACGATGTGACTTGGGCCTGTCATACCTATAGTAGGGGAGGCCCACTTAAGAGCAGTAGAACTCTCGCCAAGTTCGTCCGGGGAAGTACTGCCACCATGCCCATTTCTGCCGCCGAGCAGTAACGCATTCGCGTTACTGTGTTCCGGTTTGAAAGATGTGGTTGCCGGTGAAATTACAGGCACACGAGACATTCCACCTACACGTCTCACAGTTACGGGCGCATACGATGCGACTTGGGTCTTGTCGTACCTAGTAGGGGAGGACCCAAGTCGCATCGGTTGTTAAGGGCCGAGGTTACCACTTAACACCAGGTGGGCCGTCGGCTAGTTCCGTAACTGCATCACATAAAAAAAAAAAAAAAAAAAAAAAAAAGGCCCAAGGTACATTGTTTGTTATGGGCCAAGGTTATCACTTAACAGGTGGGCTGTCGGCTCGTACCGTAAATGAACCATATAAAACAGCCATTTCGAAAAAATCATATGATTTATAGATAGAGATCTCCCTCGTTTATCGCCCCTTACATTAGTGAAAATCGTATCAAAATTTGTTAATTTAAAAAAGAAGAAGTATGCGGTGAAAAAGACAGAAAGGTAATACCTTCGAACTTCCACTATAGTAATAGCCTTCAGCCATCAGCCTCCCCTCCATCTCTGTATTAGTTAATACCCCCAATAAACGGGTTTCTTAGCGTTGACTTCAGTTCCCTACCGCCTCTAGTAATGGCTACCAACACCGGGCTAGACCAAATAAACCGTTCGAATGTGTAATAATTTATATGTCCTATGAAGAGTATATTTCACCATTTATTTTTATGAACCATTACATAGTTTAGAGTTTACTTTTACTATAGCAGACGTTACAACGTCAGGAAACTTATGAACGTTCTGTGGGTTCGATAATCTGACTGCAGAATGCAGCCATATGATTGTATTATATGCCGTATATTATCCGTACAAAAGGCAGTCAAAAGCATCAAAAAAGATCCAGGATACCTAGAAAACCTAGTAATTTTTTATTTTATTTTTACTAAACAAACTCTATATCACTACCCGCGACTAACCCGTGGTTCACTTAAGAACGGTCCCACATGAATCGTGCAGTTATCTCTGATAAAAAAAAGTAGCCTACGCCATTCTCCTGTCCATAATCTACAGATTCGTTACTAAATTCACTCAAGAACACGCTCTAGTGTTTAATAATAAGTAGTGATACGATAACTTGATTCATTCTCTACGACAATGAAAGTCGCCGGTTTCAAATTAAGCCTTTACTGAAAAAACTTTGAACAATGTAATATAGCAGGCTTGGCTGATTATTTTGTTCATCACATTTCATCGAAACAGGACTAACATAGGGAATTCCAATTACATTGTTACGGTAAAAAAAAAAACTTGGAATATTCTGACAACAGGTAGTTGTAGAACACATAATAATAGTTTATACGTAGGTACGTATAATAATAAGTTGGTCTTTTAATTCGTTAAAATCTCTAATTTAACTCTCTACAAATTTATTAAAAATAAAATAAAAAAGAAATAAAATAAAATATATATATATAAAAAAAATAAAATTAAAATTAATTCTTACTGAAATACAAATGAAATTGCCATTTCTTTCTACGGCAGAATAAAGAAGAAATAGAAAGTCATTTTTATTTGTAGCGACTTAGCAAATAATTAAAAAAATAAACTTAAAATAAATAAATTTGGTAAATAATTATTAGTTACAAATCACCTAAATCATAGCGTTTATCTCGAAGTACAAAGCCTTTGAGTCAAGTTGTCCGTAAATTATCTAAAGTTGATGTCGAGAATCGAAATCTTAATGAATATTCGCCGTTTTATGTATAATTTCATTCGGTATCTACTGATTTACGATATATTATTTTATAATCCGTCTTATGCTCCTTTAATTTTGCATATATACAAAACATCACGCCTGTTTCCCGGAGGGGTAGGCAGAGATCATGGTTTTCCACCTGCTTCATCTACTCTCATCACATTCTTCACTCATGCTCCCTTTTTTAATGAGAATATAACGTTTTATAAGTATTGAGTGCTTCTGGTTGCCAATAGACAATAGTCAAAAACTTTTATATCCATAGACTGGCCTCACAGCTCAGTTGGTAGTAAATCTGCCGTCTGCGCTTTAGGTCGCGGGTTCGATTCCCAACCAGGACAAACATTTGTGTGACGAGCATTGATGTTTGTTCTGGGTCTGATTGTTAATATGTATATATTTTCAGAAAAAAATATATTTATTATAGTTTCTAGCCTAGTCTGGGGTTAGAAAATTCCACCAATATTTATTTATTTATTATTATTATAGACTTGATGGGATATTTTTGGAATCTCTTTGCACCAGATGTCATGAGATTGCCAATGAAACACTGTCTATTTCATTTATCAGTAGTTTCCCGAGTGGGTAATTTATGGAAGACATAACTTATCATTCGCTGTCGTCATGTTTATAAGTATGTACTTATGTTTATAGGTTTATATAACGGTTTAAACTGTAAACTTTAAAACTGAGTAGTTAACTTGACGGTTACTTTTAACGTGTCGTTTTAAACTGGCATTTAAATTCACCGATAAAGGCGTCGTTGTAACACTATAATTGGATACATCAGAAGAAATTTGTTGTCACTTTTCTTATAATAATATATCAAAACTAATTGTAATTTTTATGTCCTTTTAAACTAAGTAGATCTCATTATGATTAATTTGTAAGTTTAAAGTTTATGTCTAGGGTCAGTAGAAAAAACTAAACATAGCTGGGATCTACATCACATTTACAAAAATGACCTGTAACTAGTAAACGTTTTTCATTTCGTTTTTTCATTCATCCCCGTCTCGGGGTGATGGACGCAACGCAATGCGACTTGAGCCATCTCATACTTTGGTCGAGAGGGCTTGAGTCGTAATGTTTTTTCCATGGGCGGCGGTTACCACTTAACATCAGATGGGCCGTCAGCTCGTTCTATAACCTACATCACATAATTAATAATAATAATAATAATGTATAATGTATATGCGAGTCAATCATTTGTCATCAAAAAAATACTGGAAATCTTAAAGCAAATCGGACGATGAAATTGCGCGATAAAGCACGGGGTGCGTGATAAAACCGAATTCCACGCGGACGAAGTCGCGGGCAACAGCTAGTTTTATATATATGTACGTAACTTCTTCATTCTACTTCACCTTTTACGAAATAACAAATACATCGGTATTTGTTTTTCGAGTGACGAGAAGCCACGTAAACGACACTTTTAATTTAATTCATTTCCATAACTTATTTTTTCCCGGTAATATGTTTGTAACTTCTAGGAACTCCGCAAGGTAATTAAAACTTGGCTAAGTGTTAACTTTTCACGGAGACCGCATTCACTTAGAACTTTTAAGGATTACAATCTATCTAGATTTACGTTGGCTAATAGTTTACTTTTTTCCGGTGATAAGGTTTAGATTTATGCTTAGGTTTAAGGATTTGGCTTAAATTATTATCCATTATGTGTCGCAATAAATGAATTGAGTATTGAATTGAGTATAGTATAATACATGATCAAATTTCACTGAAATACGCTCCGCAATTTTGTCTTGAAGCAATAATCAAACATCAATCAAACAAATGTCGCATTAATAAAATGTAAATTAGTGTGATTTTGATCCGGAAAGATCAGATAGTTTATAAAAGCTATAAGTAAAAATACTAAAAACTGTAACTTACATCTGAATTAACATATCCTTTACCTGTAAAGACATCGAATTATTTCAGTCCCACTAAACCTTGGCGGATTAATTTTGTAAATATCAAATACCTATGGGATTTTCAGATTCTTGGAATTATCGTTATTAAGACACAACTATTGTTACCTTGGATATAACAAGCTAAATTTTCCTTTATTGGAGATTATGTATTTGGATGTTAATCTCGATATCTGACTTGTCTCGAGGCTTTCAAGGCTCATAAGATCAAAATTGGGTTACACTCAGAGCTACGAGAGAGCGAAAAAGATGCGAACTAAATTTTGTTAGAATATTAATAAAACTAATAGAACGCGTTAAGAAAATAACTAAATTTGTTTACATTAATTTCATCTAATTTTATATATTATGTATTGCAAAAATCTAATCAAATGCCCTCTGATCTCTTGAAAACTTATGAAATATTAAAACAAAACAATCTCCCTCGGTTTCACAATAAACATTGTGGCTCGTCTACGGATTTGTATTTTCATTCATAACTAAGTTGTTTTAGTGGGTAGGTACTCCATGTGGTAATAACACTTGCACCTCTGGGGTGCATAGTATGAATAACAATCGGACTCTACATATATTTATTCTTCTTGTAATACTAAAACAAGAATAAATAATGAATAAATATTGGTGGACATTTCACACAGTGCCATCTCGAGAAGGTTTGACCTGCGAAAATTCCATAATTTGACTAGGTTGAATGCCATCATAGTAAGACTACAACGTTCCTCCTGGGACGCTCTGCCACCATACCTATTTCTACCACCAAGCAGTACTGAATCCGTGTTACTGTGTTCCGGTTTGAAAGGTGTGGTTGCCGGTGAAATTAAGGGCCTATCAGATATTTCACCTTCATGTCTCACAACTTACGGGTGCATTCGATGCGCCTAGGATCTTGACGTATCTAAGTAGGGGAGGACCCAAGTCGTATTGGTTGTTATGGGCAAAGGTTACCACTCAATACCTGCTCGTAACTTTATCACATAAAACATGTATCTGAGAAATGTGATATCTAACAATTTGTATAAGTCGCTTAAGACAGATAAAACGTCAATTTATTCTCGCTTTTCGACAGTAAGCGTATATCCTTGCAAGGATAACAATAGAGACTGGTGAGGATGTTATTTCCTTAGTATTATTAGGCTGTTTATGATGAAGTTTATCGGCAAGAGACAAAGACAAGATGCTCTTTGATGACCCGGAGTATATTGATTGGCAGAGTTAACGACTGAGATGATTTGCACATAAAATAAGCTATTCGAGTAATCGTAAATATATCGTATCGCCTCTATTATGAATGGAGTTAGAACGCATATAGACAATGCCCCGAATTCTATAAAATTTTCTTTCTAAATAAAATTTTTATATAAATTTTTAAGGTACTGACGTTTCGAATGTTTATTTAAGATTTAAATAAATAAATATTGGTTGACATTACCCAAAGTAAGCTAAGCATAGCTTGTGTCATAGGAAGGCAGACAACTGATTGATATTCATATACTTTTTTGTAAATACATACATAATAATACATATTGACACCCAGACACAGAATAAACATCTATGTTCGCCTACAAATGTTTGTCCTGGGTGGGAATCGAACCCACGACCTACAGCGCAGAAGGCAGAGTGACTACCAACTGAGTTGTGAGGCCTGTTTGTGAAGAAATGAAAGTTTTTGATCATTGTCTATAAGTCTTAATTCTGCTGAAGCAGTGAAGAGGAAACCGCTTAACATAAATTGCTCTCAAAATAAATATGGATATTTTCGTCAAATGAACAAAAATTCTATTAATTCATTTTAGTGGCGCCAATCTTGAAGTAAACTTACCCGCTTCGTACCTCTTGACCTCAGAAAGGCCTGCATTTATCATAATTAGGGGAAAATAAAGGCACGCGACCTTTTCATACTTTGAGGCTAGGGTATATATGTAAGGTACGTTATAAACCTGAATACTCGATCAATGAATGAAATATAATAATGCGTTCTAAATAGCCAAATGATCACGAATGCTCGTTCGCTGCTGCAGACAATTTTTACTAATCGCCCAGCGGAAGCAGATTTTTTTATTTATGTAGCTACATAATGTATCTTGTTAAAAGAGTCTAAGGGTTAGGTTTTGTGACATGAAGCATAAGTATCTATGTATTGACAGGCCTCACAGCTCAGTTGGTAGTAACTCTGCCTTCTGTGCTGTAGTTCGTGGGTTTGATTCCCATCCAGGGCAAACATTTGTGTGACGGATACAGATGTTTGTTCTGTGTTTGGGTGTTTATATGTATGTATTTATAAAAAAAAAGTGCTTATGTATTATATCAGTTGTCTGGGTCCCATGATACAAGCTATGCTTAGCCTAGTTTGGGGCTAGATGGCGCTGTGTGAAATGTCCAACAATATTTATTTATTTAAGTATTACGTTTAAACGACTAAATCATAAAGTTAGGTATCCACTTTACTGCTCCTTTTACATACTGACAAGTAATTTTAGTTCAAAGAAAGCGCACGCGTTATATTTGCGAGCTCGGGTCCTTTGTAACATGACTTCAAGACTTCAACAAGACACCTACATTGTCCTGTTTCATATATACCTATCCTCACATTGCATCTATACACCGTTATTCTTACGTGTCCAAGGCAGCTAGATACGAAAGAAACATTTTTATTTTTAAAAATGTAATAGCTTTCAGAAAACATTATGAAGAAACATACTTGACGGCCTAAATTCTATTTCGCGGTAGATTCAAATCCATTTCTATTAATTTTGGAGACTAGGCCCAGTGCTGTACAGTGAAGCTTAAATAATAACATATGTAAATAAAAACTGAGAACGCAAAAGAACAATACTAAAAATTACTTTTGTAGGAATACAAATTTATTATATCTTCCTTACTGGATATATAGATAATGATTTATTTTACATTAAATAGAATTATTCCTTATGAACTAATCTTAAAGTAATATTATGAATACAAAAATGTATTTATTAATTTCTTTCGCGCAGCAGTAAGAGATATGTAGATGATAGATGTATGAGATATGTAGTTAATACATACATAAACACACATATTCTTTAGTATTATTTACTTTATAATATTTACTCGAAAAATAGCCCGTTTCGTGGGGCAATCCACAAAAGCGTAGTAGCGGTTAATAGCTAGTTACAAATAATATGTAAAAAACATATGTAAACTTATTTGTACCTTAATTACTTACTTACTTAATTTACAACTTACGTAGAATACAGAAATGTAGGCGCTCAAGAGAAGTGTTATTTGATGCTTCAGAAGCTCATCCCAACACTTGGCAAAGGATACCAAACTTGGCTTCAGTCAGGCTTCAAAGTCAAAGTCAAAAAAACTTTATTTCCATAGAATTCATAAAGAAATGGCTTGGAAACGTCAATATTCAAAACATAAGGTCACGCGTACTTATCGATAAGTTTGATGCCTGTTCAAACCCTATCCGACCCTCCATGGGGAAGAACAGACAAGAAACCCCTAATGGAGGGATTCCTTTTTTTTTCGCGAGCACGATCCTTGTAACAATTGAGTACTTAGGTCTATGTTACATTTATGACTACATAATATACTATTACAGGATGTTTTGTGTGTCGTTGAGCAGAGCGACATCACACCATGGGGATTTATCATTTATATAATCATTTACAGTGTAATAAGCTTTACTTACCAGACCCTTCTTTATGTATGACTTGAATTTTTGGGTCGGAAGCTTCGTTGCTTGTTCAGGAAGTTTATTATAAAAGTGTACACAATTTCCCATAAAAGATCCGTTGACTTTTTGCAATCGGAATCTTGGAATGTTTAATTTATTTTTATTTCTAGTGTTCTTGGTATGAACATCACTTTTTTTCTCAAAACTAGATATGTTTTTATGAACATATAATAAATTTTCATATATATACTGTGATGACACTGTAAGTACATTTATTTCTTTGAATTTTTCTTTCAGAGAGTCTCTTGATTTCATTTTATAAATTGAACGTATAGCTCTCTTTTGTAAAACAAATATGGCATGGATATCTGCTGCTTTCCCCCAAAGCAGGATACCGTATGTCATAACACTATGAAAATAACTAAAATAAACTAACCTAGCAGTAACTTCATCCGTTAGCTGTCTTATTCTACGTACTGCGAATGCGGCTGAACTAAGTCTGGAGGCAAGTGCTGCGATTTGTTCACCCCACTGTAGCTTTGCATCTATAGTTAAACCCAAAAACACAGTGGAACCAACAAGATTAAGCACTTCTCCATTTATTTGTATATTAGCCGACATTTGCTTCACATTTGGCAAAGTGAATTTAATGCACTTAGTTTTGTTAGAATTGAGTAAAAGATTGTTCGATATGAACCAATCTAAAACTTTCGATAGTGACGCATTTATATCATCGTAATTATCTTTATATCTGTCAACTTTAAATAAAAGAGAAGTGTCATCAGCAAAAAGTACTATATCACACAAAGTATTCACAAAAAAAGGGAGGTCGTTGACATAAACTAGAAACAAAAACGGGCCCAGTATTGAACCTTGCGGCACACCCATGTCAATAGCAGAACCTGTAGACCTTTCACCGCCTATGGCAACTTTTTGGATTCTGTTTGATAGATATGACTGTACAAGGTCAATCGCTTTATTTTGAATGCCGTCTTCAGTCTTTGCATTCCATTTCGCGCGCAGCGGCGGATACAATTTCTATAGCATGGGGACTTATTGAAAATGACATTCTGTTTGTGAATTCAGCTCCGCTTTGTCGTAATTCCTGTAGTTTTAGGTATTCAACAGATGTAGTGAGAACATTTTAATTGCACCTCAAAGTAGCTCCTTCAGTGAACTTGACTTTTTGGCTTGAATTCGAAAACATGTGTCATCGAATTTTTGGTTTTAGAAAATGTGAGTTTCCTTACGGTGTTTTCCTTCACCGTACTGAGAACTTGGTATTGGGAAAATACATTAATTAAGAGAAAAAACTCAATGGTGCACGTCGGGATTTCAACCAGCGACCTCCGATCTGAAACTCGGTCAGTTCTACTGGGCTACCACGCTTTCTAGCCTTGCTGTTTATAGACAGACATAAATTCACGCCTTTTTCACGAAGGTGTGGGCAAAGCTTAATCTGCCCACGTATGGACACACCGGAAACATGCCTCATGGCTTTCTCACGAATGATCCGCCCAACACTTTTTAGATATAGATGTTCTCACAAACAAGCAAATTCTCTTAAACGTGAGACACTCCGGTCTTCCGGAAAAGTAGAATTTTAATTTTAGATAAGAACAATTTGATGTCTATTTAAAGATTCTTCCGGGTTATACCACAATTGAAATCGTAGAAAAAAAATGAGCGAAAATGTTCTCAGTTCCGTTTTCAAGTGAGACACGATTACGATAAAAGTTAAAAAAAAATAAAAAAATGCGCAGGGTAATTCTAATTTGGACTTTTTGGTTCTTTTCTTCATAAATGATCTTATCTTTAAAATAAAATTATAAGTGGGGCAGTATTCCATAGGCACATAAATACCATTAATCACAAAATTCTCTAAGTGGCCGCCTGTAACACCTAATAACATACATTGGTGGACAATTTGGTGGACAACTCACACAACGCAATCTAGCCTTAAACTAAGTATAGCTTGTACTATGGGAAATACATATGTTTAAAATGTATATTGTCACTCGATAAACACTGAATTTTTACACTGCAGAAACCGAATTGTGAAGTAATTTTTTCGTCCTGTCAACCCACTTCAAACTTTAATTACGTGATGGATCCGTAATTTGGAGTCCTAATTACAGTTCGTATCATCCTTAAGTTAATTCAACCCCGAACTTCACGTTCCGGGATAACATGATTTGCTTTACCCAATTATCAATAGCTTACACATAAGCAGTATGGTAAAATTCATGGTTAAATTGCATTTCCAACAATTATTATATAAGTAAGCTGCGTATAACAAAATAAGCTACGATTATACAGATTATATTATACATACTTCTAAGAGCAGTAGAACTCACCAAGATCGTCCAGGGAAGTACTGCCACCATGCCCATTTCTGCCGCCAAGCAGTAACGCGTTCGCGTTACTGTGTTCCGGTTTGAAAGGTGTGGTTGCCGGTGAAATTACAGGCACATGAGACATTCCACCTACACGTCTCATAGTTACGGGCGCATACGATGCGACTTGGGTTTTGTGGTACCTAGTAGGGGAGGACCCAAGTCGCATCGGTTGTTATAGGCCGAGGTTACCACTTACCACCAGGTGGGCCGTCGGCTCGTTCCGTAACTACATAACATAAAAAAAAAATACAGGCCTCACAGCTCAGTTGGTAGTAACCCTTTTGCGTTGTAGTTCGTGGGTTCGATTCCCACCCAGGACAAACCTTTGTGTGACGAGCATTGATGTTTGTCGTGGGTGTTAATATGTATTATATTACAAAAAAGTATATAAGTATTATATCAGTAGTCATCTAGCCCTGAAGTAAGCTAAGCATACCTTGTATCGTGAGAACCAACAACTGATCTAATAATTATATATTTTTTTGTAAATACATACATATAATACATACTGACACCCAGATTCAGAACAAACATCTATCTTTGTCACACAAATGCTTGTCCTAGGTGGGAATCGAACCCACGACCTACAGCGCAGAAGGTAGGGTTACTACCAACTGAGTTGTTAGGGCAATCAAGTTAATCAATAAGTTAGGGTGAATGACAAATCTGCAACCAATGATCTGCAACCTTTGACTATTCACCCGAAATATAAGAATGACCAACTCTCAAACATTACTTACTCCATCCGAGCACGTCAATTGATTTTCAACCGTACACCCTCAATTTTGTAACCAAAGCCAAAGGAAGGACGATCACTCAAGCCGAAAAGGGTCTTAAAACAAGGATTTCTTACAAGAATGTGTCACATTTGTCAAGGAATCCGATATTGAAATGATCGCCTTGTCTGGTGGAAATTACATGTGGAAAACGTTCGTTTCTAAGCATTGGAGGACGTTAGAAAGAAGAAAGATAAACATTTAACAATGCAATTGAGACAAAAGCATACAAAGATATTGTTGTAATAATAATAATAATATCGGTGGACAATTCACACAGTGCCATCTAGCCCCAAACTAAGCATAACTTTTACTATGGGAACCAGACAACGGATAGAATACATATGTACATATATATATATTATAATTACATACATATAATACATATTACATACATATAATACATATTACATACATATAATACATATTGACACCCAGACACAGAACAAACATCTATATTCGTCACACAAATGTTTGTCCCGGGTGGGAACCGAACCCACGACCTACAGCGCAGGAGGCAGGGTTACTACCAACTGAGCTGTGAGGCCAGTCGAACCTACCTAGTTACGTACCTACCAGCATTATGCCTAAGTTACTATTTTGACTGCTCATTCCACTGGCTCTTTCCGACCAGCGTGGTGAAAGAATGGATGTACTTGACTCTATTTTAGAATTTTTGGTTCCAGTACATACCGGTGTCTTAAATGGTTTCCTTCTCATTATCACATGTCAAAGTTAAAGTTAAAGTCAAAGTCAAAACTTTATTTTCATAGAAATCTTAAAGAAATGGCTTGGAAACGTCAATAATATTCAAAACATAGGGTCACGCGTACTTATCGCTAAGTTTGACGCTTGTTCAAACACTATCTGACCCTCCATGGGGAAAAACAGCAAAAACCTCTAATGGAGGGCTTCCTTTTTTTCACATGTTTTATCCATATTGCTTCTTGGATTCCAACCAGGGACCTCCGGACTGAAACACGGCGCGGGCGTCTACCATTCTCAGATAGTATCGGCTAATGAGGGGACGTCATACCTAAATACTATGTTTACCATTTAGTGATCAAATGATGCCTTGTTTTCGTTTCCGCTCGGATTGATCTAATTTTGACAACGCCTCATTATGCTCTCTCACGACTAAGGCTACAATGACCTACACTTATTTGACATTTCTACTATTTCAAGCTATGAAGCCTAACTAACACATTGAATTATGAAATGAAATATTTTTATTTGCTTGGAATAGGACATTTGGTGTCATTATTTTATTGATGATATGATATATTAGGATCGAGCCGTATTCCGCTACAAATACAAATAGCATGCAAAATTTAAAGCCAGTTGGGTTATTATCTGTACAAATAAATAAAATTGGAGTGTCTGTAATATTACAATAACCGCTTTTTACTAAGTGAATATGGATGTATACACGGTACACATACCAAAACAACATTTCTTACAATTTTTGTCTGTCTGTCTGTCTGTTTGTTCCTGCTAATCTCTGAAATGGCTGGACCGATTTTGACGGGACTTTCACTGGCGTAACTTAAGCTACTTTTCCGAGGGGTAAAATACGGGTGCGTGATAAAACCGAATTCCACGCGGACGAAGTCGCGGGCAATAGCTAGTGAATTCTATGGATATAAAGTTTTTGACTTTGACTTAGAGCAAGTTCTTGGCGTTGGCATCTTCTACGGGTATGCTCTGCAGTTGTTTGTTGATGTCCTTTCCACTCCTGGAAATTGTCACCTTAGCAGAAATATTGTTATATTTGACTTTTCTGACAACTCGGATGGTAGTCAGATAAATGGTTCTGCCTTCTGCGCTGTAGGCGTGTGTTCAATTCCCACCCAGGACAGTCAATTGTGAGACAAACATCAATGTTTTTTCAGTGTCTGAGTGTTTAGCACGTATTATGTATTTAACAGGCCCCACACCCCAGTTGGTAGTAACTCTGCCTTCTGCGCTGTAGGTCGCGGGTTCGATTCCCACCCAGGACAAATATATATGTAAAGTATATATGTATTCTATCAGCTGTCTGGTTCCCATAATACAAGCTATGCTTAGGTTGGGGCTAGATGGCGCTGTGTGAATTGTCCACCATTAGATATGTGTATGTATTTACACAAAATGTACCTATGTATAAGTTTTGATCAGTTTGGGGCTGGATGTGTGTATTTATTTATAAATAAACATCTAACCAGAGAATTAAAAACATAAAATTACTAGTCAAATAACTAGACAAGTTCGGGACTTCAGTCCGCTAGAGTTTAAAATATTATAATAGCAACCAGCGCGCCATTTGGGAAATAAAAGAGCAATCAGATTGTGTGGGAGTCATAAAAGTTAATGGTCCTCTGCTAAACACAGGTTAAAATTTATACAAGGGTGGTGTTTGTCATCCCTTAATAATGGGGTAACCCTGCCCGGATATATAAAGGGTGCTCGCTAAACGCCGTATAATTAAATTAATTTGGTGACTATAGATAAAAATCTTTCATGGTCATAAAAACTCTTATTACTATTTATTCGTGAAAATCATGATCCCTATCGACGGCATATTAGTACGAAGACAAGAATATACTTGGAATTAAAGACCTTTTCATTTTACACAGAAATGTGAGATATCAAGGGGTTATCAAACTTTTTAAAGGCAATTTTTTTGAAATTGGATCGACTATTTATATTTTAATTGCTACTTTTAGATAAATAACTTTGCAATAATCTCGGTAATGATTTTTTTTATTTATTTATACGTTTTTTTTATTTAAAATTTAATCAGCAAATAAATTAATTATAATAGATATAACAACGACCAGATTTTAACGATAGTTCTGATAGTCCACGCGCCAAATTTTTAATCGTTTCCGCCGGAAATAAGTGCAATGCCTAGCCCTAATAAACAGATTTTTATCTAACAGAAATAAACACTTTACAAAAACTGCTAGTGCCCAAAAAAATGATGTTCAAAATGTAATCATAACGATACATGATTATGTCGTTACTGATAACGATTATCGTACAGGAAGTCGTGTTATGCATGAAAAACAACATTTCGCGTAATGACTTGAGGATTTCGTGTACTTAGCTAGCCTCTGCCAACACGGCTTTGCCCGCGTGTGTTGAGTAAATAAATGCAGTGCGCTTAAAAAGTAATCTCTTGCTGGAAGTAAAATCTAGAAACTAAACAAACCTTTTACCAACCGTAACCGCTTGGACTGAGAAGTTTTCATCAAAATTGTATTTACATTTAGCAAGATCTTTTATATTTTGGTTTTCAGTGTAATTTTTTGATGTATATTATGTTGGTGTTCATCAGTAAATAAATAAAACCAAAGTTCTATTTTCCGCTACGGCTTTTTCTTTCAAACTGGCACCTGTGAAATATTCTTTTATTTCTAAGTCTCATTAGAGTTTTGGAACTAATAAAAAAAATTGAATATGTCCTTATTAATATGTTGAATTCGCATTCTAATTACAGTACTATAATGACTCATTCACTAATATAACGACACCCTACTCAAGATTCTAAATATTGACGTCCCGTAGGTACGCACCACCAAGCCTTTATTAAAATGTTGGGTCTGAAAAATACAAACAATTTCAATTTTATATAATTTTTCGTTTTGAGAAGAGGTCGTTTTGTATAGTAGTTATAGCAGAGTAGTGTTTGTACCCGGAGAGTGACAAATGGTAGAACTTATGCCAAGATCTTCCGGGGTAGGGTAATGCAGCATTGCCGCCAAGCAGTAGTGCATTCCAGTTCTAAAGGTGTGGTTGCCAGTGAAATCGGCTAAATTGTTGAATGGCCTCACAGCTCAGTTGGTAGTAATCCTGCCTGCTGCGCTGTAGGTTGTGGGTTCGATTTCCACCCAGGACAAACATTGGTGTGATGATCACAGATGTTTGTTCTATTTCTGTGTTGTGATATGTATTATTTGCATGTATTTACAAAAAAAAGCGTATAAGTATTATATCAGTTGTCTGGTTCCCATGATACAAGCTATGCTTAGCTTACTCTGAGGCTAGATGGCCCTGTGTGAAATGTCCACAAATATTTATTTATTTATTATTTAGTTCCTTTGTCATAGATCTGCAGAGTAGAGATACTAGTTTTGGTTTCATATGTATAAATACACGTGTGAAACCCTTTCCCTGTCAAAGATTCTTTCTATTTATTCCTAACGACAGGATCTGTCTGAAGCTCTCGTTTTATTTCCCACGTCACTTCATGGTAGATTGATGGCGGGTTGCACAATGCGTTACAAATGCATCGGACGTATTGCTACCACTTGTATTGTGAGACAGTACAGATGTCGGAAAGAGAAATCTATTACGATTTGTTGTTTCATGTAAGTTAAGTTTGATCATATTAAAGTAGGTTTGATAAACAAAAAAATTGGTATATGTTTTCTCTATTGGAGATTTTTTCTTATTGGAGTCAAATTGTTTTCGATTTCAGCCCTCAACAAATATGGTGAAATTACAGGCACACGAGACATTCCACCTACCCGTCTCGAGTTACGGGCGCATACGACGCGACTTGGGTCTTGTCGTACCTAGTAGGGGAGGACCCAAGTCGCATCGGTTATTATCGGTGGGCCGCCGGCTCGTTCCGTTACTGTATCACATAAAAAAAATACGCTCTGCTTGCATTTATAGTAACAAAACTAGATGATCCATAACTTTCATCTAAGAACTCCTTCTAAGTGCTATTTTATTCCACCACCAGGTGTTCTCACCAATGCCCAGCGGGACTACAGAGACCAGAGCCTGGATCTACTTCGGCTCCTCGCCACGAAGCCCTGGACGAACAGACAGGACGGCTGGGGCGCACGCGATGACACGGACTTAAATGCGAACCAGATTATTGATGACGATGAAGAGGATTCCAGAAATGACGTGGATGACGAATTGAGGTAATTCTGATCAACAATTTTTTTTTTATATAATATTAGTGACAGAACGAGCTGACGGCCCACCTGATGTTAAATGGTAACCGCCGCCCATATACAACAGCAATACGACTCGAGTCCTCTCCATTAAAGTACGAGATAACACAAGTCGCAGTGCGTTTTATCCATCACCCCGAGACGGGGATGTTACATCTCAAGTGCCTGCAATTTCGATATTGGTTTATCAGTCTTTTTCCACCTTTATACATATTGGCTCATTGAAAACGATTTGACTGTAGTAACTCTAACCCAGTAGCTATTAGATAGATAAATATTTTCTTGGAAACACGACTCATCACTCCGAGTGGGGTCGAGTTATTCAGGAGCCTTGACGTTAGACCGGCTCTATATGATATGCGAAATTGGTCTACTATTAAGTTATTCCCCGATGTATAACCTCTAAAATATGTACTGAATGACGAGAATGGATTAAAATACTTTTAAATTTTAGACTTTGGATCCCATTGATAGCCTCCAATAAAGGCCTCCATTTCTAATTTTGTACTCTTCACCCATGCCTTGGCTATACCTCATCTATCTTCGCTTGCAATTATTCTTGAGGTCTCACCTTGAATTATTTTTATTTCCTCTGGTACAGGGTGAACTCCAACAAGCGGTCAGCCATCGCCACGGCCCTCAACTCGGGGCGCAGACGTCGTGAGCCGACGCCGGCGCTCGGTAAGGCTGTCACGCCATATATCGGCGTCGGTAAGCAGCGCCGGACACCTCTTATGTTGCTTTTGTATACTGCACTGCCGTCCTTTAACTAGAAAGCCGTTAACTCTCAAAAGGTCAATTTTGGCTTTTTAATTGGAAGCGATACAGTTCAAATTTCTCTATCTTTCTGTCTAAGAAACGTTTGTAAATTATGATGAGTTCGGGAGATATAAAAAAAATTTTAGGCCGTTAAGTGACGGATATAAAAGGAATAAAAAATGGCCTTTTAGTTAAAGGACGGCAGAACATGACACCATCACTTTGCACTGCTTGAAATTTCCATCAACCTGTAAAGTCCAGTGCTAGACTTAAAGCTGGCAAAGACCAGACAGTCACTGAGTCTGGTCTTTGCCAGATCATGCTTTTGTCACTCATTCCAGGGCTCCCAAACGCTTGCTAAATATTTGTATAATATCAACTCTCTACGCTTTATCTCATTATCTGACACTAATGCTCTGTAAGGTGATGTCACTTAAAAAGTTGTTTCCTTGTTTTAAACCACGTGTCACTTTACGTTGCTTTTTTCTAATGAGAAGCTTAAAAAATCATTATTTATTTGTTGCCATAGAGGTAAAGATATTCATCAGCTTCTGCTTGATCTTGTGAAGACATCTTCATACAATGACATAGAGTAAAATCTCTTTTTTTTTTGTTTGGCTATTGCAATAATCACTCTCAAAGCTTATTTTTAATTGGGTTTAATTTATGGATTACGCCAGTTATTATTTTTACCGTATCGGGCAAAATTCATTCTTGATGTCACTTTCATGTTATATTTGATTATTTCTAGGTTTATTTACCTTTATCATACAATGATAAATCATATATTAGGTGGCATTGTCGAATCTATAGTAAATCTGCCACAGCCAAAATGTTCAAATTCAAATTATTTATTGTGAAACACAGGTAGTAGGAGGGTAAAGATAAGTAAGGTTAATGTCCACTGTGTTTTACCTAAGTAGCAGGTATACTGTATATGGTATGTGTAATCCTTTAATCTGTAGTATTACAAAATGGCTAAAGACGAGTCAATATTTAGCCGTATTGTAAATGTATGGTGAAAATGGTTACGAATATAGAATTAATTTCTTAAAAGGTACTGTGAATACAATGGACAACGTGATCAAAATCAGTTGTTTACTTTAGGATTACTCAGCGATCACGAGCAACGAGAACATATTTTGATTATCACTTAATATTGGTCCCGATTTCAATTAACCATTAATTTTGCTAGACTTTTCGTTTTTCTTAAGATCCCGAATTATAGTCACTCTATCATTTAACAAAACAGCGAGCAATTTGTTAAACTGCGATATTATTTTGTTTACTCCTAAACAATGTGGTGCGCCTTCCTTTACCCCGATTACATTCCACACAACATTTGTAAATGGTGCCACGCCGTTTTGTAAAACAGGGGATTAAACATATTGGCAGCGACATAATATCTATTAAAAATACCTATTTAGATTCTTCAGATATATTTATGTACGTACTCACTGAAAGCAAAAAAAATCCACGAACAAATCCTAAACTCCCCGTTTGGCGTAAGCAGAAAAAGTAAATTAAGCATCAAATTGAACCCGAGTGTTCTCTTATTGAAATATATTGAAAGCTATTTATATTTAAGATATCATCTGTACACTGGAGTGTTGGGACAATTTATACGTGTACCGATTTATTGAAGCAATATTTCATGAGTCAGTTCGCTGAAGGAAAATAATTTTGAGGCATCTATGCACGTTCAAATCTCAGACTAGGTATAGCACGAATACCTACATCATGAGGATACCGAAACTTCCTAGAAACAAAAATACAAAGACATATCTCAAATGCAACAAAGAGCCTCTTTTAGGTGCAATACATAATCAAGGGATTAAAGTGATGACACTACAATGATTTCTAGAGAATACGTTAGTAGTGGTCTATGCGATTCTCGAAACAGGAGCTCATAACTATTAAACAGGTGATTTGTTTCATCAAGAAATACCTAAACTAGCATTCAATTAAAAAATGGCCTTATATAGACTATTAAATCTGCTTAAGAGCCACGAAATCATTGGCATATACAAATTCAGAAAGTGAAGGCAAAAAATTTATAAATCCTTTCCCAAAAGGTCATTCTAATTCAATCCAATACATTCGATTTGTATATACGACCCCTATGATATGCCAAATCGCAGAAAATTCTCAACTTATTCTTCTCAGTGCCTATAAATAGCCGATTTGGTATATTGTGGGCGCGTAACGGTATATTTACTGTCTTGTTTACCACTCTCGTCTGTATCTTTATTTGTTTCTTGTGGGATGTTGGCAAGTTGAATTTATCGTGTGAGATAGATGCTTCGGGGAGTCTGGGATTCGCCCCATTAGACGCATCTTTTATATTTTTTTTTATTTTATTAGGCAAACAACTTTTAATATGACTTTTAGACTTTGTGTCTCTTGACCTTTGAGAGCAGATTATATTAGCAGACTATATAGTACTCGTATTTATTTCCCCATCCTTCGTTGCATTGCTGGTCAGTGTAACACATACTAAGGTACTTAATGACTCTGGATTCAATGATTTGTGTGTTTAATTTCGCATTGGTTTATTTTAATACCACGTTCTCAAAACGGTGAAGGAAAACATCGTGAAGCAACCGACGTGTACAAAAAATTCGAAGAAATATGTCAAGTGCACGAAAGGAGCCTCTTTGAGGCGCACTTAAAATCCTTTCACCACACCGATTCGAGAGAACCGATGACTCGAATAGAAATTAGTTTATTTTTGAATTTAGTGTTATTTAATATAAATTTTAATTACTTTTGTTTCGTGGAGTCAGTAAAATCTTTTTCTTTTCGTTTTATCCAAATGATTACGAAACATGCCTGAACTAAATAATCTGTGAAAACAACCTGATAAGCCACGCATCGAGTGCTAGACGTGCAGCTGAGAGACAAAAGGCGATGAAAGATACAATGGAGCATCCACTTCACCAAACATATATCTTTCAACACTTTATCATTCAAAGAAATGCCCTAGTTTTCTACTGTGAACTGAGCACTGACTGAACCTAGGTTTCATTTAGTATTTAACTGAAGGAGGTGCCTATACAAGTTACAAAAACAAACAAACGCTTACATCCATACATCTACCCAAGGATTTCCTGCGTCACAGGTGGCATGAACACATTTATTTAACTCACACATCTAAGTCCCGAGACCGAAGGACCCTTGACAAAGACTGGTGATTCACATTTGTGAAATGGTATTGACAAATATAAATTCTGGCATTTCAGAACTGACCAAAATACCGTAATTGTGTACCAAAGGATACACAAGTGCCCAATTATAATTATAAAGGTCCGTTCACATAGACTGGCTCGAGAGCAGAGGGAATTTTATCGCATTTATATAGTTTTTTAGATTGAAAATCTTACTTAATGATAAATGCAAAAGTTTGGAACGAAAAAAAAAAATGGTGGACATTTCACACACAGCGTCATCTAGCCCCAAAGTAAGCAAGGCATAGCTTGTATCATGGGAATCAGACAACTGATATAATACTTATATACTTTTTTTTTGTAAATACATACAAATAATACATATCAACATCCAGACACAGAAGAAACATCCATATTCGTCATATAAATATTTGTCCCGGGTGGGAATCGAACCCACGACCTACAGCGCAGAAGGCAGAGTTACTAACCAACTGAGCTGTGAGGCCAGACAAAAGTATGAAAAAAAAAGGAAGTTTGCTTGTTACTCAAACACGCTATAACGGCTGAACGGATCTGGATGAAATTCGGCACAAAGAGCACAAGTCGAGATATATGTAGTCTTGAATAGCAAAGGCTAAAGAGATATTTATCCCCAAAAGTCATCCTGACTTATTCACCACAAGTAACGCGTGGGCCGCAGCTAGTAGGCCGTACCTACTAACATTATTTGTATAGTATTAAAAAAAAAAGTTTCCATAAAGGTACAATTATATTATACATTATTGAGCAGTTAATTGAGTTATATTGTTTACGATAAAAGTTCACTAGTCCCCACACTAGAATTCCCTGTGTTGTGGGTGACTAGTCCCTTCCAGAAGAATATATTGTACAGGTCTAATGGTAGCCATACACGTAACGATATAATTGCGCAATTTTAGACTTGTACAAGTAAACGTTATTCCCGAGTGAACACAGACGGCTCAAGTATGATTGAGCGATGTCATTTCTATGAAAGTGAGCGGAGCATACGGGTGTGTCGATGGATGACGCTTTGGCAATAGTTGGCTTAATATTTGCTACAAAAAAACTAAAAAGACATGGCATTTGGTTCTATTTTTTTATATTGTTCGATTAATTTATTATAAGCAGCTGTTTTTTTATTCCTATTGTGATAATCTTTGTTTTTTATTTGCCAAAGACAGACTTCATTTCTGTAAATATTTATAAATTCCTCAAAATGGTCTTTAACTCCACCATGTCTCTCACTCGTCATTTTAGCGCGTTTGAGGCGACCACAGGACGTGCGTACAAGCAGACGGTTAGTATACTACTGAGGCATGCCTTGGGCATGCCACACACGTTCAAGTAAACTTGCGCAAACGGAAATTTGCACAAATTTGGAATCGAAAAATGAAACTTTTTTAAACTGGTACAAGTCTAGTAATTTGCGCAATAATTTTCCAACACACGTTACTGCATACTTGTACAAGTCTAAACTTGCGCAATTATATCGTTACGTGTATGGCTACCATTAGACTATATAGACCAAACATTTAAGGGGGGTAGATACTAACTTAGTAATAGGAAAGCCAACCTACTAAAAAAAGAATTACTGTTACCTTGTGATGAATTCATTATAGGAAGTACAATGAAGTATTCGTTATAGGTGTGCTGAACGACATGGGCTCATTCTTCAGCGCGCTGCGTGACAGCCTGGAGACTATCTCCTCACTGACCCCGGAGCAGCGATCAGAGTTCTTCCAGGAACCACCGACAGTAGTGCACGCGCCTTCCAGCGGTACGAAGAACACTTTCAAATTCTGTATTTCCTTGTTTATTTTATACTAGCTGCGCCCCGCGGTGTTACCCGCGGTGAAAGTCATCCAACGGGAACACCGGTAGTGACGTGCCGTGTTCCGACGCGTGCTCCCAGGTGGTGACACCAGAGGAGGGTCTGGAAACAGTGGGTACTAGCTGTTGCCCGTGACTTCATCCGAGTGAAATTCGGTTTAATCAACCTATTTTACCTCTCGGAAAAATAGCCTAAGTTACTCCTTGTTACATCAGCTATCTGCCAGTGAAAATCCCGTAAAAATCGGTCCTGCCATTTCAGAGATTAGCCGGAACAGACAGACAGACACAAAAATAAAAAATGTTGTTTTGGTATATGTACCGTGTATACATCCATATGCACTTAGTAAAAAGAGGTTATTTTAATATTACAAACAGAAACTCCAATTTTATTTATTTGTATAGATAAAATAATCACACCTGTTTCCCGGAGGGGTATGAGGTTGGATGAAAAGACCTTTTGCGGCGATGCCTTATCACGATGCAAATAGAGCCTTCTCAAGCCAGATTTATCTCGTATTTTCTTAAAACAATCTCACTTCAGTAATAGTGTTCATCAGAACATCAAACTGTATACAGGTCTTGCACGCGAGGGCGGAACCACTCCCGAAACGCACAAGCTATTTGCTCTGAAAACTCATTTTCAAATAAACTTTAAATCTGAACAAACTAATCACACGAAAATGTTTCTGCTGAAAATCAGCGATAGGCAAAACAGGCTGCTGCAAATTGCAATGGAAAAAGTTTAATAACATTTATAAAGATTTTTTTTATGTAAAAAAACCTTCGCTATATAATAAATATAAATATAAAGCTGGCCATGATACAAACTATGCTTAGCTACTTTGGGGCTAGATGGCGCTGTTTGAAATATCCACTTTTATTTTATTGAAATAGGAAAAACATAAGATACGAATAGATACACGGTAATAAAACTGGTAGATGCTTTGCAAAGGGTTGTTAAAAACCCTATGTTATTAACAACATAGTAACCTACAAAGGTTATCGTTTGCCTACGGGAAATCTAACTTAGATCTACATGCGGTCTAGGCACGTCTATTGAGGCAACCCACTCACGAGTCACGGGAGTAAAGTTCTCAAATTTCAATTAGTCTCCTACATGAATTCAAAACCACTTTATCCATTACCTTATAATGCTCGATTTCTATCGCATCATCCATAATATAAAGAGCATAAAGATACCTTAGCTATTGTGTTTTCATGTGTTAAAATTACAAAACGAGCAGATGCCCACAACAAAGCAAAACGACATGGGTCCTCACCTTCTTAAGTTTAAAACACCCAAGTCGCATCGTATTAGCCCGTAACACTGAGACGTATATTAAGAAATTACAGTCACATGAGACATTCTACCCACACGTCTCAGAGTTACGGGCGCATGCAGTGCGACTTGGGTATTGACGTACCTAGTAGAGGAGGACTTAAGTCGCATCCCTTGTTATGGGCAAATCGATCCGTAACTGTATCACATAAAAAAAATTGCCTGCATTTGCTTCCAGTAACCACCTTTCAGACTCTCACTCAGTAAAGCGAATGCAGAAATGGGTATGGTGGCAGTACTTCCCTGGACGAACCTGGCGAGAGTTCTCTTATGTGTGTATCAACTGTGCTTATACCGTAGGAAGGCAGTCAAATTATATTTAAACGGAATGAAAACTCTATTGTTATTCCAAAATTATCTCGTAGTTGTCAGAAAATAGCTTTTCCATATCAAAGTTTAATGAGCTCCTGTCTATCCGTGCGGGAGTCACTAAGGGGATGAGATATATGCATTTCGTATCGTGTTGTTTAACAACAGTATAGTCATTTCGAGGAGAGGCGGGAAGAGTGCGTCATATAATCCTACTAATATTATATACGTGAAGTTTGTATGGATGTTTGTTACTCTTTCACGCTCAAACTGTTGAATGGATTTGGATGAAATTTGGTACCAAGATAGCTTATAACCTGGAATAACACATGCTATGCAGGCTCAGGCTATGATCCCGGAAAAGTGCAGTATTCCCGTGTGATTAGTTATTCATCGCGGGTAACACCGCGGGGCGCAGCTAGTTTCCCATATAGAGTATGATGGGAAGAAAAAATATTTCGATATTCAAATAATAATAATTTAGTTTCTTTTCTAATTCGAAATACCTTGACAAAAACCAACAAAATATCCAAACACCAGAATATAGGTACAGACTATACGTTAATACGAACCCAAACTGATACTTGATACTTCATTACTATTTATTTGGACACGCTTCAGAATGCAATGTGTTTAACCGACAGTAACATAGTTATTAGTTACAACTAGATAACAGTGTGCCATTTTTGCACGCGTTATGATAAATGTTTGTATGTGAACGGACGTGCTACTTGTTATTATGTTTCGTGTGGAGTTTTAACAGTTCGTTCTGTGAAAGTTGAAATTATGATGTACATCGGTATATGATAACAGAATCAGCCGATGTATACATTATAATGCTGGGTTTCTGTAATATAACTTCGGTTATTTTCGCGTACTTAGGTTGCAAGATTACGATACATGTGACAATATTTTAGTTCATTCAAAACTCTACTGCACTCAAGAAAAATCCTCACAGCTCAGTTGGTTGTACCTCTGTCTTCTGCGCTGTAGGTCGTGGGTTCGATTACCACACAACAAATACAACAACACAAATAACACAAATACAAATATACAACACAACTGGACAAATATTTATGTGACGAATATAGATGTTTGTTCTGTGTCTGGGTTATATGTATTATAATTATGTATGTATTTACAACAAAAAAGTATATTTTTATTCTTTCAGTTGTTTAAGCTATCCTTAATTTGGAGCTAGATGGCACTGTGTGAATTGTCCACCAATATTACATTATATTATTCAATTTTGACCATCAACTCGGTATATTATTCATGTTGAATACAAAAAAGATCTTATTGCTCCTATTGCTCAAATTATTTATATAGAAAGTTGCCAGTACACTTGTTATTGACAGACAGGATCATCCCTTTAATAAATACCTAATTCAAAACAAGTTAACAAAAACAGAAGTTCCAGCTGAGAGTTAAACCTCCTTACATTAACCTCTACACCATTGTAATAAGGTTGATAATCCCTTGAGTAACATCCATGTGATCGACCTTTCAATACTAACATTGGTGTGCACGCCCGCTGTTTGTCAATTAGACTCGTTTAAGGATAGTTTGGGCTTCCTACTTGGAAGGAAGTAGGAATTAGACATTGTCATTGTAATGGGCAAAGAGCTCGTTTCACCGTGAGCGGCGAGGAAGCAAACCTGCCAATTGAATGGTGATTAGGCTTTAGTAGCAGTAGAACTCACGCCAAGTTCGTCCGGGGAAGTACTGCCAACATGTCCATTTCTGCCGCCAGGACAAACATTTGTGAGACGAATATAGATGTTTGTTTGCGTATTTACAATTATTATTTAAGTATTTAAAAAATATATATATATAAATTCTCTCAGTTGTTTGGTTCCCATAGTACAAACTACGCTTAGTTTGGGGGTAGATGGCGCTGTGTGCAATGCCCAGCAATATTAATTTATTTTACTTAATATGTTCGAAATATCTCTAGTAGAAGTATTTAGTCAACGAGGGTCACATGGCAGGCGTTCTGTCACAATTGACTGCGCTGTTGACTGTACCACGGTAGGTACCAATCAATTTGGTTGAGTCACATCCTTTCTCAACAATGATACACGCAGATAATACATTGTATAATCTGGTGAATATTTAACGTTTATGGGCAAAATTACAACGAAATGTTTGATATACATGTCATTTTCTACAATATTTAAATTCGTTGTTCTTTTTTTATTCTGAAAAACGAACTTTTTGGAGTTCTAATTGTAATAATTTTGTTATTATTTTTAAGATCCTATCTTACCCTTTAATAATATCATCTTTGTTATGTACCTATATTCTTATTTATCACTTAGAAGGTCGCTGTTGACTTTGACAATTGAGCGATTTCTTACTTTAAAGTTAAGAAGAGCCATGTCGGAAGCTTGATTGAACTAAAATGAGCAGCAGGGTTGGATCGTTGTTGTTGTAAACCTAAATTTTACCACTGCAAAGCTTTTTTCTTTCTTTCTATATGTTATGGGAGCAGACCTTTAAAAATGTGTAATTAAACATTTCTTCCATGGACCTTGGCAACTCTGGAAGCTAAATTCAGAGTTGCATATCTCCTGCATGGTTGACAAGTCTGAATTTGGGCGCGCTTGTAAGAGACAATCGCCCAACTTCAGACTTGTCAACATCCATTACCAAAACTGTCAAGTCGATTTTTTTTTTAAATTTGGCGTGTATTTTGCACGTCTTCCGGCATGGAACAGATGCGCCCGGCTAAGTCACTTTTGGCCTGACCTGCTTTCAACATAAGTTCAGATATCGCGTTTTCTTTGTACGTTTACATTTTAATTATGTGTACGTTTTTGTTGACAGGCGGTGGTGGCGGTGGAAGTGGTATACGCAAACTGCACGCGCTGCGACCCCTCAGACCAACTGGCAATATCGGGTGGGCTTGTATTTATACCTTTATTTAATCAATAGCTGCCAACTGAGCCTACTGCAAGTCGTGGGTTCGAGTCCCGCCCAAGACAAACATTTGTGTGGCGTCAGATGTTTGTTGTCTGGGTGTTAAAATGTGTTTATTTGCAAAAAGTAGGTACATAAGTATTTTATCAGTCATTCTGGTCCCCATAGTACAAGCTGTGCTTGATTTGGGGTTAGCGTGGTATGAAAATGTTTTTTTTTTATTTTATAAACTTCATTCCCTCGGGATTCCATTTCGACAAACAAAAATACAAAAAATATTATAATACTAGCTGCACCCCGCGGTGTTCCCTACGGTGAATAATTCATCCCACAGGAACGCTGCACTTTTCCGGGATAAATAGTAGCCTATGTAATATTCCAGACTATAATCTATCTCTTTGCCAAATTTCATCCAAATTCGTTCAGCCGTTCTGGCATAATTGAATAATAAATATAAAAACAAATTATAAATTTTCGCATATATAAAATTAGTAAGTATAATTATCAAAATTCGTTTAGTTTCTTTCCGTTGGCTCTATTTTCCTGTAAAATAATAACATTTGTAAACAATTCATTGTCTCAGTGTTCGTCTCAGTGTAGAAAACAAACCCAAAATACGTTTAGCGTAGAAACACTATCGTCTATAAGTCTAGGGCTTTTTACTTATCGCGCAAAACAGCAATAAGAAATAGTACCTCCGTTATCAAAGGATCAGAAGGCCCAAGTGGCATCGTTTTGCGTCTAACACCGTGAATATGGAACGTCTCAAGTGCCTGTAATTTCATCGGCACTTCAATCCTTATTCACTCTAAATGTTTTCTAGGCAAGAAGAGTTAAATTACGCGAGATCCCGTACGATTTCTTAGCTTTAATTATTCTTAGTATGATTGTTTACAATATTCGAGAATATTCTTCCTCGGAGTAATACTCTAACAAAAAATCTATATAATGTTTTGTTTTTTTTTTCTTATGTAACTTTTTTCACTTATTTTATTTAAAAGCTTCAAATAACAGAAAATTATTATAATTTATTTATTTATTATAATTTTTATTTCGTTATACCTACTTAACGTGCCATTGCAACGCATGCCAGGTACAGCTAGTAAATAATAAATATTAGTTTCAAAGTTATTCTTTTGCTCTCTGTCGCCTAATTTTGATTATGGTTTTTATTTTATTTGATCTTTGTTTTTACATTATTTTAGTTCGTAATTTTTTGAGCTTTCATTTTATTTTTAAGTTGTTTTATTTTATGATTTATGGTCATTTTATAATTGTGTAATTTATGTATTTGACATTCACATTACTTATGTATTAAGAGTAAAGAATTATTTTGTATATGTAATGATGTATTCAATAGATGTAATTGGTAAATCCGTATTTATTGAATTAAAATAAATATTATAATAATAAGTTTTCGTTGTACGTAGATCATACAACCGCAGATCGTTCGTGGATGGCGACGGTGCTTACCCGGCCGCAAACCACCACGACCCGGGCCTGCTGTGGACGGGACTCGGCCGGTAGACACACACACACACACCCCCGGGGCGTATCTTACACACCAATTAGTTGAGCAGCGATTATAATCGGTGACGATTAATTGCTATTGCCTCAATTCACATTTCGTAACTCACCGTTTTTAATGTTATTTGTAACTCAGCTCAAAGTCAAATCACTTTATTTGCATAAAACATGGTAGTTATCTCCTCTTTCTTCGGGCGCATTTTCTCTTATTCCTCCCGACTCAACGCCCCAAGCCGAGATCCGATCCTAAGTGGTGCCCTTGGTGACATTGTGTATAATTTTAAATTTTACGGGTTGAGAGCCGTCTGCTCTCACCAAAAGCCCGTGTAAACGCTGTCAAGGCTATCTGCGTCCAACAGCATTATTATAGTCCATTCATAAAAAAAAAACCTTTTTGTGATTCAATAAAGTACGTATATACGTCCAGAGAGTCAATGGGGAATACTGATGAGATGAGAGAGAGATGAAAGGTGTTTAGTGAGGTGAGATGATGAAAAGGATTCCCTTATTTAGGGTTTTTCTGTATACCCCTTGGTGGGTAGGATAGGGTTTAAACATGCGCTACACTTTATTTACGGGTGATCTTTCTATTTGTAACTGGATTAATTACAGTTTCAAGTCAAAATATTTGTAACATTCATTTAATTTATCAATTCAGTGGTAGAAAATCGTGACAATTGCTTTTTGCCCGTATTCGAATCGATACGCAATTGAAATGTGACAATTGAGGCAAGGCCACTAATCTGTAACTATTTCCGCTACTGAACTAATTCCACTGTTAATTATCCTTAAGGTTTGATACGACTTGGCATACAATATGGAATACGCATCAAAAAGCCGCATTTTACTCTGTGTTCTTAAAAAACTTCTTAAGTTAAAAAACTTCGCAGACTGGCAATTTTTTACTACAGTGTCCAGTTATAACAGTACGTAATATCGTTCGTCACTCTAAATCTTGGTCGTTCTTTTATTAAGAAATCAATATTCTATTAGCAGCTTATCACTTAGCGATCAATCTCTAGCTACTGCAACAGATCTAAGACAAGACTGATCGTGTAACCCAACCAACAGTATCAGCGATGCTAAAGTTGAAAGCGATGAAAAGCTGTCTGCAAGTCGAAAAGTCTGAAGGCTTGCGATCGCAGCCAATTGGCCGAACACTGTGCAATCGGAAAGGCGATTACAGCAGCAACAAATTGCTAGCCTGCCAAGGCCTCTAGTGAACATCCCTGTATAGCACGATTATAACTGTATTATTCATCAAAACCCCATAGATTTTTGACATAGTAAACAAGGTGCTATCACAAGTGTAATAGGTACTTGTTAATGGCTGTTCACATATTAGCACTGAAACATTTATTATTTTAGCATCAAATTCTTTTGCGCCATTTGTCAGTTGACTTGATTATATACATACATGTTATATAATCATATGTTTATATTATATAATTGTGCAAAGGTCCGGTGCCAATGCTACGCATGATGTACACGGATATGCCATGGTTATTGTATGTAATTAACCACCAATTAGAAAGATTCAATACAAATTCATGCTCTTTGGTTCCCAACGTTTCATTGTTTTTTCGTTTGTTTGTTTTTTTCTTGCGTAGCGTGCCCATGAATAGCAGTGGACTCCAACCTTAACTTATAATCAACAATGTATAACTATATTATTACTTATATTTTATTACCACTCATATTATAACATAGTAAAAAGTTCACATTTAAATATTTACTCAGTTTTCATTGTACCTACTTATAATTTTTATAACGATCTCTTTTCTAGTCACATATAAAGCCACAATTTTAATTTATCTTTTAATTTTAGAGTATAATCAATTTATGTTTCGTCCCTAAACGCTGAATAAAGAGAAAAATATCTGACGTGTGAAAATGTTCGTTCATATTTCCAGTATTATTTTGAATGGCCGAATTCAATGGGCTTTCATTATAAGCTTCTTATTCGCTTTTCCTCTTTATATTGGAACACAAGTTGTTTTTATTGATAAGAACTTAATAATGTACCATACATTTAATATTCGCACATTCAATATTAATAAATTAGCAAAGTAGGTACCTTAAAAAAAATATATAATCGTAAAATTATTTTAATATAAGTTTATTTTATCAATATATATACTTTATACCGGAACTTGCTGTAAATACTAAGTTATTCTCCGCCACAAATAAAAAACAGGAAAGTTAAAAAAACAACTGCAAATGTATTTATAATAGACGGTTATGGAATGGATTCACAGGAATGTTCTGAAAACCGAAGCCAAAGTAGAAATCTAGAAATTTTATTTTATAGATTTCTATTTCAACTGATACATGATAAAACATAGCAATAATAACAGCAAAGGGAGACCATTATCCAGTAATGACAAACTGAATTTAGGAAATTTTATATCTCACTGAAAACTAATTGATCATTAAAACGAAAAATACTCTCGATAATAATGAATGATATTACATACACTATTAAGTTTACACCATTTTAATAACCGTTACTTTGTACCAACATTCTGGCGCAGTAAGGTAAAAGGCACATAATTAAAGGCGCTCTAGACCGATTCAGAACAAAGGAAATTTATTGTCGTATTTGAAATATAGTTTCAGGACACTGAAATAAGACTACATTTCACAGCTTTTGTGACCATGATTTTACACAAAAAAATTCACAGAACAGATCAACAGACCTCAATAAGGCCAATAAGGAGTATCTGTAAATTATATCAATGAAAGCAATTTAAAATATGACTAATAAGACTTTTTGTGCTTTATAAATTATTAGGATTTTAGTTTGTTACGCACTCAAAACTATCATTGCAAGTCTTCTTAATCTTTAATTGTTGTGGCATTTGATTTGTTATTATTACCTTTAATTCTATATAATAAATATATTGAATAATAATATAATATTATATAATTTTATTGTGTTGGTGATCTGTTTAATAAATAAATGAATGCTCATAACGAAGCCCAAAGCCTCAATAAGATACTGCTTCATCGTATTTTAGATGCACTACCTATCTCTCGCGAAGTTTAGTACACATTAGCAGGGGCATTGATGGCGTGTGGAGATATTAGACGTTCCATTTGACTGTACAGTCTAAAATCTCTTTTTATCGTTGCATGTGTAGCCATCATTACTTACTGTAAGAAACGTTTAAAATGTACATAAATGTATATTATTTGGATGCTATTTCCTGATCGAAGTTGAAACATGAGAAAATACAAAAAAATATCTTGCATTCTAAATTTAATAATTATCCGATGAGGACTTAGTAATATAAGGATTGTTAGTTATTTAAAATACATGATTAATTGGTGTATTATTTAGAATAATATTTGTGAAAATAATAAATTAACGTTACAATGCTGAATTGTTTTATTCCGACTGAAAATAAAAATGTTATCTAGTCTCAATTAAATTTATGTAATTTTTTTTATCAAATTTTTCTTACCTACCTATACTATACATCTACGAGCAGATGGCTCACCCGATGTTAAGCGGTTTCTCTACCGATAGCAAAAACTATACAACTTAGGTTTTCCCGTAATTTAGCACGAGAAGACACAAATTTCATTGTATTATACCCATCTTTTGTTTAAACGAATAAGTAAGAAGGAACGATCAAGATGGCCAACATATTATTAAGCGATAACCTCTGCCCATAACAAAAGCAAATCGCATCGGGTGCTCCCATACATAGGTAGGTGAAGACCAAGCCAAATTGCATTGCACCTGTAACTTTGAGATTTTAAGTTGGGATATCTCGTGTTCCTGTAATTTTACAGCCCCAGCTCATTCAGTTAGTAGTATCTCTGCTTTCTGCGCTGTCGTGGGTTCGATTCCCACCCAAGATAAATATTTGTGTGATGAACAATAATGTGAGTTGATAAAAGAAAAAAAGAAAGGTAGTGGAAGATCAAAGTCGCTATATATCAATAAGGCATGAAGATTGGTTACATATATAAATGACCGTCAATCGGACACCACACAGTTTCAAATTTGAACTGAATGCGAGACAGGTACTTTTAATATAGTGGTAAAATAAAAGCTATTATAAGCTGCTCTTGTCACACATAATTTCTGATAATAGTGTTAACTATATGGAGAAAGGTAGCCTGTACTGCTCTGCCTACCCCTTTGTCAGAAAAGTCGTGATGAACTTTCATGTATATCATAGTCTACGGTCTGTGCAGCTATGTTACACAGTTATGTTATGATACATTGTTATGCTGCTGCAACACAGTTTTTTTATCGAGATAACTAAAAATTGCAAGACCATGCGTTCTATAGATACCAGTAAGTATGTACCCTGCCAATGAGGATCGGATAGGGTTTAACAAAACCCTATCCGACCCTCATTGGCGAAGAAGGTTTTGATGGGAACATACTGGATTAAATGATCATGACATTCGGTTATATATTTTTCGAAATTATTAAATAAATAAATATAATGTTATGATCCGATGTCGTTCAAACGACCTTGAGCTTGATAGTTTTTAAAGTGTAAGAATAGTTGGCGCTATAAAAAATAATGACAATATATCCACAGAAAAATGGTTCTTGAAAAACAAAGTAAGCGAAGGATTGCCATATATTATTCCAATGAGAGACGAGGATCATCTCATTGTGGTCAATTGTCAATTGCCCACGAATTGTAAGCCAATTTCGGAACTCGCTACCACCAATTTGTCCTTTATACAATGGCTTCATAGCAAGATTATAGTTACAATGCCTGCGAAGCTGGGGGACAGGGGTTCTCGGCCGGGGAAACATTTGTGTGTAGCGTTTTGTTCGCAAGTCTTGGTTGAAGCCAACACAGGGGTACCAGGTATCCAATGCAGGTGTGTTTTTAATCTGTGCACGATTTTTTATTTATTCTATTTATGACTATACAGGTCATAAATAAATAAAAAATCGCGCACAGATAAAAAACAACAGCACTGGATACTCAGTGTAGGTTTGGAAGTGGAGCGTCTAATAGAGTCTAAGTTAGTTATTTACGTAAGGGGCCCCTAGCGTTCACCTGAATATGTTTTAAATTTCAGTCGGGCTATCGCAAGATACCTATACAAATACATAAAATGAAATGTATAAATGAGTGGTTTCTTGACAGATATATGGAAATAAACTCACTGAGCATGCTCTCGATAAGGAATAAAATATTGTAACACAGGCAATAGTTACCAACATGTCAAAACAAAAGTCATCATAACTCCATCATATTATGAATGACTTTTTGATAAATATGGTTTACTGTTGTCCGGTCTGTCTGTGTGTCTGCTAATATTGAAATATATTGTATTTTATTTTTATGTTATTCGTGTGGCGGAACGAGCTGACGGCCCACCTGATATTAAGTGGTAACCGCCGCCCATAGAAAACAGCAATACGATTCGAGTCCTCTCCACTAAAGTATGAGATAATGAGTTATCTCGCATAGTCGCATTGCGTTGCGTCCATCACCCCGAGACGGGGATGTTACGTCTCATGCGCCTGCAATTTTGTAACTAATATTTGTTATGATTTTCACCAACAGTTCACCAACAGAGCATCACGATGGTGGTATCTGAAAAAAATATACACAACAAACATCAATGTTTGTCCTATGTGGGAATCGAACCCATAGCGTAGAAAGTAGTGTTACGGCCATCTGAGCTGTGAGGTCAGTCAGAATAACGGCGTGGATCTATTATATTCGAGTCACTGGTTCTCTCGAACCAGTGTGGTGAAAGGATTTTAAGTGCGCCTCAAAGAAGCTTGTCACATGTCTTCGAATTTTTAGTTTTAAGACATGTCGGTTTCCTCACGATGTTTCCTTTTACGTTTTGAGAATTCATTGCGCACATAAATCTTTCAAGTGAAAAACTCTGAAACTCTGAAAAAATGTGCACGTCGGGTTTGAACCAGCGACCTCCGGATTGAAACTCGGGGTCAATACCACTAGGCCACCACACTCTCTCGTGAATCTATGTATGTAATACAAGTTAATTCGTAAATCGCCGTAAATGTTAGTGCTACTCCGACTCACTGTACCACGTAAAACGTGACAGTTGTCCTCTCATTTAAGGGAGTGGTCAAACAAGGGCTTTATTAGCTGTCTCGACTACACTTCGCAATTTATGCTCATAACACACGTGTGATAAAGAAAGATAAGGGTGACCAGAGCTGACTAAGTTACGATTTTTTTCTGTGTGCGTATCCCAAATTTAAATGATAGAATCACACATTTATTAACGAAATAGGCCGGCTAATAGGCGAAATTATAGTTAGGTAGAAAATCACATCAACTTTTTATATCTTTTTCATAATAGGTACGACCAAACGAATACCTACTAAAAAGGAAATTGCGCTAATTTTAACGTCAATAACATAACAAGATCAAAGCCATTTTTCGTTTATTGATTTTTGACAAAGATTAAAAACATTTTTTTATTTTTATTTGGAAAACGCTCGCTTCTACAGGAAAGTCAAAAAAAGAAGATCAACGAAAATTATCCTGAATTTCCATAAAATGTGGTAATTTGACAGCCCAAAATAGAATATACCTCTAGTTTGTCACCCGACAAGGCATAAAGGTGGGTAGTGTTTTCTTAGGACAACGCGCAACTTCCATTTCCGAGATTGGCTGAGTCGGCCGTTTTGTGAGGCCCTTGTAATTTTATTATAGTTTTATGATGGGTACTAGCACAGTTACCTAATTAACTAAAACACTCGGAATATCTGAATAGTTCATAGAATTATAGTTTGCAAGAAGTACGAATGAACTGGCAACAGAATATTTATTTTAAAAATACCAATTATTTTCAAAGAACTCTCTTCAAGCTCGTTCGGGGAAGTACTGCCACCATGCCCATTTCTGCCGCCAAAAAGTAACTTCGTAACATTCGCGTGTTCCGATTTAAAAGGTGTGGTTGCCGGTGAAATAACAGGCACATGAGACATTCCACCTGCATGTCTCAGAGTAACGGACGCATACAATGCGACTTGGGTCTTGTCGTACCTAGTAGGAGAGGATCCAAGTCGCATCGGTTGTTTTGGGCCGAGGTTACCACTTAACACCAGGTGGGCCGTTGGCTCCTTCCGTAACTGTATCAAATAAAAAATACCTGCTACACAAATTCACACAAAATTACATCTCTGCCCACGTCGCACGACATACGTTGAATTTCGAAACATTTGCCCCAATTAAGATTGCATCTGGCGCCACCGAACACATTATTGCTGAGATCCGGCGAGGGCAGGAAATGGATAGAATACTCATGCGTCAGTTTTCCTGCTAGCTAATATGAACACCGAACAGAAAAACATATCTTAACTATGATTTTCCGTGTTGCAGTTGGCACGGTCTCGCGAAATTAGGTACACATCACAATCATCCATTATCGTAACAAACTGGCGCTCAACAAAGCTACTGGAACACACTGACTTACAAGTTGAGCCAGCATTTGCTTATGTCCTACCACCACGAAGTTAACTGCAAATGAATTTTCGGAAAAAACACAAGGGTTTACGTACTGTTCACTACATAGTCGCTTTAAAAAGAAAGCCTTTCTTTACGGGTTTCTGATCCCCCCATGGACAGTCGGATAGGATTTGAACAGGCGTCAAACTTAGCGATAAGTACGCGTCACTGAATATTTATAAAGTTTTGAATATTATTAACGTTTCCAAGCCATTTCTTTATGAATTCCATGGGATTAAAGTTTTTGACTTACGACTTTTGACTTTGACTTTACATCTGTGTTTATCGATCCTATCAGGTACAAATGTTCGTCCAAGTGGTCAGTTTATGCAACCAACTTCACATATGCGACATCCTTCGCCAGAACTGTAATTTAGTCGGATCTTAGCACTTAGTATCTCAACACGTTTATTGAAAAACTTGTATATAACGGAATTCAATAAGAAAGAAACCTGAATGCATCCCTATGGTTGAATAACTGCTGTAATCTGTAGACATAGATCATAAACTATTCATTCTTTAGTCCAGCACAAGGCTGGCAGGGGTGTTCCTGCATTTGTTTAAAACTTGTTCCAATTCGGGAATTGAACCCTACAAGTAGCTATCGTATTTTTTAAACAACATAATGCGCAAATGTTTATCTACTTGCGAATTCGCAACATATTTGTGTATTTTCCTGAAACCTGCGCACGAGTCGAACGCTGTACTTCCGGTCGCTTACAAAGAAAAGTAAAATTGTACTTACGTACAGATGAGACATCCAGTTATCCAGTTTTAGCTTCTTGTAATTTTATAGTTAATCCATTTTGTAATAAAATCTAATTTTAATATTGTTTTTCTCAGTACATCTACTACGTCTCTATACTGCGCTAAGAGACATTTTAAGTGTTTTTATACTTTCTACTTAGGTTGTTTTAATAATTTAATTATAATATTTAATTTAATAATTTCTACACCCAAAACGAGGGATATAGCTATACCTCCCTACTACGTAAAGTGATAATGATACGACGCTCTCTGAAATGTCTCTGAACTACGTGAGACAAATTTCTCTAAATCAAATATATTATTAATTTATTTTGTAAATATAATAATGCAAGTATTCACTTGACATACACCCGTTCTTTGCGACCAACAACAAACAAATCTTGCCAAATATTCCTTCTTAATTACGTTACCGCCATTAAACACTGACCTCTACTAATCTTTGACCGGTGCCGGCGCATTTTATAAAGCAAAAGGTCGTATACAATCGCCCATCCGTTGTTTAGTGTGACACAAACGCGCGAGTCGGTCACACGTTAGCGCGCGAATCACTTACAAAATTAAATTCAAAGAGGTTTTAAACCAAATTCCAAATTCAAAAATGTTGTTCCATCTGACAGTTGTGACAGCAGTGCTGCTGGCCGGTGCGCAAGCCAAATTCTACACGGATTGCGGTAATAATTATCATATATTTTCGTGTAATATAGAGACGTAAGCGGCGATTCAATCGTTTATTGACTGGTATAGAGCATTTTGAACAACAATGCGATACATTACGCGTATTAAGGTGGTAGTTGTGTTTACTTTTCTTGATTTTTTTCCATTTATCATTCGCTATCAATTAGTTTCGAATCACTACCAAAATTAAACCCAAAGAGGTTTTATTCCAAATCCCAAATTCAAAAATGTTGTTCCATCTGACAGTTGTGACAGCACTGCTGCTGGCCGGTGCGCAAGCCAAATTCTACACGGATTGCGGTAATAATTATGATATATTTTCGTGTAATATAGAGACGTAAGCGGCGATTTAATCGTTTATTGACTGGTATAGAGCATGTTGAACAACAATGCGATACAATTACGCATGTTAAGGTGGTAGTTGTGGTTGCGTTTCTTGATTTATTTCAATTAGCATTCGCTCTCAATTAGTTACGAGGCACACCCACAAGCTGAATCAGACTTGGTAAACTCACTTCGGCCTAGTGTAACACAGAATAAACACCTATGTTAGTCACACAAATTATGTTTGTCCTGGATGGGAATCGAACCCATGACCTACAGTGTGTGCACAGGCAGGGTTACTACCAACTGAGCTATGAAGCCAGATAAGGACCCCCAAAGATTGGGACCGAACCCATGGCCTACAGTGCAGATGGCAGTTACTACGAACTTAGCGGCCAGTTAGATTTTATTTTTATTATCTGTATGTAAATTATTTAACTGAAATGTTTTTCATACAATAGATGCTGTTGCCAGCACTGAGTCTAACCTTGGCCCCGGGTTCAATAATGAACCACAGGCGCTTATCATCCACGGTCAACGACACTAACTGATATAATGTTAAGTTAATTATGCGAAGTAATCGAAGTTTACTGAATCGACTGGTACAAATCGCCATTGGTCAAACGTGGTAACGTGGTGATTAATTCTGGAAAAGTTGATTGAAAATTAACTTGAAATAAGAATTTAAATATATAAAAACTTTCTTTCATACACAAAAATAGTCAAACATAGATTTAGTAACAACATTGCGCCGTGAATTTGTTAAGTAAAATGTAATTAAGTGACATTTGTAGTGATCAGAACGTCATGTAAGTACATTCTAGAATGTACATGACGTAACTTGATGATGAAGTAACTTAGGCTACTTTTCCGAGGGGTAAAATAGGGGTGCGTGATAAAACCGAATTCCACGCGAACGAAGTCGCGGGCAACAACTAGTAAGTAATAAAATTCTAGCTTATAAACTCGTGTCTAGTATTACATGCATCTACTGATTTGCCCAGTAGTTGCTAAATCTAAGTTATTTAATGGTAAAACTACTAAGGATATCTAGTACTTTAATAAGTAGTACTTTTATGTAATTTAGTAGTATTATGTTTAATATATGATTGTTGGTTGCCGTTAACTAACAATTGACTTAATAACCAGCTAATGTCGACTTAACCCGGCACCCAGATGCGGTTATCGAATCGGAGCACCTGAAGGCGTGTTACCATTATGAAAGTAATGTTCAATAAATATTAATAATAACAATATTGGTGAACAAATCACACAGCGCCATCCAGCCCCAAACTAAGCATAGCTTGTGTTATGGGAACCAGATGACTGTTAGAATACTTATATACTTTTTTGTAAATACATACATATGAGCACCCAGACACAGAACAAACATCTATATTCGTCACACAAATGTACATGGGAATAAATGGGAATCGAAACCACGACCTACAGTGCAGAAGGCACAGTTACTACTGAGCTGTGAGGCCTGTCTAATCGTTAATATTATCAAAGAGGATGACTGACTCACAGACAACGTACAGCCTAAAGAACACCAAATTTTTAAATGCGTGATAGCGCTTTTTATTAAATTCAAGTCATATATAAAGAAGGGTATAGTAAGTACAGCTTATTACACTGTAAATGATTGTATAAATGATAAATCCCCATGGTCTGATGTCGCTCTGCTCAACGACACACAAAACATCCTGTAATATCTTATTTCAGTATATTATGTAGTCATAAATGTAACATAGATCAAAGTACTCAATTGTTACAAGGATCGTGCTCGCGAAAAAAAAGGAAGCCCTCCATTAGGGGTTTCTTGGCTGTTCTCCCAATGGAGGGTCGGATAGGGTTTGTACAGGCATCAAACATAGCGATAAGTACGCGTGACCTTATGTTTTGAATATATTATTGACGTTTCCAAGCCATTTCTTTATGAATTCTATGGAAATAAAGTTTGTGACTTTGACTTTGAGATTATTTTTCCCAATAATAAGCTTGACACGCATGCTACGGATTAGCCTAGTGATCTTTGAGTTGAAAGTCCTGGTCCACTACTCAGCCATCACGCTGACAAAGAAACTGACGTTCATTTTGTAATATAGATCAGTTAACACAGAGCACAAGGAATTTACTTGGAAAAAAAAAACAGAAATCCTAATGGTTTAATTCCCAAATCACAGATCGAAAACGCGCGTAGCGTGAAATACAATTTAGGACCAACTTATTCTGTTTTTTTCAATCGGTTTATCTTTTTTATGTAGGTAAGTCAAACAGATTAGCTCCCACTGTGGTCCCCGACATTATGGCTTGGTACTATCAATTTCCGATCTGAATTAATTACAATTGCGTATATTTGTTTATTTATTACATGGAGAACCGACAGCTTTGTTACGATGGAGTTAGCTATGAGAGCTATTTTTTTTTTATTTACTCCAGTTACGGAACGAGCCGACGGCCCACCTGGTATTAAGTGGTAACCTCGGCCCATAACAACCGATGCGACTTGGGTCCACTCCTATTAGGTACGGCAAGACCCAAATCACATCGTATACGCCAGTAACTCAAAGACGTGTAGGTTGAATGTCTCATGTGCCTGTAATTTTGCTAGCAACCATACCTTTCAAACCGAAACACAGTAACGCGAATGCGTTACTGCTTAGCCGCAGAAATGGGCATGGCGGCAGTACTTTTTTTTTTTAACACAAAGGTAGTAACCTTTTCCTTAAGGTAATAACCTTTCTTCTTTTCTTATTTTTGATGACTATTACTACTAATTATTTTGTCATTCATTTAAAAAGCAAATAGGTAAGAGGTTTTGCAATTTCCCAATAAACAGGTTGTGGTTGTTATCGTTTTCAGTTCTTGCATGTAATGTATTTTAGTTTTAAAGTACATATTTCTATGTTTGCTGTATGTATATTGTTACTATGTTGCCTGAATTAAATAAATAAATAATTTTGATGTTTTTTGATTCCAGGATCAAAGCTAGCCACGATAGAAATGGTGGGAGTGAATGGTTGCGCAGAAGACGCCAAAGAGTGCATCCTCAAGAGGAATAGCAACGCCACCATCAGCATAGACTTTACGCCAAGTCAGTGTCTCTCTTACATCTTAATTGTGACAAACGAACTGCATGTGTTGACCATATAATGTACATTATATCATCAGATATGTGTAAGCGTTTGATGCGATAATGCAATCATATTATGGTGAAAATAAATAATGTCAAATTATACCGATTCTACCATCGAGCAGTATTATAAAAAACTAGAGGCAGCGTCGTGCGCGCGTGCTCATTGTGCGTTTAAAAACACGTATAAAATCTAAAGCGCGCCTGTGATCAAAATACTATCGCCAACTGATATACATAAGAATCCCTGCATTTAAATTCTTAATAGGTATACATATATAGTACATACATAGTAACTTATCTATTAATATCTTACTTTATAAAATCAAAATTATATTAAATTAAAATTAAAACCAAAATCAAACATTAAAATCAAAATTAAATTTAAATAAAAATGTACAGTTGTTAAAATAAGAATTCTATTATTTAAAATTGATTTTATATTATTTATCGAAATTGAAATAATGTTGTCGGAGACAATAAGTATTGTCAACATAATATAATTCACGATTACTTACAGACAGACATGATGACTAATTTCCCCCTTCGGTGTAGTTACCTCAGCAAGCATTGCCATACAATTTTCCAGTGTATTGATCGGACAAACAATACAATCTTTAGGTAATAAACTGTAATATGTATCTGATTACACCTTCATATTTCATTGACAAGACTGCAGACACTTTCTATTGTTCTTCCATTTATCAAACGTGATTAATGTGCATTATTGGGTCCGATGTCCAATTGATACTCGTGTTGCACTTTAGACTAATAACCCTCCGTGTTACATCTTTTGTTATGGGCACAGTTTACTGCTTATTTATCAGGTAGGCTCATTCCTCATCATAAACATTTTTTTACCCTTGTGGATAGAAGACCGTCGCTTTGCAGATTACTGATAGTTTTTTTTAAATACATTTCGGTAGATTTTTCGCACAGCGCCATCTAGCCCCAAAGTAAGCTAAGCATAGCCTGTATCATGGTAACCAGACAACTGATATAATACTTACCTAAATACTTTTTGTAAATACATACATATTAATACATATTAACACCCAGACATAGAACAAATATCAATGCTCGTCACACAAATGTTTGTCCTGGGTGGGAATCGAACTCACGACCTACAACAGAAGGCAGGGTTACTACCAACTGAGCTGTGAGGGTAGACGATAGGTTTATATTTTGTATTATTCGTGTTCCAGCGGTAGACGTGACATCAATCGAGACTGAAGTGCATGGAGTGATCATGAACCTGCCTGTGCCCTTCCCGCTCTCCAACCCTGACGCCTGCAAGGGGAACAACATCTCTTGTCCGCTCAAGGTCAGTAGAACTCACGCCAAGGTCGTCCGGGGAAGTACTGCCTACACATTTCTGCCGCCTTGCAGTACTGTGTTCTGGCTTGAAAGGTGTGGTTGCCGGTGTACAGGCACATGAGACATTCCACCTCCACGTCTCAGAGTTACGGGCGCATACCATGTGACTTGGGTCTTGTACTAGTAGGGGAGGATCCAAGCCGCATCGGTTACGGGCAGAGGTTACCACTTAACACCAGGTGGGCCGTCGGCTCGTTCCGTAACTGTATTACATTAAAATTACAAAAATTCAAGAGAAAATAAGGCTTTACGACTTGTCAGTTTAATATTTGGTACACTGTATTATGAGACCGAAGCCGCATTAAGTGTTGGGCTTATCGCTACCGCTAATTTCCCACTAAAAACCTCTGCTGTCGCTCTCTTAAAACAAATCAATTTAATACGACTACGAAATAAAACAATTTGAAATAAAACCAGCATGAATACGCGAATTTAAATATACAACTGTGCTCTAAACTAATAAAAAAAATGACATTAAATTGTCATTAGAACTAATTTTGGCCTAAGCACCATCATTACTTACGCCAACAATCAACCAAGTACCAACACTTACCTTGACGTACGCGTTTCATTGCGTTAGCCTAACAACTTAACGTGGTGGCCTAGCGGTAGACTCCCGAGTTTCAATCCAGCGGTCGGTGGTTCAAATCCTGACCCGAACCAATGATTTTCACATGAAAAATTTACGTGCGCAATACCACGATCTCAAATCATCATGTAGGAAATACAAATGAATTACGATGAAACGATCTACTACGGAACTTCAACCTAATTTAAGCTTTTTAAATCTAACATCAAATACCTCTACGCTGTTGAGGGTAGTAGAAAGTGTAGAATATTATCTAAGGTTTGGATTAGGTGGCATAAATTCAAAATACCTATCAGTAGCAAGTATGAAACTCGTAGACCATATCTACGGACCTCTACGCCGTAGAACAAAGGGCTGAATTATAAAATAACATGTAGAGGTAGGTAATACCCTGCCTACTGTCTCTGGTTTTCTGAAACTGTAATCCAGTTTTTCCTAACTTTACGTCGTCGTATGTGAAATACATACAGTAATAAATCAAACAATTTTAATAGCGCACCACATTATATTCTACATTATTTATTGAGAAAACGAAGAAGACAAAATGAAAGAGAGAAAATAGTGTTTGTGTAACCAGGTGATGTATACTGTGTGCACAATGGAATAAATGTAGGTATAGCAAAATTACCTATTCTACTAATATTATAAACGTGAAAGTTTGTATGTATGGATATTTGTTACTGTTTCACGCTCCAACGGCTGAATGGATTTGGATGAGATTTGGTACCAAGATAGCTTATATCCTGGATTAACACATAGGCTGCTTTGATCCCGGAAAAGTGCATTGTTCCCGTGGGATTACTTATTCACCGCAGTTAACACGCGGGGCGCTAGTATGGAATAAATGTAGGTATAGAAAAATTACCTGTATATTTAAAAAAACAAAAACTGTGGGCTATTCTGACGCCCACCGCTGTAGGATTGTTTACAACAAAACCAATTTCAAACCTCCATTATCATCCAACGTATTGAAAAGTTTCATTTTAATCCAGTATATTATACGATAGAGTCGGCTGTTTTAATTCGTATTGTGGTGGGAATTTCGATACATATGCAAAATCTGTACATCAAAATATCTGCAAACATATTATCGTCATCACTACATATCCAAACTAATAATAAAGCTGAACTGTTTGTTTGTTTTAACGCGCTAAGCTCAGAAACTGCCAACCTGATTTAAAAAAATCCAAACCAACTCCTCCGAAACCCAAAACCTATCATATGCTCCCGAAACGCTGAGGCTTGAAGGTGGAATCTCTTATGTGCCTGTAAACATAACGCGCGTTTATTCTCAGAGTGGTGAGAAGGTGAGCTACCGGACGACAATGGCCGTTCTGAAGTCCTACCCGCAAGTGAAAGTCGACGTCAAGTGGGAGTTGAAGACTGACGGTGAAGACCTTGTTTGCATTCTTATACCGGCTAGGATTAAATAGTTTACGTCTAGAATATCTAGATATTACGATGAGATGTGCCTTACTTAGACATCTTGCGACTGCGAAAATGTTTGTAATATCTATTTTAAAAATGTGAAAAGGTATTAACATAAATTGCAGTCTACATGTTCTACAGATATATAGATAAATCTATAAATGCTGTGTGGCAGCACCATTAAAACCTCCTAAAAATGTGGTTCAGGTTTTCGGCTGTTTTTTTATTTAAAGGTGTACCACCAAAAATTAACACACATCGCTGTCTAAATTCGATAGTGGCACAAAACCAGATGTGTCAAAATTGAGTTATTGGTGTAGTTCGAAGCGAAATCTTCTGTATTGTAATGTGAATAAAATTCATATTCCTATTCGCCCAACTGAGCGAGTAACGTCGTTCACTAAATGTCGTTATCTGATTGGTTGGATTTACTGGCCATCGCTCAACGCTTGTTTTTTTTAGTTGTTTCGTTGTCGAATTTAGGCAGTGACATGTTGGTGCTGGGTGTCTATAAAATAACTGCAGATGCTTTCAACCGTTAGTAAACCGTTAGTGAAATGTCCAAATAAATGCTTGACTTTCACACAGTGTTATTTTAATATACCTATTTACATTTATATAGAGAATCCCTCGAAAAAATTTATTAATTAAATATAAAAAAATGACCACTTGTGATATAATGCAATCATTATTATAGCAGTTGTTATTGAGTGGGACAGTATCGAACAATAATTTTATCACAACAATCCCATGTAAATAATAAATACGAACTCGTCTAAATATTGAAGCCAATAAGATAAAATAATGCATTTCTTATCACCACATTACATTCTGTGTATTGTGTTGGCATTAATTGTTGTTACTTACTTTTTGTAAGGTAGGTAACACAACTTTTGTAATTTTGTGAAGTATGATGTAATTTAATTAAATATTAAACTGGTACTTGTGTTTTATTCGCTCATAATATAAAAACGTCGTTACGAATGTGTACTACTTACAGAGTGCGTGGTGGCCCAGTGGTACTGACCCCGAATTACAATCCGGAGGTCACTGGATCAAACCCGACGTGCACCAATGGGTATTTCACTAGAAAAATTGATGTACACAATACCACGTTTTGAAAACGCTGAAGCAAAAAATCTTGATGAAACCGATATGTTCTAGAATCGACAATTCGTAGACACGTGTCAAATGGGCGAAAGGAGCCTACTTGAGGCGCACTTACATTCTTTCATCACACTGATTCGAGAGAATCAGTGACTCGAATATATGCAGTATTTAGCTTTAGGAATGTGATTTAAAAAAATCGGGCATACTATCTCGCACGTATTTTTGCCTTTGTTGAATTAGTAGGTTAATTTACTTAGTTTTCTAGAAGCAAAATCTAGTTCCATACAAAAATCTTATCTAAGTAAATTAAATAAATCTATTGTACATGTAAGTTCTCAAAGATATCACCCAATTTCACTACATTATTAAACAATTTACAGTTACAGGATTCTTACACTATTCAGATCATAATATTCAGATTCAGGGTAGTCTAAATCTAGGTAGTATAAGTCTAAGCCTCACCATCCCCACAAATGTTTTCAGACAGTCCGAATACTAATGAACAGAATTACTGATAATAACTGGTAATAACGTCTTTAATTCCAATAATACAGTTAATATCACAGTCTTGAAACAAATATTCAAGTCTTTGCTTATCTAACGATATTCATACAGATCTATGTATGTCAGTCGTACCAATTCTTAGCGATGTCAAACTAACTCATATATCTATCTTTTTATAGTACATAGGTACAGTAAAAAAGGCACCAGTAATTGTAGTATCAATGACTATTTAAGTATAGTCCGATGCCTACCATAACTGTGTCAATTCATATCCTGAACCCACTACCTTGGATTCATTTTGTTCCAATCCATAAATGTCTCATTTGAGACAAATATATATTTTCACTTATTCTTAATGCTCCCTTTACATTTGCAACATATGGCTTCTTTCTTTTCATCTTTATTTAACTTGGCAAAATGCAAATTGAATTCTCTTTTAAAAATCTTCCGGTACATGGATTCTTTGACCGGGGTCGTGTGCTCTTTGCTACATGCTTCATAATACATTGTGTACATGCGTTTGATGCTAAGATTTGACTGAAGATACTGACTCTGCTTTGAGAATTGTTTCACTGGTTTTGAATCTACTGTTGTGAATGATAGGATATGATCCCGTACCCTGTCTTTAACGTTGTTTGGTAATGCATGGGCACTATTTTCTGACAGCCCTCGCCCGTCTGGTTTAGGAATGTTCGTTTCAGACTTACCACTGTGCACATTGTACACCGGTTTTTGTGATATGGCCAGAGTACCTAAAAAGAAGTTCTTGCACACCGTATGCCTTTCAGAACGTACTACGAATGAATATTTAAATGAGTGCTTCCGTTTTGAATCTGATTTCCCACGTTTAACATCATGTCGCTCTGTACTGTTGAGCAAAAAGTGCCTCTTTTCACTAGTGCTTAAAGAGTAGAATGATTTAAAGATCAGTTCTCTGTCCGAGTTAGGTATCCGCTCATTGCATTTATACTTGCAGTTCTGCATGCAGTCCTTTGTGTTCTTGATGCATCGTTCTGGAACGTATTTCCCTTTGCGGCTGATGTAAGCTTCCCCACGTTGGTGTTTTAGTTTCCTGATATTACTGGCCCAGGTGCTGGGCTTGGGAGACAGACTTCTAGTTTTCTTTTTCTTTAGAATCACTTCTGTTGTGTCTAGTTGCTGAATTTCTTGCTTATATCTGAAAATGGATAAATTTAAAATCACTTTAATATATTGGAATACATATGTCACAATTCTTGATAATACATAAAATCATTAAAAATGAACAGCATAAGGCCTGGGCATGGATTATTTAAACCTCTGAAGTTATAAAGGTTAAAACTTAATTACATGAGATAATTTATATCTGCATGTTCCGCCAAAAGATGTGTATTTAAAATTATTAATTGTGTTCACCAACAAATTTTTGTTATACTGAAGGTAGAGGAAATCTTAGCATGGGATATATATTATTATCGTTTTTGTCTGTTCATAGTTTAACAGACTTGATGCTTTTATTATGAATCTGGAAACACTTTAGAAATTCAACAATAATTGAACGAAACTTACTCATTAGGCTTCTCATCATTTTGTGAAATTGGAGGCTCCGCCACTACTTTAGCCACAATACACTGTTCCTTCCCATAATCATATCCATAAAACTGCTGGACCTCATTCAACAGAATCTGCTGCTTGAACACGGGAACCGGCGGTAATAGCATGTGCGATGTGATCTGAAGTTGTTGCGTTAAATCCGAACCCTGTATTACCTGCCCTTGCAGCGGTTGTATCGACTGAAGATGTGTCTGCTGACATGACATCACAATCTGATTCTGGGATATCATTTCATTCTGAATGGATGATATAGGGATGTGTATATCAGAAGTGATTGTCTGTTGGTACGTAACCTTTCCCTGTGCCTGGAGAGATGGGTGGGTTATATGGATTATTTGAGGGTTATGCATCTTGGAGTCCGAGGATGGTGGCTGGTATACTTGCACCAAGTGAGGTATATGTGACTGAAGATGGTCCATTTTTATCTGGAAATGAAATGGATAAAATTCCTATTCATTTATTCATACATAAGTAGTCTTATAGGGTACAGTATATTTGTTTAAGGGTGTTATAAATACGAGCCAGACAAAGCAGTGAAAGGAAAGGCGAACGAAACGCATTATTACTGAAAAATTAGATTACTTACGTATCAACCATGCAACATATGCCTTCCTGAACAAGATAACAATTAAAAATACAATATTTACTATTTACCAACAAAACTATAAATGTGCCACAGTTCTATCTTAGATTAAATTCAAAGAGAATCGCGCAGAGATACAACTTTTCCAATCCAATCCAAACCAAACCATTATTTTGTCGTTCGGTTTTACGCAAAAGTGTGTTACCGATCTAATGTAAATATATAAAGACCTCATTACACTATTAATTACATTCAAGTGGTATTATTTATTTGAAAATTTTATATGAAGGCTTGAGTATTATTTTATTCGTTAACAATGCAATTTTTATTACGCTGCCAATAGTGTAAAAAAGTTTTTAAACTTACTTCATTATGGACAGCTTTTTGGCTGACAAGCCATAGACATACGATTGGGGTTTGCGAATTTTCGTTATATGATCATGACACTATCTGAATATCGCATTGTGAAAATGTAATAATCATTAAATAAAAATGTTTTTTGTTAACGGAACGTAACGTAGTTTGACATTTTTAGTGATTACAGTGTAGATAAAACCGGAAATCTCGGTCTTTGCTCTATAACTAGTTAATGCATATCCAACAGACCATTACTTAATTGGGAGTTACATACTTAGCTTAGAACGGGGTGCACTCGTAGTGAAAGGCAGCCTTGGTCATCACATGATAACTGTGATTGTGACACCATTTGTTATCTTGTCGCCCGTGCTTCGTGCCTACTCATCCTATGATAGGTACCTACCTACAGATGTTTTATGGGCTGGTATACAAAACCACTTGAGTCTTTGAAATTTATGGTCATGTTTGCCAAAGATAATATTAATGATAAAATTACTAAGCCCAATTGCTAATTATAGAAAATTACATGTAATTTATGCTTGTAAGTTTATAAAAAAATAAAAACTCGTGATAACATAAATAGTTAATTAGTAAGTACAGTTTCTTGGTGAGGATATTATAGGATTTATAAATAATAAGCGGAAGAAATCTAGTAATGCCTACTTAAGTTTATTGATAAAATTATAAATAGTCGTATATTTTTATAAAATAATTTATGAAATTATTTTAAATAAAATCTCTTCCCCATTTCATTTCTCATGACAAAAATATATGCATCTGGTACGTTAAATAATCCAAATTTTGTTGCATTTGTTGCTAACAGATTGAACTAAATTCGACGAAAACTTTTTTATTACTTTCGTATAGCTGCAGGATAAAACATTATTATTATAACAGAATGGCCTCACAGATCAGTTGGCAGCAACTATGTTTTCTGTGCCGTAGGTCGTGGTTTCAAATTCACCCAGGACAAACATTTGTGTGAGGAACATAGATGTTTCTACTGTCTGTATAAGTATTCTACAGTCATCTGGTTCCCATAATACAAGCTATGCTTAGTTTGGGGCTAGATGCGCCCTGTGATATGATATGATAATGTCCACGAATATATACCTATTATTAAGCTGTATTTTATTCATAAGTGAAAAGTATTACTTAGTACTATATTGGACATAATATTTACATCTGCTTGTGAATTTTTACATTTAACCAAAATTTTTGTATCCTGGCATTACCCAAAAGGGTATTTTTAAGTTATACATGCATAATGCTTTTTCACACGTTTAAGTGATAAGCTAATAATATAAAGTGTATAGGACGCTAGGTATATTAGCTCGGTAATCGTGATAATTATCACTAACTGTAAAGTTGATTTCAATAACTAGTCCGTTTTTAATATGTGGACTCTACTTATATCATTTCCAAATGGATCAGGTACTTTTTTATTTTTGGTAGTTTACTGAAATTTGTTTTCTAAGAAGTGGTAGACATAGTCATAAACCACAAGCATTATAGCACCTCCTGGTCCTAGACGTAATACTTTTGGTAACAGCCCTTTGTAGAGTGCACGGAATCTGAAAAACAATATCGATAATTTTATGGTACCTAGCTGAATGTAGGACAATAATTGGTGATTATTTTTGTGTCATTTGATAAGCTCGATAGATAAACTTCTTAACCATATGACAAAGTCGAGAAAAAAAAAAGACTTGCCTAGCTGTTTTTTCCTCTATGTAGTAGTCACGCAGTATAATTTATAAAGTTAGGTGAATATTTTCGTTCATTAGTCAACAAATACACACTTTAGATCCCTAGTAACGTCATAGGCTTGATATAAAAAGTTTAGATGATGAAAAGCTACACTGTAATGCAGAATCAACTGCACTGGATAGCTATAATTAGTTACAAGAATTTAAACTAGCGACAGAGAATTTGTGTTTCTCGACTCAAATAGGTACTAGGTATTTAATAAGAAATAATGCCATCATCCATGCTAATAGATCTGCATGGTTACCTATACCAAATACAATATATAGTTTAGGTAGGTACGCTACGTTTGCAATGCGTTGACTTCGTTTTATTTATAAACCGCAATATTGTGTGAGAAATTGTTGACCGCATTCTGGATATTAACGAAAGACAAAGTAACAAAATGCAAACTGGTATAAACGAAGTGAAACATTACGTTTGCCCACGTACTGCATTACTGGATTCATTTGGCAACGTGCCCGAACAGAAAAACAGTGACACAAATTTTCGAAAACTCATTATGTTTAGAAGGATAAGGGTAACGGTGACTAATCATTGCTGATGTCATGTTAGAATACTCTAAGATACAAATTCACGTTTCTAGATGGAATATTTCAATGAACTAAAAAATGTTTGTAGTAACTATAAAATATATTACCGAATTACAGTGAACATCTTTCACTTTTAATATTTCCACTGTTGACATTGGGCTTTTCTTTACATTTGAAGTTGAAGAAATTGGTGGAATGTAGTGAATACAATTAGGATTTCCCAAGTAAACGCGAACGAACGAATCCTAGGAATTCTCATAATTCCTATAGTTAGTTCAAAGTCAACTAACATGATGAAGATGTATGATGTATATATGTTTACAATGAAGTTATTATCTTACCCTTCTTCCTTGTAAACCAAAACTATAGCTCCAGTTGTAGAGGTATATTTCACAACACCAGGGATTGGCTGTGGTCCTTGTATACGACTTTTCGCGACGTCAAATGGTATATTTACGCAGGAGCCTAGAACCCCTGAGGTAAATCCAATAGCAACTTTCCGTCCGAATTCCAATAGAGGATCCTAAAAATTCAGAGGTAGTCGATATTTCATTTTAAATATCATAAAAAATATTAATCATAAGTAGCATAGCTTATCTAATCAGTAACAGTATCTAATTAGTATCAGTACATATATAATGTAAGATGAAATAGTGTAAATAATGTGAACCTAGAGCAAATTTTATGTAGATGCAGAGGTAAATATTTTATTTGGTATAATATGTATATAATATTAATAATATAAAATATAATATTTGGTATAATATTTTAGGGATTTAAAGTTGTTTATTGCAATTATTTATATGAAGGAATTTTTAATACTAACCTCGTATTCAGGAATGTATCCTTTCACACTATGATAGAAGCCAAAATAAACCATATTAAACACGCCATTTCTTGCAATTGTCGCAGTTAGACCTTTATTTAGTCCACTTGAGCCAAGGCCTTGCTCTCTGACTATCTGCCTCGTAACAGACCATGTGCTCGGCAGTTGCGCTTTAACTGACTTGTTAGATTGTAGAGTCACTTTAACCACTTCAAATGGGTTAACCAAAATTGCTTCAGTGATTCCAGCTCCTAGGCCAGCTAAGGAAAAAGTCTGTGAAGAAAAAAGAAGCACTTAGGAGAAATAACCAAGAACAATTTTTATCGTATGAATGACTCTACATGCATTTTAATCAGTAGGTACGAATTAACATAATTGCAGTGAATCTGGCTGCTATGGAAATTATATCTAAAATTTGGTTACGTCAGTAGTTATCTAATGTATTTACATATTTGCGTACTAAATAAACAACAAACAATTCTTATCTCTTATCAGACACTTGTTACCATACACAACAGATAGTCATTACTGTTTATATTAATACTGATAGGCTTTAATTCAGGCAGAAATCGTTGAAATAGTTTGTTCATAAATGATACCATAAGAAACTTACCAATGGTGTTGGTGAACTAGACCCAAACATAAATATTTTTTTGTATTGTTCAAATGTAGCAAATTTTACGGCTCGTTTAGGCGTCTCTGCAAGAATAGGAGGTAAAATTCCCTTCCAAAAGGAGGACAAACCTTCGTATTTATACATTTTTTTCATACAATCTATAATGCCATTATAGTAATGTGGGTCTGAAGTTTTTACTACACTTATTTTAGACTGTATTTGGAGTCTCGTTTTCACTAAATCCAGAGGATGCATGATGCATACTTCTACGAAACCTGCACTTCCTCCAGCACCAACCTGCATGGCGGCCTGTTTCAATACTTTTTCTATATCTGACATTTTTTATTGAATATCACAGATTTAAAGATTTTGTAATATTTTACACATTCTTATATCTACCGAAGAATGACTTGTACAGTCCTACTGACTATGTTTATGCGACTGACCAAACAGCGGAGCAACGGAGGGGCGCCAGCATATTAATATGAACTGCGCAGGCGCATCATAGACGGGCAACAAACAAAATATCATATAACCGATATCTTCCGGTTTGGTTTTTGGTCTAGTCGTTTCAGTACATCACTTCTGGGAAATTTATGAAAAAAATAAGGTGTCACTATATGACAAGCTTTCAGTGTCAGTGTCAATAATATCCACTGAGATTGAATTTCGACTAAAATGTTGATACGATGATAATTTCCGTTCCCTGTAATTTACTTATATCATATACTAAAAAAATCCTAGTAATATGTTTATTTAGTAAATCTTTTGAACTTCAGTTTATTGTGTGAGGCTTATGAAATCCTTAATTTTACGTCAATGTTGTGATAGTGCTAGATTTGCGGAAATATCTGTCATTAAGAGCTATATTCGCTCGTATAATGCCAACCAAAATGGCAGTAACAATTTGCTGTGCTGTTGTGAAAAATGATTCAATGAGTGTTTGATAGCGCTGTGTGGCTGGACAGTGAGCTGCACGCGGAAATGTGGACATAACGTGTAAAATGGGTTCGCAGACTTTGGAAATATTGCGTCAGGGAGTTTGGGCTTCACTGACTGGTGGTTGGTTTTACGATCCTCATCAGAATCTGTTTTGCAACACTCTACACCTGTATGTGTGGCTGTTCCTGCTATGTTTACCATTCTCCGTGTACCTGGTGAGTGCCTTCCTGTCTATTCAATGTAAAACAAGTTTGGATGGATTTGGTAGTTATCTGAAATCAGGTCAAGATGATTGTAAGGTATTGTTTTGATTATAAATGTTTTGAGTCATTGTGTCAATGCCCTTTAAAGGAGGCTGTGGAGAACCTTCTATGAGTAAGCATATTATGTTATATTTATGGTTATTTTATTTATATATATTAATTAAGCTTATTATATTATGACTTTCCAAATACATATGTTTTTTTGATACCTAAAAGGCAATTCTAGAGATTTAATGTAGCTAGAATCTAGTTAACATTTCTATAAATTACCAATTGTAAGTAATTAATATACAATGAAACAGGATGGACTTTGAGATTTTGATAGAAACCAATAGGTATTAGGTATCTACTGTTGACATTTATTCAAAGATCTAATTAGTCCATTTGTTTCAATATTATAAAAAATTGTTCCATCAGCTGATGTCCATTGGTAGTAATTCTCCCTTCTGTGCAGTAGGTTGTGGGTTTGATTCCCATGCAGGAGAAATGTTTATGTGATGAACATAGTTAATGTATCCTTTCACTGATATTTTTGTGATAAGTAATATGTATTATGTATATATTTACAAAAACAAGTATTCTATCAGTTACTGAGATTCCATAGTATAAGCTACGCTTAGTGTGGGGCTATACGTTGCTATGTGAAATGTTGACCAACATTTATTGATTTATTTATTTGATATTATAGAACTCTCCATAGTTGGCCCGAAAGCACAACATATGAATTACTGCTGTCAAGCAGTATGTACAGGCTCATGAGTTATTCTATCATCACGTAACAAAGTGATATTTACAGTAGGTTTGCTGTGACTTGGATCTTCCCATTCCTAAGAAGGGTATGACTTAAAAAATCCTGGTGATACTGGCAGAGCACAGTGCAAAACTTTTGACTGGCCTCACAACTCAGTTAGTAAGTTTGCCTTCTAAGCTGTAGGTCGTGGGTTCGATTCCCACCCAGGACAAACATATGTGTGATGAATATAGATGTTTTTTCTGTGTCTGGGTGTTAATATGTATTATATGCATGTATTTACAAAAAAATATGTAAATAAGTATGTATATCAGTTGTCTGGTTCCCGTGATATAAGCTATGCTTAGCTTACTTTGGGCCTAGATGGCGCTGTGTGAAATGTTATTATTATTTGTAAAATCCTTCACTGAAAAAAGTATATGTATATGATATAATATATTATATATATGAGTAAAACTGAATTAAATATTATTCAATTCCAGTACTTCCCACCAGCAAGTCTTGGCTGGATAATCTACTGTGTCTTGGTAGCGATAGTGTTCACGAGTCTGAAGCTCATTAATCATGGGCTGCACCACATGTATGACACAAAGGAGTGCATAGTAATTCAGCCGACCACAGATCCGGCCACCGGGAACGAGAATACTGCGTGAGTAACCTTCACCACCCCCTTATTTATCTATACAAGTAAATAAAATTGGAGTGTCTGTTTGTAATATTAAAATAACCGCTTTTTACTAAGTGCATATGAATGTATACATGGTACATATACCAAAACAACTTTTTTTACGATTTTTGTCTGTCTGTCTGTTTGTTCCGGCTAATCTCTGAATGGCTGGACTGATTTTGACAGGACTTTCACTGGCAGATAGCTTATGTAACAAGGAGTAACTTAGACTACTTTTCTCAGGGGTAAAATAGGGGTGTGTGATAAAACCGAATTCCACGCGGACGAAGACGCTGGCAACAGATAGTATGTATATATGCTAACACCATGCTGTTTTAAACTTCTAAAACCAGGAAGATAACTAAATACATAATAATATTCTGCTTCATGCCTAGTAATAAAAATACTGGTTGTTATATTTTTAGTAGTCAACACATTGTGGTACCCATTTATTTATAAGAGCTCTATTTACTGTTTTTCATTGGAGATAATTCACTGCTTTTATCTAAATACATGTTTTATTTTATTTTATTTTATTTTATTTTATATGTGAGTTAATTTATTCAATATACATATTTTTCCAGGGTCATTTGAAACTATTTACAGATTTTAAGTTATTAGCATAATTAACTACCATTTAATTGTTTATTGTGTAGCTGACATAATTGACAGAATCAGATCAATGCCACTTGAATAATTTATGAATCCCGCATTTGATTAATTAAAATATATCACTCTGGCAATCAATGCATAACTACATGCATGGTAGAGGTATTTTTAAATATACTCATAGATACATAATGGGGCCACAAAAGGAGCCTCTAGAGGTACACTTAAAATCCTTTCACCACACTGATCGAGAGAACCAGTGACTCGAATAGAAGGTGCCATTAATTTGGTTAGTCAAAATCTTTTTAGTTACTGTCGCAGACGCCTCAAATTTCTCTTGCCATTAAGATCATATGACTGAGGCATGGACGGATATCAACAAAGCCTAAAATAAATGCTCTAGCCATACCTTGTAGACCAAACAGTTATCATAATATTACCTTGCACTTATTATCTAGGGACACACTTATTATTAACTGGCGTGAGTGAATCTGCTATGACTTATCATGGAAGCGCAAGTAGAATGGTAGACATAAAACAAACCAATTCAATGTAATATATTGAGATGACTAATGCCAGAGTTTGACTCATTGGATTTCTGGGATTGTATACTTAAAAGGCAATTGACATACATTCTGTTGAAGGTTTTTGTTTATACAAAACATGTTCTTTAAGAGAAGTCCAGATATATGTGAAATTTTATCTATCTGAACTGAACAAGTATCTGTCTGTCTATCCCCAGCCCTGACGAAGGTGTCGAAATGCAGATGCTCCGTCTGGGTGGGCAGGCCGCCGCTGCGAGCGACAACGAGTCCGTCACCTCGCTGGAGTACCACAAGCCTAATAACAGCACCATAGGTAAATATAACTTATGTCCAACCAAAATGGGTAAATTTTGTCCATTTTGTTTCATCCCGTTTACTTTGGAATCAAGCGATCTTAAGGTCTTTTGATGAAGAAGGTCAGAGTTGTCTTCGACCTGAATAGTACGCACTTTTTTTATATCTGGAAGTACCCGATAGTGGTATCAGTTTGCGTTTAGTCGTAACTACATTACGAGCTAAATACTTTTTTTTTGTTCTATAAAAATATATCTACACACCTGTGATTTTTGATATAGTTTATCATTAGACATTAGTACATCTTAATCGACTCTGACTTGTGTCGGAAGAAATAGATGGGAAGAAGTCTCTAAAACCACAGAACACAACTTTCATATTATAAACCTTATTTTCCAGATTTAAAAGTGGATGTCCATCGGAAGAACAGCTCGGAATCGAGCATAGAAGACAGTGCCATGTCCGCGAAAAAGCCAGAAGATGCAGCCGTCTCTAAGTACGACTTATGCACCCAGTATACAGTAGAGAGCACAGACGTCGCCGATACGTCCAAATACCGTCCAACCAACAGGAGTCGGTCCAAGTCCGCTCGCCGGGAGCGTACCTCCAAGCGACGCACTCACGGCACCAGGATCGATGAGCTCATAGTCGAGGCGGCCCGGAGCCCCAGAGTAGATAACAACTTACCCGTACACATGTTAGTGGACGAAGGACCGTTCGCCAAAGTCAGCAGACGGTATCACGAGTGCCCGCATCGGCGCGGATCCAGCAATCGAGACTTTTTCAAAGAATGGCTGTACTTGGATGCGAACGAAGCCGCCGGCGAACCCTACCAGTCCAAGTTCGCCCGACAGCTGAGCTCCGACTCGAGGGACAATTCGGAACCTAGGTTGGGCCCTCCGTCGCCGAAGAAAAGGCTGGCCCACAGACGCAGATATAACAACTATCCCGACGAGAGCTGCACCAAATCGGCGACAGCTTTAGCCACCGCGCAGCCCTCGAATATCAGAAGAAACTCAAACTCGACCATGTCGACGATACAGTTGCCGTTGTTGAATTCGACGGCACAGCTCGTGTCGCACATGAGAAGACATTCAAACAACGCGGATACAGGGTTCTTCGCCAGCGTGGAGTTGGGGGAATACATGATGGTCAAAGCCGAAGCGCCGTCCGCAGAAACGGATAAGACCAAAGGCAAAAGTCCAGGAGTCAGACGCATCAAGAGCACTGCGCTCGAAGTCGGTTGCCCACCCCCGAGTGTATCTAATTTATGCCCCCATCCCAACAGCGCCGAGACGATAGGCGGCCAAATGCTTAAAAACCCGAAGAGCGCCGTCATACCACCTCCTAGTAAAAGCCTGACACGAGGACCGCATTTAAATCTGTACCCTAAGAACGAATCGGGCGAAGGATGTAGCTATCCTTATCTCACTTACGGGTCGGAGATAGTGTACCCTATAGCTGAAATTTCGGACGAAATGCAAACTTCGCAGAAGGAAACCGACTTGGACTCTAGTGGAGAAAGCTACAGCGATTATGACGATGAGAAGCAGTTCAGAGGGTTCGATTGGGACGCTGAGCAGTCACCCGCTTTACGTTCTAGTGAGTCCGACTACGAAAACAATGGCTCCAGATCGCCTCTACTCGATCGTCCTACAGAAGTCCGGATCATTCGAACGAATACTAGAGAATTTAGGGTCCAGCACTACGAACGCCGTCCCAACCCGCGGTTTAATCCCAACCATAATGCCCACGAGAAAAGTAAAGCTGTGAGACTGAAAAAGACATCAAAACCCGAGCAGTGTGACGTGAAACGCGAGCGCCACACCGCGACGTGTGACTGCAAAAACAACACTAGCACATTAGTAGCAGATTACTTCGACAAAGCGAGCGCAAGCTCCAAAGATTTACTTATAGAAAAGTCTAGTTTAGAATCCAATGAAAACCCAGATAGCGAAAAGAAGAGTGACGAAAATAAAGTAGTTGAGAAAAAACTGTGGGACCACGATATTTCCAATACTTCTAGCAGTAGTAGTGACACAAACCATGAAAAACCAGCACAGGAAGAGAGCAAAGCTGAGAATGAAAAAATTGCTGGACCAGATGTAGAAGAGACGCCTGCTGACACTGACACTAAAAGTGCCGATGAGAAAAGTTGTTACAGTCTTGAATGGCTTTTCGAAGAACCGCAGTCATCCAGCGGTAAAGAAGATGAGGCGTGTGCCTTACCAGAAGAAGTATGTCAAAAACTTGCCAACGCCCTGGGCGAATCTTCTACCAATGTTCCAAAAAACTTGGGAGCCATACCAAAGCAAATAAAAAACTTAGCGCGTTCGCGAGCTTCATCGCAAAAGGAGAACAAGAAGAGAGATTCTAAGAAGGAGAAAGACGAGAACCAAATGGAGGAGAGAATTCTCATGGATGCAGTTGAAGCTCAGGCTGCTTTGGTACAAGGCTTAGAATGCTTATTTGCCGCGACGAACGCGAATACGGTGGTGATGCCTTCCAACCGAAACGAGGAAAGGCGAGGCAGTCACCGCCAGAGTCTACGAGGCGAACGGGAAAACATGCACAAAGCCAGGAAACGTTCCATCGAAGAAGTGGCACAGACCTCCACCAACACATTACTCCCGACCTCAATGCCTTTACTGGCAGCGTTTCTAAATTCTCGTGTAGATTTTGGCCCCTGCTGCGTTCCTCAAATCGCTCAAGAGAATGCGTCCCCTGAACCGCCGCAGACTTCCGAAGAGACACCACAACTCAGGCCTCTGATGGACAGGAATCACAGAAACAGAGTTAGAAAAATAAAGCGTTCGACCCGACAACGTAATAATCCTTCATCGCAAAACAACGCCGAGAAGAAAGAAAAACATCTAAATAACGAAAACGAGCAAAACAACTCTGCCAGAGCGCACTTTGCGACGTCTTTTGAGGACACCACGGACGGAGCCATTCACTGTTTTATGGATGAATATGGAAACTGGATGTCTTACACGTTCGACAAAAACAGCTCGGGCCGGATCCAAGCGCAGCCTATCCCGTTACCGGACAAAGAAGACGGCATGCGGATAAACAGAGTGAAACCCATAGACAACAGTAACCCCGATAACTCCCAAGAAACAGCCGGCGAAGGCAGCTGTGGCTCTCTAGAATCCGAAGCGGGGAACAGCGAAAACGTAGCCAAAACGAAACGTGGAGATAGTTTAGATCAAAGTTCCTCAAACCAAGGCAGCAACAACCCACTTATATCGAGTAACTCGAATGTTGCGTCCATCATACCGATCACGACTAACAACAACTCGAACAAAAGGTTCTACGTTTTCGACGGAGGGACCGGGATCCACGCGGATCAGCCTAGATCTCCTGTAGCGTACGTGACTGATAGTTTACTGGAGCAGATTGAGGCTGAGAGACAGTCCCGAATGGGGCTACCCAGTATGCATATCAACTTTTTGATGAGTCAACAAAGAGCGCAACAACAGGCACAGCAAGCGGAAAACACTTCAAATAACGTGCCGAGTCTGATGCCGTCGATAGGGGAAGAGAGCGTCGAAATCAACATCAGGAGTAAATTCTCCAAGCTAATGGACGAAATCGAAAAGGCTAATCAGCCTAAACCAAAGAGTTACTATAGCGTTAAATGGTGCAAAGGACTGTTCGAAATGAGGGTGATGATGGATCGTTTACAACTCATGGCATTGTTTGACAGGAATCTCACGTATACGGAAACCTTCACTACCATAATTCTAGCTATAATGGTTGCTATCTTGGGATCAATGGTTTTAAACCTCGGTTTCTACAGAGACGTGTACGCGTTTTGGTTTTGTTTCATCATGGCCGGCAGCCAGTATTCGCTGCTGAAAAGCGTACAACCAGATTCCGCGTCACCGGTTCACGGGTTCAACAAAATGGTCGTATTTTCTCGGCCGGTATACTTTTGTATATGCACAGCGTTGCTTTACGGAGTGCACAGTTACTTGGAGCAGACGGCTCCTGAAGAAATCCACTCGAGAGGCAAACGAAGCTACGACGACACGAAACCTTTGACCATCTATGGATTCCAAATGAACGAGCGAGATTTTTTATTCATTATCCAAGAAATACTGACAAAGTTCTTATTGTTTTTTCCGATGGCGTTCAGTCTGGGTCTTTTCCCGCAAGTGAATACCTTTCTAATGTATTTTTTGGAACAGATCGATATGCACGTTTTCGGAGGAAACGCAACGAGCAGTTTGAGTGCGGCAGTTTATTGTGTCGTCCGATCGGTGGCCGCCATCGGTGTGTTGTATGGATTCGCGTACAGCGGTTTGGTTGAAGGGAAGAAATCTCAACACCAGAAACATAACATTCTATTCTCTATCTTCTGCGGTCTTCTTGTCCCAATAGCGTATCACTTGAGCAGGTCTGCAAGCGATTACTCTTTGATATGGAATCTTATAAAAAAGCATCTGCTACCGCCTGAACTTTACGCGCTCCACACTCCTGAATGCAATCCAGAGCTTGAGAAGACTGATCCCAGTGCTTTAACCGACGAGAAGAAGCAGCATTCGGAAAGCAACATATCTAAACAGAACTCAATCGGGAGTTCAGCCTCCAAAATCAACTTCAGTTCCGAAACGAACATAGCTAAGACTCAAAAGCGCTCTCAGACTTCAAGCGTTAGCTCTCTAAAAATGGATCCGAGAGGTGGAGATACCATGAACTCTACAACATCGCTCAGGGCGGAAACGACGACAGAGATGGAGGATAAGAGCAAGGACTCAAAAGATGCCACTAAACAGGAGGCGACAGAAACCACTGACGAGGATATGGAGGATCCTTTACCAAAGAAGTTACAAGCGACGGTGAATGCCAGATTGAAGAATGACGTCATCGTTTGCACGTTTCTGGCTCTCTCCGTGTTTGGGCTGCATTGTACTACTGTGTTCACCACGCTTCGGCCGCAGCTGAATACGGTAAGTGGATTTTCTTTATTTACATGAAATGCCAAATATATCTCAGTTAGACGACTGATCGTGTAATATTTTGTGGTCCACCAGGTGCTGTGGATAATAGCCGGTACCCTGGGCTGGGTGCTGCACTACCTGGCGCCGCAGCTGCGCAAGCAGCAGCCGTGGCTGTGCCTCGCGGGGCCGGTGCTGCGCGCGCACGAGCACGCCATGTTTGAGGTCACTGAGCCGCAGAAGACTATACTGGTTGAAAAGGTACCTACATATTATATGCTTCTGGCGACCCAAGTGTAATGAGGAGTGCGCTTACCCAAGGCGTTATTATGTTTTCAGATATTCGTATACCTGTGCTTGTTGGAACGAAACGTGGTATACCCGGCCGTGGTGATAGCGGCCACTTCGCAAGACGCGCCGGCCATCGCGGCCAAGTACGGGGACGCTCTCGGCGCACTTATAATTTGCGTTTGCGCGTTGAAGTGTGAGTCCTCACTAAATATATTTACTGTTAACAACAGCTATTTCTGAACAAGTTGTTCCAAACAACGGTTTTCTACGTCAAAACCAAAGATTTGTACTTAATCGGTTTCCAGCACTAGTTTGAAACATATTAGCAATATAAAACCACTCACACACAATTTAAGAGAATTAAAATCTGGAAAAACAGTGCCATTTAACGGATTATCTGTTCGTTCTATAACTTAACTCCAATAAACACACTATTTTCCAAAAATAAAGCTGAACATTATCATTAGGCTAGTAATTGTTTATGAGTTTCTAAAATGTAACTTATATATATGTTCCAGGTCTTAGACACGCCTACTCCGAGCCAGATTCCCAGTACCTCATCTTGGTATTTGCAGTCCTGCTCTTCCAAAGAGATCTGAGCTGTCAAAGGATATCCGAAACGTTTCTAGTGGACTACTTTATCACTGCCATTATATTCAGCAAAGTCTACGAATTTCTGTTAAAGGTGAGTTTGTATGACCAATTTGGAATTCGTAAAATCATTACTTTCAATCGCTTGTATCCTATGAATTATCTTGGATTACCTCAAGGGTCCACGTTTTGTCTCATTCTATTCATACTAGTTGTATGACAGTTGTATTAATAAGTAATGTTGCTCTTCGGATAATCTTGGAACATTTACTGGTAGATTCGGTCAAACCAAACAAATCTATTTTGACAACATTTCTGTTCCTCCATGACACTCCTGGTATTTTCCTACGCCGCTTCCCTGCCTTGCTGACAAACTTACTATCAACTTAGTAATGGAGCAGCCGACATAAAAATTGTCTGTTACCTACATTTATTGATTTCTGTTTCTAGATTCAGTTCGTAGTGACTTACATAGCGCCATGGCAGATCACGTGGGGTAGTGCATTCCATGCGTTTGCGCAGCCCTTCTCTGTGCCGCACTCCGCCATGTTGTTCCTGCAAGCTGCTGTCTCCGCTCTCATATCGTCGCCTCTCACTCCTGCCTTAGGTATGTATAGCTGTTGTCGACGTTGGCAACTCTGAAGTTACCTTTTACTGGCCGGACAATATTGTCTCTTTCCATATCACCTGCATGGTTAGAGACAAAATCTTTTGCAGCCAGTTGCATAACTGCCATGATTTATCGCCAGTACAGTATTATCTGTGGTATCGTAAAATCTTTAACCTATACTATGTGGTTACACAGTATAACAACCGATGTGACTTGGGTCCTCCCCTACTAGGTAGGACAATACCCAAGTCGTATCTTATGCGCTCGTAACTCTGAGACGTGTAGGTGGAATATGCCTGTAACTTCACTGGCAATCACACTTCAAACCGGAACACAGTTACTAAACACACTGCTAGGCGGCAGAAATGGGCATGGTGGCAGTACCTCCCTGGACGAACTTGGCGTGAGTTCTACTGTTCTTGAAATTGCTACTTCATGTGTTTTTTTGCACAAAATAAAAGTTTTAGAGATTTGTCGCCTAAGAGATGTCTAATCACGTGAGTAGTTGCGTTAGTTTTTCATGAGGTCTAAAAGTTATTTCATTTGCAGGCAGTGCGATATTCATGACGTCATACGTGCGTCCGGTCAAGTTCTGGGAGCGAGATTACAACACGAAGAGGGTGGACCAGAGCAATACCAGGTTGTCCTCCCAGCTGGAGAGAAATCTAGGAGCTGGTAAGCGTCTTATAAATATACTTGTGAACCATTCAAGTAGTATATTATTTTTATAAGTAAACAAATAAATAATATGGGTGGACATTTCACACAGTGCCATCTGGCCCCAAAGTAAGCTAAGCATAGCTTGTATCATGGTAACCAGACAGCAGTATTTTTTTGTTGTAAATACTTACATATAATACAACACCCAGACTCAGAACATACATCTATGTATGTCACACAAATGGTTGGGAATCGAACGCTCGACCTACAGCGCAGAAAGCAGTATTACTACCAACTGAGCTATGAAGCCAGTCAATGTATATCAAATGATATTTCTACGCGGATATATTTTTATGTTGGTTTGGTGATAGAACGTACTTATGGCACACCTGATGTTAATATTCCTCTTATGGTGTCTAGTGGTCACTATCGCTCCATGCTGAAATATGCGTAGTGCGACTGAGACGGATATAAGACGGAAATCAAATAAAATTGTCTAAAAATGTACTGCGGAATAGTTAAACAGATGTCTGTATTACCAGTTTCTTAAAGTATACGTCTTCTTGCGTGAAAAACAACATGATCAAATGCTTTATTTTGAAGTTGAATTATCGAAGTTACAAAAACTGATCCAAGTTTGGAAAATTGAAATTCTTCGGACGAACTTGATTTACTTTTGTTGGTTGGCTTTTGCAAAGAAAAGAAAAGAAATAAAAGAAAATAATTTATTTTCAACAAATTGTATACACAACACCGATTACATAGGTACTTATATAACTAGGAGAAATTAAAAAAACACAAAAGAACAAATGTACAACAAGGAGAAATTAAACAAAAAAAAAGAACAAATGCCTACGCGGATCGCTGCCGTGTACACTGCTTGCGAAAAAAGCTCAGTGCTCAGCATGTGCTGAGGACCCAAGATCCCCAGCGCTGATTTTCAGTACAGGCTTTAGTGAAATCACGGAAATTGAAGAGATCTAAGAGAAAAGACAATGGATAAATTTATAAGTTAAATAAGACATAAAAACATAGTAAATAAAATAAAATATTAAAAATAAAGTGTTTAAAACTAAAACGAAAAAACTAAAATGAATACAGTCTAGTGCAATTTTTGGAAACCTGTTTGTTTGCAGACGACAACAATCTGAACTCCATATTCTACGAGCACCTAACCCGTTCACTGCAGCATTACCTCTGCGGAGATTTGATGATGGGCAGGTGGGGTGCTGTTCAACAGGGTGATTGTTTCGGTAAATAACTATGTTTTAATTCAAAGTCAAAAACTTTATTTTCATAGAATTCATAAGGGCTTGGAAACATCAATAATATTCAAAACATAACAATTAATAATCTAGAAAGCTTGGCTATATACAATCACAAAAAAAAATGATTCTTTGTTTACAGTGTTGGCATCTGACTACCTGAACTGTTTGGTCCACATCGTAGAGGTGGGAAACGGACTGGTATCCTTCCAGCTTCGCGGCTTGGAGTTCCGCGGCACTTACTGCCAGCAGCGGGAGGTCGAGGCGATATCTGAAGGGCCGGAAGAAAGCAGCGGTGAGTGCACCTGGGGTCAGGGTTCCCTTGACGTGGCCAGGACTGTAGTTGGCCGAAGTGCGTTTGCTGAGGTCGGTTCTTTTTAGTTCCCCTATTCAAACTCTATACTTCGTCAGTTATCTTCCATCCATCCTCCTCATGTCAAAACCGTCTCAACAGTTAGTTGATATATTCCCTGTCACAGTATAACATTCCCTTATCACACTGTTTCATACTCTATCCTGCAGACTGTCTGTTTGTTCCGGCTAATCTCTGAAATGGCTGAACCTATTTTGACGGGACTTTCACTGGCAGATAGCTGATGTAACAAGGAGTAACTTAGGGTACTTTTCCGAGGGGGTAAAATAGGGGTGTGTGATAAAACCGAATTCGACGCGGATGAAGTCGCGGGCATCAGCTAGTTAGAAATAATCTAATATCAGTAAAACAGATAAATTTGAACTGAAATATTTATAAAAAACTTATTATATTGATGAAAATATGATAATGAGACACGACGTATGATTGATTAAATAAATAAATTAAATTCGCTGCTTATGATAGCTGGCGTACTGCTTAAAATGACACAAATTAATTACGACGTACTTGCTCATACAGCCTATATTGCTAAGTACCAGTTAAAAGCCGCTAATCACCTAACGGTGTGCTCCGGCAGTTTTTTTTTTAATATGTTATACAGTTACCTAACGATCCGACGGCCCACCTGATGTTAAGTGGTAAACTCGGCCGATAACAACCGATGCGACTTGGGTCCTCCCCTACTAGGTACAACAAGACCCAAGTCGCATCGTATGCGCCCGTAACTCCGAGACGTCAAGGTGGAATGTCTCATGTGCCTGTAATTTCACCGGCAACCACACGTTTCAAACCGGAACACAGTAACGCGAACGCCTTACTGCTTGGCGGCAGAAATGGGCATGATGGCGGTACTTCCCCGGACGAACTTAATAGTCTCGCTAGCCAGTAGGAAATCCAAACGGGGCGGGACCGCCACCGCTATATGATCGACGAAGTGGTGATAATTGTGCGCGTGTGTGTCAGAGGGCGTGTGCGCGGGCGGTGGATTGTGGTGCGGATGGTGGGCTGGGCGCGTGCTCGCGCCGGGCGCCGCGTGGGCTTTGCGCTGGCTCGCGTGGCAGCTTACCTCCACCCGCTACGTCCTCGAGGGGTACAGCGTCACCGACAACAGCGCGCTCTCCATGCTGCAGGCCTTCGACTTCCGGAAGGTGCTGCTCACATACTATGTCAAGGTGAGCGCTTCACATAAATAGTCACCTATAGGGGACACGCGCTGGTCAGCTCGAGTGACGTAACTACGCAGGAGATACGCAGCAGACGGCCGGCCTAGTGTTAAGTGGTAACCTAAGCCCAGAAGAGACCAATACGACTTTACTCCTTACTTTGGTACAACGTGAACAAATCATCGATTATAGTTATTATTATTATTATTGTAATCATTCAATTATAGTCCAATTTATCGTGTAGTAGTTCGTAAGGTGAATAAAAATCTTTTCTCCTTCGTCGTATGGGCCCTTCATTGAAACGTGAGTGTGGATTTTCTCAAATGGCTGTATTACACCCGAAACTATACTTTTGAAACTGGAACACAGTAAATCGAATGCATTATTGCTGATTACATCAGCTTCAGCAGATACATCCTATATATAACACAAAAGTTTGGACACATGGACGTCGTAGGTTTAGGTCGCTTACGGAACCAAAAAACAACTGGATTCATTTATTTCAAATTCACTTGCGTAATTCCACAGAGTATAATCTATTACACGATCCAGTCGAGCAAGCTGGAGGAATGGTTGGCCTCCCCTGTGCTGGCCGAAGCGCTGAAGCCGATGAACGAACGCAGCTTTGTCGATCTGGACCCCATATTCAATGTCAACTTGGATGAAGACTATGACTTCCGAGCTTCAGGAATTACCAGGTAAATAGATACGGATAAGACCACGATACTTAAGTTTAAAACAGTAAAACGAAATTTGATGTTATTTATTGTGATGCGAAAACAACATATATTGTAAACTTTGTTTGACCGTGTATTTCCAGGAGTAGATTCTGCGCGGTGTACCAAGAGTGGATAGTGCACTGCAGCGTGCGCCGCGGCGCCGGGTGGCGCAGGCGCGCGGGGAAGGACTCCGCGCTGGCCTCGCTGTGCTTCGCTCTCAGCCTCGTGGGGCGCAGGGCTCTGGCGGCCGCCCAGCACTTGTCCGCTTCCAGGTACCTCATCTGCACCTCACAACAGTGGATAGTGCATTGCACCGTGCGCAAATAACTAAAAGTTGGTAATTGATAGTTGGCGATTTCTAAAGTCCTTAGCAGATTGGTAAACTTTTGGTTTCAGTGTGGAGTTCTTCCTGTACGGTCTACACTCGCTGTTCAAAGGCGACTTTCGAATCACGTGCGCGCGCGACGAGTGGGTGTTCACGGACATGTCGCTGTTGCACGCCGTGCTAGCGCCCGCCGTGCGGATGGCGCTCAAGCTGCATCAGGTGCGTCTATGCTAACCTTTAGTATTGTTATGTGAGGAGGGTGCACGAAAGTGAGCCTCTTTGAGGCGCACTTTAACAACACAGTGTTGGTTCACCGGTGACGGTAACCTTTGCAAAGAAGCCAGATACTAGCAACAGTTCTTGACGAAGCCATTGTGGATGATTGAGAAGGTGTTCTGATTGTGAGTTCGGTTCCAGGACCACTTCATGTTCCCGGAGGAGTATTGCAGCAGCACGGCGCTGCACGCCGCGATCACGTCCCACTCGCAGCGGCTGGTGATCTGCCACGAGGCAGCGCCTGCCTGGCGGCATAACGTGCTGCGCGGCGCGCCGCATCTGCTCGCGCTCAGGTACTTCATTCATCATAAATAAATGACTAAAAGTCAAGAAACTGAGGAAATAAGATGTTCATTTGTTCACGATGTTTCCCTCGCCCGCGCCGGTCGCTCAAGTTCACTGTAGGATTCGAACTACCGAGCTACAGATCGGAAGCCTGCGGCACTACCAACTGAGCCTTCATCGATACATAATAATATACATATATCATGTTTTATTTGAATAAATTTATTATATATATAGTCTTTTTTCCTTATATCATTCCAGGCACGTAATGGACGAAGGAAACGACGACTATAAGATAATAATGCTGAACAAACGGCACTTAGGGTTCCGCGTGATAAAGTTGAACCGCGAGTGTGTACGGGGCCTCTGGGCTGGACAACAACAGGAGCTCGTGTATCTTCGGAACAGGAACCCCGAGAGAGGATCTATACAGAACGCTAAACAGGTAATATATTGGCATCGACACTATAAATAATGACCGGCCTCACAGCTCAGTTGGTCATCTCTGCTTTCCGCGCCGTGGATTTGATTCCCGCTCAGAATAGATAACTTTGTAATGAAGACAGTTTGTCCTGTGTCTGGGTAATATTAGTATTGTATACATTTATATAAGTGTGTTTCACAAGTATTCTGGATCCCATAGTATAGTTTGGGCTAGATGGCGCTGTGATAATTTTATGTATGTTATTATATAGCCAAAAAGAGTTAAATAGTAGACGAAATATGTTAGCTCAGAAAAATAAGCAGTTTTAGTTTTTTTTTTCTTTTCTTTCACAAAAGGGAAAAATTCTTGAATAATACTGACTCGTCAATACCTGATTCCCATAGTACATTTTAGGCTTAGTTTGAGCTAGATGGCGCTGTATGATAATTTATGTATTTATTACACGGTTATTATACGGCTGAAAAGGGGTTACAAAGTAGAAAAAAATATGTTAGCTCAGAATTATAAGCACTTCTAGTTTTCCCCTTTCACATAAGAGTTCAATTTTTTTTACTCAAACTGTATCTTGAAGAAATTTCAAATTCACGCACATTAAGAAGATGTTACGCGAATTTGTGCTGAACTACTATTCAATAATAATATATTACTATCGGCAGGCGCTTCGAAATATAATCAATTCGTCGTGCGATCAACCAATCGGGTACCCGATCTACGTGTCGCCGCTGACGACGTCGTACGCGGACACGTCGCCGCCGCTGTGCGACCTGCTCGGCTCAGCGGTCACTGTCACCCTCATACGAGACAAGCTCGCCTCGCTCTGGAGGCGGTCAGTACGCTACGAATGTTGTTTATTTATTTTACTTTATTTTTATGACTCCAGCTCAGTTGGTTAGCTCAGCTCGTTCCAACTACCGAATCACATTAAAAAAAAACTGTTTTGTCATCAGCTTAGGACGCAGTGCTCAACACTCAATAGTTTAGCTTTCATATGGTGTATTTCCGTGGATGCCACTAAGTCAACGTTGTGCTTTTAGTATTCGGCGTCGGTGCGGCGAGGGCTGCTCGAGCGGGGGCGCCGCGGGGGCGGGGGCGGGGGTGGGTGCGGGGGCGGGTGACGCGGAGGCGGGGGGCGCCGCCAGGACGCAGACGCCGCGCCACAACCTGCATTTGTCGCGCAGCTCACTGGGTAAGACACTGCTACTATAGTAACTAGTACCCACTTTTATATTTATTTTTCTCGTGCTGATTATGTTAATTTGCTGTTTTCTTGTATTATAACAAAATGTTTATAGCTTAAGACACTAATAATTAAATTATTAAAACACGTAAGGAAGAGCGAGACCTAATAAAAGTATTTCATACTTAAAGGATGGTTTCAAAACTGTTGTTATTTTTAAATATTAATTTTAAGAAAATAAACATTTTGTATTTAGTATACTAGGGCGTGCAGTATCGATCCTTTTTCGGGAATTCCATGTCATTTCGATACTACCATTATCAAATTCACATCAAAAATGTTTTGTGAGACCGATTTGTCACTTTGCCAGTGACATTTGATGTAATCTTTTTGTTAAACACAGCCGGCACGCGAGGCAGCCTGGCGAGCGGCGGGAAACCGACGTCTGCCACCCTCGCGTCTCTCGCCGGCCTGCTGCGGGAACATTCACACGAACGGAACCCGGACGAACAGAGTGAGGGCATTGCCATCCTACTAATATTATAAACGTGAAACTTTATATGTATGGATGTTTGTTACTCTTTCGCGCTCAAACGGCTGAATGGATTTGGATGAAATTTGGTGCCAAGATAGCTTATATCCTGGATTAACACATAGGATACTTTGATCCCGGAGAAGTGCAATGTTCCCGTGGGATTCCTTGTTCACCGTGGATAACACCGCGGGGCGCAGCTAGTTTACTATATTTCTGGACTCTACATATTATATTAGGACAGCTTAGCTGGCGCTGAGAAGTTCACATCGTCCGTTTTCGAAGCATCTTATTTACAGCACCAACGCTTGCCCGTTTTCTATTTGAGTCACTGGTTCTCTCGAACCAATTTGGTGAAAGGATTTGTAGTGCGCCTCAAAGAGGCTCCTTTCGTGCGCTCGACACGTGTCTTCGAATTTTTAGTTCTAGGACATGTCGGTTTCCTCACGATGTTTTTTTCACCGTTTTGAGAACGTGGTATAGCGCACATAAATCTTTCAATCTCAAAACTCATATAGCTTGTCTGTAATAACAGTAAAACAGTTATGTTGTTCCCGTGTTGATCTATGGGAAAATTCAATTCGATTAACATCGCTCTAAATACCTTGAGAATCTTAAGATAAAAACTTCTCAAAACCCAAAATGTTACCGGCACAAGTATTGGAACCGGATTATAGTAATGTGAGTGCAACACATATTGAAGGATGAAATCTTAGTTAACGACTATCATTACAGGACTTACCTAATGCAAGTGTTATCAACATGTCAATTACAAAACCTTAATAAAAAATAAATCAATATTGGTGGAAATATCACACAGTGTCATCTGGCTCCAAAGTAAGCTAAGCATAGCATGTATTATGGGAACCAGACGACTGATACTTGTATCCGTTTTTTTTAATACTTACATATTATTAGATATTATTATATTTTAAGAGCAGTAGAACTCTCGCCAAGTTCGTCCGGGGAAGTACTGCCACCATGCCCTTTTCTGCCGCCAAGCAGTAACGCATTCGCGTTACTGTGTTCCGGTTTGAAAGGTGTGGTTGCCGGTGAAATTACAGGCACACGAGACATTCCACCTACACGTCTCAGAATTACGGGCGCATACGTCCTCCCCTACTAGGTACGGCAAGACCCAAGTCGCAAGACTTGGGTCTTGCCGTACCTAGTAGGGGAGGACTCAAGCCGCATCGCTTGTTATGGGCTGAGGTTACCACTTAACATCAGGTGGGCCGTCAGCTCGTTCTGTAACTGTATTACATTAAAAAAAAACCATATTAACACCCAGACACAGAACAAACATCTATGTCCGTCACACAAATGTTTGTCCTGGGTGGGAATTGAACCTACGACCTACGCAGAAGTCAGGGTTACTACCACCTGAGCTGGGAGGCTTATCAATATTGTCGGTGAATACATCAGTTGGCTTGTTTCAGTCCCGGCGTCGGCGTATGGCGGCATGGTGTTCCAGACCGAGGCGCAGATCCGCCAGAGAACGGAGGAGAAGGAGAGGGAGCGAGCCGCCGCGGGGGCGGGGGCGGGAGCGGGGGCGGGTGGCGGCGCGCGCAGGGAGCGACACATGCGCGCGCGCACCGCCGGGAAGGAACCCGCTAGACAGGTATTTAATAATAAATAAACACTATTTTCAGGGCTGACACGTGTACCCTGTAATGGAGAGCTGAACTAAAAACTAGAAAGAAAAGAAAGAATCATATTTTTATTTGCTTTACGAACTACACAATGAATTAAACTACATATGATACATATAGAAATATACATGTTTTGTTAGTTTGGCTTTATTTAGCTATATTTATAGTAAGTTTGGCTTTTCTAGTATGGAACTAAAACCGCTGTAACGGAGGTGGGTGTTGATGCCTGCGACACAGTTTTATTACTTCTGCAGACATCATCGTTTCTCAACTATCATAATCCACTGTTTTGTTCCTCTAAAAAAATATTTTGATTTTATTTTGATTTTGATACAAATATACAAGTGGCATTCTGCGTCATTTAAAATATTGTGCGTAGCAGAGCTCAAGCCAAACATGGGTTTCGCTCAGCATTCTGCAGGACACACACTAACTAAACGTTGCAGTCATCGAGTGTGGCCTGGCAACATAATTGATTAAAATACATTAGTATATAGATATCAATCTTTTCTTTTGGCATTAACAATGATTAATTTTTTTTATTTATTTAATACATTTACGGAACGAGCCGACGGCCCACCTGGTGTTAAGTGGTAACCTCGGCCCATAACAGCCGATGCGACTTGGGCCCTCCCATACTAGGTATGACAAGACCCAAGTCACATCGTATGCGCCCGTAAATGTGAGACGTGAAGGTGGAATGTCTCATGTGCCTGTAATTTAATTATTTTTTTTTAATATCCGAAGGTCAAAAATTAACTGCTTTCATATTATAATAACAGAATGAAATACATCATTTTAGGATCACTAATGGAAATGCTTGATATCGCTAATATACCAATATTTCGTCTGTTTTTATTCTAACGTTAAAACCAATGACTTTTGATCGTCTGATATGTATCCAAAAATAATACATTGGCTATTGTTTTTCGCTCGGCTTTATATAATATACTGTACTAATAATGTCGTGTCGGCAGAGTGGGTCGCGGGTTCGACTCCGGCGGGAGCGCGCCGCGGCCTCGTTCCGGCTGATCGCGGCGGACGCGTGCGCGCGACACGATCACGTACCGCACACGCACGCCGCCGCGACGCAACACGAGGCTGACGACGCGCACGTACGTACCGATACCTGTGAAGCCCATTAGTAATAACATATATATTGGCGGACATTTCACACAGCGCCATCTAGACCCAAAGTAAGCTGAGCACAGCTTGTATTATTTTTTATTATTTTAGTTACGGAACGAGCCGACGGCCCACCCGGTAACCTCTACCCATAACAACCGATGCCACTTAGGTCCTCGCCTATTAGGTACGACAAGACCCAAGTCGCATCGTATTCGCCCTTAACTGTGAGACGTGTAGGTAGAATGTCTCATGTGCTTGTAATATCACCAGCAAACCACACCTTTCAAACCGGAACACAGTAACGCGAATGCTTTACTGCTTGGCGGCAGAAATGGGCATGGTGGCAATACTTTCCCGGACGAACTTGGGAATAATATCATTGGAACCCGACAGCTGTATAATATTTATTAATTTTTTGGAATCGTACCCTCGAACCACGGCATTCAAGGCAGGGCTACTACCAACTGAGCAGTGAGGCCATTCACTATCAGTATCAATATCTTCGAGCTGTTTTTTATGAGTGGTCGTAAAGCAAGGCGATGCCGCAGTTTTTAGTGTTTTCTGTTAATGGATGCCGATAAATGTCAATTGGCCCTTTTCGGTACGCTTCGAAATATCAAACAGAAATCCTAACACTTATTAGCAATTGCTGGACATTTTTTTTTTCGTGCCCTACCTAATTTTTATTAATAATGTTTTAACGCGGTGAAAGCCCTTCTTTGGGGGTTTCTTCTCTGTTCTCCCCATGGAGGGTTAGATAGGGATTGAACAGGCAACAAACTTAGCGATAAGTTCGCGTGGTGACCTTATGTTTTAAATATTGACGTTTCCAAGCCATTTCTTTACGAATTCTATGGAAATTAAGTTTTTGACTTTGACTTTGGTGAATGTAACTAAGGAGCGGATAACGCTGTCGCAGGCGTGTGCGAGCGGGGGCGGCGGCGCGTGGGAGTGCGGGTGGCGGGAGCGGCCGCGGCGCACCGCTAGTGCAAAGGTAAACATACTACTCGATTTACATATACGATCATTCGCGGTACGTAGAATAAGACAGCTAACGGATGAAGTTACTGCTAGGTTGGTTTATTTTAGTTATTTTCATAGTGTTATGACATACGGTATTCTACTTTGGGGGAAAGCAGCAGATATCCAAGCCATATTTGTTTTACAAAGGAGAGCAATTATAAAAAATACGTGCAATTTATAAAATGAAGTCAAGGGACTCTCTGAATGAAAAAATACAAAGAAATAAATGTCCTTACAGTGTCATCACAGTATATATATGAAAATTTATTATATGATCATAAAAACATATCTAGTTTTGAGAAAAAAAGTGATCTTCTAATTAGGAACACTAGAAATAAAAATAAATTAAACATTCCAAGATTCCGATTGCAAAAATTCAACGGGTCTTTTATGGGAAATTGTGTACACTATTATAATAAACTTCCTGAACAGGCAACGAAGCTTCTGACTCAAAAATTCAAGTCATATATAAAGTAGAGTCTAGTAATTAAAGCTTATTATTACACTGCAAATGATTATATAAATGATAAATCCCCATGGTCTGATGTCGCTCTGCTCTACGACATACAAAACATTGTAATAATATTATTTCAGTATTTTATGTACGCGTAAATGTAACTTAGATCTAGAAGTACACAGACAGGGATCGCGCTTGCGAAAAAAAAGGAAGCCCTCCGTTAGAGGTGTCTTGTCTGTTCTGTACGCGGGGCCTAATGTTTTGAATATTATTGACGTTTCCAAACCATTTCTTTTATCAATTCTATGGAAAAAAGTTTGTGACTTTGATTTATGACTTAATTATAAGATCTATTAATATATCTCATTGTAACAAGTTCTGTTCGGTCCAGGTGTCGATGTATAGCGGCGGCGGGTCCGAGTCCTCGCTTGAGGACATGGCGCAGGGAGTAGACGTTTCTCTGCCGGACTGCCGGATCATAGCCAACCGAGCCGCCAATCATGAGCCTCTACACCCCAGGTAACCTATACTATATATGATATGACATTGACTCTGATCCTCTTAATATCTACCGTGTTTCAAGTTCCACGCAATATCTTGACTGGCCTAATAGCTCAGTTGGTAGTAACGCTCCCTTCTGCGCTGTTGTTTGTGGGTTCGATTTCCACCTAGGACAAATATTTGTGTGACGGAGATAGTTGTTTGTTCTGTGTCTGGGTGTAAATATGTATTATATGTATGTATTTTCAAATAAGTATATAAGTATTATATCAGTTGTCTGTTTCCCATGATACAAGCTATGCTTAGTTTATTTTGGGGCTAGATGGCGCTGCGTGAAATGTCCACCAATATTATTATTAATTCTCAGTGATATAAAAATATATATATAGGATATCAAGTTGTGTGTCAAATCAATATCAAAGTGGCTTATGCCACTTTGCATGTTCCGGAGATATTCCACTCAGTTATTATACTCAGTGATTCTATTCATACATCTATCATTCTTCCCACAGTACAATCGCCATCATAACAACTTTTATTCGCAATAATAATATAATAATAACATTGGTGGAAAACTCATCACAGCGCCATCTAGCCCCAAACTAAGCTTACCTACTATGGAAACGAGACAGCTGATAAAATACACATACTTTTTTTATAAATAATAATTGGCCTATCCTGAGTGTATATATAGTGGTATGAGTACGTTGTTACAGATACTACATGAGCGAAGGCACCTCAAAAGATCTGTCCAAGCTGAGCAAAGAAATCCGCCACGAGCGCGAGAGTTACCGCGAGCTGACCGGCCGCTACATCGAGAAGCAGCCCGAGTGCGTCCCCATCAAGGAGACTCACTACTCGGACCTCTCTCACAAGGTATCTACTGCGGAGCGTACCCCACCACTTACCAATCGAACGTCATTATAGCTCGCCGTGTTCAAAATCATACCTTATACTGATCGCGATGGAGTTGACACCCGCCTTATTTTCGTATTCAAGCTGAATAATAAATAAATAAATATTGGTGGACACAGCGCCATCTAGCCCTAAAGTAAGCTAAGTAAATAGCTTGTATCATAGTAACCAGACAACTGACATAATACTTTTTTGTAAATACATTTGCATCAATACTCAGACACAGAATAAACACCCATGTTCGTCACACAAAAGTTTGTCCTGGATGAGAATCGAACCCACGACCTACAGCGCAGAAGACTAGGTTACTACCAACTGACAAAGAGGCCAATCAAACTTTAAAATGAGAGAGATATGTAGAAACGGGAGATAATTTGAGATAGAAATATCTCGCTCACGAGAGAGACACATGTAATACCTAAAGCAGCAAAGTTTCCATAGTTAGTACGGTTCAGGTAACTTGTGATGTTGAGGTAGATCAATCAATCAATCCATCAATCAAATATTTATTTGCATAAAAGAGATAGAGATTACATTATGTAAATGAAATAGCGCGTGCACCGGATAGAAGTGACATTTCTTAACTACAACGCGTGCGCGCGACACTCTTTTGCTCCACTTCCATGGCATCTGAATCTATAGCTCTCTGTTTCTCTCTATGTCATATCTTTCTTCTCTCTCATGTAACGAAATGTGCCTAAACGTGACGCGTCCTTATAATTTTACTATCCATTTTCGTTCATTATCGACTATCCAATCACGCCTAAGAAGTATCTCTTCAAAAAAAAGCAAATAAGTGTCATATAAAAGTCAGTGCCTAATCTAAACGTTTGCAATTGAATCGTTGCTTTTATTCAAGGAGAGCATCTTGAAAAAGGACCACAAAGGCAAGGACATAAAGATGAAAATCAAACGGTCCGATTCGGGACGAAGCGAGATGAAGATCAATGTGCAGGTCGGAACCAAGGTGAGTGGACTCAGATTGGAACGTATTTTATCTAAAATTCGAGTTCACATTCTCAATTGATATTCTGTTCAGATTCATATTCAAATTTATTTGATTTACGAGCATAGTTACTTTACATTACATAAAAAAAACTACAAGTTAGATCGAAATCAAACTGTATTGTATTGGTTTTTGAGATGAATCTCATGTGCTTGTAATTTCTCTGGCACCCACACTTACACCGTTATTAAAGTTACATATAAATTGTCCAATTAAATTTCGATGAAAAATGTTTCTTATCTAACATGTGTGATGTATCCATGTAGGCTGTGATAGTGGAGCCCCTGGGCGTGTACGACTGCGTGAACCTGGGTCGGCGGATAGACGTGCAGTGGCCCACCGAGTACCAGCGCGAGCGTGGCGGCCGCAACGTGTGGGGCAACTGGGTGCCCCAGCAGGGAATGGATGGCCTGGTCAGTCCTATTCATATACGTGTACGCTGTGAAGCCCCGTGGAGCCCCTGGGCGTATACGACTGCGTGAACTTTGGCTTCCTTATTTACATTGAGAATCCATAAATAGTATTTTGTTACCACTCAGTGTACTGTTATCAGGTGGTTCACAAATGGACTCCGAATCACTTCGACCCGCGTCTCCGGTCGCACGTCGACAAGACGATACTCCTTCTGCAGATAGAGGACAAGTTCGTGCCGATAGCGGAGAGCTGCGTACAGGACCTGGGCGACGAAGTATGACCAGACCATTGGTAAGTCACATGTTATATGATAATGTGTAATTACTATTGACCCAGTAAGTTGACAGGTCAACAAGATGATACTTCACTGATTTATTTATTTATTTACTAGCTGTTGCCCGCGATTTTTTCCGCGTGGAATTTGGTTTTATCACGCACCCCTATTTATCCCTCGGAAAAGTAGCCTAAGTTACTCCTCGTTACATCAGCTATCTGCCAGTGAAAGTCCCGTCAGAATTGGTCCAGCCATTTCAGAGATTAGCCGGAACAAACAGACAGACAGACAGACAAAAATTGTAAAAAAAATGTTGTTTTGGTATATGTACCGTGTATAATAAATGTAAAAAGCGAGTGTGTTTTTAATATTGCAATATATTACAAACACACTCCAATTTTATTTATTTGTATAGATTAGGCACAAAAAACAACTACAGTACATATTCTTAAATGATAAAATACATAAATAAGTGTTATTAGTGCTGCAGCCTACCACAATATCCACAGATTAGTTTAAAATATTGTATAAATATGTGGCACTAGAGTTGCTACTTTAATATTACTTTAATCAACTATTACATATCACTTTAATTAACTAATCTTCCTATTATGTGACATATCATATAATTATTGGAACACATGTTTTTTAAATTGTCATTTACTTAAGCTAATGGCGGTTGTAATTTAAGTAGTCTACATAGTATTTGGCGTTTCGCGACAGAAATCTATATTCACCGTTTTGTTTCAGGCGCGCGTTTCAGCCGAGCTGGTGGCGATAGAAAGAGAAATTTACGACTAACGTTACAGAGTCGATATTACTAATAGCTTCCATTTCGATGGCGCGCGCCGCCTCTTACCCGAGTCCTACAGCGGTGACACTTATGTAGTATATAATAACCAGAATTTTTGTCCCAATTAGAAGAATATTTTTTGTGATTCCTCTTTAGTTCCTTTCAGTGGTGAAAATTCCCATACAACGTGTTATGTGTATTTTCGATCATGACAAAAAATACTTTTAATGGATCTTCGTATAATAGCGATAAACGGTATAGTTTATTTCACACAGGGCGTCAAAATATGAATTTGTATACGCGACGTGTGAAAAGTTATGTTATATATATATTACCATTGTGCAAATGTACTTTAAATATATAAAACTGCTGATAGTATATATATACAGTTCGAATCTTACTCATGAATTGTTGATTTTAAGATGGCGACTACCGATATTTATTTTGGAATTGCGAGAATAATAAAGAGAATAAACTTAGTTATGGAATCGAAACGCGCATCAGAATTAACTTAAAAAAATTGTTACTTAAAGCAGTTTAAAGAGGCTCGGTTATGATTACACAAATAAACCTTCATATCTGACATGTATCTCAAGATAAGATTACTCTTATCCAATATGTATTTCCTTATTGTCGTTCGATGGAAAACAGGAATGGAATAGAGAACTAATGATATGTAAGTACTTTGGTCGATTATTCAATCTTCTAAAATTTCTAATGGCTGCCTAACGAATAAAGTTACCTGGATCTTTCTTTCTTTATTCTTCCCAGGAGTTACTTACAGTTTGGGATTTTATCTCGTAGACATTCTTTTTTCCCTTAAAAGTCAACGAAAAAGCTATAAAAAAGTATTTAAATTTGATTAATACATAAGTTTACTTATGTTTACATCATCAGTTCGGAATAAACATCCTTTGATGGCGAAATATCTGACCATTAAAATGGCAGCGAAATTTATTCCTCTGGTAGTCAAATTATTCTTGAAAGGTTAACCTGATTATTGAAAAAATATAGTGCTTATCTGCAGAGGCCATTTTTAACCAGTTTTTTCTTCTGATAAACTGATTAATAGGCCAAGCAATTACTAACACTTAACTATTTATGTGTGAAACTATACATCAAAAGTGAAAAATAACTGAAGTATGAAATTGTCGACACACATTTTTATTTTGGGTTCCTGTAATATAATTACAGACGCCACCCATTACAAAAACACTATTTTATATACACAAATACGTAACGAAAAATGTATGGATTAACTAATAAATAATGTTGCTATGGTGATCGTATGTTACAGAAACCCACCATAATGATAACTTCGATGGAAATAATTAGTGGTCTGTGAAATTAATTCCGAATTGATTTTTCATTTCACTAAAGACAAGACACAAGACTTGAATAAACTAATGGCTTATGAAAACTTATGAGAATAGGCTGGGTACACACCCAATGCCGCCAGTGTGTATTTTTATTGTATAGTTAAATGTAAAATACTTAAATAAATAATTGTTTAATATATAAATTAATGTTACGATTTGCTATGTAAACTTGTATATAAATTATGTATCTTAACGCTTGTCCAACAAAAATATTATTTATATCAGACATGATGTAAAAATATTTTGAATTTGCTCCTTATTGTATTCGTCTGAAAATATGGACAGCATTGAAATTGTTTCGAAATAAGGTACTAGTTTGTTATGCGTGGGTATTTTAATTATGTAAATATATGTAAATATTGTATAAAATTAATCATTTAAAAGTGTATATCATCTCTTAATATTAAACTTACGCATTACGTACGAATGAGTAGGGAACCTTTTTTTATTTTTTCTACTTTCGTTTTTACATAATCGCTCCCAAATGAAACTTAGTCTATCCGACGCCAAATGTTTGTGTGTGTATGTATATTTAAATTATTTGTGAAAAAAATCTTTAGATAAAGCTAGTGCCACACACGCGGTGATTTGTGTTTGATCGAAATGTTTAAATTTCCAAAGAACACATTTCAGTACATATGTAATAAATAGAAATTTACTGGAAAAAAACACGTTAGATTCAGAAACAAATCATCCGCTGGTGTGTGCTATCCTTCTTTTATATATTTGTTACTTGTTATTAGTTATGTACTAGTGTTTTATGGTCTATGTATTGTTTATGGTAAATTTATTGTCAAATTCTTATCGTAGAGTTGTGTTTCACGAATTTAATGGGGAACAAAGTTTATCATTAATATAACAGTTGTATGAAACTGCTACTCTGAGGTAATTTGCAAGTCGGTGAGGATTCAGCTATTTCTTAAGTCGGTTTGGACAGTGCTTTATCTCAATGAAATTTTGCTTTATCTGATTCAAGTTAGACGGGATCTGAGCTTAATCATAATAAGCTAACTAGGTCCCTTGCTTAAATATCACAAATATTTAATTAATCTGGCATCTTTTATTAGATTCAGCTCGATCTACGCGCTTGTCCTGAAAACACGTCTCTTTTAAGACTCGTAGCAATAGTATTTGCTATATACTACATTGGACTTATATATCACGTTAAATATATTATATATATTGAATGTGAATTAGTTGGCCATTCTCATGTAAACTAGGCATTGGAATTTCCGAATCTCATACATTTAAAACTAACGGTTAACGTTTTTCATGCAATAGACAAGATAAGCTTCAATAGTAGGCGTTTATAATTTTCGTAATATAAAAAGCTTATTAATTGTTCCCCAAATCGTTACATGATGTTTTTAAATTCTATGCCACCTCTGTCCTAATGCCGTTCACTGGTTAACGCTTCCTTCAGTGTACCCAGTGTATCAAAGGCCTATGTCATGTGTTCGCAGACGATTGTAATGCATAAGTCCTTTTACATGCACGTTGCAAGCCTGAATGCATAATACATGCACAGTTAATTATGATTAATAGTTATTTCGTGCAAATGTAAAATCTTGCCATTAAAATCGTTTGGGCTTACGTTTTTGGGTATAACATCCCATGGATATATGTTTTTTATAATATAATACCCAAGTCGTATTGTTTTGGGTAGAGGTTACTCTGCTCGTTCTGTAACACAACCGATTGAACAGTGCGTAAATAGTGAACGGTATTGAAGAGACTCTTTGCACTGTGTCCTCGCGGCCGCCTGCGTTTTCCTTGCATTTGCAACGAGCGTTAACCACCAAGTCTGTCCTTTAACTAGAAAGCCGTTAACCCTCAAAAGGTCAATTTTGACTTTTTAATAGGAAGCGATACAGTTCGAAATTCTCGTATCTTTCTGTCTAAGAAACGTTTGTAAATTATAATTATAAGTTTCTTTTTTTTTTTAAGCTAAGTTTCTTGAAATCAGTTGGCGTCTTTCGTCCAAACTCATTTACAAGAATGAATATTCTTTATTTTACCATTACAATAAGTACAAACTTTAAAACTACTTAAGATACACGTACAGTAGGCGGTCTTATCGCTACGAAGCGATCTCTTCCAGACAACTTTTGATACGCCGTCATGCAAATACTTTTAAATTATACGTTTTGCAACCCACTTCAAGATAATTTGTATTTTAAACTGCTCTATGAAACAAAATGTCGTATCAAATGGAAATTCACTCGTTATCATTTTAACTAATTGATTTACATATATGATATAGTTTTTGAAAGTATTGAGGTGTGGAAAAGCGCGGGCGGCCCGATAAATATATATTATATATTCTAAAGTTGCCTTAATATATTTTAGACTGACTGTATGATCGCGAACGTATCCAATCGATATTATATTATGTACTTGTTAAGATATAAATATTAATGTTCTACGTATATTTTGAGTAAGATCAGTTATTATGTTCCTCAGACTCGCGAGGCGGTTTACACTTTATTGTTTTATAAATACTTATATTTTTTTTATAAATATTTCATTTCAAATGCGTGGGAGAATAAATCATGTACCTACCTTGTTATAAAATTTAAATTATCTGTCACCGTTTTAACTAAGTTTAGAAAACAATACGCAGAAAAACAATAAAAAAAATTTTTTTTGTTGATCTCACGAGTTGATTTTTAAATATACGCGTCTACTAATTGAAATAGACGTAAATAATCAAATTATGAATAAAAATGGTTTTTCAACAGCTAAGTGGTGGTTTGGCTCACTACACATTTAGTCACAGCCCCAATACTTCTTTAGTTATTTATAACTAGCTGCGCCCCGCGGTGTTACCCGCGGTGAATACCTCATCCCACGGGAGCACTGCACTTTTCCGGGATATAAACTTCATAAAATCGTTCCTTGGACTTCGACAGATTTTTGAAAATAAAATTCATCGGATTTGTCTAGCCGTTCTCGTGTTTTGTTTGTAGTAATTACTTTATTTATATATTACCAATAATAATAAAGAAAGAAATAAACCAATAATAATAAATATAAAAAAAGTAATCTACTATTGATTTATTATTTAAAATCGTTTGATAAGTAGTAGTCATTGTGAGTCTAATCTGCCTGTTTTTAATTTTTTGTAGTACTTTCATTAGAATATTTCATTATACCATTGTAAAAAAATTAAATATATATAAAAAGGAGGCACAATCCGTCCACGAACGAGTATATTCTGCATTTTATTTACAACAATGTAGAGTGAAAACCGCCGTAACATCTGTAAACTTGTGTTAAATTATGTATATCAGGATTAATCCACGATTAAAATGGTACATGGAGGTTGTGTTTTTATTTCAAGTATTTTTAATTCTTTAAGACAAAACTTATGATACTTTACAAAACTTACTACTCGACAAAAGTAGTTATCACCTTTTACTGACTGATCTCATAGCTCAGTTGGTATTAATCCTGCCTTCGGCGCTTTCGGTCGTAGGTTCGATTCCCACCCAGGACAAACATTTCTATGACGAACATAGGTGTTTGTTCTGTGTGTGGGTGTTGATATGTATCTTATATATATATATATACTATACTTACTTTTTTGTAAATACATACCGATAGGTATGTATTTACAAAAAAGTAAGTAGATGTTATATCAGTTATCTGGTTCCCATGATACAAGCTATGCTTAGCTTTGGGGTAGATGGCGCTGTGTGAAATGAACATATTTTTTTATTTTATTTTTTCAGTTTATTAAATAAATGCACACTTATTTGCTTTGTGCAATTTACCCACTGAATTATAATTTTCCAAATTGCTTTTAATGCAAAGACAATTTGAAATGAGCAGCCCCCGGGGTTGATTGTCTATAATAGCTCGGGGTAATGTGTCATTTTAATATTGAAAATCATCGGTGTATTCCCCCAGTAGAGTCATTCCTCTACGATCTTCACTCACAAGGGTAACACTCACAGAACAAGTGTTCTGAAGATGGAGTATTCGGAAGTCGAAATCGCTGGCAAAACGGATAATTTAATTGATGATCTGCGGATAAATTACAAGAAAACCTTTTCACTTTTCACTGGTCTGATGAAATTCATCGGTATAGACATTTTCGGAGCAAAACTGGGCGCCGGAAATGTTGAATATTGTGTGAGATTATTTATTTTCAACATATTTTTCGTTCCCTTTGTCGTCTTGCAATTCCGTTTGATAACCAAAATAACGGCGGAACATTTTCTGGAAGATTCTCTGGTTATACCTGTTTCTCTTACGGTTACTTTGGGTAAGTAATAATATATATATATTTATTGTCTCTCACAAAAAACACGTAAAATTAAAAGTAATTTACAAATGATAGTTCAAAAAACGGGTTTTATGAGAGACTGGTGCTAGAGGTAGGCTGGAAGCCTGTGTTACTAGTCACCAGGCCCCCACTCCACGGAAACACAAAGGTAAGTAAAGGCTTAAAGCTAAGGTATAATAGGAATGATAACACAGAATAAAAATAAAAAAGGAGACAAAGACAAAAATTAGATAAAGAAATAGGCCAGAAAAACTGAAATTAATTACAGACAGATTGTGTGTGTGTGTGTAAGTATTATTATTTTACTACTATTTTTACAATATTAAATGTTTAATATAGTCTTACTATATATATAATGAGGAGATTTATGCCTGCGCTGTAGTGGCGCCTCATTCCAGATTATTAAGTATAAAAATTCAAATAATAAATCAAGATTAGTATAAATTTATTAACACATTAGACCAGCAGTGGTAGTCCAGCAGTGGTAGTGAGGTAACTTGTTTCATTTCATCTACTTAAATAAAAATTAAATGTTGTCTGTTGGTAAGCGCATTACTTGATAACGGATCGACGAAAGTAGCATTTTTTTTTAATGTTCAGGTGTAATTTAGAAGGCGAAAAAAATGGAAAAGCCTTCCAAAAAATTGGAAAATTCCGTAAAAATAGAAAATGCTTGAAAATCGGTCAGGTCAACGTTTACTTACTACGTTGTAAAAAATGGTTGTCTGTAAAGTCGGTTTACTGACGATAGTTGAACGTGTCAACGTCTTAAGAAAATACTGATGGAATGGTAGCATTTTTCAAAAGAAAATTTTAATTTCATTTGTTTAATAGATTTTTATGTACTTGATACTCGATCAAAACATGTAAATGTAAGTATTAGCAGCTGTCCACGCAGACGCATCGCTCACTCAAGTAGGAGAGAGACGGATGTCGAACGCTGCCGAACGCAAAGGCCGATTGTGCTTCTTTGTCGCTCGTTCCGCGCTCTCGCTTGCACTTGCACAAGCCTTACATGGAACGCCTCAGAGCGAGGTAACGCCGCATGAGTCATGTTTTTTCGTGCGTGCAGCCGGCTCTATCGAATTATAAGACGTTAACACGTCAAAAGAGACCATTTCATTGTAGGTACAATAAAAAAAGCGACAGGATTATCTTATAAAATGGACCTTTTGCAGATATAATAAAGATGACGAGCGCGCTGAACAAGCGAGACGATATTATTGAGATATTCGCAGAGATCGGAAATCTTTGGCCCAAGTTGATCGAGGCAGGTGAGAAGACAGCCTTGATGGATAAATGGCTACGACGTATGGGCATTCTAGTGAAATGTAAGAAATTTCTTTACGTTTTTTTTGTGAGATACAGTTACGGAACGAGCTGACAGCCCAGCTGGTGGTAAGTGGTAACCTCTGCCCATAACAACCGATGCGACTTGGGTCCTCCCCTACTAGGTGCGACAAGGCCCAACTCGCATCGTATGCGCCCGTAACTCTGAGACGTGTAGGTGGAATATCTCATGTGCCTGTAATTTCACCGGCAACCACACCTTTCAAACCGGAACCCAGTAACGTGAATGTGTTACTGTTTAACGGCTGAAATGGTGGCAGCACTTACCCGCACGAAGAGAACTGCGACACACAACAGCACACTTTAAATTTCAAATTTAATATTTCACTTTCGATAGGTATAGATAATTATAAATAAATAAATAAATACTGACGGACATTACACACAGCGCCATCTAGCCCCAATTAACACATTGTTAACAATTGCCCCCGGGTGTAGCGAAAGCAGCAACCCAAAGTAGCAGTAGAACTTGTGCTAATTTCACCCGGAGAAGTACTGCCACCACACCTGGTAATCTGCCGCCAAGTAGTGATGTACTCGTGTTGCTGTGTTCCGGTGTGAGTGGGTGCCGGTGAAATTTCAGGCGCATGAGACGTAACATCCCCGTCTCGGGGTGATGGACGCAACGCAATGCGACTTGAGTCATCTCATACTTTGGTGGAGAGGGCTTGAGTCGTATTGCTGTTGTCTTTGGGTGGCGGTTACAACTTAACATCAGGTGGGCCTTCAGTTCGTTCTATCGCCATAAAAAATAATGTATTGTGTGGGCCAACATACGCCAACGCACTCGATTTACTATATGGAAACCGATTCTTAACGACCAACCAAAATCATTCCAGCGTTCTTCATCTATGCCGTGGTGAACCTGATCACCTTCGAGCTGTTGCCGCTGCTGGTCTCCGCCTACTGCGTCTCCTCAGGAGAGTCAGTGTACTTGTTTCCGTTCCAGCCGCCGGGGTGGGACATCGACTCCACTGCCGTATATCTCGCTACTTATATATGGGAGATAGCCGCAAGTTAGTTTTTATTTACGGTAGCAATTTTCCGTCAGGTAGGCCATCGGCTTGTGTGCCTAATCATTACTTACAAAACAGTTGTTATTACTATTTGTATATATTGTATGTATGTATTTACAAAAAGTAGGTATATATGTATTCTATATAAGTTATCTGGTTCCCATAGTACCTACAAGCTATGCTTAGTTTGGGGCTAGATGGCGCTGTTTGCTAAGCTACTTAGCTACTTTATTAACTTAGTAATCTAAATAGCTTGTATCGTGGGAACCAGGCAACTGATATAATATTTATATACTTTTTTGTAAATACATACATATAATACAAATCAACACCCAGACACAACAAACATCTATGTTCGTCACACAAATGTTTGTCCTGGGTGGGAATCGAACCCACGACTAACAGCGCAGAAGGGAGGGTTATTACCAAATGAGCTATGAGGCCACATATTGGCATTATGTTAGTAGTATTTAGTAGTCTCATATAATTATAATAATAATAGTAATGTTTATTTATTTGGAACAGTATCTATATACATTTGAAATAGAGACACGATGATGCTTGCCGGAGTACATTACTGTGTCGCAAACATCAACGCCCCACCTCCGAATAAAGTTATACAAGTTCCACAGGTACCTACAATATGAAACGTTTAAGAAGAAAAAATAGATTTTTCATGAACTGTAAATAAGTACATACGTACAATCAGAATCTAAAGATCTAAAAAGATTACTGTTTTGATGTGTGTGTGTTTAGTGTGTAAAGTTTTATTCAGCAAATTTTTAAAGATTTTCAGTCATGTCTAATTCAGCTCGTGGAGTGGTTTTTTGCAACATACGATCGGCGTTATTTCCAGCCGTGCCTTCTCAGCTGTGCCTCTACCTCCCGTACGACCTCCTCATCGTGACCCTCACATCCAACGTCAGTATACTGTTCCGTCTGCTGCAAGTAGACCTGGAGACTTCCATAACACGACGCGACAGAACCATTGATGACGTCAGTATGTCTGATGAAGATAGCGAGGAACGCATAAAAGGGATCGTGAGGATCCATCAGAGGTTGCTAAAGTACGTCTTTTGAATCATTTTTTTTGATGCCGGTGGTAATTTCGTACAGCGCCATCTAGCCCCAAACTAAGGAAAGCATAGTCAAAAACTTTATTTCCATAGAATTCATAAAGAAATGGTTTGGAAACGTCGATAATATTTAAAACATAAGGTCACGCGTACTTATCGCTAAGTTTGACGCCTGTTCAAACCCTATATAATTAATTATGGGGTACCATCCAAGAGTGGTATCTCCCTCTCTCCCTACTCTAAACTCTACTCAAATACTCATGTATATAGATGAGTATTATTTCTTACAGAATCGTCACCAAAATAAACGATGTTTTCGGTTTGGTTATATTCATCCACGTCGCCTTCTCGTCCATTGTCATCTGTTTCTTTGGATTCCTGACCGTGGTATGTTGTTCTGTGTGTAATAACCCCGTGACTCTTATGTGAAATTACAGAGCAAGACATTTCACTGTCCTTGCTGGTAATTTCGTTGGTAAGTATAACATTTGTACTGACCGTTGAATTATTAAGTATTACAGGAAGAAAGTTTTTGATTCGTAACAATGGCGGAAACGGGGTTACCACCTGTCACGTCTATCTTCCCATGATTGATGTTGACCCCCAAGGTGAAAACCGTTGACACTGCCTAGACTTGACCGGGTAAAAGATAAGAGAAAAATGCACGAATAGATTTATGTATTTCACTGTAAGTTTGTCAGTTAATAATATGTGCTTTTTTATATTTCACACAGCGCTATCTAGCCCCAAAAATAAGCTAAGCATAGCTTGTATCATGGGAACCAGAAAACTGAAATAATACTTAAATATTTTATTGTAAATACATTCACATAATACATAACACACAGACACAGAACATACATGTTTGTCACAAGGCAAACTTATCAAAAGAAAACTTATTATATTCTTAATAAACATTCTGATTAAACCTATTCTTATTTTCAGGTATTAGGAGGCGTAGCGGAGACAATAGCAAACTTACTCACGGTGTTGAACGCAGTTATCACCATTTTCCTGCTCGCTCTCTCTGGACAACTTCTTTGCGATACCGTATACCTGCCTGCCTACCCTTACATAGTCAACTTCAATATCTACCCATTTATTTTAAAATCGCCTTGTATCAATACCTATGGAAAGCATAATTTAGACAAAAAATATTATAAGCACATCTATTTGCATCTTATAAAATGGCCGAATTACATCAATCCAATTATTCATGAAGAATGGCGCTCCAAGGATCCTTTAAAAAAATACTTCTTATCTTCTGAAAGTTTAATTAAACAGAAACATAGGATTCAGTACTAAATTAAATCTAGAAAACCAACTACTCCGAATGAAAACTTCTATAGGTACTCGCAGTAGTAAAAAAAAGACGTGTGGCACTCGGAGACTGCCGCGGTAAAACTATTGCGCGTGATATTTCAAAATATTTATCGATAGATGGAAAAACTAAAAAGTATCACCGCTGTGCTGGTCGTAGTGGGGGGTGTTAGGTTTTTTTCGTTACGGAATTTCTGGATTCGGTCTCCACGCTCAAGGCCCGCGATAGAAGCTATGTAATAGCTTAAAAGTCTTTTAAAAATACTTTTTACTAACTGCGGAAAACCACATGCTCTTTAGGAGCTGTTGTAGTTATTTGTTTTTTATTTGACCGCCATCTGTGGCTAATTTCCGATGAATCTGTCGTAGATAACTTCGCGTCAAGCAGTCACAGATAAATCGTAATACGAACGGACGTGTTATTTCATTAAATAAGCTCCAAGTCAAATTATACCCAGAATAGGTGCTGAAATTGCATTGGGTACGGTAATAAAATTGATTGTAACACATAGATACGGCCCGCGCCACTGGCTTGCTGGTTCAACGTAAACATTGGTAAGTGACTTTAATTTCCACTTGCAGAGTTCAGACGTGGCTGTTGCGGCCTACAACTGCCTCTGGTATGATAGCGATCTAAAGGTGAAGAAACTTGTGCTGTACATCATCATCAGGTATGTACATTATGTACTTAGTATCGTAGCATAAAGCTTGCTGGTGATAGCTTCGTAACTTGCTGGCAGTAACACTGCCCAATGGCGCAAACGTTTCTATGTACAAAGTAGAGAGAACAATATATATAATTAACAGGCCTCACAGCTCTGTTGGTAGTAACGCTGCCTTATGAGCTGTAGGTCGTGGGTTCGATTCCCATACACATTTTGTGACGAGCATTAATGTTCGTTCGGTGTTTGGGAGTTAATAGTATGTATTTACAAAAGTATATAAGTATTCTATCAGTCACCTGGTTACCCATAGTACAAGCTATGCTTAATTTGGGGCTAGATGGCGATGTGTGAAATGTCCACCAATATTTATTTATTTATAATAATATATAAGGGTGCAAAAGAGTTAAAATTTAACAAAGGCAACAATATAGGTACTATTAACTAAGTATATTGGACATACTCATTACAAGCTTTGATATTTATTTATTTTTTAATTTCTTACGGTAAATCTATCGTTAATAATAGAATTTGTTTATTTCAGGTCGCAGCGCCCTTCCTACTTATCTGCTCTGGGATACTCCAATATGAATCTCCAGTCATTTTCAAAGGTTACCTACTTTTAAAAATAGGATAAGTTATTATATCCGTAGTAAGTATTTTTAATATATCTTTATTTCTTTTTGTTGCTTGAGTATAATGTGACTAAGTGAATAGGTTTCCCGTACCTACCTAGGTAACGGGAGGTAAATGTTCTGGCAATATGTCACACGAAACATGCTTCCGTTTACAGTACCTAAGCATTGTTTATCATCTGTATTTTATAAGAGCAGTTGAACTCTCGCCAAGTTCGTCCGGGGAAGTACTGCCACCATGCCCACTTCTGCCGCCGAGCAGTGACGCATTCGCGTTACTGTGTTTCGGTTTGAAAGGTGTGGTTGCCGGTGCAATTACAGACACATTAGACGTACCTACACGTCTCAGTTTCGGGCGCATACGATGCGACTTGGGTCTTGTACCTAGTAGAGGACCCAAGTCGCATCGGTTGTTATAGGCAGAGGTTACCACCAGATGGGCCGTCGGTCGGCTCGTTCCGTCACTGTATCATATAAAATAAATTAAAGCCAAAATTTATTGCTAAACGCAAAATTTGACAACGGCTGGACCTATTCGGATATTTTTTTTTTTCAAATATTATTTGAAGACCTAGAAAGGTTTTTTTTTTGTTTATTTATTTATGAAGTTCATATCCCGGGCAAGTGCAGTGTTCCCGTAGTATGACTATTCACCGCGGGTAACACCGCGGGGCGAAGCTAGTTTTAAACTTTATAATATATTTTCAGATAATGAGCAGTGCATGGACATACTTTTCATTACTCATTCAACTTTACGGAGATAACTGAATGTACTGAGACAAATCAGCTGACAGTAAATTAACATTATAATAATAATACAAAGTATTGATTAAATATGTATACTGCAATACCATTTGTTTTTTATGGAATAATTATTTATATCAATTCTTGTTTTATTTACGTTTAGTTCTAGAACGAAAGCCAATCTGATGGTAGGTGTTATACCCTGCCTGTCTTTAAAAGCTAATTTGTATTTACATAAGTTTCATTTTTTCAAGTGTAATTATCATTGGTGCACGTTATGATTTGAACAAGCGACCTCCGGGTTGAAACTTGGCGTTAACCAATGGCCCACTACGCTCTCACCGTCAAATACTTTTGATATTATGTTTTCATAAATTTCAGCTTACGATGTTTCAAATGAGAATGAAAATTTTATTATTACTCTAGTCATCAATATTTCATTAATAATCTTTTTTTAGTGCCTTAACTTAAAAATAATACAATTATCAGTACACTGAAAATATATTTAACTTTCAAACCACTACAGTAACTCGTGAACATATTTACGTTATTTATTTTCAAATAAACACTTATCTAAGACAACAAACCAGTTTAAGAATATATAATATTAGAACTACAACAGTGCTTTATCTAACTATGATATTATAAGGAAACATTAACGCTACCCGTCTAAAGACAAAACTCTAAACCTGGTCTCAGACCGCAGGTAAAATGGACCCAATTGTGGTCTAAGGTTCTAATCTAAGCTCGCATAACTACCAACTAACCATGAGGGCAAGCAAGTTTTCAATAAATTCGTATGCTAGCTAGTTACGACAATATTAAATATAATATATAATATAATACCCGTTACAATGTAGGTACGATAGAATATGATAGAATAGCCATGTTCGACAAATTGTTTTCGAACCCACATTGGGGCTCTCTAGCTTCTCTTAGATTGTGGCGTACGAATACGGCGTCTCTCTAGATTGTGGCGTGCGAATACGGCATTTATCTCTAGGTAGTTAGTGGCGTCTGAATACGGTGTTTTTCTCTAGGTAGTGGCGTGCGAATACGGCGCTTCACTCTAGATTGTGGCGTGCGAATACAGCGTTTCTCTCTAGGTAGTGGCGTGCGAATACAGCGTTTCTCTCTAGGTAGTGGCGTGCGAATACGGCGTTCCTCTCTAGGTAGTGGCGTGCGAATACGGCGTTTCTCTCTAAGTAGTGGCGTGCGAATATGGCGTTTCTCTCTAGGTAGTTGCGTTCAAAAGATTATTCTTTTTTAATAATCATTATTGTTTCCTGTCTCTTAGGGTTACAGTTATAGCACGCGTATTGAAATTCATCTAAACATATTAGTTTTAAACACCATAAGTATTAATATAACATCTCTACAAATTTTGTATAATATCGTACTTTTAGGCGACTATTTACAAGGGTATACGTCCACAGGATGGAATTAGTAAGCACCTATTACTACGATGCACAACACAATAAAGCTCATATTTGGTACGCGTCCACTAACCGGCTAGGTTTTTGTTACGTGTGACAAGTTTGTATGAAACGGAAATGTAATTAACTGCAGGATGAAGTCGGGCCTCCGAGATACGCCAGTGTAGCTTAGCTGGTCTTAAGCTGTCATTAATATTAATACTAGGATGATGACTTTCTGACTGTTAGCCGTTTTGGTAAAGATTAAGGATAGGATCTATACTGAACATGTCCTTTAATAAAAATGGACGGTTTTGTAGTTGTACTTTTAAATGAAGTTCAGTTTTGTGAATTAACCTTAGTAAAAGTAACCTAAGTTACTCATAACATCAACTAATCTGCCAGTTCAGTTTTATAAATTAACTTTAGTAAAGTAACGTAAGTTACTCATAAGAACAGCTATGTGACAGTGAAAGTCCCGTCAACATCCGTCCAGCTGTTTCGGAGATTAGCCAGAACAAACAGACAGACAGAAAGACAACAATTTTATAATTGTTTTTTTGATAGGTATTAGTATCACATGCAATTACTAGCATTATTTATTAGCAAGGATTTACTTAGACGTTATTAACAAATATTCAATAATATTTATGTGTGAATTATTATTATTAGTAGTAGTTTTAGTAGTAGTAGAATAATTATTAGTATTAGACGAATTACTGTCAAATCGAACTACCGTTCCACCTTTGCCAGTGAACGCGTACCTTTATAATATTATAAAAAGTATATATATTTATTAGAAGGCGAAGTTAACAATATCTTATAAGCTACATTACAATCTTATACAAGCAAACACAAAGGTTTAGATGTTCCACTGCACATCTAAAGTACATATCATTTAGGGTGATCGGTCGCCCATGCCTCGGTCGATGGTAGAATAATCATTCATCGTCGCTCGATAAAAAAATATCTATATTAAAACATGTTTTAGCAATAATGTGTGTGGATTTCTTCTTTTAAGTTTGAACATCAGTGTTAGAAGTCAATGTCAAGTTAGTGTCAATCGATAAATACTATCAAACCGAATCACTGATGAAGTTTTTTTTTATCTACGGTACGAGTTGATGGCCCATCTGGTGTTAAGTGGTAACCTCTGCCCGTAAGTAATCTATCTCATTCTACCATCGATCGATTGGCGTAAATATATAAATAAATTTGTTACATTGTGAATATTTTAGTTTACGATAACACACCAAGTCATAATAATAATTTATTCCATAAGCAAAAACGGTGACTTACATTGTAATGGTGGGTCATTATAACATAATTTAGGGTTCTTTTCGTTATTAACAAGATCATCATAACACCTTTGATATTAAGTAACGTAATATAAGTATGTACTTCTTGGAAGAATAATAGTAGCAACTTAGCTATGGTGATTCAAAACCTTACTGATTTGACCCGAACGTATATTATAGAAATCAAGCTTAAATAAATCTTCAGCGTATTATTCCTATATTCCATTGGTATACCGTACCAGTTACATGCATAGGCCTATTCTCGACGAAGGATAGTGCATAGGCTTAAATGCAACTCCGGCATCCAATCTAGATGGTAATAATTGTCGCGACTCAGATTTTTCACTTAAGGAACTAGCTGATATTTTCTTCACCGTTAAGTACATCATGCTTATTGATGCACGCCCGGATATGGAACAGCGACCATCGAATCGAAATTCAGGGTCTATACCACTAGAACATCCCGTCATTGGCTTACGTTTATACAGATTCACGTTTCTATAGCCTCAAATATTTGTTGGAAGAGAACTCTATTTAGGGTTAAGCTCGCCTTTGTACAGTTTTTTTTTATCTGTGTACAATAAAGAACTCTTGATAGCCTAACATCGAAGATATGAAAAAAACTGGACTTTCATGCACAGTCATACCAACTTTCAAATATAGTAAAAAGCCTTCAGTACGAAAGTACCACTATTTATTTACCCGAGGTCTAATCTGCTCATCAAGAAATACACACTTTTACCTAATCAAAAGACTAATGTTAAAACATTCTACAAAATTCATAAATGTTACACTTAAAATAAAAATAAACAATGGCATGCAGCATTTTTGTCTATTATAAAAAAATAATTAAATATACAATAAAGTTTGTGATTAATGTTATCTCGTCTAGTATTTACAATGAGGGTACTGTTAGCTACAACTTAAAGGACTCAGACCTAGTTATTAACTCTAACAAATTAACACAAAATTCCTACAATACTTATATATAAAGTGTATATGACTACTTATATATAACTAGGCATCGCTCTTCTTCTTGCCGGACATCCGGTTTATGAGGCCTGTGATCATATCTGTGTCTACGAGACCGATGAATTTGTCCACTATTAGGCCGTTCTTGATGGCTATTACGGCTGGGACAGCTTTCACCTGAAACGTGAATTCATGCTCATTTGAAGTGGGTATGTAATAATATTGGTGGACAATTCACACAGCGCCATCTAGCCCTAAACTAAGCATAGCTTGTACTATGGGAACCAGACATCTGATAGAATACATACCTCAGTGCGCCTCGAAGAGGCTCCTTTCGTGCACTTTACACATGTCTTCGAATGATTAGTTCTAGGACATGTCGGTTCCCTCACGATGTTTTCCTTCACAGAGGCACATAAATATTTCATGCAAAAAAACTCATTGGTGCTCGTCGAGATTTGAACCAACGACACCGTACTGAAACTCGAGGTTATTACCGCCACGCTCTCTTAGCTGACTTATTTGATGTAGGTATGCCTTTTATGTGCTCATTACGTTTCACGTCTACTATGTATTACTTGTTTTATCAATATTTACTAAATCATTTGAAAATGTAATGCGTCGTACACATTTTTTTTAAGGAAAAGATTCTTGGTTCTTCTGATACGGATTTGAACTGAAGACCTTCAGATTTGGGAGGCTGATATCCATTGGGCTACTACACCATGATACTGACACAAGTAAATAAACCAAACGCGAACAATGAGTCATGGGCAAATAATCAGTAAATTTACATGATTTATTATTTATACATTTGTTCGAATGATGATGTCAGCTCCGATGATCTAACCAATATGACTGACTGGTCTCAGCTCAGTTGGTAGTTACCTGCCTTCTGCGCTGTAGGTCGTGACTTCGATTCCCACCCAGGACAAACATTTATGTGACAAATATAGATGTTTATTCGGTGTCTGGGTGTTTAATATGTTTTATATGTATGTATTTACAAAAAAAAACATGTATTCTATCAGTTGTTTGATCCCATAGTACAAGCTACGCTTAGTTTGGGGCTAGATGGCGCTGTGTGAAATGTCCACCAACATTTATAATTCAACCACCCCGGTACCAAGCAGGCGATGCTGCGGGCAGAAGCTGGTAATGGTGTCCTGACCTCAAATGTGTGGACCAGGTCAGCATTGTCCTCTACGTCAACCACGGCCAGGTCGAGGTTGTCGAGCGGCTCTATCAGCTCCATCAGCTTCGGTGTTAGGATCTTGCACGGCTCGCACCAATCCGCATGGAAGTTCACAATCACTGCCTTGTCGCTGTTCATTACCTGGAACACACATGGTAAGCTATGTTGCTATCTTGACTACACTGAAGTTTGTTACTACTAACATGTCTTGCCTCATCAGTTGGTAGTAACCCTGGATTCTGCGCTGTAGGTCGTGGGTTCGATTCCCACCCAGGATAAACATTTGTGTGACTAACATAGATGTTTGTTGTGCCTGGGTGTTTATATGTAAATTTTATAAGTATTATATCAGTTGTCTGGTTCCCATGATACAAGCTATGCTTAGCTTACTTTGGGGCTAGATGGCGCTGTGTGAAAATATATATACTATTGATCACTAGCTCTCTTTTCACAGGCAACCACACCTTTCACATGGGGATGGCGGCAGCACTTCCCCAGACGAACTTGGCATAAGTTTTACTGCTACTAAAATTAATTTGACTAATGCAACCAACTGCCACTTTGTGGCTTGAAGATGGAATGTCCCCTGAAATATTGAAGTTATAATATATTTCATACATGTTTAATTCAATATGTGTCAAATAAAGCACTTACTTTATTAACAAATTCTTCATTATTCTTGACCAGAATGGTCTCATTGTGCACTATAGACGTGGATATGGCTTTCGCTTTCTTCAACCTGGCCAAACTCCTAATCGGAGACCGCATACTTTGGCAAATCACGTTCGACATCTTGTCTGAAAAATATATAAAGTATCAATAATGCATAATACTCTGTATTCAATCAATTCATACTGTCATCTTTGATTTTGAACTACTGACAGATTAACTAATCTTTATCTCCTGATCAACGATTAGATATGGAGAACAGGTGAATGGATCAAAGACTGGCAGGAGTCCATTTTAATACCACTACACAAGAAGGGGTCAACTGAGTCTCGCGGTAACTACAGGACTGTGGCGCTCATATCCCACGCAAGCAAAATTCCACTGTTTGTAATTAACGAACGCTTGAAAGCTTTTTTGCTATGGCAGATTCCAGTAGAGCTAGCGGGATTTGTAAAGGGGCGGGACAAGGGAACATATTGTGAATGTCAGGCAGATCATAGAAAAGTGCCGTTAGTTTAACATTCCAATGCTAATGTGCTTCGTCGACTACTCTAAGCGTTTGATTGTGTTAGATGGGAATGTCTATTGAACATTTTAACAGAAATGGGAGTACCAAAGCACCTCGTTGTTCTAATCGCAAACCTTTGTCAGAGTGGACGCACAGTTGTAGAGGTAAACAATCTTTTGTCGAAACCCTTTAAGCCGCAAAAAGGTGTGAGACAGGAATGCGTCCTTTCTCCAACTATTTTCAATATCTACGGTGAATATATAATGAGACGAGCCCTGGATGGTTGGGAGGGTGGAATATCTGTTGGCGGCAGGAAAATCAGCAACCTAAGATATGCAGACGACACTACACTGTTTGCATTGTCCGAGCAAGAACTGGCTGAACTTCTTTCTAGAGTAGAGAAAGAGAGTGAATTAGTCGGCCTCAGCATTAACAAGGCTAAGACCAAAGTGTTGGTGGTAGACAGACCTGGTACACTAATTCGCTCCAATGAACTCAAAGACCTAGAATTCGTTGATCAGTTCGTCTATCTTGACTCTCTTCTCAACAACAAAATGATCCCGCCAAAATTTTAATAATATTAACTAGTTTAGTAGATTTTTGAATTGTTTCTTTTATATGCCTGCTCTATCTGAGCGACCTATCCAGCCATTCACCTAGATATCGCACGCACTCCACGACAGCCAAATGTGACCATCAAAAAAATCACACACATCAGCCTGATCTCGTTTCCGTTTTCTACTAAAAACACATAACCGTGTTTTTGGTATAGATATTTCCAGGCCGATTTGTCCGAGCAAGGAACGATTAGCTAGTGCATGATAAAGAAGGACCTCAAAATTGCCTACTATAATAATGGTATTCCACAGTTAGTGATAGATAATAGGTACCTAAATTCTAAGCAAGCATACTTAAAATGATATATGTCTTGCCATTCATACAATGTAGATAGGGCTTGTCTGCAAATAGTATGAGCAGATAACTGTTACGTGACAGATAGTTATATGATAAGCTGATAACATTCAGGACAATAATATCTAAATAGCTTCTGCAAGCATGGCCTTTAGACCAACTATATTAATTAGCAAACTATTGTATTAATTATTATGCTGCTTGTCATAACACACATATAAGGTAATATATTGGTCCAGCCGTTCTTGAGTTTTGCACTTAGAAACAAATTTACCCATTAGTTTTTATTTCAATAATAATTTGATTATCTTGCAGGCTATGTTGCTATGTCATCCAGGTAGGTAGAATACATATTTTATGCCTTTGTTGATGGTATGAATTAATGAGTCACCAATAAAGGAAACAGGTATATTTTAGCAAACATTAGAACACAACAACACCACCATGTGTCTATTTTTAACTTTTACCACTTTTGAATGAAACTTTTTCCCTAAAAAGCTTTTGATAGAAACATATCATTAGCTTGTTTAAGTGTTAAAGTTTTAACACTCTCACTATTTTTTTTTAGGGGAAAACTTAAAGTATTATGATCATGAGATAAAAATGTATCAGTGGTTACATACATTTTATATAATTCCATCCATTTGATACCATCTACCTATCAAAAAACAGTACTCCAGCATATCTAGTTTGATTGTTACATAGTAAAGTACTTCTTCCGTCGTTTTGAATCCATTTTTGCGAATTAACCTAACTAATAGTAGCCTAAGTTACTCCTTGTTACATTAACTATCTACCAGTGAAAATTCCATCAAAATCAGAAAAAGTACACATGTGGTTTTTTCTGTTAGTAGTACCATATATACTTTCCATATACGGTACTTCAATCATATAGTAAAAAGCTGTTATTTTTATATTACAAATAGACACTCCAATTTTATTTATTTGTATAGCTATCTACAGCACAAAATCAGTATTATTTTAATTATTATAATCGGACCATGATATGCAGAAAACAGCCATGTGGTGAAAAGTACAAACGGAGTTATAAGCATTTTTCTGTCGATGGTTACTTCGGTTATGTATGATTCATATATTGTATTGGCTCATATCTCCGTGAAAAATAGAGATATCAACATTGCTGCCTTTGCAAAAATACCATCATGTCGAATTTAGTATGGCTGCATTTAAAACTCACTTTTGGAAAAAATGCCACATGGCCGCTTTCTGCATAACTAGACCCAATTTACTTACCTTACTGTAGTTCCTTAGGGAATGTCAACAGGTGATATTTAGCTACCAAAACTCCTTACTTTGCGGACATCAATAGCTTCAACACATGTGTGGTAATAAGCACAAACATAGCCAATGATAACGCTCAACAGAAGAAAAGATATCGTCGTATAGCGAACCCTTAAGTATTTATCGTACAAAAAGTGGCTGGCAACTATCTGGATTTCAATTTTTGGCAATGCCAGAACAACCAAGGTTATGATGCTGGCTAGAATTATAGCAAATTTGCCAATGCTGTGTTTTGTACGTATGGTTACCCAACACAATAAAAACGTTAAACCCCAGACGACCCCCAATATGTACACCCCAACACCTAGAGTCAGACTAAGCATTACTGTATAAATGTTGATAATAATTCATAGGAAAATTCTTGGATTACATGCAGCACAGAAGTTTACAGGCATCTCACATGACAACGTATTAATGTTAGTGATAAATGATGGACTCCCACAAAGCGGTTATTTCTTGTATTTTAGATAAAACTTGATAAAAACCTGAACCGAATTAAGCACAACCTACTCACTCAAAGCAAATATGAAACTGTTGTTTTTTTACGTTATTGATTGACGTTTTACGGCCAGCTGACATGACATTGATAATTCAACTGTCTGATAAATTCCGGATCAACAAAATGAAATTGGCCGCAAATGCAGAGTTGCCAATATTTATTATTTTTAATGTGATAAAGTTATGGAACGGCTAATGGCCCAGCCAGTGTAAAGTATAAAGTAAGTTAAATAAACTTATAAAGCAAATATTAATTGCTGTGTCACTTCAACGTCGAGTTCACTATTATATATAATATATATAATATATTTAACATCTGCTCTCCGATTAAATTTTATATAATGTAAATATGTACATCATTAAATATAATAATTAGTAATCAAGCTCTCAATGTATATTAAAACATGTTTTTTAAGTTCTGTGGATTTTGTTAAATAAAAAAATATCAGAACGTACACGATCTCTGAAACCAGGGTTCTATTACTCATGCATTTATCACCACCTAATATTCCAAATCCTTTAAAGGCTCCAAAGCCTTATAGTCGTTAATAAATTTAAACATTAAAAAACTAAACATTACAAATTAAAAGGGTTGTGTTAGGTTAAAAAAAAAACATTTCATTTTCGGTATAATCTGTTCAATCAATCAATTCAATCCTATATCAAGCAAATTGGTTTTGTTTCGTTGGTTGCATTGAAATTTGATAAAGTGAATTTTGTGGTGCTGAGTTGCTGTCAATTTGTTTAGAAAGGTGAGTAATTTTGTGATTTTCCGTGAGATTTCCGTGTATATTTTCATTTACAGATATAATAGCTTTATTAACCATGCTGATTTACATTTATTTGTAGCGATTGCTGCACTACAACAGTCTTAAAAACCGTGAATCCGTAACGCCATTTTCCGCTTGGTAGACCGATTCTGCTATGTTTTTTTCATTTTATACGCGTCATTTGTCTCAGCTATAGTCTAAAAGTAGTCTATTTAGGTGCTCGTTTGTAATAATATTACTGATAATTGTACGACAAATGAAGTTCTGCAACTTTTTGTTCATAATCTTACCTTCCATCCATATTTGATGACTAATCGCAGCTAACAAGGTCTATTCTATTATTTCGCGTGAAAAATATAATTTTTAACGTAGTCATGGTTGTAATGCGGCTGACCCATATTTACTTAATATCCGGCAGATTTTGCGACACAGCCGAGTTTTGGCTCAGTCAGAAGGTGCCTTAGATAACAATTCTGGATAGCCATGGATATCACATTTATAACTCCCTAGACTTCATTCGTAATCAAGCATTTTAAAAAACATCACTCTCTAAGTACTGCTTAAAATTACTTAGGCTAAGCGGTATGGACTAGTAGGTTACTTAATAAGTTTTCTCTTCCCGATTAATTAAAATACTTGTAGGAACTGTTGCATAATAAACTGACATCTGACTAAACACAACAAAGATACTGTAAATTGTTTTCTGGATCTGCACCAATATTTATTTGCTTACCAGGAAATCACGCAGTGTATGTGTCTTAAAGAATCATTCAATTCATTGTTTGTCAAAATTATCTATCTGGTATTTTTCTCAGCATGTTGCGTCGGATTTGAAAGTGTTTTTGGTTGTTGAATGCCCTAATTGAATTTCTCATAAGATCTGTTATTGACTGTAAAGAAGTATTTTAATAAGATTGTGCGTGGTAAGGCAAATGCCAAGCTAGCTAGCCATCCTCAATTTGTAAACGTGCCACCTAGCACCTAATGGTGGGATCTGGTATTTGAAACCCAGTTCCCATTCCAGCCGTTGCGTGGCACCACCTTCAGCTACATGGTCGCTTAACATCGTATGTAGTCAAATGCAAAAGTTGACAGAAATAAATCAAAAGTGATGAACATGAGACCTTAAGTATCTTATCTTATTATAGTGATTGAAAACTTATCAAAAACCAGTGTCTCTATTTGTTTCTGTCATCAAAATTGACATAAGTGCAATATCTATCTTGAATAAACTGTCTAAACTTGGACCCACAGACGTATAAAGATATTATTGTAAAATAGTTAAAATAACTGCTGAAAGTAGTATAGTAAAGTAGTGCACGAAAGGAGCCTCTCTGAGGCGCACTTAAAATCCTTTAGCCACACTTGTTCGAGAGAACCAGTGACTCGAATAGAATAGAACTGCTGAAGAGAAATAATCTTTACATTACTTACATCTATTTAGTCAATAAAATAGGTGAAAAAAATTATCATAATAAAAGCCATATCCTCATGTTTATAGATAGCTGCAACAGCGATTATTCTTAATGACTTATTATGTGAGGTAATCTGTTATCAATTTACCATCATATCATATCCTTGATTTATTTCGTATTTATACCTTTGAAAATACAAAGGAAATGCTCCAATGCGGCTGATCGTATGCCCCCGCGCAACGTGAAATGTGCGCGGGTGTCGTCCGGCCGTGAACCTACTGTCGCAGACCGCGGGCCCATGACATCTTGACGTACATTCGAAAGCTTACACCTACATCATTATGATACTTATAAACTGAGTCCCTAGGTTAACCTACTTGTTTTACCTTATCTACATCTGATGACATAATGTTGTTCTGGTGACTTGATACGTAATGTAATTTACGGTGCACGTTTCATTCACATTTCCATAGACTTCTAGATTCCATGTTTCAAAAAAAGTGGGATCGTGGTACGTGGTAATACGTATTGCCTGGAGATGGCCCTTTAAGGTGATATGGTTATGGTAGGTGCTACTTTTTGCAATATATGAAGGAACTTGATCTGAAGGAACACTTTGCCTGAAACTTTACTTACACCTTAATTAAAAAACCGTAACGCCCATATGTATTTATTAGTGTATAAAATTAAGGAAGTGATCGTATTTTTTATTTGGAGCCAAATGTTGTTTCTCAGTTTCGAGTAAAAATCTCCCTGCGTTTGCAGCATAGACAAGTTCATAAAAAACCTATAAAAAAATCTTGTTTTGTTCTGTTTTCAATAAGCTTCAAATTTCGAGAGATGCAATTATTAGCGACTCATCTAGCTGTCTGCGATTAACTTCATCAATGTGCGTGCATCTTTCATAAATTTTATTTGTTATCAGAACGCTCGGATATTCAAGTGACTAAGTTTTATCGATCGCGTTAATCTTGGAACACTTACTTTTCTCACTTAAATATTCAACTACTTGGAAGGACAAAGCATCCTTCGCACCTGTCGCCGTCCGTGCGTGACCAGGAACCAGGAATGCACCTGCGACACAGATGATATAACAACACCTTGGCTTCTCCACGAGTCAGTGACCTGGTGGAAGCTCTATTCAGAAAATCGATTCGCTTTTTGTGTCGCCTGCCTTAACGATCGTGAAGTTTTCGTTTTGTTGGATTATAATAGTCAAGGTACGTTATAAGTTCAGTATAATGTTTTGTTATAAGTTGATAAATACATCAGTGGCAATTTTCCGTTCCAATCTTTTTGTAGTTCATAAAGCTCTTTCAAAGCTTTAAGTCCTCATGTTTTTGGTTTTGCTTCTTGCAAATTAATTTGTAACTTGCCAATGCATTTTCAAGTTTTGGTAACATTAGTGCCCCGATGTTTAAGTTAAGTTTATCTCGTGATCCTCTTTTGCTCGTTTGATTTGTCTATGAGTACTCTACTAGTTTTCTTCTCTTTCATACATGTATATGTAGCTTTATGAATATACTCACGGGAAAATAATTGTATAATTAGTTATAGGCTTAATTTATAGGCCCTGCATTTTATCAGCACGTAAATAGCATTGTCCGATGGACCGGTCGAGCTATTTGCGATCGATGTGAACTCGGGACGAAACACTTTTTGTATTTGTTCGTCCTCTCGGTGGCCTTCTTTATAGCTCTTTATGTTTGTATACTACATTTGAGATAGGTACAGAAAATTGATGTCGAAAATTACATACTGTAGAAGACAGACAATGTGTTTTATCGGCTGATATAGACAGGATCTGACATATTGTAATTTCATAACATAATGTCACATAACTATAATGAATTTGTTGCAAGAAGTTGTTACCATTCTGCACATTGCACAACCTGATAAAACAGACCGAACACGCTGGGCTGAATGATTTTTAACGGATTTAATAGAACATAAATTCGAGCCATGTCCGATTCAAATATTTCTTCTGCAATTATCAAATCGCAGCTTTATTTTCCTTATTGAGACTTTGGTGGACAAGTATAAGCTATATCAATGACCGTCATATCACAATATCTTTCACTGTCATTTTATTATCTTTCACATTGTATAATTACCGTGACCATCATATATTGACTCCGGATAGTGGGTTTTAATTTGCATAACTGATAGGTTATATGCAACGATGAAAGGTCTCTAGGGACTTTAATATTTTACTACCATATTAATAGTTCATTTACAAAAATTATTAGATAAACACATTAAACATTTTTCTGTCCTATTATGTTCAATACAAAGTCATCTTACAATCAAATTATACATGTAACTATTATGGTTCCCAAAGCTGGGGAGACATTCGCAGAAACTGCTTATTGATCTTGAAAAAAACCATCAGATATCCATAAATATCATATCCATAAGTAATATATTCATAAGTTATTTTCATCTGCAGTATGCTCACTGTTTAACATACCAAACATGTTTTTGTCGCACGGCATTCACAAGCTCCTTGCTATTTCGAGTCGTGTCCTTGACAGGCTTTCTATCCTTAAGCTTTTTAGTTTTTATTTTGGCTAGACTCCATGATCTTTCTGAATAAATAAGTAGATTTGTAAAGGGATTCTGGGATACGCTGGTGACCTTTATAACTGTCCCTTTCGTCGTAATTTATATCGTCACAAAAATAGATTTGATTTTCATACAATCCAATGTGGAAATTGGTTTGACAAGGGTCCACATTGCGTCCACACTTGTTCATTGTCTACTTTTTAGGCAATTAATTTTAAAGTGAAAATCGGCCAGTTAATCTTTCATCCAAAAATAAACCTAAAACAAATTGTAGATTCTATTACTCCGATAGCAGAACAAAGAATAGTTTTGATGATGATATTAAAAAGGAAAGTAATTGCCTCAGGAAATAGAAAGCCACATTTCACCGACTTATAATTCAATTCGGCTGGACCGCCGGTATCGTTTTACCTATCTGTTAATTTTGGAAATATCTAAACTGTTTGCTGTTCTATTATCATCGCAGTTTGCTTTTGATGAACAGAACTCTTGATCGTAATAGACGTTAAGTTTTAGTTCTTGTAGAGATAACTGAGTGCTCTAATTATAACATAACTGTTACTGGTGTTCTTGGTATTTTATTGGTTTTGGAATGTTACTCGTGTATTAAGACGTAGAGATAGAATTCCTAACATGATATAATTTATTTGTTATTTTAATTATTAGTCAGTATAATATCTATAGAAAATATAATTGAGATATCGTCGTTCTTATGTTAAAGACCTATCTTCATCTTGATTGTCGAAGTTAATGTAAAAGTAATCATAGACAATTTCTTTCGAAAGCGTCTGATCAAAATTCTCCGTCTTTGTAATTACTTACTTGAGCCGTAATTATTGGATCTTAACCAAATTACTTGTAATAAAGTTATTATTATATTCAATATCTAATCCGGCAGATGCCACTTTCTTTGCTTCCATTATTATTTTTTGTAGTTTCCTGTTTGTCTCTTTTAATTAGATACAGCGTTATTATAATCTATGTGATAGTTCATTTTGCGTTCTTTCTCTTTGAATTGCAGTTTATAATGCAAATTCATCACTTCCACTACTACCTTCCTGACCTGTTAGATTAACACTGAACCTATAGAAATTATGATTATGTTAATTTGCATCATCAACAAATATATGCCCTTGGTATAAAGCCTTACGAGCGCTAACTTTTTATGTTCTCTCATGACATCACGTTTTTTTATATTTTTTTTCATTTATGTTAGACTACCACTGAACTGAATATTTGCCTTGCTTTCGACATCGACTGCATAAAGGACAATGCTGTAAATCTGACAATGCAAATTCTGCAGTAGCAACGTCAATCCGTCTACAGCATAGCTGTTTGTAGTAATAAATTAATCGGAATCCAAAGAGACAATGACCATGACTGCTTCAGGCCGCGGCGCGGGCCGCGTGAGTCACAGCCACCGCTAACTCGATCCGTCTCACGAAGCGTGCGTTTTCGAGAAAATGTTGGAACTTGGAACTTATCTGGCGGTATGCACGATTTGATGCAATGTGAAGTTAGTTAGCTTTGTTTGTTGAGATTGGGTAGCTAACCTTATTTAGGCTTACGAAATTGGGATTTATTTAATTCGTTACCCCTTTTTACCCAGTGCATGATATAGGAGAACAAAAAAATAGTGCAATCAATATTTTGCGTTTGAACAGTAGAGTTTATAATCAAATAGCAATATTACAGTTACCGTTTACAGTACAGCCACCAAGCCCACAAAGCTCTCAATTCCATTTAACATGTGAGCATTCAAACTTTAATTTGAAGCATCGTGCAATAGTTTGAAATCGGTATACCTCATTGCTTATTAGGTTCCAGTCATTACCCACGGCCATTCTAATAAGTTCTTGAAAACAATATCATGTTTATCGCGTAACTTATATCACCATTACTTACTTATGTAGTATACGAAACGTTTTGCATATAACAGAAGTTTCATTCCGTATCCGTAACAGAGTATGTCTCCACTGTATGTGACGGGCGTCTGCTCCCGAAAAGTGAGAGTGAATGTGCTATAATCTGCTACGGGAAGCCAATTTTGGTTGATTTTTCATGTATTCGGGTTTGATGTTTTCCTATACCGTTTTGAGAGCATGGCAAGCCCCCGGTTCATCGGTGACGTCGTGTACTACGTTGCAGCCAAATCGTGTTAATTACGTGTTTGTATTTTTTACTGTGATTTAGTTTTTTTTATTTGATTGAGTTACGGAACGAGCCGACGGCCCACCTGGTGTGATTTTCAATGTAAACTAGTTCTAGTGTTAGTACAGTGGAGCGCCCATATAAATTTGCAATGCCTGAAAAAGGCAACTAAGTCTTAAGCACCAAATTATCTATATGACCTTATTGTACACTTAGTTGGCAAATAATTGTGTTAAGTGGTAACCTCGGCCCATAACAACCGATGCGACTTAGGTCCTCCCCTACTAGGTACGACAAGACTCAAGTCTCATCGTATGCGCCCGTAATTCTGAGACGTAGGTAGGTGGTGGTAGGTCTGTAGGTGGAATGTCTCATGTCCTGTAATTTCACCGGAAACCACACCTTTCAAACCGGAACACAGTAACGCGAATGCGTTACTGCGTGGCGGCAGAAATGGGCATGGTGGCAGTACTTCCCCGGACGAACTTGGCGTGAGTTCTACTGCTCTTAAAAGAGTTAGTTACAGAACGAACTGATGGACCACCTGTTGTTAAGTGGTAACCTTTTCCCATAATAAGCAATACGACTTGGGTCCTACCCCTACTTAGGTACAAGACCAATATATATTTAATAATAAATAATAATAGATTTATTTATATTTGTTACAATAAAACATTACATTAATCGAAGCAATTAAATAGGTAACACAGATTGATAGTTCAATACTTACTTCTTCTTGAAGAAGAAGAATACTTAGCTGATTTAGACTGATTCATTTGCCACCACGCTCTTGTTTCATTCACATTCGTTATCTCCTATGTAAAATTCGCTTTGAAAGTGTAGGTAGTTTGTTTTACAAAGATTTCCATTTTTATTGTCCGACCCAAACATAGATGAATGGTTTTGTTACTCAGTTATGCAAGTCGTTGCTTCAACTTTCCGGATCAATAGAGAAAGTTCATTGTTTATTTGAACTGAGAATTTCTAGATCAATGCCTTTGTACTAGCAATTTGAATAATTTTTTTGCTATTAAATTGAAATTTTCTATTGTGAAATAATAGGGTTCGAGAAAATTGCTTTAAACTCTCTTATAGAATGAAAGTGGATGAGAAATGACCCTTTCACAATTACGTTTTTATTTCTTCTATGCTTGAGTTCAAGTTTAAGCCACAACTGCTTTAGAAATATTGAAGTATTTTCAACATAGGTACAGACTACTGCCTGGCAATGCCCTGTATCCACAGTATTTGTTTGCGGTCTGTAGATATGTCTTCAGTCTTATGTAACCTAACTGAGACATTGAACAAATAACTTATCTTCAAGTCGACCCATCGTGCTCGTTCCGTAACATATTCACGTGTAAAGGTCTGAAAAAATACTAAATACGCTATATACCCCCAATATATGCTTCACGACTGAAAAAAGGGGTGAATTCCTAAACTCTAAAACTGCATACCAGGCCGCTTTCTATATGAACCTGTATCCTCCGTTATTCCTATCTACATATACTTTATAACTGCGTAGGTGTCCAAGCTGTTCATAGAAGCTTAAAGCTTATGTAGGCTACCAACTTTGTCGAGTCAATTTTGTGCCCCCTCTGAAACTATGAACGTGTTCTGAACTTTCGAAGGGGTAGCCATGATTATTTATTACTACTAGCTGTCTTACCTGCAATTTGCATCCTATGCTATACGTATTATACTTAATAATAATAAGCCTCATGCAACTTATTTACTAATGAACACCAAAGTAACTGAAAATTAATATAAAGATACATGCAAAATGTCATTACAATTAATTATATAGGTGAAGACTGCTTTCTGTTAGCGTAACAAAGAGTTATAAGATTATTTATATGTAATAAGAACAACTGTATTATGAATAAATTATACATATATAAAAATTTAAAAATACTTTACGACTTATTGTGTTGGAAATAAAATATTTTTCTTACAAAATTAAGAATTGAATTTCATTGATTAAAGATTACAGAGATTGAGTAGTCAATATTTTCTTAAATTTTAATATTTTACATAACATTTTACTTAACCACAAAGTGTGATCTGTATTTTTTCTCGTCTCATTTATAATATTCGTCATTGAGTGAGTAATAATTCTGCATAACATTTGTCAGAAAGCACCACTGATAATTGACATAAGCGGTTTCTTATCAGTTATGTTTTATATCATAATCTCTTTATCAACCAGTTGACTCACTATCCCCGCGACAAACACACTGACCTCAGCCTTTTCTTCGCGATGTCAATGTCAGTTCATTTCCTGGTAGTATTCGGCCTTGGCAGTCCTTGCCAAATTTGTGCATAAAGTATATTCCGGTTTGGTGCTGTCCTGTATATATCAAAGCAATCTTATAGGAAGTATTTTTCCGTTAAACTAAGAGTGTACTCTGTTCTTGAAATAACTAGGTAACTAGTATTGTTGACTTTGACGGAATTTCTTGATATAATTACATATTTTTTTTTTATAACATTAGTGGACAATTCACACAGCGCCGTCTAGTCCCAAACTAAGCATAGCTTGTACAATGGGAACCGTACAACTGATAGAATACATTTATTCAGTCAGTCGTTCTCTTTGTCTTATCGATTCGTTCGACCTTGTCCTCGGATTATGTAAGGTTTTCATCCACTGGTTTCAATTTATACTCTGCTGCCTCCAGGTATGGTATGTTCTTAATATACGAAAATTAGCTCCATTACCTCAATTTGTGCAATAATTCCTCTTATGATTATGTAGCGATTGTATTGTTTTCGTAATAATGGATGCGCATAAATGCCGTTTGCTCCTCAATTGCAACGTTTCATGCATTACCTGTGTATCTATGAGTTACGTGTTATCTCCTCAAGTTTCGTTAATTGGACTTTTAAACTAATTTATTGCACTCATATTATCTGCGATTCTGCCTGATAGATTACTGCGCTTATTAAGGGGAAGCTACTGTTTTTTCCTGCAACACAGTGTTAAACTAACGCAGGAGACGGTGCTCACAAACACATGTACACAATATTTTGAAATAAATGATTTGTATTTGTACTTGACAACTCAATTAGCTACTTGATGATCTAAGTATCATTCGAGCCGATCTATTTGGTTTATTCGCATTACACAGTCTAAATATTAGGGATAAAGTATCGATTTTAAATAGCCCCTAAACCTCGCACTCATCACGATTCATGGTCACCCCTGCATTGCGCCTGTGTGCGTCGAACGTGTTGCACAAGCTGCGTGTGTGCGAGGGGTTGGGGTGGTTAAAGCAATTGGCAAACTAGGGCGGTGAAACAAACGATAAATTGGTTTTTCTACTGTATGAAAATGAAGGGGAGGCTTTACTTTTTTATTATTTATATTGTTTTTGTACACAGATGACATAGAACAGTAAGAAAAAACCGAAGTGTTGAGGTGGGGTTTTATGTTAATATTGACTATGTAATTATTTAGTTATTTTATTTATATATTATAATGATGGTATTTTGCATGTGTATTGTACGTAGTATAATTTAACTCAACTTACTAGTAATTATATCTAAGAAGAAAACCGTATTGTGTATTGAGAAAGTATCTGTACTGTACGTACAAAGAGCCATTACTTTTTATCTCGTCATAGTTCAATTGCAAATTTCATTGAGTTCCCAGCTGTTGATTGGTATCCGTCGGCTATAATGTCAATTCTATAGTCGGTGTTATTTTAAATATTTTTATTACTATCGACTCGATAATGCTAATCGTGTGGGGCGCTTGCTCTGCGTGCGCCACACTAGGCCAACGGGCCCACCGAGTTGCGAGCGTCGATTCACTTTAGTACGCATCGGGATTCCGAGGAGGCCGCACGTACCGCGAACCGCAAACCGGCAAAGAAAAACAAATCTGAAACAATACGCGTCCTACAAGACCCGTCCCGCATGTTTATATGAATAGTGCCAGTGATTGTGTCTGTATGTTTCTCAAATCATGGAATATATCGCTTTCGATTATGTTATTTTATTAGTTCATACTATTTCAGCTTATCGGTCGTATAGTTAGCTGAATGTATATAAAAAATAATGTAATTGCGTGTTGGTAAACGAGCTGCTGTTTTATCGATTACGTGCCCAGGTTATGTTTTCACCTCAAACTGTTTGAACTGTAATGTTATAGGGTTAGGTAGGTTTTTACTACTTCAGATGAATAAAAATATCGTTTTAATTTTCAATGCGTCGTACGTTTCAACTTCAACAAATCATCTGTTTTGTCAGTTTCCCAAAATAATGTCTTTTAGCAGAATTGTAGAAGATAAATTTAAAGTCTCACCGTTCTTCGGTAAGCATAATATTATTATAATTTTATTCATTTGACTTCAATTGCCAAATTCTATTATCATTATCAAGCTCGCGTTGCTAGTCTTCATTTACGATTTTATCATTTTATTCATATCATATCGTCATAGATTTCACGATCAGTACGATGGCAGTTTATTGTATTTTAACTATTGTAAATTCATAAAAATTCAAGTACTAATCCATTTATAAATTGGTGCAAAGGTTTTTTCAAGTTACGTCCGTTAAGCCACTGACATAATTTTGAATCTTAACTCCATTTCTAGTATCTTGAGGATAAAATTCTATAAAGAAATCAATACATAATATCGGAAGCGTAGCGTAATTCGTTTTTTGCTGTTATTTTACTGCTCCAAATTCTCTCCAAGTCTGCATTTGGAAAAATGTGTTTCTTATATCAAGAACATTTCTCCGGATTTGGTCTTTTAACAGAATGCGTTTAATATTATTAGAAATTATATTATTGAAATAGACAAATAAGAAAATTTGTTTTTATATTAATATATCATGATATGAGACTTGCGATTATCTTCCAAAATGAATATCAAGCGATTCTTAACCCCCGTTATTTTAATTCAGATCATTTCGCATTCCTGACCAGAGCCGACCTATATAACAAAGTAGATGATTTCACATGATCACGAACTATAAACGCATTCGACTCTACATTATCATTTAACGTCTACTAAAACGTTGACCCGGTTTTATTCGATCATAAATCTTTGCGACTTTGTTCCGTGGCAAATTAAATTAGACATTTGTTGATTTCAAGTTTATATGTCATTTAAATCACATGATGCCAAATTATAATTACGAGTTCCTGTAACTATGGTACGTAAGAAAAAAACATAAATGGCACTTATTTCAATTCTGTATGTCAATTCCTTTATTGAATGCTTTATAAAAAGCGCCTTTGCTTAGCTGAAGATTTCCCAGGAGTGCCGCAAGGCTCTTACTTTGAACTAGAACGTCCTAACATGCTCAAAATTCAAGTTGGAACCATCCGAGATTCTTTTGCAAACTATGTTTTCTTGCTACTACACATGACACGGGATAAATTATTAGTAGTTATATGCTTACTGCTGTGCATTATATGGTTTCAGTAATAACTAGTCGAGCCACACGCTCGTTAGAGACCCAATTACCGCTTTTCATCCATTCATGCATTGTCACTCGCGAGGTCTTCAGCATGTGTTGTATCGGTGATTCTATAAATATCCAGTAGTTAGGGGTCTGAACGATGAAGTTTTATTTTAAATCTCAGATTAAATTTAGCCTGTTCTTTCTTAAAACTTACTTTCTAGAGAAGTTTTTTACAAATACTAAACGTAGGTGTAGGTAGCTACATGAGTGCATATCAAACTTTCTAATGCTTGGTCGTTTATAAATTGTATGGCGTAATACAATAATTGTCGTCGTATCTAAACCATATTGTTACTTTGCCAAATTACATACGCTCTTCCACATGTACGTTATTTACAACCAATAGATTATACAGTATCAATACGAAAACAAACAAAAGACCTGGCGAATGATCCAAAGGGATCAACGACACACCACCGGGATTCGGTATGCGTAGGAGTTGGTCTATTTCAATCTAGTCAGTATATACAACTGTCCCGTTCCTTCTTACGCGTCCCACATATCGCCATTTCTAAAGTTCGGGAATTGTGCAACAATTGGCAACATTTTATTTTCCGCTAGCATCTGTGCCAAAACACACGTGGATGGCCCGAGCCCCGGATAGTTAAATAACTGAATGTTTTTATATGTCATCACCAAAATAATCAGTTTAAAAGCTTTCATCGTTTACGCCATAGACTTGCAAGGCTTGTATTGCGTCTATTTTTGTTTTGTTAGCTTTAGCTTCGTCGTAATTAGTTTTAAGCTTGTGTCCTTTCAAGGACGCAGATAAGTCGTGACTAACATACATTTTAACCTTTTCAGTGAACAGTATTATATCAGATTCATAGTGGCTTAGTATTTTTATAGTCTTTTTTGTAAGTGCCAGTATTATAATTGTGATTACAATGACGTCATTCGCGTCCTGTTAGTGCAGTGAAATGAATTGTGCTTCTTGTTAGTTGACCAACAGTTGTATAATGTCGAAGACCCTTAACGCCTACAGAATGTGAGTATGATTTACTTTTTGGATTTCTAATGCTCTATGTTATCGGTCGTTGGACCTTTTTGATCCGATCTTGGCAGTTGCCGTGTGTCAATGATTGATAAAATGTAATATAGAATTATATTATATTATTCGTAGAGGACAGTGGCTCGTAAATCTTCGTTTTTACGAAAACTGTTACTTCTATCTGCCAGTGAAAGTCCCGTCAAAATCGGTCCAGCCATTTCAGAGATTAGCCGCAACAAACAGACAGACAGACATTTTTTTTTTAAATGCACTTCGTAAAAAGCGTTTATTTTAATGTTACAAACAGACATTCCAATTTTATTTATTTGTATAGATATATTGAATAAATGGATATAGATTTAGACTTTGACTTAGAGTTGTTTTTAGACCTAGAGTAAAAGGGAAATCAATAATTTGAGTGTTTTCAATACTGATTTGTTTTTAGTTTGATGCCAAGAGTCGACATCGTTATCTGATGACGGTGATATTTGTTTGTAAATAAATATGCGTTGTAGTACAACGGTTGTTGTAATACCTGATGCCACAACGCAGGGAATATTAAATGCGATTATTTGATGAATATGTGATAAATAATGTGATTAATTTCTAATACGGTCATGACCGTATCTGTTTTAATAGACAAATAAAAAAATCTTAATCATATCTTTAATTCAATTCTGCAATAAATGGCTGGGAAACGTCAAGTATTTATCGTTAGCAACGTAGTAAAACATAGCAGTATCAACAGCTCTGTTTTACTACGTTGGTATTTGGTCAGTCCAACCTACCTGTTAATTTATTAAGGAATGATTTACTGAAACAATTAAGCCATGAGGAAGCTCACAATTTGTCAAGTTTATCTTTCCACGATATCGGTGGCGATTGTCGCTGGCCAACTACCTAATACGAATTTTAGAATCACGCTTTTTTTCTTTTTTTCTTCCTAGTGTAACGACTTTTTACCTCAGCCTATCCCATCCAAGGAGTGGTATTAATCCACATATGTATCCAATTTTCAGTTTGATTGGAATTTCTAAATATAATTTTAATCCTAAATTTCTTCTTCATAAATATTAAGTAACGCTAAGTAAGTAATCAATGTAGTTGTGAAACAGCTGTTAATTATGATTTCCAATTACAATGCTGCATTGACCAACCCAATTATGTCAAGAGGTAACTAATCGCTTTGCCTGTTAATTAGTCAGGTCACCCTTAGATTTTATGGTGATGAGTGTGACTCATCAGGGTATGTCGTTGAGCGGTGAAAGTGGATGTCCTCTGGCGGTGACCAATCTTAAAAGTTGTCACGTTTATTGTGATCACTTTTAGTAATGAGTCATGTTTTGATGTTCCTTTTAGATAACTATTTCGCTGGCACTGCCACAACTTCTAAAAGTTGAAGTTTGAAAAGGGTCGATCCCACAATACCGCGCGCGATGTTATTTCGAGCGAATGCCCGATTTAAATTAAATAGTAAATTTTTGATAATTATGAATAATTCTGAGCTTTGATGCTTGCTATCTCCCTTTTGCTATCAGTCTCTGTTCAGTTTCCATAGAGATCACATAATTTTTTACTTCAAAATTTTTCTATGAAACATTATTTCTCTTTAACTACTTAGTGAGGAAAGTATTAAAATTTGTTAGTTATTAGCTACTATCGACCCGCCTCGACTTCGCACGGGTTCAATTCATTTACAAATTATATACAGAAACCTTCCTATTGTATCAGTTTATCGCTCTTTTAAAATGTCTAAATCTTTAAAATGATTTCTATTTATTTATAATAATATCCCTTATTATACAGGGTGTGGCGTAATGAGTGGATAATAGGGTACCTGCGGGTAGGGGCCATTGTGGCGGTTCAGAAAAATATTTGTTATGCTCAGTAAAAGTGCCTCGGTTTTCGAGATATTCGACATTTTCGAAATTTAAGAAATATTTCACCCTTCGTCACTATTTTTGGCGCCCAGACTGCAAATGAATTTTTTTTTTCTATCTGTTTTTTGGATAGTATTCTTGGATAGATGTGCTATCGAATGGAAACTATTATTTTTATAACACAAGCACAGTTATGTTTTTAAAATAAGATTTCACTAAAATTTTACTTGCTTTCGTTTGTTTTCCTGACCTTTACCCTTCTGTGGTGTAAAAAAAATGTATGGTCACTTGAATGCCAACGTTTAAAAAAATTAGCCTTTTTCATCGAGATTCCGAAATGGTATATTACATGGTATTTCCACAAGTTGATTCAAAATTAAAATGGCTGCAGCACGATGGTTGCCCCGCTCATTACGCCCGAAATGTTCGACAATACCTCGATGAAACATATCGTCGACGATGGATCGGTCGTTTGGGGACAATTTTGTGGCCACCTCCTTCACCAGACCTCAACCCATTGGACTTTTTTTACTGGGGATGTCTTAAAGAAAAGGTTTATAAGGACCCAATTAATACAGTGGACCAGCTACGGGAGCGTGTGCGATTAGCTGCTCAGAAAATCACAGAGCAAAGATTTGCGAACAGGATTAAAAGATCTTTTATCAAAAGGTGCAGAGCATGCATCAGAGCACGTGGTGGACTTTTCGAACACCTTTTGTGATAGTAAATTTAATAAATGAAATGCATTTAAAATTTATTGTTTCGTTTTATTTCATTACCGAATTTTAAACTAATGTTTTTAGGTGATTTTAAGTAATGAAGTAAATTTTAGTACTATTTGTAATTTTATAATAATTAGCTCTACCCATTTTAATAGGAATTAATTTTGAATCAACTTGTGGAAATACCATGTAATATACCATTTCGGAATCTCGATGAAAAAGGCTAATTTTTTTAAACGTTGGCATTCAAGTGACCATACATTTTTTTTACACCACAGAAGGGTAAAGGTCAGGAAAACAAACGAAAGCAAGTAAAATTTTTGTGAAATCTTATTTTAAAAACATAACTGTGCTTGTGTTATAAAAATAATAGTTTCCATTCGATAGCACATCTATCCAAGAATACTATCCAAAAAACAGATAGAAAAAAAAAAATCATTTGCAGTCTGGGCGCCAAAAATAGTGACGAAGGGTGAAATATTTCTTAAATTTCGAAAATGTCGAATATCTCGAAAACCGAGGCACTTTTACTGAGCATAACAAATATTTTTCTGAACCGCCACAATGGCCCCTACCCGCAGGTACCCTATTATCCACTCATTACGCCACACCCTGTATAAAGTGATATTAATAATGGCTATTTTAACACTTGAAAATAGACGTTACGTTAACGAAGTGAGAGAAGTTACGAATAACGAAAAGTGAGAGTAAAAGTGTACATATTTACGCTGTATCAAATAATATTAAATATGTTGCCGGCATAGTAATGAAGCTTACTTTCTTTTCACTCTCTTAATTCATTATTTATAACAAATTACACAAGGTTTTTTGAGATAGTTAACAAATATTTAAATATATTTTCGCTAAATGTCCTTTAACTGTTATCGTGATTGCTTCCTGTTTGCCTCAGTTATTATAACATCTAACATTGTGCCTTAATTCCTACTATACAGCGATATTCATGTAGAGCCACTTGGCAGCAATATGGCACAGGTGAGTGCTGGAATTAAGTCTAGTGTTCTTCAGAATAGGAAGTGCTAACTTCATTGCTACTTCGTTCTGTAATTGCTACTTACTGAATACAGCAGGTATTCACTTTAAATTGTAAAATGTGCCAAGCAAGGCAGGGGGACTATATCATTCTGTTGCTTGGCACAGTTGGCACCCTAAATCTATGATGTACTAAAAACTAATAATTTTTATCACCAATCCGTTGTAATTGAATTGTTAAATTTAAGAATTAGATTGTTTTCCTTGAAAATCTTGAGAAGATTAGATTAATTAAATCACCCATGACCCTGCTTTGTGTTATGACTTAAATACTGTCGACCAATCTCTCACCTTTCAAGTCAAGATAAACAAATAACGCACTTCTCAACCAGCGGGAGTATGGATCCTTATTATCTTAGGTAGGACTTTTAAAATGACAGGTCTGTCCTTGAACCGTAGCTTGTAACCCGGTACCTTCAGAATATATCATCCCCATACAATGTACTGCGCGAATAAAACTTCCGCCTTCGCAGCTTGTACGAGCAACTTTTATTCTTCACTCTAGGATTTATTCTCGTAATTAACTAGGAATGGAAGTAACGTTTTCTCATTTACGAGTCTACGTGGGAGATATATGGATTTTGGTAGAGCTTTTACTATGAATGATACCGGATATAATAATTCGTCTATTACAACTTTATTTGAAATTGAAATTACTCACGATAGTAATTACATGGCGCATTATAGTGAGAAGCGTTATACCGATTTTTCTTTCTTCGAAAATACTAATTTTACCGATACTGAGCCATAAGAGAGCGGGGTATGTTTAAATAACACTAAACCCATTTCGTTCTGATAACGCACCAAAGAGCAGTAGAACTCTCGCCATGTTCGTCCGGGGAAGTACTGCCACCATGCCCATTTCTGCCGCCAAGCAGTAACGCGTTCGCGTTACTGTGTTCCAGTTTGAAAGGTGTGGTTGCCGGTGAAATTACAGGCAGAGACATTCCAGTCCAGTAGCATCGGTTATGGGCCGAGGTTACCACTTAACACCGGGTGGGCCGTCGACTCGTTCCGTAACTTCATCTCATAAAAAAAGTTTATCTCTTGTTTCACAAACTGATCTCGACGCTTAGTTGGTTAGTAACCCTACCTTCTGCGCGGTGGGTCGTGGGTTCGATTCCCACCCAGGACAAACATTTGTGTGACGAACATAGATGTTTGTTCTGTGTCTCGGTGTTAATATGTATTATGTGTATGCATTTACGAAAAAAAGTATATAAATATTCTATCAGTTGTCTGGTTCCCATGACACAAGCTACGCTTAGCTTACTTTGGGGCTAGATGGCGCTGTGTGAAATGTCCACCAATATTTATTGTTTGATACCTCACCTGCAACTGCAGTAATTCTTGTACCGCCATTTGGAACCTGCACGTAGTCATATTTAGTTAGCTCAATGGTCGGGTTCAATTTTTAATGTAAGCGGTAACGGTGCCGGCTATGCGTCTAGACATATCGATTGGCAAGCCTTTGTCCTTTACACGTGGTGTAATTGCATTAGTCCCTTTGTTTTCTGACTCGTTGGCTCCTTTAGGAAACGTATCGTTTGTTAATAACAACATTGGTGGACATTTTACACAGCGCCATCTAGCCCCAACGTAAGCTAAGGATAGCTTGTGTCATGGGAATCAGACAATTGATATATCTTATTTTTTGTAAATAAATACCCATATATTAACACCCAGACACAGAACAAATATCAATGCTCGTCACACAAATGTTTGTCCTGGGTGGGAATCGAGGCCACGACCTACAGCGATATAGATATAAAGTATAGATCGACGTGTTCGAGAAAAAACTTTTCCTTTCCCTTTTCATCGGCTGTTTCTTGGAAAAATCAGCCAAGTGTATCTAGCAGTAAGCAAACATTTCGTGAACCTTTCCCTTTCAAGAGACCCTTCCGAGCAGAGTGGCTGGATTAAGAACCACTCGTGTACAGTTCAATGGGCTTCAATACCTCTTATCGACGTTGTCTATACAAATGAATAAAATTGGAGTGTCTGTTTGTAATATTAAAATAACCGTTGAAAGCGTTAGTAAAATATAACACGAACTAGTTGCCAGTCCTCATACAGACAACAAGACCGCTTTTGTTAAAGTAATTGTAAATAAATAACTTGTTTATAAAAGTGATAACTTTAGGCCTAGTTATTTTATTTTATCCAAAATTTAAAAGTCTGTTTTAATAACATAGCTCTGGCACTCGGCCAGGAAAAAGCATTTTATATGGCCTCTGTTTCACCCCTGTTGCTAGTAATCCTCTGAAACTCGTGCTTTTATTGCTCTGCAGAATTTAAATGGTCTGCTGAATTTTTAAATTAGAAATAATACTCTTTTACTCTGGTTAAAACTATTTTGTTTAAAATATGTATGCCTATATATCGTCATAGTCGTAGAACAAACACAGTTTTTTTTTTTCAAATTTAGTTCTAATGTTGTAATCGACCTTAAATATTATAGAAAATCTTAATACAGTTTTACATATCCAAATTTGACGATGATAGGACTAGTCGTTTTCAAAATATCACATCAACTCGAATTCAAAAAACTTTTATAGTGCTCTACTGTAAAGTTACTGTATTGCAGATCCACCTTTGTTCTACGACTATGACGATATATTATGCTGATCATGGCTTAGGTGCATAGTGCATAGTATACGCCCATAGTTTGAATATTTATTTGATATAACCCAACCTATACTTTCCACGTGCATTGTTTGTCAGCAGTTTGAAAGATACACTTTGGAAGACACACCGACATTATTGAACTAATAATATTATATTATTAACTTAGAAATATCGCCGTCCTAAGCTAAAGTTGGTTGTGGCGTGGCGTCTATAAAACCCAAATATTCTGCTCGTAGTTCTGTACGAGGGTTGTCGCCCTTGGTTTCCATGACAACGGAGATTTTATGCGTTACACGTCGGCCGACTCACCCTCCGAGAGGTGGACGTGAATTTCAGCAAGGTTACCCCCCTTTGACTATTTCAGGCCAGAAATTTAATGAATTAGAGGAATTTAAACATTGAAACAGGCGAAAATGTTGGTTACGAATGTTTGCTTCTGTTTGTTCTAAAATGTTATTATGTTTTGGGAACATTTTATTACAAAATTTTCTATGCATGTTGTGTTGTTCCAAATTACCTTCTCTTCTCCTATCCCATTCGAGTCACTGATTCGAGTGTAGTGAAAGGATTTTAAGTGCGCCTCAAAGAGGCACCTTTCGTGCACTAGACTTCGATTTTTTAGTTCTAGGACATGTCGGTTTTCTTAAATTATTTTCCTGCACCATTTTGAGAATGTGGTATAGCGGACATAAATCTTTCAATCGATAAACTCATAGGTGCACGTCGGGATTTGAACCGGCGACCTCCGGTACCATTAGACCACCACGCTCCCTCTGTGTTCTCCTTATACAATATTTCGAAATGTATTTTCATAATATCTCGCTATTTATATACATTTTTCTCACATGGTATTTATGCTAACCGCGTTGCTCGCACCACCACAAGGCCCGGCCGTAATATTTAGATTCTGGTTAGATAACTCTGTGGTATGTGTACAAGACCAGTTCACCACCTGCCAGTTAAGTAAAGTGATGTTGACATCGTAACAACTTAAATAATCAGCGACCGCGTGATATTAATCTATACAAATAAATAAAATTGGAGTGTCTGTTTGTAATATTAAAATAACCGCTTTTTACTAAGTGCATATGGATGTATACACGGTACATAAACCATAACATTTTTTTTTTAATATTTGTTTTTGTGTCTGTCTGTTTGTTACGGCTAATCTCTGAAGTGGCTAGACCGATTTTGACGGGACTTTCACTGGCAGATAGCTGATGTAACAAGGAGTAACTTAGGCTACTTTTCCGAGGTGTAAAGTAGGGGTGCGTGATAAAACCGAATTCCACGCGGATGAAGTCGCGGGCAACAGGTAGTTTCAAATAATATTTTGCTCTATTGTATGGGTTTAGTATCTTCGTCGATCAGTGGGCATTATCGAAAGGTATTATTTGTTCCGGGTCGCCTTTCCCTCTTGTATTCCTTGTTTCCTTCCATGTTTCCATTTTAGTCGCTTCGGTTGTTATGGGCAGAGGTTACCACTTAACACCAGGTGGGCCTTCGGCTCGTTCCGTAACTGAACCACATAAAAAAAAAAAAATGTTGTCTTTCACCGCACTGCGACATCGTTAGCGTTATATTCATTTGCACAAGTGTTTTTATCCTTTCAATTGAACGAACATTTTAACGTTGAATTTACGTTTATTTGTAACGTCATCTTTCATTTGTTCATCAATGTATTCTATTCAAAAAAGTTTTCTTAGTTGCGTGGTTTTCATAGTACAAACTGTGCTTGATGTAAATATCCACAGTATATATCTATATTATACAATTTACTTACTGTTTAATATTACTGTTAAAAGATTCAATTTGAATTTATAAAGAGGCACGTCACCTTTAATGAAATGCTTTGACTACCTTGACATTTTAATGCCTTCCTTGAATTTTCCTTTGCTTTTGTTTTCTCCTGTAGACGTTTTGTAGTGTATTTATCTGCTTGGTGCGTTAATTTATTGTTCAATTTTTAACCATTTTCGGCAAGCCAATAATTATTTATGTATGGCGTTATATACAAAATAATTTTAATATAAACGTATTAGGTGTGTTGTTGCTATTGTCAGGTTATGCTTGTATATTCAGCTGTAACCAGTTGTTCAGACCTGACCAAATGTGATTACGATCAGATTCTTTATAACATTTGTTTTATGTCGTGGGTTGATTTCACGCGGGACAAATATTTGTGTGACTAACATAGACGTTTATTCCGTATCTGGATGTCAATAAAAAACTATATATATGTATTCTATCAGTTGGCTGGTTCCCATAGTACAAGCAATGCTTAATTTAGAACTAAAGGGGGCTGTGTGAATTGTCCACCAAAACTTACAACTTTCGTTTTTTTTTCATGTAATCATAGAACTTTCAAGTATAAACCTCCTTCATACTTAAGAAGTGTTATCATAGATATACCTTATAAATGAGGGGACTCTCTAATAAAGGTTAATTAAAACTTATCAGAAGTGTTCCTAGTTCATCAAGTCGTAAACCTTGTCATATAAAAAACTCGTGTTTGTTTGTTTATACTAACTGCTAACTATAATAAATGATGCCTTCAGTAGTTCATTGACATACTTTTTTATTGTTATAACTGAATAGAATTTTAATAACGATCGTTGAATATTTTTTGTACCAACGGAAGTACTACAAACCTATATTAACGAACGACAGTCATTCTATTTTGAGCTCGAATACTGTCACGTATCAAATAGCGCTACGTATTCTTAAATGGATGTATTTGTATTTGATCATTCATGTGACTTCCCTTACGGTGGGTTCGATTCCCACCCCGGACAAACATTTGTGTGAGGAACATAGATGATGTTTGTTCTATGTCTGGGTGTTAATATGTTTATTATTTATATAATATTTGCAAAAGTATGTATATTAGTATTTTATCAGTTGTCTGGTTCACATAGTACTAGCTATGCTTAGTTTAGAGCTAGATGGTGCTGTGTAAAAGGTTGGTTTTAATCGTTAATTGTGGTCGGTACGTCTGTCTGCTAACAACGGAAGCTTATGTGACTGAACCGACCCTAGGGTATCCGAAGACCCAGTTTTTCCATCGGATGTCCTCTTCAGACCTTATAAAGTTGAAAAATGTAGTATACATTATGAAAAAGTACAAAATGTTATTAAGAATCGAGTTATTGTTAATACAGTATTAATTAAACTTTACTTGCAATGGTTATGGGCATCAAACTAAGCTAATTCAATTTCAAGCATTGATTGCACTACTTTGTTACGAAGATCTTAATATATTTACACGATACAAACATAAACCCTTTTAAAACATATTTACGTTCATACATCTCTTACTCTACCTAATAAAGGAAAAAAAAAACAGACGATTTTATAACTGTTATACAAAATGTAGTATTAAGTTGTTCTGTGTTTGCCATGTCGACGTTATTACTCGTAGTCAGTCTTTTTTCATTCACATGGAGAAATAATATGATCCCAAAATGAATTTGTTGTCAAAAGAATTACCAGTAATAATTATATCTCTTGACTGAAAGGTAAAGTTTCTACTATATGAACAATTCCCAACTATTTGACAAATAAGTTACGTAATCATAATCTCGTTAAGTTTTTAGTTCAACTAAGTAGGTAATCTTCGTTATCCTGTTAGTTTTGTTTTGTATATAAACGAGCTCAGTACCTCGGTTTCCTTATGTACGCAGATTTATATGAAACCGAATACTGTAGAATTCAATTCGATAAGGTTTCTCTCAGAAATTGTTTTATTACAAGCTGATTCGGTTGTACAGCTTATGTTAGTAGCTTTAGTCGGTCAAACCCAAATATTGTAAAGCTTTATTCATTCGTCAAATTGTTTCAAGTTTCATTCGTGACTGGAATATAAAACAATAGATTAATTCTCAGTATCGTGATACAGTCTTTTTTGATAGCTACTGAATCTTGCGCATCATCAAAAGGTGTAACGGTGTTACAAGTAATCATTTGTTGCAAATTGTGCTGTCGAGGAAGTCAGATATCACGGGAATTGCGGTCGCTTCCCGATGACAGACATCTCTCGATTTGAAAGCACCTACGGCCTTCGGAATAGGGTTCATGTTTGTGAAGTTCTGGAGGTGCTGTCTCACGGTTACTCCGCTCCATATCGGCGCACCCTCGTTTTGCTCAACTGTCACTTGCACACTGGTTTGAGCGGGTGCGGTACTTCCGTCCGGTCAAATGAATACATTGATATCGGAAATGGTTGGGAAATCTGTCGTGTAACATTTGATGGGATGAGTTAGTTTAGTCGTGATATGTTCAGTGTTGACATTTTTAAAGGTTCCAGGAAAGTAGAGCGATTGTTTCTTCTTATGTTCGGTTTGATCGGTTAGTTTGGAGTCCTCAGTTGTTTAAATAGTTTTGTTGTCTACAGATATGTTGTTTGTACGTTCCTTTTTTATACTTTTTTATGCATGAATATTACGTACGTCATGATCGACATCCTAGTGCCCTTTCACACTAGTGATCGATCTCTACACAACATGGTTTTTCTTCCATTCTCTTCTTTCACATGTAATCTCAGTTCTCACTCATTTATTACCCATATCATGTTTCACGCAATCCATCTATATCTCCTTTGGTCTACCTCTGCTATGGGTATGGTTACAAAATTAATAAAGATGTAGAAAGTGATGGAAATTTGTAAGTAATAACATCGAACGTATTAATACATCAGAATTCATAAAATGACTTTGAAACGACTGAAATCATTATTAAAACAAATTTATACTCAGATTTAATCAAATTAAAAGCTTTTGTTCGATGCTATTGAAACTCAGTTAATAATGGCGTGGCCTCCAGACCTTTAGCTCCATTGGACTCTTCATCGTAATGTTTTCTTTATTCTTTATGAAATCACTTTTAGGATTGAAACTTTCTTTCTATTCATTATAAGTTAGAAGCCAGCTTCAAAGGTCGTGCATTTATTCTGAGGTCATGTCTTCAAAGCTATTGTTTTTTCATTTTAACGCATATTGTATTTTATTTTGTATACTTAATTAGATTAACAACAACCGATGTGACTTGGGTCCTCCCTTATTAGGTACGACAAGACCCAAGTCACATCGTATGCGCCCGTAACTCTGAGACGTGTAGGTGGAATGTCTGTTGTGCCTGTAATTTCACCGGCAACCACACCTTTCAAACCGGGACACAGTAACGCGAACGCGTTACTGCTTGGCGGCAGAAATGGGCATGGTGGCAGTACTTCCCCGGACGAACTTGGCGAGAGTTCTACTGCTCTTAAAAACCTAGGTCGGTAGTAGGTAGGTAGTAGCTGTAGGTCGTGGGTTCGATTCCCACACAGGACAAACATTTGTGTGACGATCATAGGTGTTTGTTCTGTTTCTGGGTGTCGATATGTATGTATTTACAAAAAAGTATTTAAGTATTATACCAGTTGTCTGGTTCCCATGATACAAGCTATTTACTTAGCGTACTTTGGGGCTAGATGGCGCTTTGTGAAATGTCCACCAATATTTATTGTTATTATTATTTTATTACTATTTAGAGACATTCTATTTTGATGGGTTCGTCATATGTATCTACACAAATACACAGCTGTATAATAACAGGGTCAATTTGATCGTCTGATTGAATAAATCATCGTCATATTGCAGTGTGTTTGAAACAGCGCAACCGTTCGCAAATATCATTGTATGATAAACAATATCCTCCTGCAAATTGGTTATTTCCATTAATAGCCTGTTTAGAGTTCTTATTGAATGGAATTGATCGAGGCATAATTGCATTTGCGGGTAGAGTCAACGTTTAATAAGTTGGTTGTGTCAAATGTGATCTCATAAGTAAAGCTGCAATTGATCGACTAAACGAGACGCAAGACATAGCGAGAGATATATAAACGAATGTTGAAAATATGTACGAAGTTGAGTTCTAGAATTGACTTTGTGTCAACTTTTTTATTAATATTATTTTATATTTTGGTTTTTAATATTATGAGGTTTTTTTTACATGGTGCTGTGGTTTAAATAAGATGTAGCTTACCGTTTTAGTAGAGTGTAGAGAATATGTTAACTTATTTACAGCAAATAAATAATAATAATAATAATAACATGTCCTAGAACTAAAAATTCGAAGACATGTGTCTCAACTGCATTAAAGGAGCCTCTTTGAGGCGCACTTAAAATCCTTTCACCACACTGGTTCGAGAGACCCAGTGACTCGAATATATAGATAGATAGCAAATAAAATTGATTATCCCCGATACTTGGATTGATGATGAAACATGATCAGAAAAACACAACTAACCACGAAAATTGTCACATCTCGTGTGTTTTCATGGAGGTTGTTCTTCGTTAATTTTACTATGGCGTCTGTCGGGTTCTACTGGTAGAGAACCATACATATATACTGAAGTGTGTCCTCTTTGTCCGCAGAAAGAAGATCGAATCCCTGGGAAGGATGACTGCGATGACGCAGGAGGAGATGGTGGCCGGTGCGCGCACAGTCGCCGCCGGCCTCGAGGCCTTGCGCGCTGAACACACCCAGCTGCTGGCCGGACTGGCCGCCAACACCGATCACGAACAGGAGAAGACGTCGCTCGTCAAGAAGAGCATCGACGCCATCGAGCTCGGACTCGGGGAAGCGCAGGTAAACACCGTTCAAGCAACAGCTTTCGGGTTGACAAGTGCTGTGTAGCACACAAATCCTACTAATATAAACGTGAACGTTTGTATGGATGTTTGTTACTCTTTCACGCTCAAACGGCCGAATGGATTTGGATGGAATTTGGTACGTGCAGCATTAAAAAAAATTGCTCCAAAAAATTACAAAAAGTATTAAACTATTATATCAGTTGTCTGGTTCCCATGATACAAGCTATTTACTTAGCTTACTTTGGGGCTAGGTGGCGCTGTGTGAAATGTCCACCAATATTTATTATTATTTTATTACTATTTAGAGACATTCTATTTTGATGGGTTCGTCATAAGTATCCACACAAATACACAGCTGTATAATAACAGGGTCAATTTGATCGTCTGATTGTATATCATTATTAATAAAAAAAAACACAGTGGCATATAAAATAAATCCTCAAAATAATATAAACCAAATATACAATAATATTAACAAAAAAGTCAAGTACAATCAAGTACAAAAACAAAAAGTTGGTACAATTTAGGCACATAACGAAATTACGTGTCTACAATAATCCAGTATAAATTTAATAATAAGTCAAGTATAATAAGCTCATTCATTCTTAGTGTCATGTCCCCCACACTTTGCTTGAAAGGTGTGACCCAAATGATGCCCAGATGAGTCCTTCGAGGCAATGTAGGGCGGCGCTCGCTTCAGGCTTTTAACTAAAATAGCCTAGTCTAGTTCGCGACGAGCTCAGATGTTTGTTTACTAATGGTTTCATGTAGGATAGAGCTACTTAAAAAGACTCGCTTTGTCCGTGGCTTCGTTCCCGTGGTTCTCACTTGAACCAGATCCCTCGGGAACTATGCATTTTTGGTACATTAATAATAAATATATAAATATCGGTGGACATTTCACACAGCGCTATCTAGTCCGATACTAAGCGTAGTTTGTAATACGGGAACCAGATGTCTGAATAGAATACATGTATACTTATTTTTTTTGAAATACATACATATAATATTAACACCCAGACACAGAACAAACATCTATGTTCGTCACACAAATGTTTGTCCTGGGTGGGAATCGAACCCACGACCTACAGCGCAGAAGGCAGCGTTACTACAAACTGAGCTATGAGCCCAGTTAATTATTATAAAGTTTTATGCCCTAACCACATTAACTTATTCCTGAATGTTGCGTAGAAGTGACACAAGGGAAACCTAATGACGTCACCATCTCGCACCCCCCACCGCGGGGGCTCGGCACGAAGGGTTGTATCACAAGGGCGGCTAAGGGTCGTTATGTAGAGCTGATTTGTTATGACTAAACACTAATTATATTTGGGTTTAGGAAACAAACAAACATAAGATTTTAAAATTGTTTTTCATATGGATATTTTAATACTACTAGTAATCGTGGGAGAGGTTACCACTTAACACCAGGTAGGCCATCTGCTCGTTCCATAACAATCACATAAAAATACCCTTAGTAGTTAGCTGGACATATGTTTTTTTTATATTGGTGGACATTTCACATAGCGCCATCTAGCCCCAAAGTAAGCAGCATAGCTTGTACTATGGGAACCCGATAAGTGATAGAATACATATATGTATGTACTTTTTGTAAATACATGCATATAATTATATTTACACCCAGACACAGAACAAACATCTATATTCTACACACAAATGTTTGTTCTGGGTGGGAATCTATCCCACGACCTACAGCGCAGAAGGCAGAGTTACTACCAACTGAGGCCTGACTCAAACGTGCTCGCGAAAAAATAAGTAAGCCTTCCTTTAGGGGTTTCTTGTCTCTTCTTCCTCATGGAGGGTCAAATATGGTTTGAACAGGCGTTAAACTTAGCGATAAGTTGGACCTTATGTTTTGAATATTATTGACCAAGACATTTCTTTGAATTCTATGGTTTTTTTTTTTACTGTCTTTGACAAACTGAACTGTTGAACGTGAGATGTTATTAAGGTTATGTTATATGTGTGCTCGTAAAGGGTGCGGATTCTTTGTACTCACGTAGAGGGGAGAACTAAGGCTTAGCCGCCGGCTTTCATTACCAAGGGGTCCCTACACACGGTTTTCGTTGTTTGAAGTGGTGTGGCTGTCTAATTGATGACATGGGGGAATTGTTGAGTGTGAAGTTACCTGCTGTGTTATGTTTTGCTCTGCATTTTTGTAAATGCTTCGAGCTCTTTTATGTTCTGTTTACTTTTGGAATGATTCGAGATTATGACGAGTAAAAGGAAATAATAATAATATTGGTGGACATTTCACACAGCGCCATCTAGCCCCAAAGTAAGCTAAGCATAGCTTGTGTCATGAGAAACAGACAACTGGTATAACACTTATATACTTTTTGTAAATACATATATAATACATATCAACATCCAGACACAGAAGAAACGCCTATGTTCGTCAAATGTTTGTCCGGGGTGGGATTCGAACCCATTACCTGCAGCGCAGAAGTCAGGGTTACTACCAACTGAGCTATGGGGCCAGTGAAATGTGCATACAAGCTTTTAATATCTCCAGATATCATAAAAAAAAACGTACGTACCAGTTAGCTTGTCATTTTAATTTTACTTTTAATTAATAATTAATAAAAATGGTCTAATTAATAAAAACATAACACTTGATTTTACTACCCATAAAATTTTCGCACTGGGGTCTTTAATTGTAATGGATTGTTAAGGAGTAAACTCCAAAATCTTTCCGGCAATATATTTTATAATGTTGGGAATTGGCGGCGTGCTATTTCGACGCCTAGCTGATTGCTGGAGTTTTTTATTTATTAATGATGTAATTTCCGAGCATGAGGGAGAAAACGTATAAAATAGAACCACAGCAATAACATCGATCTCTTACCCGTCCCGTTCACCACCCAGGTGATGATGGCGCTGGCCTCCCACTTACAATCAGTGGAGGCGGAGAAGCAGAAGCTCCGGACCCAGGTGCGGAGGCTGTGCCAGGAGAACGCGTGGCTCCGGGACGAGCTCGCGGCCGCCCAGCAGCACCTGCAGGCCTCCGAGCAGAGGGTCGCACAGCTCGAAGAGGAGAACAAACACCTGGACTTCATGGCTTCCATTCGGTGAGTGGACTGAGCACTATGCACCTTCCAGGTCGGCTGTGCTGGATTTCGCCACATTCTACATCTGGAGTAGTGAAACAAACAACTGATTTATATCGTATTAGCTGTTGCCCGAGACTTTTTCAGAGCAGTAGAACTCTCGCCAAGTTCGCCCGGGGAAGTACTGCCACCATGCCCTTTTCTGCCGCCAAGCAGTAACGCATTCGCGTTACTGTGTTCCGGTTTGAAAGGTGTGGTTGCCGGTGAAATTACAGGCACATGAGACATTCCAACTTCACGTCTCACATTTACGGGCGCATACGATGTGACTTGGGTCTTGTCATACCTAGTATGGGAGGACCCAAGTCGCATCGGCTGTTATGGGCCGAAGTTACCACTTAACACCAGGTGGGCCATCGGCTCGTTCCGTAAATGTATTACATAAAAAAAAAAAAAAAAAACTTCGTCCGCGTTGAATTCCGTTTTATCACGCACCCCCTATTTTTACCCCTCAGAAAAGTAGCCTAACTTACTCCTTGTTAAATCAGCTATCTGCCAGTGAAAGTCCAGTGGAAATCGGTCCAGCCATTTCAGAGATTAGCCGGAACAAACAAACAGACAGACAGACCGACGGACAGACAGACAGAAAGACAAAAATTTTAAGAAATGTTGTTTTGGTGTATGTACCGTGTATACGCACTTAGTAAAAAGCGGTTATTTTAATATTACAAACAGACACTCATATCAGTGACAGAACGAGCTGATGGCCCACCTGGTTCTCATAGTTTATTTATTCATAACATAAGTTACAAGTCCAAGTGAATATGTAAAGAAAGAAAGAAAAAGAAAGAAAAAATTATTTATTTTGACACAACTATTTACAAACAATGGACACGTAAGATTTATAAAAAAAAAAAACAACAAACAAGCACGAAAAATAAGTAACTTCCTATAGTAATATAAAATTGGCACTCATAGATTTATTGTACAATCAAAGTTAAAGGAAGTAAATATCACCTAACCAATAAGCTAAACTTAATTTATTAACACCTAGCGGTCACCAACGTATATTTGTCCTTGACTATTTATTATTCTTTGGATGGTTATTCGTTGGCGGTTCAGAAAACACTTAGCGGATTGCCTTGAATAATTTAACAATAACTATAATTTTACTTACCTAGGAGTAATATTATGGTGACATTTTTTAATACTGTCCGCCTATCGTGATTGATTTATCATATTTCTTAAACTAACATATGAAACTTGCCCGGAGATTTTACGCCGAATTTACCCGCAACGAACAGACAGACAAAAACTTTTGTTTGTTATTTTGTATGTACATATATACTTTCATAATAGACCTGTGAAGACCTGTTTATTAGCCTTATGTATTTCGTGCGCGAAAGGAGCCTCTTTGAGGCGCACTTTAAAATCCTTTCACCACACTGGTTCGAGAGAAACAGTGACTCGAATAGAATAGAAATTCGTAAAATGTTGATTATTATGTTTTTATGAGCTGTTCTCAAATAAATATGCATCTAGTAAGATGCTGTTATTATGATAGTGCAATGTATTGAGTGTATTTGTTTACTTTACAGCAAATACGACAGCGATATAAATGAGGAGCAAGACTCAAACCGCAGCGGTCAGACGGAGAAGAAACGCGACGACCCCATGGTGGATCTGTTCCCGGACGACGATCACGAAGACAACAGGAACAACAAATGTGAGTGAACAATACAGAAAGAAAGAAAGAAAGAGTATTTATTTTGCCATAAACAACACAATACTAATGTATATATTAAAACACATATCAAAAACAGAATATCGTTTGACACAACTGAAAACGCAAACGGAATGGTTGAGTGGACAAACAGGGTATATAAATATCTTTCTGTTTGTGTGTTATCTCTGATGTGATAGACACAAACGGACGAAGAAAGAGGCAGCAATATCATTCAAGCTACTTACTCGAATTGCAGCGGTCAGATCGAGAGGAACACATTTTCCCACTCAGAGTTACTACCAACTGAGCTGTGAGGCCTGTCCAATGTATTATGAAGGCATTTATAAGTATTCCGTTAGCTGTCTGGTTCCTATATTACAAGCTATGCTTAGTTTGGGGCTAGATGGCGCTGTGTGTATGTATACAAAATATAAAATCAACAATAATAATATTGTTGTATGTATACGGTGTGGTGTTCCAGCGATGTCTCCGACTCCGCCGCTGCACTTCGCCCAGCAGATGAACGCCGGTTACGAGATCCCGGCGCGGCTGCGCACGCTGCACAACCTGGTGATACAGTACGCGTCGCAGGGACGCTACGAGGTGGCGGTGCCGCTCTGCAAGCAGGCGCTCGAGGACCTCGAGAAGACGTCCGGCCACGACCACCCCGACGTCGCGACCATGCTCAACATACTCGCGCTTGTGTACAGGTCTGTGGAACACAACACCTACTACTCACTGACAAACATACAAATACAAAGAATTTATTTCAAAAAAGGGGTTCTCATGTGCGTGCGTGCGTGCGTGCGTGCGTGCGTGTGTGAGTGTGACTTCATTCATGTTGATCTCGGGTCCTGGTTGTTTGTGTAGTGTATCTGTGTGTTCATGTATATGCGACACAGGCAATCGTAGTGCGGGGGTGTGTGTAAGCATGATTTTCAATGTTCAATGTTCAATTTTATTTTTTTTTGTAAATAAATAATAAATAACACGATGTTTCCAGAGACCAGAACAAGTACAAGGAGGCGGCCAACCTGCTGAACGACGCGCTCTCCATCCGCGAGAAGACCCTCGGCGAGAACCACCCCGCGGTGGCTGCCACCCTCAACAACCTCGCCGTACTCTACGGGAAACGAGGTGACTTTACTATTATGGTTATGATTATTATAACGGTGAGGGCTGGGCTGTAGCTGATGAGTCGCCTCACGTTGACCAACCGACCGACTACGAAAAACGAGGAGGTCATCAATCCGGTTGTGTTTTTTTTAAATGTTTTTTTTACCTCATATCTCCGTTATTTATAAACTGATTTGGAAAATATGTTGTGTTTTATATAATCAAGGCGTTTTTTTGGAAACGTTAATTACTTAAAATAATAATTCAACCCACCTGTGGCATATTAGATATGAAACATGAAACACAAATTAACATTTTTAATTATCACATAAACTTTTAAGTGTCTTACCAAACAATGATAGACGAAGTGATTAGATTTAATGAAACAAAATTGTTTGTAACCTATTATTCCAGCGTTATGTTGAGTAACCTTTTACAAATAAAGTATGTTTGTGTTGTGTGCAGGCAAGTACCGCGAGGCCGAGCCGCTGTGCAAGCGTGCGCTGTGCATTCGTGAGGCCGTGCTGGGGCGCGACCACCCCGACGTGGCCAAGCAGCTCAACAACCTCGCGCTGCTGTGCCAGAACCAGGTACCGCTCACACGTCACCCTACTCGAGTGCCTCGAGGCCGTGCTCGGGCGCGACCACCCCGACGTGGCCAAGCAGCTCAACAACCTCGCGCTGCTGTGCCAGAACCAGGTACCGCTCACACGTCACCCTACTCGAGTGTCGCGAGGCCGTGCTCGGGTGCGACCACCCCGACGTGGCCAAGCAGCTCAACAACCTCGCGCTGCTGTGCCAGAACCAGGTACCGCTCACACATCACCCTACTCGAGTGTCGCGAGGCCGTGCTCGGGTGCGACCACCCCGACGTGGCCAAGCAGCTCAACAACCTCGCGCTGCTGTGCCAGAACCAGGTACCGCTCACACATCACCCTACTCGAGTGTCGTGAGGCCGTGCTCGGGTGCGACCACCCCGACGTGGCCAAGCAGCTCAACAACCTCGCGCTGCTGTGCCAGAACCAGGTACCGCTTTACACGTCACCCTACTCGAGTGTCGCGAGACCATGCTCGGGTGCGACCACCCCGACGTGGCCAAGCAGCTCAACAACCTCGCGCTGCTGTGCCAGAACCAGGTACCGCTCACACGTCAACCTACTCGAGTGTCGCGAGACCGTGCTCGGGTGCGACCACCCCGACGTGGCCAAGCAGCTCAACAACCTCGCGCTGCTGTGCCAGAACCAGGTACCGCTCACACATCACCCTACTCGAGTGTCGCGAGGCCGTGCTCGGGTGCGACCACCCCGACGTGGCCGAGCAGCTCAACAACCTCGCGCTGCTGTGCCAGAACCAGGTACCGCTCACACGTCACCCTACTCGAGTGTCGCGAGGCCGTGCTCGGGTGCGACCACCCCGACGTGGCCAAGCAGCTCAACAACCTCGCGCTGCTGTGCCAGAACCAGGTACCGCTCACACATCACCCTACTCGAGTGTCGCGAGGCCGTGCTCGGGTGCGACCACCCCGACGTGGCCAAGCAGCTCAACAACCTCGCGCTGCTGTGCCAGAACCAGGTACCGCTCACACATCACCCTACTCGAGTGTCGTGAGGCCGTGCTCGGGTGCGACCACCCCGACGTGGCCAAGCAGCTCAACAACCTCGCGCTGCTGTGCCAGAACCAGGTACCGCTTTACACGTCACCCTACTCGAGTGTCGCGAGACCATGCTCGGGTGCGACCACCCCGACGTGGCCAAGCAGCTCAACAACCTCGCGCTGCTGTGCCAGAACCAGGTACCGCTCACACGTCAACCTACTCGAGTGTCGCGAGACCGTGCTCGGGTGCGACCACCCCGACGTGGCCAAGCAGCTCAACAACCTCGCGCTGCTGTGCCAGAACCAGGTACCGCTCACACATCACCCTACTCGAGTGTCGCGAGGCCGTGCTCAGGTGCGACCACCCCGACGTGGCCGAGCAGCTCAACAACCTCGCGCTGCTGTGCCAGAACCAGGTACCGCTCACACGTCACCCTACTCGAGTGTCGCGAGGCCGTGCTCGGGTGCGACCACCCCGACGTGGCCAAGCAGCTCAACAACCTCGCGCTGCTGTGCCAGAACCAGGTACCGCTCACACATCACCCTACTCGAGTGTCGCGAGGCCGTGCTCGGGTGCGACCACCCCGACGTGGCCAAGCAGCTCAACAACCTCGCGCTGCTGTGCCAGAACCAGGTACCGCTCACACATCACCCTACTCGAGTGTCGTGAGGCCGTGCTCGGGTGCGACCACCCCGACGTGGCCAAGCAGCTCAACAACCTCGCGCTGCTGTGCCAGAACCAGGTACCGCTTTACACGTCACCCTACTCGAGTGTCGCGAGACCATGCTCGGGTGCGACCACCCCGACGTGGCCAAGCAGCTCAACAACCTCGCGCTGCTGTGCCAGAACCAGGTACCGCTCACACGTCAACCTACTCGAGTGTCGCGAGACCGTGCTCGGGTGCGACCACCCCGACGTGGCCAAGCAGCTCAACAACCTCGCGCTGCTGTGCCAGAACCAGGTACCGCTCACACGTCACCCTACTCGAGTGTCGTGAGGCCGTGCTGGGGCGCGACCACCCTGACGTGGCCAAGCAGCTCAACAACCTCGTACTGATATGCCAGACCAGAAAGCAGGAGCGAAATGCAGGATGCTTTAAAAACAATTTTGAAAGCTTATATGATATTAAAATTATCATTGTATTGTTTTCAGAACAAATACGAAGAGGTGGAGCAATACTACCAGCGCGCATTGGAGATCTACGAGACCAAACTGGGTCCGGACGACCCCAACGTCGCCAAGACCAAGAACAACCTCGCCTCATGCTATCTCAAACAGGTACGAAACAACCACACACGACCCAGACACACACCCCACACAACGCCACGGTGTGTGTGTACACCGTGACCTAGACAAGGTTGCTGACCTAGTGTTCTTCAACTTACGAAACTTGGAAACCCTTGCGAATGGCCTTAATGCACAGTAAACTGCTGATTTTGGAATGGTTAAAAGAACTCGTTTAGAGCCTCCTTAAGGCGCACTTGCGTTCATAAAAAAGAGACGTTAGCATTCTCGTTCAGACGTCTATATAGTACTGTGCCTTCCTATAAATATCTGTGTGTAGTTTACATATATCACCTCGATAATATGTATCGTCGTTCCACTGGACATGATCAATGACAACAGAGCAATGTTGGAAATGCTCAGAACGGCTGACGTCAGTAGTTCTGACGTCTGACTTTTAATAAAACAACCCAGGAACCTCACACGTCATATATAATGTTATTTTTTTAGGGCAAATACAAGGAAGCCGAGACGTTATACAAACAGGTGTTGACGAGGGCTCACGAGAGGGAATTCGGAACTATTGATGGTAAGTCCCCCGGACCTTTGGATAGATTACATATACAGATTTAATGCAAACAAATCTAATCATTTATATCTTTATCGTAGGGTGTAATTTGACCCTTTTGGATATTATGCTATATCCCAATATTGGAATGGTCACATAGTGACCAATTTTTAATGCACTAATTAGAATGGCGCCTTAGTGTACTTTTAGGACCTACGGTGTCTGAAATCTTTTAACATACCAAGGTGGAATAATAACTTTTATTTTATTAAAAGAGACTATTTGCGTCGCATGCTCCTAGATTTTATATTCTTAACGCTTGTATTTTGTTTACCTTTTTCAGAATATATCACGTCCCTAAATAATAAGACTAAAAAATAGCGTCCGACTCGCACTTGACTGTGTAGAAAATTATTTAGCTTAAATGATAAATTTTTTCGCTACATTCCTGTTTTTACTGGACTTTTGGAACAATAACTATTCCGATAATAATGTATAGAGGCTATCATGAAGACTATTAATTAGGCGTGCTACACACAATATTATTATCAGTTTGATGGCTTCAGATGGCTACACACAATTCCGGATCACCGTTTCGCTTTCTTCTGTGACACACATGAAGAGACAGCTCTATTGACAAGCTTTTATTTGACTTGCAATGTTTGTATGTATGTTTGTGTGTCAAAGTTTGCAACTGAATTTTGAACCAGTTCTCATAGCCCGAATAGGCTCTCCTTTCTTGCACTAATAAGTAGAAACGAGCGAACCAGATAGAATATGTGTGTGGCAATCCTAATTCTCAGCCGCTTGTAACGAAAATAGCGCTGAATTTTATGTTATGTGTAGAAAATGAATATTTCAGGTCAAAAATATTTCTATTAGTTAATTTAAGGAACATAGGACCAAAGCACAAAGTGACTAATATCAGATAATTGAAACACATGCAGGGTATTTCAGAGTGCCTCGTTAAATACAACATCATATGTAATTTCTAAGCGTATATTTATATAAATGTTATGTATCTTCCAAACATTTTGTGTAAATAGTTAGTTGTTGAAAAATATATTTACAAAATACAAAAACATTTTGCATGTTTAAGTAAAAATATTAGTGAGATTTTAGTGATTGTAGAATTTGTTATATTTTGTAGAAGCATGACCTTAGTTGTAATTATTTGTTATTGAATGTTTATGTTTTACACGTAGCAACTTGTTTTTAAGTCTTGAAGTGGGCAAAGAATTTTTGGAATTGATTGTAAGACGAGGTGGCAGCCTTATTCTCATATGCCTCCCTGGATTTCGAAGCTAGTGCATTTATTATTTTATTATATAATATATATTGTCCTAGTTTGAATCCCATCAAAATACTTCTAAATCTAAATCTCTAGATCTCTGAGTTCAGAAGTGTCAAAAAACATTAAATATACTTTCACTCTTGTATGGCAATTCGAACCCTTGATACTGGGTGCAGTGTGAAAGCAAAGTACCTAATACACATATTTCTCTAAAATTTCGGCGCCAGCATTTCCTCAAACAAATTTCATTGAATATCTGTGTTAAAACACTGCAGTAACAGTTTACCCGTAAAAAGTTATCTTTTTCAAAAAACGCTTTGTTTGCCCTTGATTATAAATGAATAAAATTGTTTATTTTCTTATCTAGATCTCTTCTTGCATTTGATTTAGTCTCGAATTTTTATTAATCGAAAAGTTGCATACGTTTAGTTTGTGTAGGTTTAAAAGCTTAACTTGCCGTGGAGCTTTTACTGAGAAGAGTGAGTCACCGTTAGAAAATAATAGTTAACCGCATTTGAAAATCATTTTCTTTTTTACTTAATAGTTGTTGGTTCGGTAATTCGGTTTGCTTGTTATAGGCAGAGGTTACCATTTAATACCAGGTGGGCCATCTGCTCGTTCCACAAAGAAACGCATAAACAGTTTTTTTTCTTTACATAAATCTTGGTAACGTTAGTTACTTAATTAAATAAATAACAAAGTCGGCTTGGCTTGGATTGCTAAAATTGGCGAATGGTCTAACTCTAAAAAAATCCTAAAGTAACCCTCGCCTATATTAGATGAATATAGGCTTCTCTTCTCTTCTCTTCTCAGTATAAGCTCAGTAGTCAGTCTTGCCTATGAATTGGAGAGATTCGTAAAAACAAGACAAATGACACAGACAGATGCAGTCTCAGTTATCTTTAGATGATTAAAAGATTATTGTACGATTGTATTGATTATGCTATGATTGTTGCCAAATATTTATTGTAGGATTAGTTAATTTGACAATTATTAAGGGGGGGGGGGGGGGGGGGGGGAAACAGGTAGTAAATATGGCAGCTTTCAAAAATCTGTTCGCGAGCTCAATAAATCATTTTTCGAAAATCCGTTAATCAAAATTGGTACATATCTGATTTTAATTATTATTAATCATTTTATTTCGAACATTACATTCATATTAAAAAAAAAAAAAATCTAAATTACATTATTATTATTATAAATTCATTCAAAATAATTCATTCTTTTAATTTAAAGCTAAACTTATTAATACATGTTTTTTTTTTATTTCGTTGAATGTTAAAATATAACACATTTATATCATGACAATCATAATTAATTTTCATGTGTTTAAAAAATACCATCTGATAAGTCAACAATTATCAGGTCACCATTTCTCATTTTTTTTTATATTACAGTCTGTTCCTAATAAAACAATCATTCGTGACTGTTTCCTGGGTCTTAGACCATATTGGGGAAAAAGAACGCAAACCTTAGTTTTTCACAGCTGTTATATTTTGCTGCGCAACCGCCAAAAATGAGAGATAATTATTTGAACTGCGGGAAGAATACCGCTTTCCGATTTTATTTATAGTAGTCTAAATTTATAATCCGTTATGAACATTTTTCCATTGTGAAGTAGTTGTATAAGACAATTTCACTTTTAATGTTTGTATCGGAAATTGTCTTTAAGGTACGCGTCGACTTGCCAGTCGTCGCAAAAGACGCACGACACGAAAACCGATACTTAACTGAAATTTAAATAATTAAAATCTGTTACGTGTTGAGTTGACGCGTGCCTTTAAGTATATCTTCCGTTGCTTGTCGCTTAGCGTAGTTAGTTTGTAAGAGGCCGAAATAACCAATAAGTTGTAAAATTTCATGTAAAAATAAAAATAAAAATAAAGCATGTTTTTGTACACGTACATTTCATTCGTACACGAAAAATTTAAAATTAGTATGAGGCTTTGGGAGTACCTAAATCGTTAAATTATATCTGTTTTTATAATAAATAAATCTTTGTCTTTGTTAAGACATAAAGAAAGAAAATTATTCTTTGCTTCTTAAGCCAAAAACAATACTACGTTCCTCAGTTGCAGAGTTATATATATCGTTGAGTAGCATTGTGGTAACCATTTACATTGTATTATGAAATATTATTTATTTCTTTATTATTTTATAATGTACAAGTATATATTATTATATGAATGAATGGAATGTATTGCGATTTATTTTATTATCATTTTATGTACGTTATCAGCATTGATTAAACCATGTACAGCTATTTTGTTTTATTTTTGAGCATATTAGTGCTTTAGAAACCATAGAATAGATTGTCGTTTCAATTTTTTTTTTTTTATAAAAATTTCGTCCATTTTTTTCTTCTTCATAAGGTCTTAGCAAATTATTTAAGATCACAAGAAATAGAATATAGAATTGTACTGGTTTTGTTTTTACACAGCAATCCAAAAATAATCTTTTATCCTGTCATGTTTTGTGTGTTAAAAATGATTGCTAATATACTATTACTGTTTTGTTTTTTCACAAATCATAATACAATTATTGATATAATTATTGATGATATTGATATGATTGATATTGATAGATTCGTAATCAAGTGAGTGAAAATAACAAAGTATTATAAAAACTTACTTATATATGTCATTAATAAAATTATAGCTTACAAAAAGTATTTAGCATTTCAAATTCTATGGTTTCTCCAAGACTTTAGTTGTAAAACCGCAGTTGGTGCGATCAGGGGCGTGTTTATGCGATATGCGACTTAGGTGAGTGACACAAGTTTGGATTTAGCGTGGCACAGGTAGGAAAGGCAAAACCATGTTTCATTTTATTTGTATTATTTTGTTTATTCAATTATTTGTATGCTATTTTTTTGCCGAATGTGTCACCTTCCCGACTTGTGTCACACAATTGTTTTTTTTTGGTGGTGGACGTATCGCTTTGGATTTGTTGCGCTCGAACTATTCTAAGCCTTGCAATAAGTCGTGTACGTTAATCGATTGATTTACAATAAGGCATACCTTGAAGTTAAAAAATATACACAAAAATTCCGTGGTACATTATATATATCGTACTATTAGTAGATACTGTTGTTCAGTTTCATAAATATTTAGTTCCAGTTGGGATCTGTAAGGCTATCTCATTTATATTTAGTATCTATTCAATCTGTTAAATGCTATTGGTTTTTTTTAGAATAAAATAAAAAATATAACTGTGGTTTTTGAGAATCAAAAACATGAAACCACATTTTAAGTACGTGACGAATATAAACACAAATATATTTAATAAAAAAAACTTAGTATCCAAACTCATAAGGATTAGAATATGTATGATCGCGCTCATTTTTAGCTATCAATAAATCCGTGTATACACTATCAAATATTTTTCGTGCACGATAAGTTATATATTTTTAATTGATACACATACGTTTCGTAACCGGCAGGTGACAACAAACCAATATGGCAAGTGGCCGAGGAACGCGAGGAGAACAAACATTTGCAGAAGGAGAACGCTCCTTACGGCGAATACGGTGGCTGGCATAAGGCGGCCAAGGTTGGTGTATGTGACTTTCTATTCTATTTATCAATATCTCATATAGAACGCATTGTTTATTGTTCTGTGTGTGGCTTACTGTTCAGTTTATCAATATCTCATGTAGAACGCATTATTTTGGTTCTTTATGTGGCTTTCTATTTAGATCATCAATATCTCATGTAGAACGCATTGTTTATTGTTCTGTGTGTGGCTTACTGTTCAGTTTATCAATATCTCATGTAGAACGCATTATTTTGGTTCTTTATGTGGCTTTCTATTTAGATCATCAATATCTCATGTAGAACGCATTGTTTATTGTTCTGTATGTGGCTTACTGTTCTGTTTATCAATATCTCATGTAGAACCATTGTTTATTGTTCTGTATGTGGCTTTCTGTTCAGTTTATCAATATGTCATGTAGAACGCTTTGTTAATGGTTCTGTATGTGGTTCTATTCTATTTATTGTTATGTAGAATTTAAAACGTACATTTTAATGTTTTATATTTCTTTAATATTACATTCTTTTGTCCTATTGATCAAAATATCTAAACGCATTTTTTTATTGATTTATTTGAGCCACATTCAATCGTACTTTTTCCTAACCGAGGATTTTCAGTTGGTCATGTCTTCATCATTACAAGAGGCATATTTTTACACACAACTCAAGATGTGTCACTAACAAAAAAATGTCTCCTAATGTATGCCCTAGAATATTTCCAAGTACTATACCTTGTTCATAATGTTCCACTCTAAATGTCGAATGAGTATCGGAGAGTTGCGGTGAAAGGATTGAGTGGGTTCAAAAAATATCCTTTCAGACATGCCGTCCCTCACTATGTTTACCTTCACCGTATTGAGAATGGTTATTTTAAAAATAATAAGTAAATAGTTTGTCACAATTATACTTGTATTTGACAGTATCAATAGATAACACATTTATTCAGCACATAGGATACAAAAGAGCAAAGAACTAAAAAAAAGCAAGAAAAAATTAACAATATGTAAAATGTCCTCGTGTGTACGCAGGTCGATTCCCCGACGGTGACGACTACGCTGAAGAACCTCGGCGCGCTGTACCGGCGCCAGGGGAAGTACGAGGCCGCCGAGACGCTCGAGGACTGCGCGCTGCGTAGTCGCAAGGAGGTACTATATACTTATTTATTTATTTCGGAAAACCAACAGCATATATACTATGTCCTTACAAACTTAAATAGAAATAGCTAGCCAATTAAAGGTCTTCACTAATAGAAATATACTCATATATCCGGTTAGCCGCCGCACACCACGAATACCGGATACGATTCTCTGTCTCGGTACCCTAATCGGAGTCTCACCATGATTCTGTCGACCAGGCGTTATTCCAACCGCACGGTTAGAATAAGGTGTGGGTGGCTAACAGTATTTTTTTTGTGGAACGACACCTTCAGTTGGCCTGATTCGGCAACCGCCTATATACGCGATAAATTATATGTGCTGGCTCAGGCTTAGACGGGGCTGTACGTCATGTATTTACACTAAAGATCCGGACAAGATAAGGCAGCATCGCAACGCAATTATATGTTTGATAAATATACATTTTATACAAACGGAATACAACAAAAAATGCGTTAAATTTATTTTTCGTATAGTCAATAAATAAATAATTTAATAATGCATACACAAATATAAAAAAAAATTAAACCTTCAAGAATAGGGGTTGCTTCGTATGAAACCAACGTTTAAACGCACAAGTCTAACTATTTTAAATATGTGGTGTTGGTTTTGGTGATGCAAACGCAGTATGTAGTGCAGCGTTTGTACGTAGCGTTAGTTAGTTTTTACGAACTAATAAAGCGTTTATTTCATCATAATACAATACAAGACAAAATCAATATATATAATTTTAAAATAAAAAGAAATCGACTCGCAACGCGTGACGTCCAGCCCCGTCTACCCGGAACACTGAACACCGAACACTGAACGCTGAACGCTGAACACTTCACACCTCTACTATAACTTCTAGTATTTTACTGCTAACCAAAATGCATATATTTATTATAAAGTTATTTTTAACTAGCATAATGTTTACGTACAATATGCAGCTTTTTTGACTAACTACACGCATACACACAAACATATATTTTACGTGTGACATATTTATTATCCACGTTTTCGAGTTTCGCTAATTGGAGCACAGTTTAAAATGTTTAACATTGATTTTGCACGCTGCCAGCACGTTCAGCAAGTAAGTTCACTAGCTAAGGAGGTTACTGCACAATCTTATGCCGCATTTACACTATCGCCCAACTCGCAAACTGCTCGCCCAACTCCCAAACTGCTCGCCCAACTCCCAAACTGCTCGCCCAACTCCCAAACTGCTCGCCCAACTCGCAAACTGCTCGCCCAACTCCCAAACTGCTCGCCCAACTCCCAAACTGCTCGCCCAACTCCCAAACTGCTCGCCCAACTCGCAAGTTTAACAAAGTTTAATAGAATAATTCAACGTTTGTGGGATTGGTCATATTATTTGCGAAAGTTTGGTTGATAGTGTAGATACAGCATAATGTATTGTTATATTATGAATTATTGGAGCAGAATTAGTTCTGCTCCAATATGAATAAGAAAAACTCGATTTTTGTGACTGCTGATAATACAGAGTATAGAAAAATGAATATTAAGTTTAATATAGAATAATGATGCCAGTATGAAAAAAATTTGTTAAGAGTTATACTAAATTATTGTTATACTAAATTAATTTTTCTCCAGTCCATTCTGAAATGATGAATCAGGTGAAGTGTATATAGGGCGTAACGTACACTCTTGACGTAGTACGTTTACTGCGTAGTAGCATTTCGAGGAGCTGAAACGATTCGTAGGTTCCTTCCACTGTATGTGCAATCGCTCTAACTTGACTGAAAACACTAAAACATTACGACTGCCAAAATAAATCGTTGTAAAGTTTGTTTTTAATGTTTTCTCAGTTGGTTGCAACGTCAGCTTACTACCTGTGAGCAAATGTCCGACTGGCAAACATGAATCTGATCTAGGCTTAGTCACTTGTCATCAAGTAATTTGAGAAAACGAAAAACCGTTTGAACGATAAAACCGTACAAAATTAGCGCGAATACCCTTCCCCTCCCCCACTTCGATCTTCATTGAAAAATAAAATCCTACATGTTTGTTACTCTTTCACGCTCAAACGGTTGAATGGATTTGGATAAAATTTGGTATCAAGATAGCTTATATCCTGGCTACTTTGATGCCGGTAAAGTGCAGTGTTCCTGTGGGTTGAGTTACTCACCGCGGGGCGCAGCTAGTATATAAGATTGTATGGCACCGCTAGGCGTTGGACATCGTGAAGCAGTCGCGGGCGAGACAGCACGCGCCGCGGCTGGGCGCGCGCGACCCCGCCGACGGCGAGCACCACGACGAGGTCAGCCCCCCGACCCCCCGCTAGCCTCTACCCACCCCCCGCCCCTCGGATACTTGCGAGTGACGATTGGCAACCACTTATACCGGCCACATCTTGTGATTTATTTCCGATACTCAGAAACTTAAAACTATTGTAGCCAAAACGTCTTACGAGCTTGGGTTTTTTATGTTAATACATTATTTGTGATACCCTCCCACACGCGAATATGATACTTACACGCCGACATACATACGCCAAATGCGGCTTCACTTTAATCAGTTTTTAGCAAGATTATTTAAGTTGGTACCGGTGAAAAAAAATATGCATCATATTATCTAAAAAGTGGTTGTTTCCAAAATACGATTTTACAATATTTTTTTGGATAAAAAATCCTGAAGTTGTGTCACATTTTTGTTTGACCAGGGTACCGGATAGTACCGGTAGTAACTGTTGGAGTGATTCGAATAAATGATTTCTGAACAGCGTGCTTTTGGTTCGTCCAATGTGGGTAGCAAACGATATTTAATATAAAAATATTAAGATCTTTGTAACAACATAATGCTTTGAATATGATTTTAAAGGACTTTTTTCTCAATAGTTTGATCGGTCAGCTATTTACATGCATATCATAAGTCTAGCTAACTGTTTTCAACACCTGATCATAATAATGTGTCTGGGAGGATTTTAATTGGTCACAAGTAGTTGATTTCAGTGGTTGCCAGTCGAAGTGGTAGCGATATGAGAATTAGTTGACGTAATGATGTTTCGTGGTGTAATTTGTCTTGTCTTGTCTTGTTTGGGTTTTGTTATGGTTGCATTTAGGTGGCTAAGCTAAACTATTAAAGTCTTAATATAAAAACTATTCTGACTGACAAAAATGAAGTCTGTACATACATACAAAATGATTTTTCATCGGTGCAATGTAATAGAACTTAGCCACCTAATTGCTTTGCTTGATGATACAATTCCTCATGTGTTGTATTTACTTCAGCACTATACGGCGCCGTTCGTTTCTTAATGCTTGGTTCTGTCTCGGTGTCACCTTGTTCCATGCACAGAAAGGCACTTTCATAATTTCATCCTCATCTTTACTCCATAGGTTAAGGCCTCAGTGTAAAAGACAGGATCATGTCTTTAGGTCAAAATGTACTTAATACGAATAGAAATAGAGTGATTCGAAATACTTTTCAAATGGATGATTAAAATCAAGTTATAACTCAGTCTTAATATGTAACAGTGTTTAAAAATTATGACTTATTTAGATAAAGAAAAAGTATTCGAGCGTAATGTAAGATCTTGTTGCAAGCAAAGATAGGAATACCTTGACATTATTGGATTGTTAAATTTAAACATGATCAGCCTTCAACCGTTACTCGGCGATTGATTATCTATTGAGTAATTTTGTCATTCGAATTGTGACAGGTTGAATTCGATCCCATAATACTAAATATTGTTTAGCTGAGCAGTCGCTAAGTAACGTTAACATTAAATAGGCTCAAGATTCGTAAGGCAGCGGTGCAACAAATCAACAAACATTTTTCTGTCTTTCATTTTCATTATAGTTATGGTATGTCATATGTTTACATAAAAAATGGTTTCACTACCACTCATTACACATGCGAATATAAATACACGCTTTTATCACACGCTGTAACGACACGCTTCCACTGTTTATTTTGCGTTTCTTTTTATTTTTTTGTTTTCCGTTCATTTCTAGGGCGCGAACTCATCGAGCGAACCGCGTATGAATCTAAAGTCTAAGCTTTTCAATGCCCTAGGAATCAACACAGCGAGCGCGCCGCACCAGTAGTATACACTAGCCTTAGATAGCCTAGGATTTGATTATAAGTACTCACTTGCTTACGCGTACGTGCTCCTTTGTTGTCTATGGCTCGGTCTCGGAGATGCGTTTGAGATTAGGGCGACCATAACCAACGGCGCTGGCAAGCTTTGCTTTAGGAGTTGTAGTAGCCGAATAATGCACGCAGTGTGCATTATTCGGCTTACTGTTCGCCGGTTGTGATATGTGGTCCGTCTGTCTCAAGCTACTGTCTACTCGACACCAGGTTACACTTGTGTTCAGCCTTGTCTACAAATTGTCGCTTTGAAAGGACCAAGCCAACGCTCATTTTGTTAAGAGGACCGCGTACGTTCCTCACTTAATTCGTCGCCATTTTGGATTTTGAAACTTCCAATTTTAATGGGTTGGGAATTCAAAATGAACGACATTAATATAGTTTAGTATTATTTATTAGCATGCTGTTAGACATAATTTTAATTAACGAGTAAAATCTTAATAAAAATGAATGTGTGATATGAGAATATCGAAGCGTGTCTGTAAGCCGTCCGTAAAGTATGAACAGATTTTAAATACTAATTAATTAAATTGAAATTTATGGCGGCGACATGAGATTTTAAATCGATGACAATTGTTTAGTCACATTATATTTGTGTATATTTTACATCGGGGATAAATATTATTCAGAAATAATGTTTCGTATTATATGTAAATAATCTCAGATGTTTTAATAGCATAAAAATCTATTGAATTTGCATTTATTATAACTGTGGATTTTGGGTAAACATTATTTATTGCATAGTTATGTTTAAATCACGCATGGATAAACAACGATTTTATTTGCTTACATTATTCAATTTTAATTTGCTGATATTATTACATTTTTAATTTGTATTCCTTTATTATTAAGAATGCATGATTGTGATTGATTTTATTTGTGAACGTAAATGTTTTATCTGTATTACTGATATAGTCGAGTTAAATATTTATTTATTTTACTGAGTTATTTTTACGCAAATAAAACTTTCATTCCAGTGTTTATCGGTCTAAGCTTTATTTTGAGAGTAGGTTATATAGAATGGTATTTTTATATACATAATTTTTTTATCTGTCTGTGGGTGCTGCTTGTTTATATGAGTTTTTACTCTGTGCACACTAGAATTTAATTAATCCTACACAGAAATCGGCATAAAAAATACTACAGATGACACAATAAAGAATCTCCATTTTAAAAATCACTTTCACTGTCACAATATTAATATTATTGAAATTTATACAGTCTCTATCGTAATATCGAATTTTATTTTAATATTGTTAAAATAAATATTTATGTAACATTAGATTTTTGTTTTATTTTAATTTTCGTTGAGCGGTGAGTCTATCAGTGTTATGCAATTTATAGCCCACGGAAAAATATTTTTCGGATGGCAACATTTATTTAGAGCAAAATTTTTACCTTGCTTTCGCTGTTAGAAATTATATTTCTAGTAGATGCATGATAGCATCTCATTCTCATCAATACGTAATTACCAAATGGTTGTGTTTACATAAGAAACTCATTTCATGCCCATTGTGAATGAAATGAAATAGTGAATTGTAACGCTTTACATGGTAACATTGAAAGATTTTCAAGGTATATTCACAATTATAGATAATTCAATCCGTTCATCGTTTATTCAGTACATATTTTTCAGTAAAAAACTTTTTACCTGTTATCCAGCTTATTGGTTTCTATAGCTTGTAAAATAAATATGACGTATTGATGGCACGGTTTAAACATCATCATTTACCAAGTACGAATCTCATTCGCGTTTAAAAAAAATCGGTTCCTTTTAAATATTGTTACTACCGGCTATAGGAGTGAAAAGCATTCAACCGGATTACGTTTTAGCGGCTATAGCAGAGAATAGCATTCAACCGGATCACATTTTACCGGCTGTAGCAGTGAAAAGCATTCAACCGGATCACATTTTACCGGCTGTAGCAGTGAAAAGCATTCAACCGGATTACATTTACCGGCTATAGAAGTGAAAAGCATTCAGCCACGTTACCATCGGCTGTAGGAATGAAAAGAATTCAACCACGTTACCATCGGCTGTAGGAATGAACAGCATTCAGCCAGGTTGTAAATTGCATAACACGGGGCAGGGTGTGGGGGTGCAGCGCAGCGGCAGTTTCTCGAAACTGCGCGAGTCGCTCCGGCGCTCCTCGGGGCGGCTGCTCAGTCGGCTCGCGGGCCGCCACTCGGCTCACCTGCCTGACGTAGACTACACTCACCCCGACAGGTAATCGGCAGTAGCTAGGGTGAACGCGGAGTGTGACATAGCCAGGTGAATTCGTGGTCACGATCTATGGAGGGATGTAACACAGCTTTTTTTAAACTGGGCAATGTCTCCTTTCTATTCATCCATCGTATATCAACGTCGGTAAATCACTAAACTTATACGTTTGAACTGCTAATACTCCAATTGTTCTGTTTGGTTTCTGGTTCTGTTTGGTTTGGTGGACCCAGCCAGTTTTAGTTCAATAAGTGAAGACTTGCTGGCAAGTTACAGTTGCAAGTCATTTATGATTTTTTGTAAAGTTTGTTAAGAATAAATGTATTTGCAAGAATGTAGGTGTAGGTGTTAACGTTTGGTACCCAGTTTTAGTTCAATAAGTGAAGGACCTGCAAGTCATTGAACTTTTGTATAGTTTATAAAGAACGAATTTATTTGCAAGAATTAGTAGGTGTTAACATAAGTTCCATTATCTAATCAAGTTCCTATTTACGTAGATTATCTGTGAATCCCAAGCTATGCTTGTGTTTTGGGATTCTGTGTTAATTAGCCTGACACATTTCGCAAATCTTTTATGAGGTTATCACCGTGAATAATGCCCTGGCTAAGTCTAAAACTTCAATGTGTAGTGTTATGTAGGGTACCAAGTAAAATGTGTTCACAGCAGAAGTCACGTGCGTGCTTAAGTAAGTATTATTTGCAAGCTTACTTGGATTGCGTAGTTCAACAATTTTTTTTATAAACTTCATTATTTTGTATTGCAACGCCTGCTGCATTATGTCATAATAAATAGTCTTTAGTGAGGTAAGTGTTATGTTTTAATGGTGGTTATTATTGTGGATATTAATAATTATTTATTTATTTCAGGCTAGGTACTTAGTATTCATTACATTGGCCCATATAAATAGATACCTTAGTGATTAACATACATTAATAACTTAAGACTGCAGCAAATAAAAGGGATTTTACTTCTTGGCCGCTTCCCTAAAGCGTCAGCAGGCCAAAATCCAATATTATGGATATAGATGGAGTCTTCAAACGGCTCGTCGTATGACGCAGTATCCTCTGCCTTTTAATAACGGCGATATCCTACGTTATAGAGACCTGGGAAGGCGAGATCATGTTGTTGATTATTTATTTCCCGCAGCATGAAGCGCGCAAGCTCCCTGTCCGCGCTCAGTAGCGACCCGGCAGCGGAGGCCTCGGAGCCTCGGTAGCCGTCGGCGGCGTGCCAGGCCAAGCTTTTGATCATGTACACCACTTTCACTCTAGTCAGACTGTTGGCATTGCGCTCTTGACGTTATTTGCCTTATTAGATAAAAAACAAGTTGGTTGTGGCGTCAATTTTGTTCTCAAAAATATTGTTACTTTGAAGAATAAACAGCTATATTACAAGTGTTGCCATTTTAAAATTACTTGCATTACAATTGTATAAATATTCCAGGCGTAAGCTCTGAAAATAGCAATCTGTTTTTTGATTAAGGAGCTGTTCTCACATTTGTGGAAGTTACTGACGGACCTAATCTGGACGCGTTTGAACAGCTCCTTAATCATTTGCATACCTATTTCAGATCAATACAAAGGCCATATGTTTGGACATAGCATTCTGTGTGTAATTTAGGTACCGGAAACAGTTGCCGTTACAAATTAATATCTAGTTGAGCTAAAACAACTGTGTAGCTTTGTGTTTCGAATAATATTCTGAAACTAATAATAACCTGTGTGCTGTATTTTAAATTGTCAAAGGTATTTAATCTCATAATGATAAGCTAGATAAATGTTGCGAATTCCAAAAATAAAATAGAGATAAATAATAGAGGTTATCAGCAAAGAGTTAAATAGCGTGCGTATTTTTATTTTAATACGTCTAATTCAATAACGTCCTACCTACAGTGACATAGGTACCTAAGTTAATTTTAAAAGTACCAATACTGAATCGCTATCTTAAGTAAATTTCTTGTAAGTAAATAATACTTATTATAATGAAATATATATTTTAGTTTCTACCTACTTACGTCTTATTAAATATGTACCTATGAAATGTAGCCAGTTTCATTTTAACAGAGGGATGTTTTTCACTCAAGTAACCAATGTCATTTATAAAATATCTTGTAAAAGCCACTAATTTGAAACGTTGGTAATACTGAAGAAAATATGATTCATAGAAATAATGTCGGACCAATTTATGAACAGCATAAATTGGTCCGACATAAAAAGTAGGATGTATGATTTCATGCCATTGCCTAACATCTAATAAAAAAAAATTGGTTAACTAAGGAGTTTATTTTTATTAAAGCATAATTTACTGAACAAGCCGATGACCCACCTAACCAGCTTCGGAGTGAGAGAAAAAGAATCTCTGAACATACCTACTTATGTGAAAGTGGGTTTACGTTTCAATCAAGTTTTTACATCGCTTCATCTCGTTTCTGGCCACTCTTTATCGACTTATTTATCCATAAGCCCGATGAAATTATAACATTTTAGAGAGCACAATTATATCTTGTGAAAAAATAATAGAAGCTTTGCTTTGGAAGGAGATATGGCTTTTTATATGATAAATTTACTTGATACTTGAACCTAAAAGTTGGTTCGATACAGACGGGTAAAAGCTATCTAGATCGCTGTAGATATATTTTGCAACTTCACAACGATTGCATTAAGAAAGTCTATGTGAATATAAATAATTTGAGAAATATATGAAAAGCTTAGTATAAAAAGCTTTTATGTTTGTGATCGATGTATAATAATTATGGACTGAGTTATGTACCAACTTCATTTTACAATAAATCTTTTTATGCTAAGATTATTTTGTTTTATTTATAATAACATACGCCTCCATTTCAAGTAATTGTAAGGTAGATATCCAGTTGTTGAGGTAATTAACGTGGCATTTTGCCGAAATTTAGCCTTTCTAGATTATACACACCAGTGTCCTATAAACAAATAGTTTATTCGGAACCAAAGACAGGCACGATTCCTATTGCAGTCAGCGCCCACATCATTAACCAATAAACAATGTTTCCACAATTACCTATGTTAATGAATTGAAATCTATAAAATTCAATTTTACATAAAAATAATAAAGTAAAAAGAATCTGAAGTTGACAAAAAAGCAGGTACTCATTTCATAAACGAAATATTATTATAACAGGTATATAATATATAAACAAGAAAATAATAATAAATATATTATATTAAGTTTTAACATTAATAATCTCGTATAAATGAACTGTACTTTTGAGAATAAAGTTATTTAAACCGATATTCGGAATCACTATTGCGCCATCACATAGGCCTCAATTTATACAATCATGTTTTATTAATTTCATTACAACAATGACTAAATCATCGAGGCATTAAAAACAGTCGAAAAATGGCCCGTGTTTAGTGTGCATATGATGTGGCCGGCGATAAATAAGACTAACGAGCGCTGGTAAACTCATCAGAGACGCGAGAACTGAACGTAGGGCTGCCGCGTGCCCGTTCTCAGTTCGTTACGAATGTTATGGTAAGGTAATTCACAAAAAAGTCAATGCAATAATATATATATCCGTTAATTGCTGTTTTCATATTATTTAGGTTTTGCTATCGTTTGAAAGAGGTTCAATTAGCTTTATAGCTAATGAATTAAATTAAATTGTCAAATGTTGCTCATGAAAGCCTTTGAGGCTTATTTCCAATTAATACGTCAACTATATATTATTATATTTCCACATTATTTTTAGTGCCTAAAAACGTTCAACATTTCGCGCGACTTCACGAAATATTTATTACTAAAGCGTGACAACCCTTGGTGTCCTAAATCTAGTGAGTATTTATACATACGTACCTAACAGAACAGCAATAATTTAAAGTTATTTAATGACTCATTTAAACTCTTCAAAATATAGTTTTTAAATCATTTATATCTATATTCATTGTGTAGATCTTTCTTGTGAAATGGGTTTTATCACATTAGTGTATGGCAGTGCCTCGCAAGACATCTACTTAGCTAAGACGTAGAACTAACGGTGTGTGCAGTGGGCGAATGAAGTACTGACAGTATACCCATTTTTGCGTCTAAGAAATGTATTAATGTGGTGAAAATTAAAGTTTTGAGCCGTTCGTTTATTCATTTCAGTATTAATTTACCTTCCAAGTCACGACAGAAGGGCGTAATGTGAGCTGGAAATTTAAGTCCTCGCGGATACCTTAGTTATTTTTTATGTGCTGAAGTTACGAAACGGGCAGATGGTCCACCTGGTGTTAAGTGGTATAACCTCCGCCCATAACAAACAATACTATTTGGTTTCTCCCCTACTTAGGTGCAACAAGACCCAAATTGCATCATATGCGTCCGTAACTCTGAGACGTGTAGGCGAAAAGTCTCATGTGTCTGTAATTTAAGCAACTAACTTCAGCAACCACACCTTTCAAACCAGAACAGTAATCGCTTCGCGGCAGAAATGGGCTTGGTACCACCAGTACTTCCCCGAACGAACTTTGCATAAGTGCTATTGCTACTAAAGTCAAAAAATGGGTAGATGGCGCTGTGTGAATTGTCTACCAATATTATATATTACTAGCTGCGCCCCTCGGTGTTACCCGCGGTGAATAAGTAATACCACGGGCACACTGCACTTTTCCGGGATCAAAGTAGCCTATGTGTTAATCCAAGATATAAGCTATCTTGGTACCAAATTTCATCCAAATCCATTCAGCCGTTTAAGCGTGAAAGAGTAACAAACATCCATACAAACTTTCACGTTTATAATATTGGTAGGATTTCGTTATGAATTCTGTGGAATTAAAGTAACTCGTAAAGAATCCTTAAGAAGGACAGATGACACTTCGTAGACACAGTCGTAGTTCAGCCTCTCATCGCACCAATAAGCGGAGAAAAACAAATAAACTTGAAAAAACAGCGCTGAGACGCGACCGTAGCGCAGCTGACATAACAACTTACCTTCGAGATCGCACGCGACTGAAGATTTAGTTTTTTATATAAGCTATTAGCTGTACCCGGCATGCGTTGCAATGCCACGTTAAGTATAAAAAAATAGAGTATAATAAATAAATTAATAATATTCTGTATTATCAAAGCCTAAGAAGTCCTTTGGAAAGGACTGATTTACATTTTTATTTGAAGTTATGAAACGAGCAGATGCCCCACCATGAGGTACCCTCTGCCAAAGCAATACGATTTAGGTCATCCCCCACTTAGTTACCCAAGTTTCATGGTATAAGCCCGTAACTCAGACGTGAAGCTGCAAATTCTCCAGTGCCTGTAATTTCAACGGTACACTAGAATAGAATAGTTTTTTTATATTTGACACGCACATACATACAGCGATAATAAAATAAATTGGCTTTTATTGATAGCGTGGTCAAATGGGTCTCCGTTTCAGCAAAATGCCACTCCCTAACATGATAGATATAATTCCACTACTATACTGTACGTAGACTTTGGGTTCAAAGTCAAAGGTTTACTTACTTACTTTACTTAAGGAACTTTATTTCCATAGAATTCATAAAGAAATGGCTTGGAAACGTCAATAAAAATATTGAAAGGTTGAAAAATAATCGGTGCCCGTTGGAAATTGAACTACTGACCTCCGGATTGGAACCCGGGCTCGGTACCACTCAGCCGCTACGCCCTCAATCAGGTCAATTAGAATCGCAACGTAGCTTAGCTTCCACCGTTGGGAAGCTGCATCGAGCCGTGTAACCAGAGACCGGTCACATCACAGAGTTACATTGACTCGTTAATTAGCTCATAACTGTATTATCTCGTCCGTTTGGTCAGATCTTCCGACTACAATCTAGGAAGTAAGTATTCCTTGATATCCGTACATCATTTTATTAGAGGAAGGACACTTGGTGACGAAAGATATCAAAGACAATCAAAGACAACAAAATTAATCACTACATAAAGAAAACGCAAAGGGCTCTGAAGCAAAAGAAAAATGTTATTAGTAATGTAAAATTAACTAAGGAGAAAATTAATTTAGGTGAACAATTAAATTCATGTTATAATTTATTAGGACGCAATACGAAGGATATGGAATACATGTCTGATAAAATATTATACCTTGAAAAGTCACTTCATGACATTTCTCATAAGTATAAGCGGGCTGAACATGACCTTGCTAATAGCGTAAAGCAAATAGAATCACTATATGCTAATAACAGTAGTATATATATTCAAGTACGTAATACTAGTTCGCAGACAGACCAGCCAACTTCAGATCAGCAGACCTTCGTCCCTGTCTCACTGACACCAGCAACACCTCTACTTATCCCTGATGAGGGCAGCCACGTTGTGGCTGCAGCTGATTCTAGACAGCTGCTCCACAAAGAGGGGCCCCAAATTAGTAAACTGACAAATGATGTGGCAACTAGGAAAACAATATTGTATTCTGACAAGATAGGTATAGGAATGGGATTGTTGCTTGGTGACCAGCTAGGTCAGGTGGTAACTAATAATTGCTATCCAAATGCCCCACTTCAAAAAATTTTAAATGGCATAAATAATGACTCGTTTGATGGGAACACCACTTTGATTGTTCAGTTAGGGGACAGTACCTTTGTCAAGCGAGCAGATTTGTTGAAGTTTGTTGACGCCCTATTAGAAAAGGCAGATTTAGGTTTAGGTAAATTAATTTTATGTGCATTTCCATACTCTTACTCTTCAAGTCAAGTGACATTGGAAATGGTTTACAAATTAAATATGTTAATGTATAATATGACATGCCGTCATAGCAATGTATTATTTTTTGATACTAATAGTTTTATTAGTAAATTTTATTTGACTAGAGATACAATGTATCTAAGTAGGCGTAGGAAAATGATGATTGCTAAATTGTTAGCATATAATGTTTTTAATTCGGTTATAAATATTATAACTCAGTTAGTTAGTGACGACCCCGTTGTTAGTAGTAATACTAATCAGGGTATAGAAAATGAGTCAGTTAATAATTTAAACTGACTAATTCGACAGCGGAAAAGCCCAGTGCCCTCTTACATGTAGTTCACCAAAATATACAGGGTCTTTCCAGCAAAATATTAGAATTAGAACTGTTTTTGACATTTTTCAAAGTAGATATTATGTGTATTTCTGAACATTGGGTCAAATATTTGGATCTGCTCCCCTATTATTTAAATTATAATGTTGTCAGTTCTTTCAAAAGAAAAAAAGCCATACATGGAGGCTCACTGATTATTGTTAAAAATACTATAAAAAATAAGGAGCGAAAAGATATTGCAAATCTCTCGATAGAGAGAACTATTGAGGTGTCGTGTGTTGAGCTGGAGCGGCATATCGTTGTGTGCGTTTACCGACCCCCCGGTGCTGACTTTACAGTATTTGAATCTGTCATGGAGGATATATTAATAAAGACAGTGACTAGTAAAAATGTAATTGTCTGTGGAGATTTTAATGTAGATATGTTGAATGAATCTTCTGTTCTGTCTGGGAGATTACTAAATTTATTTAAGAGCTATAACTTAAACAATATTTTTAGAGAACCTACGAGAGTAACTTTGTCGTCGTCTACCTGTCTAGACAATATATTCTGTAATTGTAATTCCATCAGTAAATCAATAATTATGAACTTAAGCTCAGACCACTATGGCCAGAGTGCTATGTTTGCTTCAAAATTTGTTACGAATCCTAGAGAATTTACATACAGGCCTATCACTGAGAGCCGCATCAAACGGTTCCAGGGTAACATTGAGCTACGAATGACACAATTTCCGTGCATTGAAGACCCGAACGAACTTTTCACCGCCTTGTCAAATATGATAAATAATGAGCATAAAGAGGTATTTAAAATGAAAACATGTAAATTCAGATCGGGAGTTAGTTTCGATGACTGGGCCACATCTGGTATATATAAAAGTAGAAATAAATTATATGAACTGTATGCTGCAAAGCAGTACATGCTGCATGACGATTCTTTCATTTTGATGGTAAAAAATTACTCTAAAATTTTCAAAAATGTCTGTCATGTTGCCAAATCTTTATATTTAAACAATAAAATTAAAAGTTCAAAAAATAAAATTAAAGCGACCTGGAAAATTATAAACAATGAAACAGGTAAATTTAAGACACGGGACAATAAGATTAATTTAATTATTGATGGTAAAACTCTTACAAATGAAACTGATGTTGCTGAGGCATTTAATAGTTATTTCTCTAGCATACCTAAGATAGTTACTCAGTCATTGAAGTCTTCTGTTTGTGGAGCTGGATCTTTATTAGAATCCTGTGTAACAAAAAGTGATGTTATATTCAATTTTAGGTATATAAACACAGCCATAATTTCAAAAACATTTAAATCACTTAATATCAAAAATACCGAAGACCTCTGGGGAATATCCACGAAAGTTCTATGTTCAGTAGTTACTGATATTGCTCCATGTCTAGCTTACATATTTAATAAATGTATTGACGATGGAGTCTTTCCTGAGCTGATGAAGCACAGTAAATTGATTCCTTTATTTAAATCTGGGAATCACAAAGACCCAGCTAATTATAGACCGATATCGGTATTACCAACTTTGAGTAAAATATTTGAAAAAATAATCTTAGAGCAATTATTAACACATTTTAATAGAAATACCTTATTTCATAGTAATCAGTTTGGATTTACCAAAGGTCGGTCCACGATTGATGCTGGTGTAATGCTTTTAAAGCACATCTTTGAAGCTTGGGAGAAATCACAAGATGCAATCGGTGTATTCTGTGATCTTTCCAAAGCTTTTGATTGTGTAGATCACTCTATCTTGATTTGCAAGCTCAAACATTACGGTATCCAAAATAAAGCGATTGACCTTGTACAGTCATATCTATCAAACAGAATCCAAAAAGTTGCCATTGGCGGTGAAAGGTCTACAGGTTCCGCTATTGACATGGGTGTGCCGCAAGGTTCAATACTGGGCCCGTTTTTGTTTCTAGTTTATGTCAACGACCTCCCTTTTTTTGTGAATACTTTGTGTGATATAGTCCTTTTTGCTGATGACACTTCTCTTTTATTTAAAGTTGACAGATATAAAGATAATTACGATAGTGTAAATGCGTCACTATCTAAAGTTTTAGATTGGTTCATATCGAACAATCTTTTACTCAATTCTAACAAAACTAAGTGCATTAAATTCACTTTGCCAAATGTGAAGCAAATGTCGGCTAATATACAAATAAATGGAGAAGTGCTTAATCTTGTTGGTTCCACTGTGTTTTTGGGTTTAACTATAGATGCAAAGCTACAGTGGGGTGATCAAATCGCAGCACTTGCCTCCAGACTTAGTTCAGCCGCATTCGCGGTACGTAGAATAAGACAGCTAACGGATGAAGTTACTGCTAGGTTAGTTTATTTTAGTTACTTTCATAGTGTTATGACATACGGTATCCTGCTTTGGGGGAAAGCAGCAGATATCCATGCCATATTTGTTTTACAAAAGAGAGCTATACGTTCAATTTATAAAATGAAATCAAGGGACTCTCTGAAAGAAAAATTCAAAGAAATAAATGTCCTTACAGTGTCATCACAGTATATATATGAAAATTTATTATATGTTCATAAAAACATATCTAGTTTTGAGAAAAAAAGTGATGTTCATACCAAGAACACTAGAAACAAAAATAAATTAAACATTCCAAGATTCCGATTGCAAAAAGTCAACGGATCTTTTATGGGAAATTGTGTACACTTTTATAATAAACTTCCTGAACAAGCAACGAAGCTTCCGACCCAAAAATTCAAGTCATACATAAAGAAGGGTCTGGTAAGTAAAGCTTATTACACTGTAAATGATTATATAAATGATAAATCCCCATGGTCTGATGTCGCTCTGCTCAACGACACACAAAACATCCTGTAATAGTATATTATGTAGTCATAAATGTAACATAGACCTAAGTACTCAATTGTTACAAGGATCGTGCTCGCGAAAAGAAAGGAATCCCTCCATTAGGGGTTTCTTGTCTGTTCTTCCCCATGGAGGGTCGGATAGGGTTTGAACAGGCGTCAAACTTATCGATAAGTACGCGTGACCTTATGTTTTGAATATTGACGTTTCCAAGCCATTTCTTTATGAATTCTATGGAAATAAAGTTTTTGACTTTGACTTTGACTTTGACTTTGACAATGTATTACTTAAACAGTAGTTAGTTATAAAAATAATAAAATAAAAGAAAATAAAATTTGTAAATATTAATATTTACAATATCAAATTTTTCAAAAATTGAAGTTCCATCTATACCTAAGTACGTAAGGTGTGGTGCTGGTGAAATTACAGACACATGACACATTCCACCTACACGTCTCAGAGTAACGGGCGCATACGATGCGTCTTGGGTCTTGTCATACTTAGAGAGGACCCAAGTCGCATCACTTGCTAACGGAAGAGGTTTCCACTTAACAGGTGGGCCGTCAGCTCGTTCCGTAACTGTATCAAATAAAAAGAGTTAAATAAACACATGACTTAGGGTCATTCCCAAACCGATACGAGTAACATTACCAATTAATTTCCATCGGATGTATTATTTTAGCCGTAATTCTTTCACTGGGAGTAGCCGCTCTGCGTGGGAACCAGAGGCCGCAGGGCTCCCTTGGGGTTCCCAACGACCCCTCGTGTCAACAACATCCCATCCATGTTCACACTTAAATCATTCGATTAGTTGTCACTGGTGAAGTAAGTTACAACGTTAAAAGAATAAAATATATCTTTATTGTATACCATAAGTAGAAAACAAGCAAAAAGAATACTGCCGTAGACATAAAAGTGGTAAAAGAAAAACGAAAAAAAGGCTGAATTTCCAACCGTTCCAGTGTTGTGGTAACCTCTGCCCATACCTCTAATAAGCAATTCGTCTTGGGTCCTCCCCTACTTAGTTATAACAAGACCGTCACATCGTTGCGCCTGTAACTCTGATGAGTGAAGGTTAAATGTATCATGGATCCTCCCATACTTAAGTATAACAAGACACAAGGCGGATTGTATGCGCCCGTAACTTTGAGAATTGGAGGTGTTGCATACTTTTTACAAATAATATGAATAAAAACTTTAATCTCCGCCCAGCAATAAGCTCCGCCCACGACTCGAGTCCGAAGTGCGTGCGCGCACATTCACTAACAGCTTTCAGTTGATTTACTCCATCGCTTGAACTGTAGACGGGCGGACGGAAACCAGAAGAAAATAAGTGAACTTTGTTTAAAATATACGAAAGAAGTGTTCAAACTTAAATACCAACGAATAGTTAACAAGAATAGTAATTATCAGGCATTTTTTTTTGTTAAATATAGTATTTTGCGTAGCTCATAAATTTTAAAAAAATCAGACAAAAAAACTAAACAATATTTACGTTCCATATAATATTAAGATAGAAATTAATAACAATATTTAGATAGAAAGTTATGCCGATGCTCTTTTGAAAAAACCTGCTGCATAATTATGTCTGAAACACGTATTTAAAATACTTAAGTTCCTTTAAATCTCAAAATATTTTCTTATATAAATTCCATGAGAGACAAATGGAGTTCATAAGAGCGAGTTTCCCATTCCAACCCGAAGATCTCGACCGCTACTATGAAATCGCTGATCAGTTCACCCCGGCACCGGACATTCAAGAGTGCTGGGGCTGCTGGCCCTGGGCCCAGGATACCAGAGTGCCGGAGACCAGGGACTGGCAGTGGCAAGAACAACTCGTGAAAGAAGAGACGCCTACGAGCTTCAGCGAAGAAGGTGAGTCTACTAGAAAGTGATTAGGTGTTCCGTGTTACCCAAGAAATAGCAGGTTTTTATTGCTGGCAAAAAAGCCCTTTTCAAGACATCAACAATTTCTTTGGATTTTGTAGATAATACTTGAGTAATCATCGAGATGACCCTCACTTAGCTCCTGTACGCGCTGCATTTCTCCATCAAGCCATCTCATTTTTTTACATTTTTGATGTGAAACATCTATAGCCGCACGTAAAACCGATTTCTGGCGTGGCGACGCGTCGCCACGGCATGCGTTGCATATTACTTTTACAAAATAATGTCGATGTTTCACATCTGCCAGGCGTCCCGTGACGGCACACATTTTTTTTTTACAATTTGACATTTGACATTAACATTACGTACGGTAGTAATAGTAAACAATCATTTCGTATTTATAATTGTGTATTCAACAGATGTAATTGATAATACCTATTTTTTTAATTAAAATAAATAAATCTTAGTGCTATACTTTTACATTGCATTGTCATACAATATGAGTATTATACCTACGCGTACCAATATTCAAATTGAGCGGATTTTATTTTTACTGTTTATTAATTATTATAATTATTTATATATTATATACGTTATTAAAGTATACATTTCAAATGTTTATACAATATCACATCTAAAAACTAAGTTTAATATTTGATTCGATTAGTCGATAGCCGTTGTAATAATTATCTGTGTATTACAGAAATAATTATATTTAAAGGGCGTTCAAAATCTCTTGAAATATAAAAATAGGAGACCATAAGAATAATATGCAACTAGAGCTTATAGTGTAAGTACATAATGGTAATTTACTCTCAAAAGTATTTCAAAGTGAATACATATTAACTATACACTTTTTTATTTCGTTAATGATGGTACCAAATTTTTTTGAAAGTCTGTGTGTTACCTGGGTATTATAGCTTGGAAATGATAGAGTTAGTTTACTATACCATGAAAGTAACATTTGCAAAATAATACCTACTTTTCAGAACCTAAGTACTACATATGTTACTAATGTAACATAAATACGCATAAACTGACAGATAACCTCGTAGGCCGACAAAGGTCTACGCCGTAGAACTACGAAAAATCAAAAACACATTGTATTAATAATTTGGATACACTTTAAAACTTGAAATTTGAATGTGTAAAGGATACATTCTAACATCAGGGAAGTATACTCTACATATGTATCATGCATAGTAACGTGTTTATAACTGAGGTATATGCTGATATCCTGCTGAATTAAAACAATAGATAAACAGAGAGAGTAATAAAGTGCACCTGTGCGAGCTAGGGGCCAGGCCGGACGTCACGCGCACCGCCCGCCGCCGCCGCCGCCCGCCGCGCCGCGCCGCCATCAGCTCCACGATAAAACCTAGGCTTTGTAAACACGGCAGCGCAGGCGCCGGCGCCGGCGCACATCTGCTAGTTACGAGCAGAAGTTTCCTTTGTAAAAGGGCAATAAAGAACAAAAATCATTTTTTTTTCCGAAGGAACGTATAATAAATAAAATAAAATAAATATTGATGGACATTTCACACAGCGCCATCTACAGGTAACAGGTATATTGGAAGTTTACTCCGTAAGAATAGATTTCATTAAACCCTCGGTACGAAAAACTAGTGTTAACAAAAATCGTTACGACAAATGTCATCGCAGTTAATACTAAAACTCCAGTCACACGTGGGTACTAAATTTTTTCCCGTGTACTTAGAAGTTCGCTCCCCGTCGAGCGGCCGCAAGGAGCGCACCGCATTCACGAAGACGCAGGTTCGAAGCCTAGAGGCGGAGTTCTCCCGCGCTAACTACCTCACGCGCCTCAGGAGATATGAAATTGCCGTCGCCCTACATCTCACTGAGAGGCAGGTAAGATGGTAAACTTTTTATGATGGAATAGAGATGCGTCCGTACAAATGTGGATGCAGTATGTTGCGGACGCAATTACACTTGAGAGCAGAAAAATAGCACAAACATGATTATATATCATACGAGTAAATTGAAAAAAACAAACTATATAACGATCAGTTACATTTATTGAATGCAGATTCCAAGTCTACATCAATACCTATCCAGTGGTACCTTATTTGGGCTTGAATCAAGCCAAAAATTGCTTTTGGGTGTCAGTAACCAAAGTGCACATTTTTTATGAATTTGGTATCATCAGAATTGGTGACAAAAATGGAATTAAAACACGAAAATAATCAAAAGACTTTTTTTATTAGAATGAAGTGTTTCCTCCCCTAGCCTGAATGACTGTAAGTAGACGTATAATGTTAGATGTCGACATGTCAGAAAATATGCTTTTATTAATGTTTCTTGTTGTCAGGTTAAGGTGTGGTTCCAAAACAGAAGGATGAAGTGGAAACGCACCAAGACTGCCTCCAAACATAAGAAAAGGAATCCTTCAGCACACGGGAACGACGTCATGCCCTAACTTAACAGCGAACCAATAGCCACGTGATATCTCAATTCCAAATAATCGGCAATATATACTGTCTACTGGCCTCACAGCCGATAGTAACCCTGCGCTGTCGGTCATGGGTTCGATTCCCACCCAGGATAAACATTTGCGTGACGAACATACTACACTACATAATATAGACTGATTCACAAAGATTTGTATATAATTTCGAAGGTGTTCGCCGTAAGCGACCCGTTCGAAGATTGTAAGGTTACATTTCAATTTGATTTGTCCACCAAGTAAAAGAAACAAAGTCCAGGAGATAAGGATATGTTTATTATTAACTTCATACTTAGACGCACACCCCTCGTACGAGTAAACAACTAAAAATAATTGTAATTACGCTAAATATCTTTGGAAGAAAAACATCCGGGCTATTTGGGCCTGAAATTTGTTCATTATTGTGAAAATACATTTTTTTCCAAAAACAAAAAAAAAAACATGGCGGCACTTCCAAAATATAAAAACTAGTTGTAACATTTAATGCGTTCTATTATGGCGATGGTGACAGAGAACTCTACCGTGTTACAAAATCATGTTGACTTCCTAACACTGGTTCAAAATTATATGCTCCTAGTTTTAAGAGAAACCTATTTTTATTTAGATCATGGATAATGGTTATTATTATTATTATTTTATATGAACCCGGCGGACATTGTTCGCCACAATTTAAATAAAAAATAAATATCAAATAACCTTCTCCGTGAAAAAAATCACTTGCATGTGTCAATTTTGATGGTGTTCAGTGTTTATTTAAAAGTATTCAATTATACTTTACTTAAAATAAAAATAAACTATTTCACTGAAGTTTGTATAATCAGCACATATATTCAATATTATATTTTAAATTTATTCTGTAAAGTAATGTTTGTTTAACGTTTAGGAAGTATTCATCTACACGGCTGTTACAAAGTCAATTATTTGACCATCACCATAAAGTAACGAACAAACAGAAACATTTCTGTACAAATTCAACTGTAACCGTAACATTGGACCGTATCCTAATATATGGACTAATGGACCAAATAAAATACTAATATTTCAACAATATTATATAATTTACGAATTAACCCAGTACTCATAGACATTGCAGTGATATTAATAAAATGTACATTATATATTAGTCATATGACATCACCATAGAGGACATTAACCAAATAATAAACAATATGTTTTGAAAATATTTATTTTATTACAATCACATGTTTTGCCATTTTATCATTGGAAGCAAAGTTTATAAGTACTAAGTTAACTTTCAACGATGAGCATTTACGATTATATAAAAATCCTCGTTTCATACGCCTTTATATATATACAGTGTGATTAAATTTTGTTTTATATTCATCTGTGAGGCACGAACGACACACTCATAATTTCGACGTAGTTAGGTACTGTTTCAATTAATTTATAGTTATTTACACTATTTCAATAACAACGGGTAATACGGTCTATGCCTTTTTATAAAAATACCAGGACTGCGTAGCAGATATGTTAAAAATATTTTTCGTAGTCGATAGAAGCATTTGATCCTTATCGATAATTACATTTGTAACATTCATAAGCTGACTGTACAAATAACCAGTTGTATCTAAATAGTTTTATATTTAATCATTTTACATTTTTTTTTTTGTTGGACCAAATAGGTTATTATTATAATGAATGATTTTATATATTGTAATGTTTTATGGGATTATGCTATTAATGTTCATTTACACTAGCCGACACGACACCCCTCGTTCAGACATTTGAGATCGTGTTCACTTGCATCAGCGGATGTTTAGTCGACGTCTAAGTGAGCGAGTGCGTTCTCAGACCGGACTGTGGCTCACTTAAGGCGCCCCTAACACCCAAGTTACAACTTAATGTAACCTTTACCGGCGTGTCAGTTAGTGTGAAAATGCCTACGAGACAATTTAATACTAAAGGGTATTTTATATTACAATATTCACCTACATTTATTTACTTTGTAAGTAAATTCAGGAAGCATCAATTGACGTCTCGCTCTTTCGCAGAGTACAAGAGCGAGACAGATCATTTGCATGTACCCGGCTTAGTTACACCTAATTCTGTATTCTACTATTTACCTATTATATTACTGTGTAAGCAAACCATTTATCATTACAAGTATTATAATCATAATTAAAATGGATTTAGAAATATTTATATGTTTTATTTTATTTTCAGCAGTTTACTACATAATGCTGAGTTTTTTTTTCATAATTTTATGTTTTACTTATAAATACAACAATGGAAAAATATGCTTGTGACAACTATTTAAACTACACAAGTTCTCATATACAAAGGAGTTATTAGCGCAAACGATACGAGAGATTCCACGGGTGTCAATACCAGAATAAAATAAATTATAAATGCATCAATAACCTGACTAGTGAATTTTGAATTGACGCCGCTGCCGACGACCCTTGTAATATGTATATTAGTCAGGTATTTCTATCTACTAAATTATACACATTGATCCACCTACATTCTGATATTTCACCAAATACACGCTTGGGAAACGAATACAGGCGATAGATTCAGGAACATTTTGAAGTGTCCGTCATATCGTTTGCACATATAACCGCATAGCATACGAATCCAACTCCAATTCACAGCTCGAGTCCATATATTCTATATGTACACAGTATAATTATTAAGGCTCAACCGGTGATCACACTTTTACCATCACTAAAACAAGTATCTCACTATGAAACATAACTTAATCCGGTGCACAACACTTTGACAAGTACCATGTGACACTATAACGGTGGTGTTACAACCATGTAGATGAGGTTTCGTTAGGGCCTCGGCCCGTCCGGTTGGGGCGCGTGGGGCACCGCCGTCACCACACCGTGGGGCAAACTGGTCACCACGCCGTGGGGCAAACTGGTCACCACGCCGTGGGGCAAGCTAGTCACCACACTGTGGGGCACGCTCGCGACCACCTGGGGGATGACCGTCAGCGACTTGGGTATCTTGGGCATGATCATGGTGCTCGTCATGATCGGCAGATTAGGCGTCAGCACCGTCTCGCTGGTGATCGAAACTGAAGGACCCAGTTGGGGTATCTTGATCGGAGTGGAGGTCACTATGGACGGTGATGATATGGGGGTAGTCGCCGTGTGGGGGAACGCCTTGGTCGGGATGGGGGCGATAGTGATGTTCCTTAAGCCGACGTTTTTAAGCATTGTCGCGGCGTTAGACACTTGTTCCTTGTCGTCGGTGGTGAGTTGGGTGACTGTGCCTCCGTTCCCGAGCATGGCGGAGGGCTGCAGTTCGGTGACGACGCTGGTCTCTTCTGCGGGTCGTTTCTTCTCGCCGTCGTGCAGTTGCTGGAGTTTCTCCCTGCGCATGATGCACATCTTGTTGTAGTCCTGCAGGGTGATGTGGTACCGCTTCCCGGAGGACATCACTTGCACGAGGCTCGGCAGCGAGCGACCGTCCACAGCCACCTGAGTCGGCTCGCGCGCTATCCTCGACAGGTTGTCCTGGAAACGATACATTCGATACCTAAGCAAATAGTTCATTTAACATTTGTATACACCCTAAGAATTATGAAATCGAATACAAATTTTGATACAACATTATCTCAGACTGCCCATTGTTTCACTCTGTACTATATAGTCACTGATTGTTATTTTGATTTTAGTGACAATGACAAATGTCACCTATCTCTAATCAATCTTTTTATTTTGGTGCTGATAAAGTTGTAGACCCCATTTTAAAAGATATTTTGACTTTGTCCTCGCTAGCTATTCTAGCTGCATCATATATTCTAACTGGAACACTCATGTCAATAGTGACAATAATATACTAATTATTATCGTTACATATAAAATATTAATCAGAATACTGTTTAACATTAGTTTCTATGATTGTACAAGGTTTTATTTTATTATTCAAAAATGAATTTTTGTTTTTACAAATGACACAAAATAATATAATTTAAACTGAATATTGTAAGTAATCATTTATTATTCCAATTATCAAAAATACATTTAAAAGCCATTTGTTTACAAATTCTATGGAAACAAAGTTTATCACTTCAATATTCATATGTCATCTTTAAATCTGAGAACTATAACATTTATTCTGAACACTTCATTAGCAGCGCCCTTACCGACCATTAAACCTAAGACCAAAAAGAAGTTAAACCGGAAAAAATCAGACAAAATTTCATCATTCTTAAAATAATATTTTGATGACGATTGCTATCATCACTTAACATGAACACACACACATTTTTATTAAGTGTCAGTAGCCTAAGCTATTAAAAGTATCTAACGATGAATACTCAGCTTTAAATAGCCAAATACAGAATGTAACCATATCAAACCATGAAAAACCATTTTAGTAGCAGAAGAACTGATGCCAAGTTTGTCTGGGAAAGTAATGCCACCATATTCATTTCTGCAGCTGTGCAATACCATTACTGTGTTCTGGTTTGAAAGGCGTGGTCGCCGGTGAAATTACAGCCACCTTCATGTCTCAAGAGTTACGGGCGCATACGATGCGATTTGGGTTTCGTCGGACCTTTTTAGGGGAGGACCCAAGTCGTACTACTTGTTATGGGTAGAGATAACCACTTAGCACTATATGAAAGTAATATAGTAACATTTATAACATGTAATACTCACAGGAGTAATCGGCATAAGCGTCGGCCGCCACGGCTTGCTACTCGTCTTGGACTTCTTGGGGGTGTCAGATTTGTCTTTTTTCTCCTTCGGCGGGTCGGACTTAGGCTTGGGGGGCACCGGGGGGTGGGGGGCCGGCGCTGCGGGGGCGGGGGAGGCGGGCGGGGCGGGCAACGGCGCGGCGGCCACCTCCGTGGGATCAGAAGCAGACACCCCCTTAACAAGCTGCTGTATATTGTGCAGAACGTTTTGTATCGCTTTCCGCCCCTGAGCGTTGGGAGTATTAATCGCTATCAGTTCCGGAGGCAGTTGCTTCTTGGCTTTCTCTTTGCTCTTCAACTTGGGCGCCCCGCTCGGCGGCGGCATGAACTTCTTGGGGTCCTCCATTTGACTGGACTTCAGCAGACTTTTGCCGTTGATCGAGGGTTTCTTTCTGAACTCTATGAGGCTGATCTGCGGCTCGCCTCGTCGCGGCATGTCGGTCGCCACGTTGTCGTAGGCCCGCAGTCGACTCTGAACCGAGTCGCTGTAGTTCGCCGCCGGCGGGGACGCTGAGTGCGACAGCACCAGATCCCCGGAGCGGAAATACTTCTCCAGCAACACTAGATGCCGCAGGAAGCTCGACTGGTTTCCGTAAGGTCTCTGCAGCTCGTTCCACAGCCTCCTCGTTTCCACGTCGTACTGGATGGTAGTGTTGCATTTCTCCCAGCCCTCTGGAGTCACCCCTTTCACGTTGTTGAACTCTATGTTGCACTGCAAGTTCATTTCCTCTTCCCCCGGGAACAGCTCCCGGACGGATATAGACGGGTTCGTCTCGAGCCGTTTCACCGGGTTCGAGTATTTCGCTTCGGATTTCTTGGGCTCCTTCTCGACGGTCAGCTTCTTCGACAGCTCGCTGAGATTCTTTTTCACTTGGCAGAAGCTTTCGGACATTTGCCATTTGTTTTTGAGGGTGTTGATGTCGGGCGCTCGCTTGGGGGGGATGGACTCGATCGTGCACTCGTCGTTCAGAGTGATATTCTTGAGTACGGGGACGCCATCTTTGGATCTGTCCTCGAATATCTCCATTTCGTCCAACCTGGGCGTCTGGAACTTGTCTTTGATCATGAGTTGTCCCAGTTTGTGAATCTTTTTGGCGTTCTTCTCCGCGATCCTGTGTTGTTGGCCAGGTTTTTGTATACCGGAGACAGTTTGCAGTTTGAGTATGTTTCTCTGTTTTTGGGACAGGTTCGGTTGTATGAACTGTGCTGGGTTATTCTGTTTCTGGAGGAGGTACTGCAGCTCCGTCTGTTTGGTGTACATGGCGGGCAGTTCGTCCGAGTTCTCGTCTGATCCGTCGCTCGGGTTCTCGTGATGCTTCATCGCTCCGGGGACGAGGATTTTGTTTGAGGATATGAGGCTTTCGATGTCTTCTTCTATGGGTTTGTCGTCTTCCTTCTTGTCCTTCTCTGGCGTGCTCTCTCCAGTCTTTTCGGAGGAGTTTTCGCTGCTCATATCTGGGTCCGTGGACTTGCGCTGTTTGGACTTGTTGCGTTGTTTCTTCTTCTGCTTGCCGGACGGTTCGTCCAGGGTAATGTCACAGAAATCTTCGGTAGACTCTGGAGGCACCTCGATTTTGTGTATGTGCAGCAATCTGAAAAAGATAGTGAAGACATTTTTAAGGGACAAATTTATTGGTTGCTCTTAGTAACATATTTTCGGTGATCAACGACACGACTGTCGCCCAGTGATGTTCACAGCGTAAGCTGTATCCATTTAAAAGTAAATCATCAGAGACTGGCTCCCGTTAGTAGCGGGTTCAGGTTCGTGTAGCGTATACTTACTTGTAGCGGTAGGAGCGCTCGTAGGGCTCGTTGTGCGCGGGACGCTGCAGCAGCGAGCAGTAGTAGCGGCAGCCCTTGCACAGCACCGGCCGCTCCGTGAACTGTACTGGCAGGTTCGCTGCCGTTAGTAGCGGGTTCAGCTCCGTGTAACCCTATGGATGCACATAATTACAAAATTCAAAACTTTATTTCGCATTTAGAGAGAAATGACAGAAGTCAATTAGTAAAATTAATAATACACGGTCGCGCGTATGTAAAATTAATTCCTTATAGGGGTTAAATAGGGGATGCAAGATTAATAATAATAATAAATATTGGTGTACTTTTCACACAGCGCCATCTAGCCCCAAAATAAACTAATTCAATATCTTGTATGATGGGAATCAGACAACTGATAAATTACAAAAAACTTTTTTGTAACATACATATAATACATATTAACACCCAGACACAGAACAAACATCTATATTCGTCACACAAATGTATGTCCTGGGGAATCGAACCCACGACGTACAGCGCAAGGCATAGTTACTACGAACTGAGCTGTGAGGCCTGTAAACCTGTCCCGGAGACGTTTCGAATGGGTAACCCCACACGGCTAGTCCGGCATAGTGGTGGGTAGTGCGTGTACTGACATGGTGTATGAAGTGTAGGTTGTGGTGCTTGGTGAGGCGGCGGCGACAGAGCGCGCACGCCATCAGCGGTGCCAGCAGCCGGTGGTGCGCCGCGCACAGCGGGATCGTGTGAAGCCCCGGGTAGTCGCCCTTCAGCTTCACCTAACACACAAACATACATAACATTATCTGGTTTGCACATTCAAAAGTATATAATACATGGGAGTAGCTACGGAGAAAGATATAAACACTCACATTCTCAAGCCTCTGCCTCGAATTCAATGATATGTCTAGAATCAAACCTGGGACGGTACGTTTCAAGGCAGCTTCCGTACCCACTTTGCAATACAGCACACACTCACCACTTTGTTGACGGCGCTGCGCATCTTGATGAGCCACTTCCGGCGGATGGAGTAGTCCGCTGCGCTGGTGCACGCCTCCGTGTGGCAGACGGCCACGCGGCCGGCCGCCGCCGCCGCCCCAGCCCCGGTCCCCGCCCCGCCCGAATCCGACTCGCTCTCCTCCTCTAGCGGGGGGCTCGCTTGTTTCTCTGTCGTGCTGGAAGGATAACTGCTGATATCAGAACAAACTGTAGTCGGTTGTCAATTTATGCCACCCCTTTCAATTCGGGCCAACAGAGTATAACAATAGTTACCATCAACAGAGTAAATCTATGTTGCTCTATGGTTGTGCTAGCAGTTCAAAGTTTGGCAGCCAGTAATGGCGGCTCAATGACTATGGATAATATTAGGTTGATGAACATAATGTCAGTCTTCAGGTGTTGTAAGCTTATGTTTTGTATCTGTGTGTAGTGTAGTAGTATTTAAGTTATTAAGTATAAAAAGTTTTGCTTGAGACTTCTTAAAAATGGTATGAACAGTTCTTCAGTTTAGCCATTGGAACAGCTTCCGTTCTGAGAGACAATGTGGTTTTTGATAGTGTACCGGAACTGGCAAAACTTCTCAATAAGACAAGGTTAGACCCTTTCAACGGAGGAGTCTCTCCCAGTGGGTAACAGCAGTGGGTAGTGGGTATACTTACAGCGCAGGGGGAGAGCGAGGTTGCGCTAAATCGCTCTGTTTGGGCAGCGGCCGCTTCCTGTAGGAGGGGCAGTTGGCGCGCCTGTCTACGTGCCGGTAGCACGCGTCGCACAGGCAGCTGTCTATGGTCAGCTTCTCCTCGTCTATGGACAAATATCTATGTTAGAGGAAACCGACTTGTCTTAGCTACGTCTCTTCAAGTTGAGCTTTTGTTTGATGCCCCCTAGTATGTAAGTATCTGAAGGAAATATATGTTACTTATTTGATTTCCAAGTTGTGACTCATAATAATTGGTCCCAAAATTCTTCTCGATGCTATCCAGTCAAATCAAATTAAATATAATGCTTAAGGCAATGGTCTTGAGTTTTATATTTGATGTTACGTTACGATTTCATTCAATAACTAGCGAGAATTAAAACATGTAACCTACTGTCCAAGACTTTCTTCTGCCGCTCGGAGCTTTTAATCTGCGCAATGTGGCACGGAGTATCGAAGAGTCCGAACTTCCCCCCACAATAGAAGCACTGGTCCATGCACAACCTGCCGGGGTGGATGCTGAAGGAAGACGCCTTCTCAGGTATCACCAGGTTGAGGGTCTCTTTGGGTTCCGTCGGCTCCGGCACCACCTCAGCGTCTGTGGACATCGGAGATGAGAACAGAGAGCTCACGGAAGAGCTCCGAACACTCCAACATCAGTCAGTTAAATGTAATCACATGTTAGTCATGCGGGTTTTATTTTGTTTAAGTAACATGCAACACACGAACCTGCACCTACTGAGTCAAAACTGTTGCTCAGCATTTTTAAGGGTAGGTTCAGATGATCGCGCGACTACGTACGCATAGACCCAAAATAATAAATATAATAATAATAAACATTGAAAGACATTTCACACAGCGCAATCCAGCCCCAAACTAGGCATAGTTTTATTAAAAATACACTTTTTTGTATATTACACACATATACTTGATTAACAGACACAGAACAAAAATCTATGTTAGTCACACAAATGTTTGCCTTCAGTGGGAATCGAACCCACAACCGACAGCGCAATGGCAGAATTACTACTAACTGTGCTGTAAGGGCAGGTGATGTGAACAGTCTACACCATACGTCAAGCTACAAACGCGCCATGCGACCATCTGAACTTAGCCTAAAGCTGGACTTACTGAAGCTCAATTTAGGGACTGGACATCACAACTCCAAATCAACGGTACGTTTATGAAACTGAACACTCCTTAAAAGAACATGCGGATTTATTTGCAAATCTTGGTTGGATGCATTGTACCTAATCTAATTTAATGTACCTTACACCATTATTTAAATTATTTTTTGATGATGTTTTTAGATGATGAATGAGCTCCATTTCGCAAATCTATCAATCATCAATGTAACACTTTTAATCATAATGATAGTTAAATTACTTAACTCTTAAGTTAAACTAAAGTTTAATCCAATATGAAATGGGATTTGCTGCACTCAACGAATGGTCTATCATAAATCATATTCAGAGCCTCTTTGGGATGCACTTTAATCCCTTCACCACACTGGTTCTAGTGAGCCAGTGATACGAGCAAACCCAAATTTGGCTGTAGTAGACATTTATCGCAATTCTTTATTGATATATCATTTAATTTAAATGCTATGTATTACAAGCCATGTCCTAGTGACTTGAAATACTTTTTCTTTTTTATTTGTTACTGTAATTGTGTTGGAATGTATCACTAAAATCCAGTAGAATGATTGGTAAAATTTTTATGTATATTCGTTTAGTTCTAAGTTTTTTTTTTCTAAGTTTCTTTAAGTTCTTGTAACTGGATAGTTATTAATCTAGTTAGCCAACAACGATCAGGATTATCTAAGTACTTTGAGACAATATGAATGTAAAATTTCAAGATTTCATGATTGTAAGGAAAAATAAATAAAATAGATACAATCAAATGTACTTTGATGATCCTGAAATGGATTAGCAACGAGAAAACACTCTGGCCTAAATTATAAGATCAATATTTGTTTTCAAATAAATAATTACCAAAATTCGTGATTATTAAAGTCAAATATATTTTTCTTTAGGATTTTACATTATAAAAATGCACTCACTTAACCAAGTGATTGTGAATTGTAAACAACAGCACAGATGCACAATGATTAAACATTAAAATTTCAAGTTATTTGAAGTTATTTCAAGTTTCTTCTATTTGCTCTTTTGTTTTCTAGTTCAGATTTTCTTTAATTTGACTCAACTTATCAACGTCAAAGGTAAATAAATGATCATTTAAAAGACCCCCCAACTAAAGGATCTAAACTTCAAATCATTAAGAACACTGTATATGGATGGACGATACTTGAGATCTTTGTGCAACTACCGTCCAATCCATACATTGGTACATAGTGTAGATTTAGGTAAGGTGTTTGCTCGTAACTAAGGGTTAGGTTTGCGGTGAATGTCCACACACCATGGTTGTTAAGCCGATTACTGTAATGAGACTTTCTTTGCCCACCGTCTGCTGATGTGGCCGCTGCGATCTGCGAACAATAACACACAATTATTACTAACCGACCAGAAACAATCAGAAATGCATCCTACTAATATTATAAACGTGAAAGTTTGTATGGATGTTTGTTACTCTTTCACGCTCAAACGGCTGAATTGATTTGGATGGAATTTGGTACCAAGATAGCTTATATCCTGGATTAACACATAGGCTACTTTGATCCCGGAAAAGTGCAGTGTTCCCTTGGGATTACTTATTCACTTAAACTCGCGGGGCGCAACTGCGCCTCGCGATGTTACTCGCTGAGTACTACTACTTTATACAGACTGTTAAAAGGATAGTGCTCGCGAAAAAAAATCGTGCTCCTTTAGGGTTTCTGCTGTTCTTCCCCATGGAGGGTCGGATAGGATTTGAACAGGCGTCAAACTTAGCTATAAGTACGCGTGACCTTATGTTTTGAATATTATTGACGTTTCCAAGCCATTTATTTCTTTATGTATTATAGCCCACCACCTAGCCCCAAATTAAACATAGCTTGTACTACACTTATATACATTTTTCGTATATACATATTAACACCCAGACACAGAACAAACACCTATGTTCGTCACACAAATGTTTGTCCTGGGTGGGAATCGAACCCACGTCCTACAGCGCAGAAGGCAGGATTACTGGGCTATGAGGCCAGTCAAAATATTATAAGGTTAAACATAAAAATATACAAATATGAAAAGAGATAGAGATAGGCAGAAGAGAGATCTCACCTCCCGGCGTTCGATGGTGTAGAAAGCGGTGTCCTCGGCGGCCGCCTCGCCCAGCTCCGGCGCCGGCTTCCCGCTGCGGTACTTGCTCTTCTGGAAGGTCATCTTCAGCGAGCTGCGGTGCTTCTTCTTCTCACCTCCGCTCCGGTTCAGCTTGATCACAGTCTTCAACGTCCCCGTGTAATCCCCCGACGACTTGGCTTTCCCCTTGTTAGACATCATCCCACTGTAGATCCTCTCTTTTTCTTTCGCTTTCTCGATCTTAGCTTCCTTGGCCGCCTTGTGCGTCAGCAAGCCTAGCGTCCGCAGCACGTTCTCTTTGCGCTTCTGGCTTTCGGGTGTCTCGTTGAAGGCGTTGCTGGGTCCCGCTTGCGCCTCGATTGAGTTACGAGCAGACTTCTTTGCTGGTTTCAACTCTTTCACCTCGTCAACTGGTTTCATGTCAGATTCTTTATCTTCTTTGACGGGCTCTGCGGTTCCTTCCGGCTTATCTTCGATCTTTTCTACGGCAATCGCTTTTTCATTGACTACCATTTCAGCCGACGCAACAGCTTTTTCTGTTACTTCAGGAATGTCTGATTTTTTATCTGGAAGAACTACTTCCAGGTTGGTTGTTTTGTCCGGTTCTTCTTCAACTTTTTCTGGTTCTGGTGTTTCAGCTTCTTCCGCGACTTTTTCTACAGGCGCTGTTTCGAGTGTTTGTGATGTAACTGCCTCTACAGGAACCGGTATTTTTTCAGGAATAGATTTGATGATTTCTGTCGGTGGTAGCAACACTTCAGCCTCGACCGGCCCGGCTTCTGGCGCCTTGATAGCGACGGGAGCCGGCGCGGCAGACGCGGCCGGCGCCTGATGCGTCGGAGACTTGATCTTTTCAATAACAGCTTTATCTTCGACATCATTCGTCGACTCTGAGGATTTCCTAGAAACAGACTCAGACTCTCTCGATTTGCGCTTGGAGATGATCTGAACGTCGTTGCCGCAGACCTTCGCTTCAGACAGGCGCGGGGTGATAGATATCTGACTCGAATCCAACATGACGCCGGCTACCGTTTGGCTCTGGTTGGTGTGATGCAAGGATGCGAAGTGGTGAAGATCTATCGGCGCTGGTGTGCCGCTCTTGTCCACAGATTTCCTTATCTCGGTCAAAGTGACGTCTTTGCCCAAAGACTTTTCGAAAATGCTAATTGCGTCATTTTCTCGTGAGTGATTAGAGCTCGTGGACTCTTTGCGCGCGCTGAAGCTATTCCTTTTGATCAGTGTGACCGAATTCGGTAGGTCAATGTCGACCGATTTTCTGACTTGATCCCTTTTGACAATCGAAATAGCAGAGTTATTTTCAAAGCAACTGAGTACGTTTTCCTTCTGGATGGGTATCTCTGGAGAGCGGCACGCTTGCATGTCCTTCAGCGGTTTCACTTTGTCCTTTTCGGCGCCCGATTTGGGAATGAGCACCACGTCGTTAGTCACCATCATCGGTTTGCTGTCACTCGATTTTGATTCCGACTCCTGTCTTTGCCTTCTCTTGTCGAACTCCTCAAACTCCTTCAATCTATCCATGAGCTTGTCTATGCTGGCTACAGTGCTACACTTGTATGTTATTTCACTCCGCACTGTATCAGATTTCTCTGCCGAATCTTCTTCATAATGAAGTCTGATATTTTCGCTATCGTCATTTTTGGATGGAGTATTTTCATTCGTGACTGAAGTCACGGCTTCTTTTTCTTTTACGGGTGTCTCTGGGGCTACTAAGGTATTGTCATCGACACTGTTTAGGGGCTTGTTCAGTCCATAGAACTTGGCAACCGGTTTAGCCTCTGAGTGTTGAGGTAAGGTTTCATTGACAGTAGTGTTTGCTTCAGTGGCCTGCTCATGGTCACCGTCAATGTTTTGGTCTAAATTTTTTATCAGATCATCGATGTCTTTTGATAGTGTTTCAATAGTTTCATGTTTGTCATCAGGTTCCACATTTTGGGGTTCTGCGGGAGTGGTGGTGACGGGCGATGGGTGGCTGGGTGGCGGAGGCGCGGAAGGTGGCTGGGGTTTCCGAGCCTCCGCCGCCACTTTCCTCCCTCGCCTTGCTCGTCTGATATTTTTTGACAACTCCTTTGAATTCAATGTCTTGGACATACTAGTCAATATATTACTACGGGCTTCAAAAAACGTATCATTTTCAGTCTTCAACAATAGTTTGCCTTCTATGTCTGATGTATTTAAAGCGTTCAACTTTAACCTATTACTATTATTGTTGTCGGAGTCTAATGAAGTACTTCTTGTTAAGCTCGATTTCCTTTTAGTTTCTTTTACACAGCTGGTCTTGGGGTCAAGCGTAGATTCAGTTAATTTAGAGTCAACATTTAGAGAAGGCACTTTATCAATAGTAGAGATCTGAATACTATTTTCAATATCTACATCTAGGTCAGTCTTGGATTTATCTAGTTTTTTGTTCAGCTCTCTGCTGTCTGAGTCGTTGAGTGTTTCACTCATGCTCAGGTCTGATTCAGTGTTGTCTGAGCATTTGGAGATTTCACTGCCATCCCGAGAGCAGGAGCGTCCTCTCTTCAGCTTCTTACAGTCTTGTTCAGCAGCGTCAGAACTCTCAGGATTCTTGGAATCTGAAAGCAGTCTGCGTCTCTTCTTCTGTTCTTTAAGGACCACTTCACTCAGTAAATTGTTTTTTACTTTCCTCGGTTTCCCACTTCTGAGGTTTTTGCCCTCAAATGTAGATGGACTATTGCTTCTCTCGGAGCGCATTGAGTATGGGCTGGTCCGTGGACCAAGCACAAGAGTACTCGGAGAATCACTCAGCATGGTTTTCATCATCGCCATATCTGAACTGACTCTCACTCTTCTTCCGGCTGTCTTTGGACTTGAGGATCTGGAGTTGGGCGAAGTGTCTTCGATGGGTTCTTTTTTTATTTCAGCAGCAGGGATCAGCGGGGAAGCGTCAGTGGAACTTTCAGGTTCAGTTTTCACTAGAGGCTTTCTACCAGGCTTCCGGACCTGCCTGATTACTTTCTTCACTTTTTCTTTGACTGCAGCAGTTTTTTTACTTCTAAGTGCTTTCCGGATGCCCAGGGGACGTTTCTTTATGACTGCTTTGGGTTTAGCTTGTGTTTTCTTTGTATCTTTGGACGTTTTAGGCTCATCTTGGCTGGGCTTGAGTTTCTCCTCGTCATTTATGTCAGAAGCTTTCTTGCGAGCTCTAGTCTTCGGCTCTATAATGGTTTCCTCATCTGCATTTTTGTCCAACTCCTCCTTGACTTGCTTGGTTTTCATGATGGAATGTGTGGTGGGAGATGACCCCGTTTATTCGACATTAGGTAAGGGCTTGTCAGCTTTCCTTCGGCAAGTCTGTAAACGATGACCGATGAGGAGTCCAGAGACAATTTGATGATTTATGTTGCTTGGCTGACTGCTAAGCGCCTCTTAATAGTTTTTAGTGTACAAGTAATAAATAATTACAAATACTTTTGTTTGGACTTTTCAATGTTATAAACTCCCTTGGTCTGGGCATGGGGGGACTATAAACCGTCTAGTAATATGCCATCAGGACCTGAAAAACAATAAAAAACACTTAAGGCATTCACAATACTCTATAATTAGCAACGTGGTAGTAAGAAATACCCGTAGCACTTAATTACTAAATAATATAAAATTACCGCAAAATACTTCAGGTTTTCTTTGTAAAAAACAAAGGAAAGGTACTAATTTAGGTGTGTCGAGTTTAATTACAGCTCATTTCAGCCTAATTCACTTAGAAATCGAGTCTAGAAATCGCGGTAAACAAAAGGGAGGGCCGTGATATCAACAAGTTCGCGCATTATTTTAAGCTATATTTTTCGTGTAATCATATCACGATCCAGCTGTTTATCATCATAAAACGATAGTTCAACTCAAAATGAATATAAGTTGTTTGTTTACATTGCACTGTGAAGGGAAAATCGCGCCGGAAAACTCATGAAAAACTCGATGTTTTGATATGATGAGGTCGAGTGACACCTAACGCCACCTACCAGCTGAGCGAGTGCGTGTGCGTCGACCGAACGAAAGCACCAAATCATTTCCCTAGCCGTGGCGCACCTCCGATATGTCCTCACAAAATACTCACAATTTATCCAATGAAACCTCCAAAAACCACAATAAACAGCTTTTCAGATACACAATGCACCATAATATGCGAAAAAGTTCAATATAAACTCGCAAATAAAGTTAGAAAACGAATTTTGAAAAGCCCGAATGTATGCAGGCGTCCGCCATAATGTTTCCTTCGAAACGAATAATATAGTTCTTATTGCTCTTGTAGCAATTCGCTCTATTCGACTCGCTATTCAAAATGGCGACTGTGTTGCGTTCACGGTGCGCGTTTTTGCGTCTTATTGCTGGAAAAAGCGGCCAAATCCTGAACAACGCGACTGATTCGGGTACAAAACTTATTCCGGGATCACAATCGGTAATTATTTATTTGTTTAAACACTTGATTCGCCTAATAAAGTTGCTTTGACCGCAACATGTGACAGAGCGATGGGTGTACACCCCTCCGCACAAGTATCTTTTACAAAATATTAAGTTAATATATTTTATAGTACCAATTTTTTGTATTGATTATAGTTTTTTATGGAACAAAATATTTCAATTTATTATAATATTTATTTGTAAATAAATTACATAACGTTTAACACTTATCTACCTAACCTAACCTAAATATTAAACAATTCGAAGCAACGAGAATATAATGTTTGCGATGCAAATGCATATTGTAATATGTATTAAAAAGTTTACTTGACGTTTACTCATATAGAATTATCTTTGTTTCAGGCTGCTAAACAGTATTCGAACTATGCCCATTCTCCGTTTGTTCATAAAATAAAAGAGCAATATGACTTCGAAGTTACAAAAAATCCAGAAGAATGGCAATACGTCGAGAGACTACTGCCTTTTGAAACTATTCCAAAAGTCACTCCGAAAGAAACCTATCCTTCAGGCTGGGTGCCTCCTAAAGAGGAAGCTGTTGACCATCCATATTTTATGCATAGGACCAAAAATCACGAACTACCAATATATTTAAAAATAACATACAGAGGAATGCGTAAGATATCGATGATAAGGAAAATTGATGGAGATATTTGGCATATGAATGATGAAATCAAAGCATACCTCCAGAAGAAGAATAAGAAATACATAGAAACTAGAGTGCACGAAGTAGCAAAATTCATTGAAGCTAAAGGGGATTACGTTTGTGATTTACAAGAATGGGCGATCGCCAAAGGGTTTTAAGTGGTTAAAAGCATAATGAATCGTTAGGTGTTGAGTAAAATAAATATATCTATTTTCATCATTGTGTTTTTATTGCCCTATGCTGTAGTAATCATAAAACCTGTATGTAGACATAAAACATTGCAAGTAACAATGATTTTTATTTTAGTATCATTATGTTTTCATTGTCTGACCAAGGCCAGTCAAACACCAACTACGATTTAGACTGATACAAAGTATGTATTTACAGAACGTGTACAGTAATAATTGGTGCGATAAGATATGCATTGAAATGTAGTATTGAATAGTATAATACATAACTACGTACATAAAGAAATAGGTGTTGTGTGTGACTGTTATTATTTAGCTAATAAGAAGTACAACAGCGTACTTTTGAATAAAATGTAGATTATCATAGATGTTGAATGAAACTATACTTACAATTACGGATTCTCGAAGAAAACGTGCACCGGTATTATTTTTCATTTATAAATGTTTGCCATTAATTTTATTTTATCATGACACAATCAGTGCATAATTCCACTTAAAAAATAAATAGTAACAGATTACAATTAAAATTGTAAAAAAACGAACATTCATTGCTCATGCTGACCATTACAATGTTAAACGTTGTATTCCTCTGTGGATCTTGTGTCTCTTATCTTGTGGGTCTTATCTTTTATTTACAAATATACAATTATAAGATTTATCAGCCAACTAAGTGTATAATTAGGTCTTACAGATAATCAGATGCTAAAAACAGACCTCATCAACATTATGTAAAATTGTTGATATAGTTGTTTGGGCAAATGTATTTCCATCATATAGACTAAGATTCTAACCTTAGTGCAAATATGAAAGAAAAATAAAGTTTGAATAAAAAAATTCTATCAAAATATTATTTGCCAAAAGGTAATCGAAAGCTGCGCGAAGGGGTGTACGCGGGCATGAAGTTTGTTCTGTTTAGCCGCCGCCAGGGGCGCTGCTCACGGCGGAAGGTTTTATCTACATAGCGAGTGTAGCTATATGACATCCGCCCGAGTTGTGAGCTGTGGGCCTCTTCACAATTTATATATTTGACGATACTGCTTTGTCTTTGTTAAAAACAACATTTCTGCACCGTAAGAGCGTAGCGTGCCCCACACGCGACTTATCATGACGAAAATGATTTTTAGACGCAATTATTTTGGTTATACATTATCATTTTTATATTGCGTTATTATTTCGCAATGTTGAAAGTATTTTTATAGTTTTCGTTGAAACTTTATAAGTTATCGTTTGGCCCGGCCGAGCTAATCAATGTTCGATTGTCGAGTATACGAGTTACGTAAGTAGTTGTATGTATGAAGTATGGCCTACGTATATAATGATGTCCAAGGTCAAACGCTTTCAGTGGACACGTGTACAACATTCACGTTGATTAACTGCATTTAAATCATTTGAATAGGTTAAGTTTTCTTCATATAAGTTCGCAATTTAATAGTCAATATGTTATTTACTTAGGTTAGTATTCAGACAAGGGTTTACAGACTATATTTAGCTACCCACCAAGGTAGGTAACTGTATGATTGAAATGACAGATGAGAATTGATTATTATTTGAGTGTTTGTGCTAAATATTGCCCTCAATATTTACCATGCAGTAGTACTACTCTATTGCCTGGTCAGGGGTTAGCAACAACTAAAATAAATTACTTAGGTCAAGTAGGTAGATCCCTAGAAAACTAGGGCACGTAGGTAGTTATAATGTGAAAATCCAGGTAACCTGCTGGGGTGTTTTTTCAATGAAATTATTAGTTTGACCTAGTGACCTTTTATATACCGGTGGCTAGAAAATCAGGATAGGGTAGGGTGAAAGCATGCAGCACGTGAGTGCTTTTATGTAGATAAAAGGCAAAAAGCCCTTTTATCTTAATTTTCCGCTCTCTCAAAAGACTTTCGATATGGTTGATAGACTGCCATTAGATGTACCGACGATTTTAACATGGCTACTAAAGCATGAAAGAGCTTAGCTGTAAAATCCATAAATTTTCGTCGATCTAAGTGGGTTACTGCTATGAACGTAGCTTACCTCGGGAACCAGTCAAGCAACGCTGTGAGAAACCCCTTTTAATCCTTCTCAGCATAAAGAGGTTGTCCTGATTGACTGATAGACTACGTAAAGAAAAACTTCTGGTTACTATTGGAGATTTGAAATTCCGAGAATGGAGCGTAAGCTTAGCGCTTAGAATTTTATAAATTAAACGTCTTAGTATTCTAGTTTATAGTTTAAAGTACCTAGTCTTATAGTTCAAAATGTAAATTTAAAATGAAACTAAATTAAATACAAGTCCTAATTAGCGATTAAGCGTCTCCTCACATTAACTCGTCAATAAAATGTAATTAATAATTTACCAAAAATACAATAAATCATCCAAAATCGGTCTACGCACATAACATAGGTACTCTGTGTTTCGGAAATTAGCTAAGTAGATTATCCAAGATAGAGATTATTACGTGTAGATTAATTACTTTATTCTTAATTCTTAATTTTTCTAGTTACAAATGGATTTTTCCTTACGAAAATACGTTAACAGCAGATTTTGTCATATTTTGCTTCTTGTCGCTTTTGTAAGGTAAGTATAACTAAAAATTCAGCGGGACTTTGTCGTTGAACTATTTCAAGTGTCGGAACTTTGCGAACTAAGTAGGTAAGTCAGTAAGATGTTGGACTCACTGCACTGCATTAGCAGAATTTATAATACATATCTATATAAATATTTTTAAGTATATTATTTCTTTATATTTATGATTGTTTCTGTATACCCTCGAATTGTAATAAATTGTTGTTGGAAATAAATGTTATCTTCTTTCTTTGTTTATTCTTTCATAATAGAGGAGATAACTATGTAGGTACGCTATCGACTGGTAACACAACCTATAAGTTAAATACCCCGTTTAAAATTCGAAATCAATTTCGAATCACTTTTGAGATTGCAGATTTTTAAGCTATTGCATAGCTTCTATGCAATAGGGCCTTGAGCGTGGCGACCGAATCCAGAAATTCCGTAACGAAAAAACCTAACACCCCCCACTCCGACCGGCACAGCGGTGATACTTTTTAGTTTTTCCATCTATCGATAAATACCAGAACTTTTAATGACTTTTTGAAATATCACGCGCAATAGCTTTACCGCGGCAGTCTCCGAGTGCCACACGTCTTTTTTACTTGATGGTGGTAGCTAGCCTGCAATTTCCCCACAACCATGCTATGGTTTCCCCACGCCTTTTTACTTTACCGGAAGCTCAAGCTCAAGTCAGATTCGAACCCACGCCCTACAGATCGTAGACAACGCCACAACTATTTGCAAGTCACCGCTTCGAAAGTATCTATTAGTAACGTGGTGTGTAAGCCACTGCTCCTAAAGCACATTAAGTTATTTTCGTGTTGGGCGGGGGATTGAATCCCTTGCTGCGTTATTATAACACTGACTACATCGCTATCACTAATATTATTATATATCTATATATAAATAAAAATCAACGTTTGTATGTTTGTTCCTTATGCGTTCCGATAGCATTGATTATGTGATAAAACTTTGGCAAAGTGTTCTGGGGACGCCCGCGAAGGTTCCTGGTCCAAAAATCTATATATGATTCATATATGTTTTTTTTTGTTTTTAATGAAACTTTTGCTTACGCGTCATAATTTTTTTATTTTTTATACTCTTTCTTTCTCTTTATTTCTTTATACTTCAGGTGGCTTTGTAACGCACGCCGAGTACAGTAGTAGTAGTACTATTATATTATTATATTACTTTTTATATATTACTAGCTACTCGCCCGGCTGTGTAAGGGTGCAAACAATATACAAATTATACACACAAACCTTCCTCGTTTATCGCTCTTTCTATTTATGAAAACCTTATCATAATCCGTTGGGTCGTTTGGAATTTAGAGATATTATTCGAATTCTTTTAAGTATCCCCACCACGTGTCATTTGGTGGTAATTCTGCCTGTAGGTTGTGGGTTCGAGAACCAGGAAAAATATTTGTGTGACAAACATAGATGTTTGTTCTGTGTCTGAGGGTTAATATTTTTATATGTATGAATTTACAAATAAGTGTATAGGTATTTTATCAGTTGTCTGGTTCCCATGATACAAGCTATGCTTAGCTTACTTTGGGGCTAGATGGCGCTGTGTCCACAAATAATATAATATTATTATTATACAACAAGTTTATTTAATAGTGTTACTAGCTGCGCCCTGCGGTGTTACCCGCGGGGAATAAATCAATAAATAAAATTAGCCTATGTGCTACTCCAGACTATAGTCTAAAATATCTATCTTTGTGCCAAATTTAATCTAGAATTGAACGAGCGAGCTCAGTGAGATGGATAGATAGATAAGATAAACTCTTTGTTGTCTTTCTCTCAACACCAGAATGTTAAACGAAAAACATTAATAAAGGAGAAATAATAATAAAAGGGGTGGAACAATGAGCGGCCTTATCGCTAAGAGCGATATCTTCCAGGCAACCTCTTGATGGATAATATTTAAAAGCGGAAAAAGGAGAGGCGGCGTCACAAAAAAGGATAATCGGTAATTAAGCTGCTTCACATATTTCTTTTAATATAAGTAAGTAAATGTATTACACATGTGTAAATATAATGATCCGGGTGGTGCGAAAGGAACAACCCAAAGTAGCAGTAGAACTTGTGCCAAGTTTGCCCGGAGAAGTACTGCCACCACACCTGGTAATCCGCCGCCAAGCAGTGATGCACTCGTGTTGCTGTGTTCCGGTGGAAGGGAGTGGGTGCCGGTTAAATTGCATGCGCATGAGGCGTAACATCTCCGTCTCGAGGTGATGGACGCAACGCAATGTGACTTGAGTCATCTCGTACTTTGGTGGAGAGGGTTTGAGTCGTATTGCTGTTGTCTTTGGGTGGCGGTTACAACTTAACATCAGGTGTGCCGCCAGCACGTTCTATCACCCACATCAACATAAAAAAACTATTTTATTTTTGCTTTATTTGGGAAACAAACAGTACATGAATCATGTTAAATACATACTAATGAATAATACAGAAACCAGTGAAGTTTTCACCTGAGGTAGTACAGTTTAGGAAGCTTGTGAATTTAAAAAATACTAAAAAAACACAAATATAAAGTAGCATAAACAATACAGGCTAAATGGCACACAAGTGCCAAATGCTTGACGTAAGTTGTCGACGAAAGGATGGAGCTGTTAGATTAATATAATAATATAACTAAAAATAACCAATTATACACAAATTGCATATTATACCTACAGTAGCTGACCCGGCAAACGTTGTTTTGCCATCAAAAATATTTCTAGTATCGACGCGCCGCGCCGGTTCAAATCCCGACGTGCTTAGTTGTTCGATTGAAATATTTATGTGCGCAGTACCACGTTCTCAAAACGGTTAAGGAAAACATCGTGAGGAAACCGACATGTCCTAGAACTAAGAATTCGAAGACATGTGTCAAGTGCAAGAAAGTAGCCTCTTTGAGGCGCACTTAAAATTCTTTCACCACACTAACTCGAATGGAGATTCATAGATTCACGTCTTTATCCCCGAAGGGGTAAGCAGAGCCTCAGTGGCCCACTTTTCACGTTTAGATACACTAACACCGTCTATCGAACGTAGGCGTTGCGAGAGGTTTCTCTTCGCCGCCATTGTTTCTCGTGAATAACTCGGCTAACAGTTACTTCAGTAATTTAATTAATATCCAGCAGTCAGGACAAATTCTATACCATCAACGATTCCAAGCGTGGTATGGCTTTTTTACAGAGTGATATTCTTTATTATTCTAGTACTAGCTGCGCCTGCGGTGAATAAGTAATCCCACGGGAACACTCCATTTTTCCGGGATCAAAGTAGCTATGGCTAATCCAGGATATAAGCTACCTTGGTACCAAATTTTATCCAAATCCATTGCGCCGTTTGAGCGTGAAAGAGTAACAAACATCCATACAGGCTTTCACGTTTATAATATTAGTAGGATTTATTATCTATATAATGATGTATTCTAGTCTTAGCTTAGGTTCTAGCTGTTTTCAGAAATTGTTACTATAACTACCTTAAGCATAACTATTTTTAAGTTTCCATGTCAACCATATAAGGTGTAAATAAATTATTATTATTATTATTCACCTATACCTTGCAAATAAATGAATTATGAATTATGAATTATGAATTGTATGTGGCGATCTGTAAAATATTGGTTTTTTATTTATTTTATGCTATAAAATGTGTCAAATTATTTATATTACTTTTCTAATCTATGTCTTACTTGATTCATTTTAACTTTCTTAGAGTTAAGTACTTATTTCCTTTTTAATTTTCTATGAGTGTTATGGTAAATGTTACAAAGAATTAATGGTGCTCCCCGACTAGGCCTAGCCTGTATCGAGGAAACCTGGTAAATATAAACCTTAAGAACCTCCATTGATTTAATTATATTTTGTAAATATTATGTACATATTCCATTTCAGTGATATAAGTTTCTATTTCACAGTGTCGAGGCTAAGTAGAGATCTAGGTCATGGCGCGACCCCGTGAGCCGCCAAGGATGTGAGTAAGGACATACTGTCGATGGTTCAGACAGTGGGAAAATAATTCTAAGAAATAATATAAGTGTATAAATATATTTACGTAGTATATATATATATACACATTCTTGAACTGCTGTTCAGTCTGATTCAGTTAAATTTTTAACTATTTAAGTGCTTCGATGTAATTATGTTTTTTGTCACAAATAAAAATAAATTTATTATATTTATGTATTTCCCCCCAGAATACATGAGATATTCAACAACTTATAACCTAAGTAAATTCTTTAGTAATAGCTTATAACGCTATTCCTAAAGACCTGAATATTTGAAAGTGATTTTTTATTAACAACATTAAATAAAATGATATATTTTTCTAAAAGTATTGAAATGATTTGGATTATTCCATTTAATGTATTTAAAATATATAAAAAATAATTTTATGGACTATAAGCGCAAATAAAAAATAGGAATTTGTGAAAATTCGACTAAAATCGGGTCTAAAATAGTTTAATTAGAAACCGTCGGGAGTAGATCAGTGAAATTATTTAGTACATGTAGGTATATTTCGCAATCATAATAAACTAATATATATATTAGCATTTATGGAAATTTGTGCGTACAGACCATTTTATAATTAATTTTCTACGGAAATAAAGCTTGTGAGTAAGACTAGGTGCTGATTTTCCACTTTTCTGTGCAAATAGGGTTTGCACGAGATGATAATGGATAGGGGATGAATGGATTTGGAGCTTATGATGCTGAGATTGGGTCCTAAATTATTTCAAGTTATTAAGTTCATCGTTAAACCCAACATCTGAACAGTAGAACTTATGCCAAGTTCGTCCAGGGAAGTAATGCTACCATACCCATTTCCGTCGCCAAGCATTCGCGTTACTGTATTTTTTTTTGTTTTTTTTTTTGTATGAAAGTGAAGACACCACTGAAATTACAGGCACATGAGACATTTCACCTTCAAGTCTCAGATTTATGGGCGCATACGATACGACGTGGTCTTATCGTACCTAAGTAGGGGAAGAGCTAAGTCTTATTGTCTCTTATGGTCAGTGGTTACAAATTAACACCAGGTAAGCCATCTGCTCATTCGCTTTATCAATAAAAAAATGAAAAGAGTAGTATGGAACAATTAAAAGAGAAACACTTAAAAAGATTTATTTTAAAAATTGTGTCTACGTTATAATATCTATTGTTTAGTTATAATAATAATACCTACCTATAATGTTGGTGGACAATTCACACAGCGACATCTATCCCCAATCTAAGCATAGCTTGTACTATGGGAATCAGACAATTGATAGAATACTAATCTCTTTTTTTTGTAAATAAATAGACACACCAGATACAGAACAAACATCTATATTCGTCACACAAATGTTTGTCCTGGGTGGGAATCGAACCCACGATCTACAGCGCAGAATGCAGAGTTACTATCAACTGAGCTGCGACGTCTGTCAAAATAGAGTTAAGTAGAAGGTGACGAAAATACGAATTTGACAATAATTTTTTGCCGTGAATTATTCATAGTACTTGAACGATCCAGATATCTCACATAGATAAGAAATAGGAGTTTCATAGGTTCTGACCAATTTAAAGGTGAAAACCGTAGCGGGTATACAATAAATATTGGTGTAAGTTAATAGTTTATGGATTCTACATATATACAACATAAGTAAGTACTGTCAATCCCAATGGAGTTACTTATCCTTACTTTTTTATCCTACTTATGGGGTTTAACTTATCCCACGCGAGAAATGAGGCGCTGGAGTAAGCTAGTGTCGTGTGTCATACTAATAATATTTTGTTATGAAATCATTACACAGCTACATACTGCACGTTCTCTGCAACGGTTTTCTGTATATCGGTATGTGAGTACAGTAGCTGCTGAGACTAATCTTTGAAGCTACTGTTGGGATATTTACGCAGGTTTCACAAATAAATTGTTTATAATAAACATTTCATGAAAATTGTTCTATGTTCTTTGTCGAAGTAGGAAAAAACGCGCCTCTTACGAGCTTTCGCCCGTACAGCCGTGGCGGCGCCGGCGTCGCTCGTTAGAAATAATTATTTTAATTTGAAGCGACTTCTAATCTTGAGCGAAATAACGAAAATTCTTAAGCCGTTATGTCAAGTAATATTTTTTGTTGCCTGCAATGGTGTAGACTGGTAACATATCAGGGCTTCAAAGGTATTAAGGTAGTCAGCTGCTTTCCGCAACTTATAGAATAGAATAGAATAATCATTTATTAAAAAAAGAAGTATACAAAAAGACTTAAAGCAATTAAAGTAAACTTATTTTAAAATTGATTTCTCAATTATTTTAATTAATTTCTAAATTATATTCTCAATTATGTTAATTAATTTCTATATTACATCTGCACGTTTAATTTTATATGAAAACATATGAATGATGGTGATGAACTAAAATTTTAAACCGTAAGACAGCATAAAAATTTAAATTCCAGATTTCCGTACATTTTTGTTATTAATTATGCCAGTATCTAGGTTTTTAATCGCGAAACAAAATTCAAAATAAAACGAAATGTCCAATTTATGTATATTTTTCGATTATTGGTGACAAGTTTTAATATTATAAATTAGAGACAGGAATTTGTATTTTTTTTATAAGGAAACGTACACCTATTGTATTCAAATTAATACTCATTGTGATGAACATAAATTAAACTCCATAGTTACCAAAAAATAAAGTAAAAAAGTTAATTTTATCATAGGTACTTCTTACCATTACTTAAATATCATGTTTTACAGAATCCCCTATGCCCGGCCTAGTGTGTCCCACCTTTCATTTCTTATCTGTCACATCGGACCGGAGTACTTAAATTAAAAACATGATAATTAAAGTAATCTTATATAATTATTTTCATATTCTTATTCCCCAGTATTTTCGGTTTACAAATTTGATAGGTACATTGTTACTGGGTCTGACATTAAGTAGGGAACAGGACCCCATATTAATCACATAAATAAATGAAGTTTTATATATTTAATACTTATTATATATTAATTACAGGGTAACAAATATTTTTTTTCGTACAACACATGTTCTGACTTCATCAAGATTCCCTGACTCGTAGACCATAACCTTTTTATTATGGCGAAATAATAACTATTCTTGGAAAATATAACACGAATTAGTTATTCAGCAATTTGCACGAGTTAACTTCTTTTGAAATACATTTTTGTGAGAGAAACTGAATTATATTTAACAAGCTGGGAACAGCACTATTTGGTGTTTTCAATAGACTGCAATCACGTACAAAAGACATAAACGCGCAGTCCAGATATGAAATCGACTGCTTTGTATCGACTAGTATCTAAATATTCCTCTTTTTAATACTAGACTTTAATACTGAAGTTTCTAGACATTTTCCTAAACAAGACTTTCTACTGATAGTTTGGTTTAGGAGATGGCAACTGCAATGATGTCTTTATGGTATAATTGTGCAAACAGCTGCTAGCGCGACATTTGTCGTATTTCTAAGGAAGTTTTATACACAGGTTACCTGTTTGTTACTGATAAATTAATATAGACACGTTTGCTCTGAAGCGAACAATAATAGATATCATAATAATAAATAATAAATATTGGTAGATATTTCACACAGCGCCATCTAGCCCCAAAGTAAGCTAATTATAGCTTGTATCATGAGAACCAGGTAACTGATTTAATACTTACTTTTTTTTGTAAATACATATCAACACCCAGACACAGAACAAACACCCACGTTCGTCATACAAATGTTATTCCTGGGTGGGAATAGAACCCACGACTTACAGCGCAGAATACAAGGTTACTACCAAGTCAGCTATGAGGTCAGTCAGATAGATAGTTGCGGTGCGGCCCAAAAAGCTTAGGTAATTCGCCAGCGAATCGCAGCAATATATATAATACAAAGAAACGAGTAAACAAATATCTTAGTACAAAATATAGTAATAATATAAGAATAATTTGTAGATTGTGAATTCATATTATTTACTAGCTGAAATTACAGCCTTGTGGGCCATTCCACCTTCACGTCTCAATGTTACGGGCGCAATGCAAAATGACTTGGGTCTTCCCAATACAGCAGCAGATCGGCAGGGGCAGATGGGAATAGCCCGGATTATTCCCATCTACCCCCACCGATAGGTAACTTTTTAATATTGCTGTACATTTCACACAGCGCCGTCTAGCCTCAAACATTGCAAAGCATAGCTTGTATTATGGGAAGCAAACAATTGTTATAATAGTTACCTACATTTTTTTTTGTAAATTAATTCATATAATACAAATAACACCCAGACACAGAACAAACATCTATAAGTAGTAGATTAAAATTGATAATCTATTACAAATACATTTTCTTTTTAACAAATCAACTTTAGGTGGTACGAATTACACCGAGTCATCTAGTCGAGATAACAGAATATAATATGTTTCAGATATTAGAAATAATGTTGATCAAGATATATGCCGTGGCCGGGTATCGAAGCCGAGGCTTGGGGCTTTCACTTGGACATAATTTCTACCAACTTAGCTAAGAGGCCGACAGAATATATGTTTGCATGGAGATAACCGCACTACCACTGCTCGAGTCAAAGGTTATCATGAACCAGTGTGGTGAAGAAATTTAAGTACGCCTCAAATAAACTCCTTTGAAATGAATGTATTTATCGCTCAGAAGCTTAGTCTAAGGTTGTTGTTTACGTTGCTTATTAACGTCCGAGAACACTTCAAATTTTTGCTTAGTGCAATTATTAATCTTAATATAACTTGTTTGTAGGTTCGAGTAAGTACACTGTATATAACAATCTTTGGTATAACTAATAAATAAAATAAAATAGAAGTTTATTTTGGCGCTCACGACAGCTTACAACGGTGCCAAGGAAGCGGCAGAATGGGCAATAATTAGTTTTTTTGATTAAATGTATTCAAATTGACGTTTCACACCGGTTGGTAGCATTAAGGAAACACTTTATATATAATATAAATACAAAAAAAAACAATCTTGAACCAAAGTTTTAAGTCCATTAACTTAAAACTTATAATTATCACATTACTAAGATTACCTGCTTATAACGAAGCCCCATCGTCTAAGTAAGCAAAGTCAGGGGCCTACAACTTAGCTTGAGTGAAATTACAGGAATGCTGTATATTTTAATTTTAACTATTTAAAATTTGAGGTTCTATCTCTTCTCGTATACCTACCATTTATCTATTCTATCAATCCATAATTATTTTGGATCATAAACATCGTTTATCCGAATCGTTACAAGGTCTGTTATTAACTTTTATTCACACACATTACAATAACAATTTTATTAAGATTTACATAATTTAACTAATTGCATTCATAATAAAACATCCTAAAGGCAATTATCCTAATGGAAATAATCCCTTATTCGCACAAGTAATTAAGTAAGGCCCATATTGTATTAACATACCAAATTCTAGTGATGCATGTAAACAAAGTACATTTACATCATTTTTCCTTCACGCTCTTAGTCTGAGGAATAAAGTGACTTTTATAACTGACTTTTCATTTTTATTTATTTAAATATGGTGTAAAATGCGTTTTGAATGGCACCAAATATTTCTCAATTGATTATACTTTTTGTCTGCTCTGTTTATACATTCTTACATTGCACAAGTCTAAAAATGAGCAACAAAGAGATATTATTAGACATTTGAGTTATCCACTGCAAAAGGGGCTGGATAGACCAAAACAAAATTTGAGACAATCACAAAAAACTGTATTCCTTTGTTTATGTTTGTATGCGATTGGCTACCCTCATAGTCAATAGAATGAGACATTGGTAGTATTTTGACTTTATTTAAAAATTTTCGTGTAGCTATTAAGATCTTTCAATTTCCGTCACTACCACGCATTCGTGCAAAAACTGACTAGGCCAAGTTTGCAGTTGGATTATTCATATAATAAAACATTTTGTGACGAAATGTCGCTAATTTCTTTGAGTTTTCATCTTCGAAAGCTGAAAGCTGTGTCTCTCGCACTGCGCGTTTTCGTATGGAGTGATAGTGTCCAGTACCGATGTGTGTAAACTGTGTATTATGATTTTGTACATATTACAAAAGCTTACGGTAGACTCGTACAAAAAGACACATTTTTTTATTAAGTCACCCTCACTTTTTATACCAGAGCACATTAATGTAATCAATCAATCAATCAATCAAATATTTATTTGCATAAAATAAGGGTTACAAAGGTCTTCAGGTCTTACGACTAAAATGGTAAATGAGTTACTCGTGGTAAAATAGGTATGGGTAGGTAATTCCCTGGAAGAACTTCCCACAGTTCAACTGCTAGAACTGATTCATGTTTCAAAAATTTTTCAACAATGCGGTGGCGAATTCTAATTTTATATTAATAATTCACTTTTTTGCCCTTTTAAACGACACTACATTAGATTTTGAGTTCTCATGTTCTACATACACATATGTAGATAGTATAATCTAATAAGTATGTAGTTCTCTAAACATTTAGTACACCTCACCAGCACCTTCACAAAACTTTAGCTGCAGAGGGAGTTTTAAATAAACTAGGAAGTAAATTTTTATGTTATGAATGTGAAAATCCACCCTCATTAGTCCCAAGACAAACTTTCTACAATGATTAACAATATATGTTTTTTTTAGATCATACCAATCATTTTCCGACGCTTTTTCAAATACAGCGTGTTTTTGTTTTATACCAAAACTAGATTTTGGATCCCTTAGGGGTTGAATTTTTAACCCCAACACCCCAACGGTTTAGGCTTTACGTTGTGAGCAGTCACGACATCCTCTTTTATAATCTATATTGATTATCAATTTGTAAATTATATTTTAATACATACATAATATAGTATTTTCTATTGACTGGCCTTACAGTTCAGTTGGTAGTAGGCCTGCTTTCTGCGCTGTAGGTGGTGGATTCGATTCCCACCCAGGACAAACATTTATGTGACGAACATAGACGTTTGTTCTGTGTCTAGGAGTTGACACGTATTATAATTGTATACATAATATACATGTATTGTATTATATGTAAACTACGAGTATGTCTCACTTGCATTCGTTATGCCAAATTACCTGCACTGACCTTTGACCTTTGTCTTGATGTGTGATGACCTTTATGACGCGCACTGATATTTGGCCTTTGTCTTGATGTGTGATGATCTTTATGACGCGCACCGACATTTGGCCTTTGTCTTGATGTGTGATGACCTTTATGACGCACACTGACCTTTGACCTTATCCTGATGTGTGATGACCTTTATGAAGCGACCAATACGACCTTCTGTGACTGGCCCTCTTCAACCAGTGGCGAAAGGAAAAGTGGGCCTTTGTGCAACTTGATATATTCGTACTTTTTGTTTTAGAATATGCCGGTTTCTTCACAATGATTTCCTTCACCGTTCTGAAAATATAGTATTACGCAAATACTTTTTCCAAGCGAAAATCTCATTAGTGTAATTGGATTGGAGCTATTATTATATTATTATTCGTTTCACTGGCCCTCTCGAACTATTGTCGTGAAAGGATTAAAGTGCGCCTCAAAGAGGCTCCTTTCGTGCACAAAAACTCAAAATATTTTGAGCTTCGATTGAAAGCCGGGGTCCGTACCTCTGAGCGATCACTCTGAAGCGATTGATAAAGCCTTAAGGATAGCGACTAATTGGTTTACAGAAATTTACTAAGTTTTGAGTCTTAATTCGAAAGCTTTTGACTGATAATAAAGAAGACGCTAATGATATATAATGATAAATAATAATAATAATATTGGTGGGCATTTCACACAGTGCCATCTAGCCCCAAAGTAAGCTAATCATAGCTTGTATCATAAAAACCAGACAACTGACATAATACTTATTTTTTTTTTTGCAAATACATACATATTACACCAAGGCTGAACAAACATCTACATTCTCACAGAAATGTTTGTCCTGGGTGGGAATCGTACCCACGACGTACAGCGCAGAAGGCAGTTACTACAGACTGAGTTATGAGGCCAGCCATATGAAAATTAAATCATTTAAAACTTCCTTTGTATTTCAGCAGTGAAAAATATGAATGAGCTTATACCAAGCTTCCATAAAATCAATCCAAAAAATATGCAATGACGCAGTACAATGACGTTCTTAGCTGGTACTGCGAAGATGCGCGCGCATCTTACGTACAAGGGTGCATAGGTAGGTAACTACTGTACTACGTAAGGTAACTACGTAAGTGCTACGTAAGAAAACTAGACTAATTAAAAGTTAATTAAGCTTTGAAACTTCTGTGTGTGTGCCGCCGATCCAATCAGACTTTTGCCGTTTTCGGTGACTTTGCCATGATTCAAAAGTAATATCTAAAAGCAGCATTTCTTTGTTATTTTTCTTCGACAATATAAAATAAAATGTGATTGAGGTTTTTTAGATTTGTCTTGAATAAATCATGATGGCTGTTTTCTCACTGAAAATAGTAAGACTGACTGTTATTAGCTTATTGAAAAACTTTGCAGCATCAGGTAACGCAGTATGTAACTACGAGTACCTAATAATGGTACTGGTGTGAGGAACCAAATATGTTTTTGAACCGAAGTTCAAATTTGATCGTAAAAGTAGAAAAATCCAGACATCGTTTAGAAATGACAGGCCTCAAAGCTCAGTTGGTAATAGCTCTGCTTTCTGAGCTGTAAGTCGTAGGTTCGATTCCCACCCAGGACAAGCATTTGTGTGACGAGCATTGATGTTTGTTCGGTTTCTGCGTGTTAATATGTATTATATGTATGTATTTACAAACAGTATATAGGTATTATATCAGTTGTCTGGTTCCCATGATACAAGCTATTGCTTAGCTTACTTTGGGGCAGATGGCGCTATGTGAAAAGTTCACCAATATTAACTATTAAATTATTAATTATACAAATATGCGAAGAAAAAATGGTATGGTACCATTTAAGCTTTAGTTTGTGAATCGATTTTCTCAATATTCAATAATCATTATGTTCACTAGAAATATGCAGAACCAGTCAAATGTGATTCGGATTCACAGTAAGGATCTGGATATGAATAAAAGAAAACACAATTTTACTTGGTCGATATGAACACAAAATTGTGCAGTAATACGGAACCCTAGATGTGCGAGTCTGTCTCGCACTTGGCCGGCATAATTTTCTTCGTAACCTGTGCAATGATTTAGTTCATTGTAAAAACAAAAGAAAATTAGTATACCTATTTGCATTTTGAGGAATTCCTATTTTAATTGGGAAGAGGGTGGTTGACAGATATCAAATATATTTATATTTTCAAGTCTGTATCTGTGTGCTTATGCCAAAATACTTGCAAAGACATGAGTGTGTGAAATAAGGTCTAACATTACCAGTACGAAAATTAAACAATATTTAAAGTTTCACTAATTTTTATTAAACCAATTACGTAATGAAAAATATTTCTATCTTATTACTTTAGACATTAAACTTTTCCTTAAAATTTAAAACGTTAAAATTATATAGTTTTAGCTTTACATGTTTAATTTTTTATAAAGATTGGAGCCCATTGCTAACCTTAAGTCTGTTTCACTTTTTCTAAAGATACATGTATTTCGCTCTTCTAAAAATGAATGTATAACATCTATTGCAAATAACGTTACGTTTTGTTAATTCGTTGGCTGTTACGTTATTAAATAAAAGTGTTACACAGAATGCGTAGCAATGGGACCAGGCCTTAGCGTACTATACTGTAGGTAAGCCCAATAGAGATTTTATGCCAAAATGTTGAAACATTTTCAAGCTGACTGATACTATGTCAGCTTAGTTTTGGCAGACACTGGCCAAGTTCTCTAGTTACATTCAATATTTGAAGTTGGCTAAGGTACGAATAAAGGTCCCCCCCGGGGTTTCTGCCTTGTCGCGGCGGGGGGGCTTAGTAACCGTGGACCTTGCCTACCCACGGAGAAGCTAAAGGAACCCGAGAGGGGCCGCTCCTCGGGCTTTGCCTCCAAGCCCCGAAGGAGCGGCACTTGTAGGTGGCGGTGCCTTATGGGGGGCACCGAAACTGAGGAGGGCTGCGGTGTCGTATGGGCGGCACTGCAGCTGAGGGTAGGGGCCGCGGCGGGAGAGGAGTGCCGGTATTACGGTGCGCCGTTCTCCCTACCTTCCGCGGCCACGACGGGGCCGCCACCGTTCGATGGCGGACGCGGTGGGGCCGCAGGGGAAGAGGAGTGTCGGTATAGCGAGGCGCCGCTCTCCCTATCTTCTGCGGCCGCAGTGGCAGGCGACGGGGCCACAGAACTGACCCGTCGCAGGGGGACCTCGGGCGTCTTGACATGGGGTCGTCGGACGCCCTTTGGCTATTTGGTTCCCGAGGTGGTTGTGACGTGCCGTGTGTTCCGGTGCGTCGTACCCAGGAGGGTGGAGACACCGATGGAGGGTCTGGTAACAGACAGCCGCGGTGGGTTCACGGAAGAGTAACCGTCCCCGTGTTCCCGCCACTAAGCGGCAGAGGTGGACACCGTGGAGTTTTAGTGGGTATATACTCCTAGTCCCACATAACCACTCAGTTTCCCCGTGGCTGGGTGGTATGCGAGTGCATTTCTCCACGGAAAAAAAAAAAAAAAAAAAAAAAAAAAAAAGGTACGAATAAAGTCAGATGTGACAATTTGTATTTTTGTGTGAGAATACTGCTATTTATATAATGCTTTTGAAGAATTATTTGTTTTTATTTTCTTTGTTATTGATTTCAGCAATGCTATATTGATCTGGGCAGTTAAACAATGTTGCTGGTTTGCTAATAATGCAAATTATTTAGTTTTTACATGTTGTAGCTAATTAATAAATAAATTATACTTTGAAAATTTCTAAATAACTAAGTTTATTCACTATTTTCGACAAGGATATGGACCAACAAGTAATCAGCAAGTAAAATATTTGTAATCTATACTGTCAATAGTAGAAAGATTTCGATTATTTTCGCGAAGAATCAACAAAACATTCCAATATTAATAAGAAATGTACAGTCATTTATTTCAGCTATGAGGGTTTTGACTTTAAACGGAATTTATATATTATATATTATACAGCTAATTCTTATTATAAAATATTTGTACTGCCTCTCTAAGTCCACCTCAGCAGTAAACATTATGAAGTACCTTATATGATCTAAAAACCTATGTTAACAGTGAAGGCGAATATTCTATTCACATTAATACAGTTTAAAATTGAACTAAAACTTCCTTTAAAATATTATATAAATAAAAATATAAGTGAATAATGAATACAAATAAAATACTGAGCTAAAGCGACAATGTTGCGTATTTATAAAAACAAATTCTGGTAAATCTGAGCACGTAATCTAATGAAACATAAATCAGTAACTTAACTATAGTTTTCTTATCTTAGTAACAAAATTCTTACTCAAATATTTACGTTTAAGATGAGATTAAAATAAACACATTTTGAATCACGTGTTTCACGGTTCAGTGTATAGTAAATATGCCTGCAAAGCGACGGGTCGCGGGTTCGATTCCTTGCTGGGGATATCTTCGTGTGTATTCTTGTGACCGGGAACCCTATGGCAGGTTTATTATTTAAACTTATATTATATAAAGAAACTTTATAAGTTCGGACTTTAGAAGGAGGATCTAGGAAATCTGATTGTGAAAATTCTTAAATAATAGGAAGCTACCTTATCCCTGACTGCTAATATACCCATTTTTTTATCCTGATATATAGATGAGTTCTAGCTGTAAATATTTAACGCAACCCGTGCGAAGTCGCACAGAGCCCTAGAACATGTATATTAAAACCAAGTTACATATTAACGGATTCCAATCAATATATGTACCACTAATTCTGTTTATATCGGTTCGATTAACCGCTCGTACAACAACGCGACGAGATCAAGGAAACAGTTCAATTGTCCCTGTATACAACACGTATTCGCTTTAACAATACCACAAAATGAATCACATGTAAGTCATGAGTTTCCCTTTTACACACGTCTAACACATTATCCGTTTTGAACACGCGTTCGACCGAGCGACGCCTTGTGTGCGCTCACGAAACTCAGGCTTAATTTCAGGCCCATATTTCATGGCCCAACACCAATACAAGCTCGACATAAGACCTTTTTATTGTTCGTTTAGCCAGACAAGTAAGAAAAACTCTTTTCTACCATACTTTTTTGATCGCACAATTACAAACCAATGTATAGATTAAAATAAGTTATATAAAATGTTTAATCAGTGTCAATTGTTTTCCTTCCCCACGGATTGGGGTTCAATTCTAAATATATCCTGGATGTAATAACAGGATAATGTTGTAACAAGTTGTGATAAGCCAAAGCACACCTAGACAAGACAGTTTCTTCAATGCTAACATTGAAGAAACTGTCTTAGTGTTTCTTCTTCTCTTAGTGTTTAGGGAATAGAACCTCAGTCTCTTTCGAGCAGCTTCCTGACAAGCCTCCAGTCTTCCATGATGTCTGCGTCAGGCAGCATGTACACCACGTACGGAGGCTGCACTGTGACCTTAGGACAATAAAATAATCATCAACTCACCTTGAAAATATATTAACGAGAAGCCGGCGATATAACATTCGTTGAGTGACGCCAAAATAAAATCAAAACAAACTAACTGTGTAACGAACATAGTTCTGTAAAGCTGTCACTTTTCGTTGCCCGGATTTTATTTTTAAAGTGCGTCGCAAATAATCTCCTTTCACGCCCTAGAGAAATGAATTGACATGATGTTCCTTTCTCACACAATTTTTGCAAGGGACTAAACTCATTGGGGCTACTCTGGTTTAAACCAGCGACCTCCGGATTTAGACTCGGGTTTTGTAACAATGAACCACCAAGCTATCCGTCACGTTAAAATAGTCTCAACTGGTTTTTGTATAGATTTTACAGGATATTTATAAAAAAGTTATGACGTGTTGATGCTTTAACTTGGATCAATCAAATCTATTTAACAAAACTTATATAAACCTGATGACAATGTGATATTACGATTTCATCAATCAATTCTACTTTGACTATGCACTAGTCTAATTTTGTTGATATTATTTGTATTAAGACGTTTAAGATGAGTCTTTGACACGATTATACAAGGATAAGAGATGAGAAAAAAAAACAGCTACTAAGAAAATAACTTGGAATTCTTATAAATAAGAATAGAACCAAAATCTTAAAATGGATTAACCCTGATTTGGCGAAGTATTTGAATTAAAATCAGACACAAACTTTTCAATATATCAGAAAAACTTCTTATAAAATGTAGAGCATTTAGTAGCTTTTCAGATTATGGATATTATTGATTATACTACCATTAATAATTTATGCAGTACGAAAAGATTTAATTTTCCTCAATAAATTATATATGTAACGTATTTCATGTTACGACTGAATACCGGTCAGATTATCTGGTGCAATATCCTGAACGGCTTTTAAACAAGTGCATGCCAAAGGAAAAAGAAGGTCATTGAATGACCTTAGTATTTAAATTTGTAATCATTAATAAGTTGACAGCTACGAAAGCGTTTCCATTCAAAGTGTTTATACGTATTTATAAAACAAATGTGGCGAGCGATTAAGTCTCAATCCACTTAGTACCCAGTACATTGAAAATAGCAAATTTTACAGTCCCTGGTGCTTATGTTGGCAGCACTGAAGTTAGCTGCAAAGGATTATAAGGTTAGCTTCAAAGATTGCTGTCTCTTTTGACTCCTCAAGACAGAATCTAACTAACTTCAGTGTTGTCAAGATCCGTCGACAGTTTAGGAAACTGGATTTCAGTAGACTTACTTGACGTTTCCTCCTTTTCTTCCCCCATTCTTGGCTGCTGCTGTTCCACAGATCCACCGTGTGACGCTCCTCCTCCAGTTTCCTCATTTTCTCCATGATTTCTTCTTTTAGATGCTCGTAGGTTAACCATTTCTCGCTCTATAGACAAAAGAGATAAACTTTCAGTATGCAATTACGTTATGGTCAATCTTCTGCGACAGAAATTCTCATTCAGTTTTTCCAGACCGTTATAAAATTTACATAGCAGGAGACATAATTATGTGACAAACAAAAGTCAACATGTACCACGGTAGTACAGTACGGTTTTTTTTTATTTCAGATTAGTGTTTAGTGTTGAGCGACAACTACACGAATTCCAAATATTTCTTCTGTTAAATAATATTTCTCAAGCAAGATTTTACAATCAGTCACTGGATACCACTATAATTTTAATTTATATAATATATTATAATAATAATAATTTTAATAAATTGTTTTTTGGGCTACCATTTTAATTCAGTTTTTTTTTTGTTTTGTTGACTTTTTATAATGATTGTAATAATTTGCTCGAATTAAATGATAAATAATAATATTATAATAGTACTTGTCAAGCCAAATGTACTTGTAGTCCAAATGTGCCTAAACGTGATGTAACCGCTGAGCGCTATTGCGAAGTTCGGTAGTCTGCAGTTGACCCTGGCAGCAGCATCAGCTCAAGCTCACCATAATATTGCATTGTTTATGCAAGAAAACCAAATTTCAGCCCAGAACTGGTTCAAAATTCAGTTGCATATATTAGTAATGGTAGTATTAGCAGTAAATGCAAACGCTCTAACGCTGCTGTGACGTCACAATATTTCGATTACCAATATTGATTACGTCACCCACCTCTTAAGTCCATGTAGTAAGTTATGCCATGGTAACATTTAAGATAGTGTGTTGTACTATCAAATGATACGTGTGTGACGTAGCACGTATATTATTACGGAATGTTATGATAGCATTTACAACATTTACAACATCTAGCAGCGGTTTCGTTGAGAAATTCTCTTAATAACCGGCAACAGTGAACTGATGTACGATTCATTTCGCTTTACACAGAATATGGCCTGATATTTCAATTTGGTTGGTTTAATGAAGTAAGCAAGCTGACTCAGACCTAAATTCATATTAATATACACAGAACAGCTTAAGATTTCAATTTAGTTCGTTCGTTGTAATAAATATTTCACGAACCAATGTTTTAATTTGTAATTTCTACAATGATTTGTTAACTTTTACGGCGAATTCAAAGCGTAAATCCAGGGTTGTTTAAATATGAAATACACATCTCCATTACATTTGATACAACAACAAAAAAAACACAATTATAAAAACGTAAAGTTTAATTAAATATTATTTAACAAATATAGCAATTCATAAAAAAATGCTGTAACAATTTACAATTACTTAACTATGATATTCAGTTCTCCCAGATATATCTGGGGATGGTTCTCTCGGGCTTACGGCGGGGACCTTGTCCTGTGCTTTGTTTCTTTCCACTCCTGTTCTCAGTAACTTTACGCTGAATAACGTAAGGAGTCTTGACTGGCGCTTTATTGACGCTGAGAGGTTTCCCAGTTTCCACTGGTACACGAATAAGCTTCTTTGCTTCAGCCTTTTGAGGCTTAGATTGCTGAGAGTCAGCGTGATGATCTTTTACGCGCTTATTGGATTTGTTGGGACGGTATCTCTGGTTGGCCATAACTTCAGCTTTGGAAAGCGTGTTCTGCTTTACCAAAATACTCCTAAGCTTTTCAATCCCAAATGCGTATTTCTGTGTGTTAAAGTTAGGAGAAGCTTTCAGATCGCGTAAAGCAGACTTGAGGCGTTGCTCACTTTGTAATAATCTGTTTCTGCGTTGACTGATAGCTTCGATTAACTTATTAGCATCTAGTAATGTACTTTCAGCATTTTCAGCTGTCTCTGTGTTCTGCTGAGCGGAATTCTCATCGCTGTTTACTTCGGAAGTATTTTCAGGTGATTCTTCGACCGCGTAAGGGATCAGTTTATATTTCTTGAGCGGTGAACGCACGTCGGTTTGGGGTTCGTCGCTTGTTTGCTCAGTTTGTTCAGCTACTTCCGGTTGTTCCTGTTGCTGTAGCTGGAGTTTTATCGCTTGGGTCTGATCGTTGGGTTGGTAGCGAATATAAGAGTAGCTCTTAAATATTTTACCCTTTTTGGCCACTGCAGGTGTTAAGTGCCTCTCCTGCTTGGCTGGGTTTGGCTGCTGTTGATGTTGACGTAAATTGAATCTTGGAGAGAAAGCCCGGGGTTCCTCGGTATTTTCCTCCTCGACTTGAGGCTCGTTACTTGCCAGTTCTTCTTCTTCTTGCTGTTCGTTAAGAATTCTGAAAATTTCTTGGAAGTCAAGACCTTGGTCCTGGTTTGGTTCCTCCTCTGGGCTTTCTTCTTCATTTTGCTGAACTTCTTCATCTTGCTGAGCTTCATCTTCTTGCTGAGCTTCTTCGTCTTGCTGAGCTTCATCTTCTTGTTGGGCTTCATCATTTTCATCTTGTTCAGGGGCTTCATCCTGCGCTTCATTTTCCTGAGGGAGCTCCTCGGCAACTCCAGCATCATTTCCAAAACCATCAGCTGGTCTCACTACGGCACCACCGGCTACCAGTGATTTCACTTGGTTAGGCGTCAGGTATACGATCACTTCATCATTTGGTTCAGATGCTTCGGAATCAGAAGGGCCATCTAAGAAACTTGAGGGACCTTCGTAGAACCTTTGCGGGCCCGGGTCGTAACGTCTGCCCCCCACTGAGGCGAGCATTAAAAATCCAAATAAACACCACATCTGTAACAAAAATATATTCAAGACAATAAATTATGTTAAATTCTATAATGATTATAAGAAAATGTTTTACGTTTATACAGACTTTTAAATCCATAGCTGCTAAGTTGATGATGAGGAGTGCAGCTGTGGACCGGAGGAACGGTGGTGGCTGTATGTACTGAACCTATCACAATACTCTTAATTTATATGAATGCTACGCGTTCAATATGGAAGAATATTTTGAAACTAGACCGCTTCATTAGTGTTGTGACAAATAATATCGATTACGCCATTGTGATTAGTATGTTTAAATATTTGCAGTGTTTATTTAATTTGAATTTATCTTAAACGCTTTATTAATTGAGTGTTTTAATTAAATTAAATTAATAAACAAAAAGGCTTAGTCGCCAGTTTTGCTGCACTAATAAAATCTATAAATTATATCAATTAATTGTATTGCAGATGGCAAGTACCAACACATAAACACCACTTAAATATCAAATACACGAGAATAAACTATAAGCTACAATATTTACCAGGATATAAATAAATAATTAATCTATAGGATAATAAATAAATAAATAGATACTATTAACAACGTTTGAAGAAAAGTTTCAGTCATATCATTTATAAACATCGAAAAATACATCGATGATAAACTAAACCATAGAAATTCCAACACTATTTCGAACACTATTCCGAAACACATTTATATTTTGGTTTTTGCATAATTGTAAAATTATGTCTGTGAAGAAATTTTGGGCCATTTCACAAAACTTTGTTTGTCAATTAATATAATAGTCATAAATATTGATGAGTACTCTATATAAAGTAGTTTGAATTTATTATTTCATTCGATGTAGGCTCAGCAGCGATCATTATGTCACTTGTTGTCATTTAAGATGTCCAAATTATGGTATTAAGTTAGTCATTTCTATTATGTATCTTTTACAAAATAAATCTTCATCTACTAACGTATGGGAACACTCTAGACGTAATTAATTTAATCCGTCATAAGTATTTTATTTAATTCCCCATATCATGAAATTAATCGACGGACTTTTTCAACTACCATATTTCTAAATGAACTGAAGTAAGCTAAAACTTCGATTTCAGGGTCAGTATTTAATTGGTAATTTCGTTTTTACAAGTATTGACTTGTAAAAACGAAATTACCAATTAAATACTAAATGATATAAATACGTAATAAATATATGTAATAAATACTAGCTGATGTTGATTTATTTATAATAGCTATTGAGCTATTATAAATAAATCAACATCAGCTAGTTATTGTGACAACACTAGTGGTAACAATTAATAATTAGAATATATACACAACTCTAATTATACGAGTTATCAGTTACCGCGATTTAGAACTGTTCTAAATAAATGTCTTCGGCATTTAAACCCGTCCCATGATGACCAACTTGTTTGTTTCATGTGCTTAATGTTTTCATGTGTATTAATGTAACTGAATGTATTCATGTATAATATGAAGAAAATGTAACTGTATGATTAACTAAAATATACCTAAGCCTATTAGAGCGACATAATGAATTAAGATTAAGCTCTTCGATAAAGAAATTTTACAAATACGATGACCAAGAGAACAAAGACCAGGATCTAGGTTATCTATATCTAGGTATCAGGTAGTTCTTATCACCTATTACCGAAAGTACAAACATAAATTTAGTTCAAATATTTAATTATACTTAGGGAGTATTATCCTTATACCGCCGACGAAATTGCAGACGCATGAGACGTCCCCGTCTCGGGGTGATAGACGCAACGCAATGCGACTTGATTCATCTCGTACTATGGAGAGGACTTGAGTCGTATTGCTGTTGTCTATGGGCGGCGGTTACCATTTAACATCAGGTGGGCCGTCAGCTCGTTCCGTGACTTCAATGTTATAAAAAAAAACTTAGGTAGTCTTGTCACTTATTACCGAAAGTACAAACTTTAGGTTTAATTCTAATATTTAATTATATTATATTATACTTATATATACTATATTATATTTATACGGATGCTCGCAAGTCTGAAGTTGGTCTTGTGCCATAAACGAGATATGAAAGAGACATCATGTTCTGACCTTAATAAACCAACTTCAGAGCAGTCATAGTCCATTGCCAGAACTTGAAATAGCTTAGCTTGTCATAGGAAACCAATAGTGGCTCACCGCTTGTTACGTCTGTTGTGCCACAAAAGCATAACCCATATAGGGAAAAGTTACCCATTACATATCTGACTACCCTTTCCGGTAAAAGGCGTAAATAATTAAATGTCAATGATAAGGCAGGCTTATATTAATTACTAGGGGCCACAAAAAGATTTTCTTTCAAAAACACATTATATTTTCCAATACACCTTATTACAAAGACGATCTATGTTCTATTCGACCGAATAATTCGTTTTTGAGATGTTCTACGACTGATTCGAACTTGCGACCTTAGCTCGAGTCCTACTCACACTTGGCTGGGTTTTATTATATAATCACACGATGTTTGACGATTGTGTTATAAAACGATTTTACGATAGAGCAAACAAAAAAAAGACGTTACGTAAACACGTTTCTTGAATTTTTAAATGGGACCCTTTTAAATTATTTGATTTTTAATTTGTTAAGAAATGCACAGGAATGTCTTCAAGCAATAATTTCAACCCGCTTTTCGCTTTGTTGCGGGTTGCCGCAACAAAGCGATGGGGTACTGCTTGACGGCAGATATACTCGTAGGTACGGCAGCAGTACTTCCCGGACGAACGTTGCACAAGTTCTACTAACTCGTTCTTCTCAGTAGTTTCATAAATGCAATGCCAGAAGCTCAATATCATAAGCAGAAATAAACTAGATATGGATGAAGTATACATATAACATATATACACAAATATTAACTGGCCTCACACCTCAGTTGGTAGTAACTGCCTTCTGCGCTGTAGGTTGTGGGTTCCATTCCCACCCAGGGCAAACACAACGTCACATAAAACGAACAAATGTTTGTTCTGTGTCTAGATGTTAATATGTAATTATACTCGTATACAATGTATTCCATTATATTAAAGTCACTGGTTCTTTAGACCCATGTGGTGAAAGGATTTTAAGTGCGCCTCAAAGAGGCTCCTCTCGTGAACTTGATTACGTCTTCGAATTTTTAGTTCTTGGACAAGTCGGTTTCCTCACGATCTTTTCCTTCACCGTTTTGAGAACGTGGTATTGCGCACATAAACCTTGCAAGCAAAAAACTCATAAGTGCTCGTTGGGATATGAATCAACGACCTCCGGATTGAGGCCATCACGCTCAATATATTAAAACAATGTTTGTTAGTATTTTATAGTATATCAGTTATCTAGTTCCCATAGTACAAGCGATGCTAATTAAGGGCTAGATGGCGCTGTGTGAAATTATTTATATCTATATAATATTTATTGAAAAATGTAATGTCGTCGTTGCGTCGAGCAGTGAAGCATCCGTCTCGCGGCGCGCCGCCAATTTTCGTTCATAAACCGGTTCCTCGTTTTACCTGAGTTTATATAAAAGGTTGTAACTGATCCCTACTCTATGGGAAAGGTACACGATGATAGCTGTCCCGACAGGTTTTGTACATCTTGACGACGTTCTATTCGTTCAGTAATTTAGCCGCTGAAAGAAGTTTTAATAAACGTATTTGTACTTGTATATATTGGTGTAAACTTCTAACATTTCATTTTAATTACATTTCATTCTAACATTCAATTATAAATTTTTCTATAATAGTAACATTACTGTGCCGTATTGTAAATTGTATTATCCTGAGAATTAACTAAAATATTTAAATAATATTTCATAATAATTGATAAGATTTTTGTGATTTGTAGGCCGATATTGCCTAAGCTAAAACCGTATTACTTCGTCTCCATTTTGTTATTTTATCTGTAATAATGAATAAATATTTACATATTTACTGTTTGTTTAGTTTTAAATTTTATTTAAAGTATATGACGGTGGCTTGATTTGTTTAGTGGTAAGAAAGTCAACTCCAGCGGGCGTTACATCACTCTTATCTTACACAACTCCTTGCGCTAGTGTGCGATGCGGCATACTTACATTTCGTTACGTTACGGATTCGATCCGTAACCGTTACATTACGGATCTGCATCGATCAAGTGCAGAACGCGTTCCGCGGGGTATCATGGCGTGTTTGATGAATTTACCATACTGTGCGTACGCCCTTGATCGCGTATTTTTCGAATAATTTCGATTTTAGAGGCCGTTCCGTAACTTTATCACATAAAATTAAATGCTTATATTTTGATCGTAACTTGTTTCGTTTTCTGATAAAGACAATTTATATATGTATATTATTTTTCTATAACGATTTTAACAAGTTCGAGCGAAAATATTCATCAACTAATTGATATTCATAAATGGACACAGGTGCTGACGACGCGGCGTCTTATGTATTTGTATGTACAAATAAGTTTCTTATTTCATGCCTATGCATATATTCAAGGATACGTAATCCAAAATAATTAAACTACCATAAATTAATAACAATGAACATTCAGTCACAAAATGTATTCAAATGATAATAATAATAAATAAATAAATAAAATAATAAATATTGGTTGATATTTCACACATCGCCATCTAGCCCCCAAACTAAGCATAGCTTGTAAAGTTGTAATATGAAAACCAGATGACTGATAGAATACATAGATACTTTTTTTTTTTAATATATACATATAAATACATATTAACACCCAGACACAGAACAAGCATCAATGCACTTCACACAAATGTTTGTCCTGGGTAGGAATCGAACCCACGACCTACAGCTCAGAAGGCAGAGTTACTAACCAACTGAGCTGCCAGGTCAGTCTAATAATAATTAAAATAATAATTATTCAAATTATTATTATTATCTAAATGATTATTCCTGTGATGTAATCAGTGTGGTATAAGTAATTACGTATCCTAATTAGAGTGAATCACCATTTAGATTTCTGTAGTTTCAATTGCCTCCGACTCCCCTCACAGACCAATCATAGTGGATTTCATAAACCACGAGTGGCTGCCGTACCATAACTATCATATCTCGATGGAATATACACAAACAAACATTTTTTATCAAGACGCTAATCCTTGCGTCTCATTCGAGTAATGTTCAGTTCATCTATTTATTCCATTTTGATACTATTACGGTACATATGAAAAAGTCACTAACAATATCACAATTTTCATACATTTACAAACATTTCGAACAAGTATTACCTTTCGACTACATTTTCTCGCCAGCTTTCTAGTATATATGTGAATAACACATTTACACCACCGTTCCACAGTCCCAGTACCATCCCAATGCAATAAAAAATAATTGTATAGCAGCATTCATTGCAAGGCGAGCAGGTAGCTCAAATACTGGTAATAATAGTCGGCTGTACATCTGTCGCATTGTTCAGTACAGGTAATCTGTCTTATTATAACGCTCCCCTTCGGAAACTGGGCACGATGTACCATTCGTGGGGACGGATATAGAAATAGTTCCAAAGCTGTGATCAAAAGATTCATTCGGCGATCTTGTTTAAATACATTATAGTAAAACTGAAAACTTTGCTTAATAATTATTACGAGAAACGAAATATCGTAAAATAGTTTTATATATAAACCATCACGTCGCGTCGTTCCCCTAGGCAGGTCTACTGCGTGTTAAACTTTGTATGCTTAACATCATATATCATCGGGCCATCTGCTCGTCACCAAGAAGTAGGGAGTCGTTCGTCAACTGGTGCGGATAAATGCGAATAAAAATGAATCTAAAATAATAATATTGGTAGAAATTTCACACAGCGTCATCTAGCCCCAAAGTAAGCTAAGCATAGCTTGTATCATGGAAACTAGACAACTGATAAAATACTTATATACTTTGTTGTAAATACATACATATAAACATTGGTTATCGTCACATTGGTCACACAAATGTTTATCCTGGGTGGGAATCGAAGTCATGACCCACAGCGCAGAAAGCAGGGTTACTGAGCTGTGAGGCCAGTGGTTTATAGTTTATTGTTTCCGTTTTTCCACTCGTATAGTTTTTTTTTGTATGGAATTTATTCTTCGAAGTACTTTTGGCAAAACAGCGAATCTTTAATGTCTAAATGTCTGCCACTGTTTACTACTTCTTATGACGAGTGACTCAAAGTAGGGCTCCTTTAGCTCAGTTATTATGTAAAGACACCTACTACCATTTTCAACTGGGTTCCTTGGTCCATGATTCTTATAGCCAATTGAATGTCCCCCTAATTAATCACATATCAGAAAGACTACATTCCTTCATTAAGAAAATTAAGATGACATTGAGTGCATGATAAAAATTAACAAACAAAACGTTAAAAAGAAAATAAATTAAACTTTCTTAACACCGACATAGCCTAGAACAAAAATTCAAAGACATGTGTCAAGTGCACGAAAGGAGCCTCTTTCAGGCGCACTTCAATGATTTCACCACACTGGTTATCTCGAACCAGTGACTCGAATAGAATAGATTAACAAACTTACAAGTAATGTTCCAGGTTCTATCGGGCACGCTACAGAGGCGCTGACCTACTTTGACTAGCGAGAATAATTGGGCTTTAATTTTTTATGGGACTCCGATATGCAATGGTACTCGTAGATGTAAAAGCTTTCAAATTTTTGATGATTAAGCTTCTAAAGATGTCGATTTCTAGCAGCGTAATTTGAGCAAATTAAGAAATTATTTATTTATTAACAAAATCAACAGCTCGTAATATATACATGTTTTTCTTATATTCTTATAAAAAGCCAATTAATTAAGGACTTACATTTTATGGATCGTTATATTTAGTTGATCGTTATTTAGTAACTTTGATCCGTTATAAAACTAGACATGGTAAATAAGTGTCGATATTCTGACATTATCAGCTAAATGATTAAAGCGTTAAGTCAATACATATATTATAAGTGTACCCGAGTGGAGTCGTGATGTGACCATATTTCTGACTCTCAAGTGGCCCGTTGGCCTTATTTAATGACCATGAGCGAATATTTATTACTAAATAAAATATATGGTTAATAGCTTTAATGTAACTCAAGAAACGTAAACGAATTCAATGATGTTTTACTCAGAAACATGTCTAGAATTATTTTTATTCATCAGTGCAATTCAGTTACATTAGAATTTTAAAAAGGAAACAAATAATATATAAATCCACACTTCCATTTTGTTTGTCATATATTATTACATATGACAAACAAAATGGAAAAATCCTATTTAGGAAGAAAACAGATTAAGAAAGTACCAAAATAAGAAAGATTGAGAGATTATACAGCTTCAAAATTTACTTTCATTCGTTTTTCAAATATTATGTATTAGTCAAGTACAATACTTAGGTACTTCACATGTAGTAACAAGTTTCATGCCAGGAGGGGTCAGTGCCAAATATTTTCAAGTGGACCTTGTGAATACTATTTACTACAATGCGCTAGAAACAATACAAAATTTAAAACAATAACAATACCATTATTTACATGTAGTTCATACTTTTTTTTTTCACCTATGGATTACCAAGTAGTCCTACTTACACGGTAACACGACATTTAAAGACTACTAATAGATTTTAGTAAATAATGCGTCGAGATAGATCTTCTTCCAGAAAAAACATTTTTAATTATACTTATATTATTATTTCATTGTTCTTATATGGATTTAAGTAACGGAAAGTCATTTAGCAAAGCCGACTGTGTACATATGCAGTAATCAATTTCGTGTGGACTGAAACATTAACAATTGCTGTAAGGCCCTACAGAAGAAAGGCTAACATAGTATCCATTTAGTCTGAGGAAGTCCGTTATGCTGGGCTCTCCTTCTCCGTCAATAAAAGACTGTGCTGTTGTTATATTAAGACTTAATTCTTCTTCAATTCAATTATGTTGTCACGAATGGAGTTTTTTTTTATTTACGATAGGCTTGCGTTGACCGCAATCTCACCTGATGTTAAGTGACGATGCGGTCTACGATGTAGCATGCTCGCCTAGAAGATACCTATTTACTCTCCTCTTGAAGACCTCCAGATTATAGTTCACTATATATTCATATTTCATATTCATATCATCTCGAACCAAGATATCTGAGTGTAAGAATGAGTGTATGATTGCCACATGTGAATGATGGAGTGAATGGTACGATACAATATTACTGGGCACGAGTAGTGTCACAGACGCCATAAGTCCATGAATTGTCAACTGCATCGTAAATTGTACAGCGCATAATCAATTAAAAGTGGACACCCTACCGATAACGGAGGGGCAAACGCTGCGTTCGCGCACAGCGGCGCGTCTGCAAAATGGCGTCGCATTTCCCGGAAACGGCGCGACCTCGCGGTCGAGCACGCAGCGCCATCTTGTGTGTGCCTAACCTTCGAATGGAGTCGAGCTTGCAAATGAGGTTTGCAGTGTTGTTGGATTCAAAGGCGGATCCGGGGTGGGGGGTGGGTGGTCATGACAACCCCCTGGGCTGGGTCCAGGACCTAGGTGGACCACTAAGTAAAATTGTTAAAAATAATCTTTTTATATATTTTTTGTCACAATATAGATTTAATGTAAGTACCTTCAATATAATAAGTACAGTAAGTACTAACATACATGAAATAAAATACCTACTTTTTACTTGTATGATTATAAACTTTAAATTATAACTTCTTGTGACTTGACCACGATTATGTGACAGGGCACCAAAGCTGGATCCGCCCTTGGTTGGATTTCTCGAAGGATCGGGTTGAGGCTGGCCATTGTTTCGTTTGGAAACGAAATTTTTATGAAAGATCGTTTCCAAGGTGCCACAGAATTGAAGATGAATATTATAAACATAATTATGAGTCTTTTGCCGGAAGGTATGACAGGCAGAGCAGACAGCGTTAGTTGTCAAGTGTTTACAACTAGCTCATGCTGAGACAGAGACCGTTTTGTGACTCAAATTGACAGCAGCTTTGTTTTGTATTTTGTTGATTTGAGTTGCAAATAAAATATTTTCTTTCTTTCTTTCAGAGTATAACAGGTTACGTTATAGCTTTGTTTATATTTTTCTCTTCTCATTTCATACTATACTATTAAGGGAACTTGGGTATAATTTTATATTTATACTAGCTGTTGCCCGCGACTTTTCCGCGTGGAATTTAGTTTTATCACGCACCCTTATTTTATACCCCTTGGAAAAGTAGCCTAAGTTACTCCTTGTTACATCAGCTATCTACCAGTGAAAGTCCTGTCAAAATCGGTCCAGCCGTTTCGGAGATTAGCCGGAACAAACAGACAGACAGACAGACAAAACTTTAAAAAAAAAATGTTGTTTTGGTATATGTACCGTGTATACATCCATATGCACTTAGTAAAAAGCGGTTATTTTAATATTACAAACAAACACTCCAATTTTATTTATTTGTATAGATAATTACAAGTCAGTATAAATGGAAACATCAAAGTCGTATGCAGATTATATTCAAGTCATGTATAAAATTATAACTTTGTCAACAATTAGTCAAAATCAATTGATAAATTATAATTTTTGTAATATAATTTGATTTAATTTAATTAGATTTTTATGTACACCAATGACTGGCTTCATAGCTCAATTCTGTCAAAATAACACTAATCATACATATCAGAAAAGGAACATGTCATGTATTCATTTATATTATAAATCTGTTGACATTCTAAAAATGATTTAACTTCATTTTAAAACAGTATAAAAGGAAGCCGCACTGTATAATAACTTTGAGGAACATTTCAGGCACTCGACGTGAATGTTTTCCGCTCGCTTGAACCGAACTAATTGAAATATGACCGGCCTTGAGCTCATTTTGATCCCAGAGCACACTGCATAGTAACCTCACCGTACAAGCCTCGTCTTTCCACAGCAAGGAAGTAGGAACGTCAATACCAAATGAGTATGGGATCATCCGTTCTCGTAAACTGATACTAGCCTTAATTCAAAGAAAGATGACAAAGATCTCAGCATGAATGACATCACCTCATCGATCTTTACATTCGCGAAATTATACGTTGGTTTCCCAGTGAGTCACAACTGCACTAAAATGCATAGTTCCGTTATAGGAGCCGGTGAAATTACAAGCACATAAGACTCAGGTAAGGGTAATGTTATTTTTTCGATGAATTCATTTATAATAGTTATAACCAACGCGTGTTCATTTCGTAAAGAAAAAATGATTGGAGATTCGAAAAAGCATTTCTCAAATATTTTCAAAATAAATATGTACAAGTGGATTTACTTCAAAATATGTACTTACATAGTTGGATTTAAGATGTCTTAAAAGGCTTGGTTGATTAAAAATCGAATGTAAATGATTAGATTGACGTTAAGAAATGGAATTAAGGCAAATAACTAATAACATTCAATATTATGTCAAACAATATAATAATAACAGTAACATATAAAAAATCGTACATAAATATTCGTAGCACCAGAGCCGCTACGAGGTTCTACGGTCTACGAAGGTCAGTGATCGATTCGAAAACTAACAATGTATCACATTGTTACCATACATATTTGTCCAACCATTTTATTTTACGAATACCCACCAACCTACTCTAAATAGCGAGAATCGACGGGCCACTGATCTACAATGGCGGCCAAACCCGGTTTCGTATATACGATTTTCTCACTATATTTTTCTTCACCGTTTTGAGAACATGGCATTGCGCACGTGTGACTCCACGTTTCCTCCGGATTCGAACCTGCGACCTTCGCGGATTCAAAGTCAGGAGTACGTACCGGCTATCAAGCTAATCATGGAATCGTAAAAGTTAACATTTTTGTAAACAATGAGTACTTTCTTTCTCCCGTTTAAATTACATAATAAAATGGGTAAATGAGTATTTCCATTTATATTGTATTTATCTACGTTTATCATGACTCGGACTCGCGATATTCTTCGCAATATCGCGGGTTCGATTCTGCGTTAGGAAAGTATAAATTTAGCGAGCTTGCTGAATGATATTAATACAAATAATAGGCATTCGATTGAAAAAAAAAACAATGAAATGTATCAAAATATATTTATAACCATTTTAACCGTTAGTTATAAAGTTATTATTTAACATTGGTCATGTAACTGAATACAGGAATGTACTGAATATTGAACTCTTAACGCTAATCGCTGATGGTGACTTCAGACTCATCGCCGGACTTCTCAAAAACAATATTATTTTTATTCTTCTTTTTAGCTATCGCTCTTGTGAATTTCGAAGGTCTGATTCCTAGTTTTTGTTCCAACTCTAAAACTTCCAATTTAGTTTTGTAGTTCTGCAGCTGTAAATACTCTATCTCCAACATAGTTTTCCGAAATTTCGTCGACATTTCTTCTGGTTTTGTAACTTGGATTAGACTCACCGGGTGCTCTGTGGCAGCGTTATCAACGCTGGAAGAAGCCGGCGCCTGCTCCATTTCTGCGTCGCCCAAGCGGTCAGTCTCATCGTCTTTTTGAGTTCCTATCAAATCATCTTCAGTGATGTCAAATATATTATTGTAAGTTTTCATTGAAACTGAGTGTGGCCTCGATAAAACAGGTTGATGTAAAACTGATGTGTTTTCCAAAATCTCAAACACCATTTCGTCAATCGGCGTTTTTTTGAATTTTTCGTTGTGCATGTATGCCTTATCCTGTTTAGCCAACGAAAGTCTTTTGATATTTTGCCAGTACACGTCTCGCATATACTTGTAATCTTTACATGAAGATACCAGACCGAGGGATTTTGCTTTTTCCAAAATGTTAGTCCACGTTTTGACTTTCATTTTTACAGTTCTCTCCGAAGAGAATGGTCCAAATAGTGTATCTTTTGCGTCACAAATTTCTCGTAATACTATTATTTTGCCAACCATTTTTTCCATACTCATTGTGTCTTTGCTGCTGAGGATATATCTCAGTTGATGCACTTCAATCTTTTTTATTAACTTCTAGGTTTTACAAGCTTAATTAAAGCTTAATATAAATTTAATTACAAGCAAAACGTTCAATCTGTGTAGTGTCAGTAGGTACCGTCACATCGGCTAACAATATAGATACACCGAACTTCTGAAAACATGAACAATGAAACGAAATATAAAATATTGTCGCTTACAATATATTAATTTTGTCAAAAGTTTACGAATTGTAACGTTGCGCCACCGAACTGAGGTCCGGCCGCAATCGAGCGTTAACTTCAGAGCGGTCCGCGCACGCCCCGATCACTTTTCTAACCTTAAATGAATAATCGCAAAATTACCTTTCTTAGTTTCGTTGTCTAATACACACTTCATCTATCAAGAAACGGCTCGGCGAATCTCACTGCGATATTGATTATATCGAAGTGTACACTTGTTAACTTGTATTTTAACTTGTAAAGTTGTGTTGTTGTGTTCGTAGTTGAGTCTCGCTTGGCACTGGTTGGTTACGTCAGCGCGCCGCGTCACCGGCCGGCGGCGGCGACTACTGTACCCTATTCTGTGGAAGATACTGTTCCATGTTCTGTGGTCCTAACACACTGTACACTATTCTGTGGTTAATATACTGTTCCGTATTCTGTGGTCTCACACATACTGTACTCTATTCTGTAATCTCTTACAAACTGTTCCGTATTCTGTTGTCTATGGTAACTATTCCTTATTTTGTGGTTAAGTACTGTTTCATATTCTATGGGTAGTTACTGTTCAATATTCTGTTTAACTACTGTTTCGTATTCTGTGCCCCTCACGCTGTCACTATTCCTTATTCTGTGTCGCGGTCGATGCGCGCTCGCGGCCTATGTGCCGTTAGCTATTTACCCGTTTATGTATTTCTACTTGGTAGGGTCTATCGGTTTACGTTTTAGTTCTTGGGCTATCTATTTCGTTCTTTTATCTGCTTTTAATAATAACGGCTTTAAATGAACTCAATCGATATCAGAACGTTCTTAAAAACTCTCATAAGTAGACTGTGATTTCCACTTTCACTGACTATTTAGAATATTGAAAAACGTGAAAACATCCCCAATAGAATAATATTGGGGATGTTCTCACGTTTTGGGAACTAGTGTAAGATCGAGAGAGTGTAAGATATAAGGAAATTAGATCCCGAGGCCACGAAATCAATCAATTTTCATTCTGTACTAAATAGACAACGTGTCGAAATGAGATCAAATTAAAATCGATTCGGAATGAGTTCCATTTATACTAAAGTACAGCCTATTCAATCTAACGAGAGTGGACCTGGAGTGGGAAAATTCAGTCACAACCGGATGCAAACATTATCTCATTTGACCTCTGACATTATTTATATTGAGTTGTTCAGTTTCTGTGCGGCACAGGACGGGCGGGAGGCGCGCGCAGGTGCGATAAATACAATGACGTCATCGCAAGCCAGGTACTCTCTTCATAACTACTACATATATAATGCTATTGATTTTTCTCGAAAAGCCAATTGGAAGGCCTTCTGGAAAATGGAGTTTCTCAACTCATAAGGATTACATTTGAGAGCGTTGTGGTCTGTACTGACCCCGAGTTGCAATCCGCAGGTCGCCGGTTCAAAACCCGTCGTGCATCTATGAGATTGAAAGATTGATGTGCGCAATATCACGACCTTAAAACGGTGAAGGAAAACATTGTGAGGAAACCGACATGTCCTAGAACTGAAAATTCGAAGACATGGTGTCAAGTGCACGAAAGGAGCCTCTTTGAGGTGCACTTAAAATCCTTTCACCACACTGGTTCGAGAGAAATAGTGACTGGAATAGATAGACAGATAGTTAAGTAAATAGTGATCACGGAACAGAAGTAGCAGGCTGCCTGTTCTGGGATGTATTGATCGTAGTAAAGTTGGCTCACGTTCCCCGTTTCTGTCCAATCGTTATGTGTTTTATTGAATAACTTTCTTACTCGCCTCACAGCTCAGTTGGTAGTAACCCTGCCTTCTGCGCTGTAGGTCGCGGGTTCGACTCCCACCCAGGACAAACACTTGTGTGACATTTGTAACATTAATGTTTGTTCTGTGTCTGGGTGTTAATATGTATTATATTTTTTTTTTTATGTGATACTGTTACGGAACGAGCCGACGGCCCACCTGGTGTTAAGTGGTAACCTCTGCCCATAACAACCGATGCGACTCGGGTCCTCCCTTACTAGATACGACAAGACCCAAGTCGCATCGTATGCGCCCGTAACTCTGAGACGCGTAGGTGGAATGTCTCTTGTGCCTGTAATTTCACCGACAACCACACCTTTCAAACCGGAACACAGTAACGCGAACGTATATATGTTGTTTATATGTATGTATTTACAAAAGAAAAGTATATAAGTATGTATATCAGTAGTCTGGTTCCCATGATAGGTACAAGCTATGCTTAGCTTACTTTGGGGCTAGATGGCGCTGTGTGAAATGTCCACCAATATTTATAATTATTACTAGATGTTGTCCACGTGGAATTCGGTTTTATCACGCACCCCTATTTTACCCCTCGGAAAAGTAGCCTAAGTTACTCCTTGTTACATCAGCTATCTGCCAGTGAAAGTCCCGTCAAAATCGGTCCAGCCATTTCAGAGATTAGCCGGAACAAACAGGCAGACAGACACAAAAATTGTAAAAAAAAAATGTTTTGATATATGTACTGTGTATACATCCATATGCACTTAGTAAAAAGCGGTTATTTTAATATTACAAACAGACACTCCAATTTTATGTAGTTGTATAGATTGTGACAACTTGCCACACTTAATGTCACCATGAGGAACCACATTGAAGCAAGTAAATAATTTTGTTTTATGGTAACCAGGGATTGATTGTAAATAAATTAAATTAAAATCATCTGAGTCCTTCCTATAAAAACAAAATACAAGGAATTTATAATAGAAACAATTAAAATTAATAGGAAAAACATTTTCCATTACATTGAAGTATTTTATTTACGTGGAAGCTCATTTTTTATTAGTTAAAATTCCGTGTTCCTGAGTATTTTCGACGGATTAATTAGCTGTGGGTGGAGTTTCCTTGTATTTATTTATGATACCTTTACTACCTCTATAAACGTTTTGTTATAGTCAGTCTCTTTTAAAGATACCAATTATGTAAAAAAATATCTTACTGATTAATAACTACCATTATCAATAATAATGCCTCATGTAATGATATTATTCTTCTTTTATTAAAATATCGGTGGACATTCCACACAGCGCCATATAATCCCATAGTAAGCTAATAATCACGGGAACCAGGCAACTGATATAATACTTATTTACTTTTTTTTTATATCTACATATAATACATATCAACACCCAGGCACAGAAAATAGAAAGAAAGAAAGAAAGAAAAACATTTATTTGACACGCACAAAAAAAATATATTAAATAATTAACAAAAATATACATAGGTATGTTGTTTTAATAATATTAATAATAATACTAATAGGTACATCAAGCCAGTAATCCAAGTACCTACCTATTTTGTAATAGCGGTCAAATAGGTCGATGCCTCAGCATTACGCCGATCTCAGCTGCGCCGAGACCGGCGCTGGTTTTCAGGCACAACGTCAAGAGGGTTCTTACAATAACTTACAGAACAAGTGATGACAAGAAAATAATAATAATAAAATAAAACTACACACTTATATGACTAGTGAAAATTCTTGAAATTTTTAAGTACAAATCGTGATACTCCCTTCTAAGTGATAATGGTTAATAATGGATATCAAATTCAAGAGCCAACGGCAAGGAGAAATGGCGAATACCTGGCAGACTACGGACCATGGAGATAGTCATGGGAATCCTAAGTATTTTTTCACTCGCGTAAGCTACTTATGGTCAGCTTTTTTGGATTGCTAAAAGATATTCTTTTAATTTGCGTTTAAAGGTGTATATTGACTTATAATGTCTAATTGGAGGGGGGATCACGTTCCAGATCTTAAAAAATACATCTATCTCCGTCACATAAATGTTTGTCCTGGGTGGAAATCGAACCCACGCCTTACAGCGCAGAAGGTACTACTACCAACTAAGCTGTGAGGCCAATCAAACTGACGGTTATTTGTGTATGGAAAACTATCAAACTTTTTCGGGCAGCAGACCTCGGCTAAGTTCACCCAGGGGAGAACTGACACTATACCTATTTCTACCGCCAAGCAGTAACACGTAAAGTATTACTTTATCCCGGTTTGAAATGTGTGGTTGCCGATGATGTTACCTTAGACTTCTCGGGCACAATACGATGCGACATGGATCTTCCCTTACCTAAATACGGGAGGGATCAATTCGTATGCTTTGTTAAGGTCAGAGATTACCGCTGAACAACAGATGGGCCAGAAGCAGCTTTCACATAAAAACATTCAGTATCCCTCGCAACAGTTTAACTAGTCTAGTAATTATCCAATTATACGTATTGTGTTTTCGGTATTGTATTGATGTGAAAGTAACGCCATGTTTACATTCCCAGGGGAAATCGAACCGAATGGTATACACGAGAATATTGTTTACACATCACATACATACATACAACATCTGTTATTAGAGTTCGGTAACGTACCTAATGGAATGGCTGCGTACCTTAAAATCAAAGTCAAAGTCAAAAAGTAATGGCTGCGTAGCTCAAAGTCAAAAACTTTATTTCCATAGAATACATAAAGAAATGGCTAGGACACGTCAATAATATTCAAAACATAAGGTCACGCGTACTTATCGCTAAGTTTGACGCCTGTTCAAACTCTATCCGACCCTCCATGGGCAAGAACTGACAAGATACCCTAAAGGAGGGCTTACTTTTTTTTCGCGAGTGCGATCCTTTAAACAATCTAAGTACCTACTAGTTAGTTGGACTAAACTAAACTCAGCCTGCGAAACTTCCATGCGAAGGAGTCTAGCGTCTACCGTCTAGCGTCTAGAGTCTACCCGGCCAAAAATGTTTACTACTTTCAATTTTCACTATTTAAAGGTTTTCGTTTGACTTTATATTAAATAATAAATAAATATTGATGGTCATTTCACACAGCGCCATCTAGTCCCAAAGCTAAACATGTTGTATCACGGGAACAGACAACTGATATAATACTTTCTTTTTTTTTGTTACTACATACATATAATACACATCAACACCCAGACAAAGATCAAACACCTATGTTCGTCACACGACCTACAGCGCAGAAGCTAGGGTTACTATCAACTATGAGTTCCATATTACCTGATGTCATGTGGTGGCTGTATGCAACTTTTGGATTGGGAGCTGATGCTCTCAAGTAAGGCGCGCCGGCAGATTTGTATCAATTCTTTTGATTCCAGTTTTCTCTCGTAATAAACATATTATAATGAATCATGCATTTTTGTTCCTGGATAGAAAGTAGAATTTCAGTAAACCCGGCCCGGATTGTACAGAAATTGTATATTGCAGTTTATAGCCAAAGTTAGAAAATTTTAATCGCGGATAAGAATATAATCTAATATATCTTTACTGTACATCACAAGTTAAGGTTTTACGAGTATATTAGGGCTGATGTGGGTGCTCACATTTACACAAATTCATGCATTTTTCTCCGAAAGGATAAGGAAAACTTCAAATGGCCACTTTTCGGTTAAACTATCTTGGACATGTAAACGCGATTAGTTTCGAACTTGGCACCATTGTTTTCCCACGAATAACTCAGGTAACGCTATTTTCCAGAAACCCAATACTTAATACGACAGCCAGGACAAATCATTCAATAACGAAATCATCACCAAGTCCGGGCATATGTCTTGAATATTCTGGGGTCTATATTGAAGACCAAAACTGAAACAGTGTAATGTATTGATTTTCAAAAGGGCATACAAATTGTTTAAATCAATCGACTAACACCCCTCTTAACAATTTCTTAAGTAAGGGACCCCAAACAAGGGAATTGGATGGGGTGTCATTGCAAAGGTAATTTAAATGCAAATACGGTGTAGACGCTGATGATGAAATATAATGAAACAACTGAGGGGGATGCAAGATACGGGTATTTACTTATCGGCCACGTATTCTAGGTTATGGCCATTTCTACCGCCAAGCAGTAACGCATTCGCGTTACTGCGGTTTGAAAGGTGTGGTTGCCGGTGAAATTACAGGCACATGAGATATTCCACCTACACATCACAGAGTTACGGGTGCATGCGATGCGACTTGGGTCTTGTCGTACCTAAGAGGAGAGGATCCAAGTCGCATCGGTTGTTATGGGCAGAGGTTACCACTTAACACCAGATGGGCCTTCGGCTCGTTGCGTAGCTGTATCACATAAAAATAATGCGCGTTAAAACTGTAAAATTAAGTATGCCTACCTAAAATAATGCCGTTGCATTTCGTTACGCGGGCAAAGCCGCGTTCGCAGAAGTTAGCGCATATTAATATTACTACTACTATATTAGTATTTTAAGGTAAGAATAAATGATTTATGATGCGCATCAATGATGTTTTGTTAATAAATTGGGGTTTTTCGGTGCATCGTTTATGAATTTGTTCGTAATTGTGTCACTACTTGAGGCCGATGTACTAAATTTAATTTTAGATGCGATTTCTTATCTTTTAGTTTATCGCTCACAGCCAGTTAACTTGTTTATACTACATTTTATATTTGTTTAGTAGCTATTATTTCATTCAATGATTTTTTATATTTGTTTAGTAGCTATTATTTGATTTAATGATATTTTACATTTGTTTAGTAGCTATTATTTCATTTAATGATTTTTTATATTTGTTTAGTAGCTATTATTTGATTTAATGATATTTTATATTTGTTTAGTAGCTATTACATCATTCAATGATTTTTTATATTTGTTTAGTAGCTATTACTTGATTTAATGATATTTTACATTTGTTTAGTAGCTATTATTTCATTCAATGATTTTTTATATTTGTTTAGTAGCTATTATTTGATTTAATGATATTTTATATTTGTTTAGTAGCTATTATTTCATTCAATGATTTTTTATATTTGTTTAGTAGCTATTATTTGATTTAATGATATTTTACATTTGTTTAGTAGCTATTATTTCATTCAATGATTTTTTATATTTGTTTAGTAGCTATTATTTGATTTAATGATATTTTATATTTATTTAGTAACTATTATTTCATTCAATGATTTTTTATATTTGTTTAGTAGCTATTATTTGATTTAATGATATTTTACATTTGTTTAGTAGCTATTATTTCATTCAATGATTTTTTATATTTGTTTAGTAGCTATTATTTGATTCAATGAAATTTTATATTAGTTTAGTAACTATTATTGATTTAATTATATTTTCTTATGAGGAAAATTAGACAGTTTAAAGTTTTGAAAACAAAAGATATTAAAATAGTGATCTATGTCGCTCGGAGAAAAGCAAAAGGTGGTTTTTTCTATAAGCCGACAGAATTGGGTACTAAAACTCAATAGTTTGCCTTGAATATCCAATATTTTATTTTTTATAATAGTACTTTCTACGAAAATAAGATACATGTTTTTTAGAAAGTTTTAAAGATTAGGAAAGGTGTCGTTGAACTCTTTTCTTTAGGATTCTGGGCCCACGCTGCCGAATACAACTAACTTAATACATAAAATCACGCCTGTTTCCCGAAGGGGTAGGCAGAGATCACGGTTTTCCACCTGCTACGATCCTGACACACCTTAGCTTCATCCACCCTCATCACATTCTTCACGCATGCTCGGCAGTTTAAGGTAATCTTGACCTGGCTTTTTTCGAAAACAACTCACTGTTTGGATGTAATTGACTGGCCTCATAGCTCAGTTGGTAGTAACCCTGCCTTCTGCGCTGTAGGTCGTGGGTTTATTCCCATCCAGGACAAACATAAGTGTTTTATCAGTGTCTGTGTGTTGAAATGTAATTATATGTATTTACAAAAAAAGTATTTAAGTATTATATCAGTTGTCTGATTCCCGTAATACAAGCTATTTACTGAGCTTACTTTGGTTAGATGGTGCTGTGTGAAATGTCGACCAATATTTATTATTATCGTATTAGACAGAAGTTCCCCTTTTTAAATATACATTTATACACCGTATCGGAGAAACTCAGTGTTGAAACAAAGGCCTCTCCCATTGCACTCCACTTACCACGATCTGAGGCTGCCCGCGCTACCTCCGTACCAAATATCGTCCTCCGGACCTCCGAGGCAAATCGTCTCTCCAACTATCCGGAGGCTTCACTACTTTAGTATAGTCTACAATAGTACATTACGTAATAACTGAATACATATGTTAGGGTTTTTACAAAATAACCCTTATAAATAAAGTACTTACTTTTAGTGTTAATATGTATTATATGTAATGTAATTATATTCAAAAAAGTATATATGTAGTCTATCAGTTGTCTGGTTCCCATAGTAGCTATGCCTAGTTTGGGGCTAGATGGCACTGTGTGAATTGTCCATCAATATTATTGTTTTCATTAATAATAAAAAAACAGACACTTCAATAGATTATTTTCGGGTCTAGTTTTATTATTACCTTCGGAACATATTTTTCTAGAAAACAAACCTATGTACTGTTATACAAGTACAGCCATTTAAGTTACTATTAAGCTGATACAGCTGCGAGTGAATGCAGAGTGTATCAAAATATTAACATTGACAACATATGCCAGCATGTAAATACGTCTGTCTCGATTCAAACCTTCAATTATCAGGAAATCCGAGATGAATCCATCAAAGTTTAATTATTATAGTAACAGTTTCAAGAATAATTATTATATTTAACAGTGACATTACCCAGTTAGTAAATGGTGTGCTGAATGAAGCGAAACACACGCTGAAAACACGTATTCAGGTCAAGTCAAGTGTGCACAAGCACAGGTGCGGCGATATCTGCTCTTATCTGTGTCGGTGGTCGACTGTGTAGCCGGTGGCAACACGCAACGTCTGAAAACTAAGTAACTCGCCCCAAAGAAAGCGAAAAAAAAGTGCTCCCCTCCATTAGGGGTTTCTCGTCTATTCTTCCCCATAGAGGGTCGGATAGAGTTTGAACAGGCGTCAAACTTAGCGATAAGTACGCGTGACCTTATGTTTTGAATATTATTGACGTTTCCAAGCTATTTCTTTATGAATTCTATGGAAATAAAGTTTAAGATTTTAACTTAGACTTTGTGGATTCAGCGAAAGTACTTTATTTAACAAAACACAAGTGAAAACACCCCGCAAAGGGGTGAGTGTGGAGTCACAGGTGAGCTGTGGCGATATCCCAGCCCGGACCGTATCTGGGTCAGTGGGCCGCGTCCTGCGACTACATACATGGCACCACGCCGCTCATTGATACCTCATGATTCACATTCGATGATGAGAGTACACTACAACTAGTACCACCAGCTCTCTCGAACCGTGGTGAAAGGATTAAAGTGCATCTCAAAGAGGCTCCTTTGGTGTACTTGACATACGTATTTGAATTATTGGTTCTAGGACATGGCATTTCCTCACGATGTTTTCCTTTACCATTTTCAGTCGTTTCGTTCGTTTTCCTTCGACTCACTCGTTCGTAGATGTATAATAATAGCAGTAATAATAATAATTTTATTTTTATTTCTTACAAAAACATTACATCGTAGCACTCAAATAGGTAAATAAATTACCACAATATTTGAATAGTTAAGATGAATCAGACTGAATAACAGTGCAAGAATGTGCACTAGCCCCCACACTAGGATTCTCTGTGTTGTGGATGGCTAGTTCCTTCCAGAACTAACAGAAATATAGTAGATTACAATAAAACAATAATAACAGTTAATTACATAGTATCAAATAAGAAAAATGTGCCCATTATTTTACCGACACAATCTCCACACCAGAAGACAGTAATGCAAGCGCAATAACCGCAGTTAACTTCCCCGGAAAAACTCTCTACTAGAATTCTACTGCAATAAGAAACAAAGTCATTTAGCTCCAATTAATTTGCGGTTAAAGCATAAACCGCTCAAGTTGCATGTTAGAATAGAATAGAATATGTTTTATTTGATACACACAGTTTAAATTTTCACAATTACGATAAAAAGGTGATACAAAAAAACGCTTTCTAAATTGCCTTACCTTAACACACACCAACTTTTCTTAGTTAAGAAGATATGTTCGCTTAATTGTGTCACGTTCACTCTGTGCGAAAATATGAGCAGTGCGAGCGGGACAGATAGGGGAATGAGGAAGAAATATCCAACCGACGTCATCGTATCGAGATAAAATATATATCGTAAGCTTTTTAACGTAAAAAGATGATTTTAGTTCACTAGTTTTCAAACGAACAAACGGACAAAAACAGCTTCATAATTGTAACAACTTTTACTTGCGGCTTCGCTCCCGTGATCTATACCAGTCTCCAGCCTACTTTCCGGCCGACATAGATAATTACATATGTTTACATTAAAAATCTCTAAATATACAGAAATGAGACTCAAACGGGAATTTGTAACTAATAATAATAATATTGGTGAACAATTCACACAGCGCCATCGAGCCTCAAAGTAAGCTAAGCATAGCTTGTACTAAAAAATTAAGTAGTACCTAAGTACCGTAAAACAATAGTTACCTATAAAACAAAGTATAACAACATATAACAAAGTTCTAGTTAGAAAATGCTTAATTATATCTTAAATGGCTGAAATAAATCTTAACACATAAATATTCTGGGAAAATACGTTGCGAGCTGAGCGCACTACAACACACAATTCAAACTATTCTCTGTAACCTACAAAACGCGAAATTATAACTGGTAACGAGAGTACCGCAATGTTAAGTTACGCACTTTGATGCAACAATGTTGCAATACGTATAATGCTTCAACAGAATTCATAAAGAAATAATTAAACTCTATAAAGAAAGAAAGAAAAATATTTTATTTGTGGAACTAAGCTTACGAAGAACATAAACAAAAGACCTACCTAACTAAATATTCATCATTTATAATTTGACAGGCCTCATAGATCTTGTATTGTATCCTTGTGAATGTAGAAAAGAACTTGTAACACGACTACTTTATATTGCACTTCTATAGAGCTTTTACATACTTTTTTTATAGACTTCACAGCTCAGGTGGTAGTAACTCTGCCTTCTGCGCTGTAGGTCGTGGGTTCGATTCCCACCCAGGACAAACATTTGTGTGACGAACACAGATGTTTATTCTGTGTCTGGGTGTTAATATGTTATTATATGTATACATTTACGAAATAAGTATTATATCAGTTGTCTGGTTTCCATAAAAGATTTAATTAGCTTACTTTGGGGCTAGATGGCGTTGTGTGAAATGTCCACCAATATTATGATATTTGTTATGTTATAATATTTTTTTTAAAGCGAATTTCAATTATTTATCAAAAAAGATCTTATTTATTACATAAACTAACTTCTCCTGTGTCAAACCGGGCAAAAAGTCTATATTCCTATGTCAGTCTAGGTAACGCTTCTGCTACGGTCAGAATATTAGCTCAATCGGTTCAGTACTTTTGGCGTGCAGGAGAAACGTCCAAACAAATATACGCATTTATAACATTAAGTGGGATGGGAAAGACAAAGAAAAAGAAAAAAAGAGTATTTAATTTGCCATAAACAACACAATACAAATGTATATACTAAAAAAAACACATTTAACAAACTAAAAACAGAATATTATTTGACACAAGTGACATAGTAAAAGGAATGTGCTGAGTGAGCAAAAAGGGTCCCTTTCTCAGCCAGTGCTGCACACCCTGAAAGAGAGAGCAGCGCTGGTTTTCAGGCAGGGCCCACTGGTGAGGTCACGGACGCAGTCCATAAAAAAGAAAGTATGTACTTGGCTTTCAAGTTAACTATTTTTTCAGTTAAAATTCACGGTCCCTGTGATGTAGATGTGATACGGGACCCTTAGAAGCGTAGCTACAGCTACAAGCCCACGCGTGCCTTCATTTCCCAAAAGCGTAGTCAGAGTTTCGATTCGCCCATTTTCAATTCCCCATCTCAACTGTTGTGGGAGTGTAATAACTTGTAATAACTTTTATTTAGTAGGCCTATTGTTTTCTCTTGCTTTTATTAATGGATTTTGGAATACATAACTAATTTGATGAGTTATTTACAGACTGGCCTTATAGCTCAGTTGGTAGTAACGGTGCCTTCTGCGCTGTAGGTCGTGGGTTCGATTCCCACCTAGGACAAACATTTTTGTGACGAAGATGTTTGTTCTGTGTCTGGGTGTTAATATGTATTATATGTACAAAAAGTATATAAGTATATCAGTTGTCTGATTCCCATAATACAAGCTATGCTTAGCTTACTTTGAGCTTACTTAATATTATTATTATTATTATTATTTACTAGTGGACTCACCCGTGACTTCACCCACGTGGACCATCATCCTGTAATCCCCTAAAGGGTCGTTTAGTTACACAACGCTAGGTTTGAATAGAAAACCTATCAACGACGCCCCACTACATTTTCCCTTTTAACGAAGTACCACTTTACAAATTGATTACGAGTACGATCTGGCTCAAAAATACTCAATAGTACAGAATAAGATATTGTGTGTTTAATGCCGTTTTAAACGTTATAATCTGTACTTTCTCGGTACTGAGCAGTAGAACTCACGCCAAGTTCGTCCGGGGAAGTACTGCCACCATGCCCATTTCTGCCGCCAAGCAGTAACGCTTTCGCGTTACTGTGTTCCGGTTTGAAAGGTGTGGTTGCCGGTGAAATTACAGGCACACGAGACATTCCACGTACACGTCTCAGAGTTACGGGCGCATACGTTGCGACTTGGGTCTTGCCGTACCTAGTAGGGGAGGACCCAAGCCGCATCCCTTGTTATGGGTTGAGGTTACCACTTAACACCAGGTGGGCCGTCAGCTCGTTCTGTAACTGTATTACATAAAAAAAAAAAACTGAAATTTAATTTAGATCTACAGATTTTATTAAATATTGAAGACACGAGGAAACTAATTTAGATTGGACATTTCAAAAAAATTATATAATATTCTAGTGTAATGTACGGCGCGGCGCGGCGCGGCGGTAGTAAAAAGAGCGAGCGTTGTAATTGACGTCACACAAATAGAGTGGGCCGTTGGAATCCAAAGCGTGGCGCGCTCATTTACAAAATTCCATATCTCGGAAACTAATTGACTTATCGAAATAATTCTTTCACAAGTATTTTTTATTTACAACTGAAAATACGGAGAGTTAAAAGTCAAAATTAGTGAGTGAGTCTTCATTACCCATAAAAGAAGACTCAGCCAAATGCCGCAATCTATAGTGTTTCTGTAATATATACATCGCGGGATAAATATTCAAAGTGCTGAAATTTGTTCATCTTATTTCAAGGATTTGTACTTCTAAAAGGTGACCTTATGTTTTAAATATTGACCGTTCTTTCCGCCATTTCTTTATGAATTCTATGGAAATAAAGTTTTTGACTTTTGATTAAAAAATCTAGTTACAACGGTTTTTTCCACTCAAAATCAACATTTTCCACATCTTAGTATACGAATATCCAAAATTTATTTGTTTAGTTCTCTTGCACTGCCATTCTATAAGGAATACACCCCGCTAATTTGAATTCCGTACTGGTGTCTTATCACTTAGATTGGTGGGAAAGCAATAACGGCGAAAAGCTCACTTCTACGTCGCCATAGTGTAAGTCATGAAACATGGATCATGGAGGCGTTATCTAACCTTTCAGGGTAACAGGCGTGAATGTGTATTCATATCTTTATAGATGGAGTTAAACATTTTTGCCCCACAGAAACTATTCTAGGATTCATAATAAATGCCTCCAGCATTTGACATATAAATATTATAACTTTTACACTTTATACATACCATGTTATTGTTTTGATAATGTTGTTATCTTTTATTTATTGTATTAGTTTATTGACATGTAATAAGGTTTTATGAATAAAAGTATTGTATTGTATTGTAATATTTATTGATCGTGCAACGAATAGCAATATGACTTAGATCTTCTTGTTAAGTAAAGGAATACCCGAACCACATCGCATTAAGCATCAGCTTTGCGACTCAAATTTAGCGATAAGTACGCGTGACCTTATGTTTTGAATATTATTAACGTTTCCAAGCCATTTCATTATGAATTCTATGAAAATAAAGTTTTTGACTTTGACTTTGCTTTAAGCCCGTCACTCTGAAATTTGAAGATGGAATGCTAGTGAATTTACAGGCATTTGGGATGCCAAATGCCTGTAAATCCACTAGCACACATCATTTTTAAAGATAAAGATAAAGATATTTATTTGCAAAAACATGTGTATATAAGATGACAAAAATACGGGTGAAACAACATGCTTGACCGGTTACGGTATGCAAATTAGGTAGAGAGATGGCATGCATATAATCTAACCATGCAAATTTAACAACTAATTATAATTTATCATTTAAAAATTCGTCAACACTATAATAACATTTTGTAATTAATATTTTTTTAAGTTTTAATTTAAACATTTGTAAATTCATGTCTCTATATAGTCTAGGTAATTTATTATAGATGTTAGTAGCAACACCAACAATACTTTTCTGCATTAGTGTTGTTTTTACAGGGTGTGTTCTTAATCTAGTATTATCCCGTCTGTTTCGACTAACAAAATCAGATAGCCGGGGGAACAGATGAGGATTGCTTTTTACAAAAAGAGCTACTTCTAATATGTAAAGGGACGGAAGTGTCAGAATTTTGTGCTTAGAAAATAATGGTCTACAGCTATCAGTGATTTTTATTTTAAACATGGCTCTCAGACATCTTTTTTGTAGCCTAAAAATAATGTCTTTGTCGGTAGAGTTGCCCCAAAATATTAATCCATATCGTAGAACAGACTCTACCATACCGTAATATGCAGTCAATAAGGCATCTGTATTAACTGTTGATGACAGTTTGTACAGGGCATATGCTAGACTACTAACACGCTTACTTAGACCTTCTAGATGTGTTTTCCAATTGAGTCTTTTGTCAATGATAAGTCCTAAGAATCGTGTAGTATCTACTTGATTAATTATATTGTTATTAAATTTTATATTCATGTCAGATGGGTTTTGGGATCTTTTGTCAAAATGCATAATCATGGTCTTAATTAAATTGATTTTTAAATTATTATTGTCAAGCCATTTTATAATTGATTCAATTGTTTCATTTATGTCGGTTTCATAAGAATTAATGTCATTGCAAGAAATTGTTATTGTGCTATCATCAGCAAATAATGTCATGGGATTAGTGGTAGCTTTTGGCAGGTCATTAATATATATAATAAATAGCAGCGGTCCCAGCACACTGCCTTGAGGTACACCGTATTTAACATATCGTATTTTTGACCTGTGTACAACCTCAAGTTTGGTTTTAGTCTCTATCCTTGATATCTCTGTGATTTGTTTTCTGTCACTAAGATAGGATTTAATTAAGATTACATGAACAAAGCAATGGGAGTCTGTGGCGGCTGAAACTGACAAGATTCCTCCCCGGGCGAAGCCTGCATATACCAGTTCCCACATCCAACCAATTATCCAGCGCTGGCTTATCGAGGAAACTTTTTATAATTTTGACGAATTTTTGAACAAAAAGTTACCTAGGTAATTTTTACCTACATTTATTTACCTATCTTTTAATTTTGTTTTGTTATAATTTTATGATTTGATTTAATTTTGACTAATTGTAACATAGTTATAATTGTATAAATGACGAATAGATTTTTGAATATGACTGTGATGTTATGTTGCCATTTATATTGACCTGTAATTATCATTATTAATAAAAAAACTATGAACTATGAACTATCTTGTTAAAGTATAATTACAGATCGTTTATGGACAGGAACCCTTCATAATAAAACAACTTTGTTCGGTTTCAGGACCCATAGCGCCAAGTCGATAACGGTCCGGTTGCTAAGGGCTCGAATGCACGTAAACAGAGACAATATTGTGTTCATACAATGTACATTTGTGTTGTTGGCAACTCTGAAGTTTTTATATCTTGATCTTTGCCATGTACCAATAAATTAAGCCCTTAAATATATACGATATATACATATTGAGAATCTGTAATTGGCATTAAGTTTTTAGTTATAAGTTCTCAATTGTAAATTTTCTCCAAGTGCTGTTGATTCTATGATAATAAATGAAAAAAAACCTACCAATATTATAAACGTGAAAGTTTGTATGGATGTCTGTTACTCTTTCACGCTCAAACGGCTGAATGGATTTGGATGAAATTTGGTACCAAGATAGCTTATATCCTGGTTTAACACATAGGCTACTTTGATCCCGGAAAGTGCAACGTTCCCTTGGGATTACTCATTCACCGCGGGTAACACCGCGGGGCGCAGCTAGTATATAATAAATAAATAAATATTGGTATACATTTAACACTGCGCTATCTAGCCCCAAAGTAACTAAGCATGTATCATGGTAACCAGACAACTGATATAATACTTGTATACTTTTTTGTAAATACATACCTATTTATAATACCTACATATTAAACACTCAGACAGAACAAACATCTATCTTCGTCACACAAATGTTTGTCCGGGGTGGGAATCGAACCCACGACCTACAGCGCAGAAGGCAGGATTACTACCAACTGAGCTATGAGGCCAGTAAATAATATATTTCCTGACAATAATTCTTTTCCCCTACAATACCCAAGTCCATTAGAAGTTATTTTGAAATGGAAGTAGTTTAGTACAACAGCGATAGACTTCTAATGAGTCTCCGAAAATCCAGTTTCATTGGTACATCTCTCCTGCCTGAAAAGGTGATACCGGACGCACGAACCTAAATATACTCAATATTAAGAGTTCGGCACATGTTTGGCCTCTCCAAGAGACATCCTCGTAAACTTTGGCACGAGATTTTGCCTTGCGGTGCCATATTTTCCTTTTCTCTATCGCACACACAGGAAACAGCAATATCTATCCCTTTTAAATGCGATTTCTTGCGTTAGAATGTAAAGTGTGACTAATTAAAATACAAACCGGATGTATTTATAGCGGTCATCGGTGGGTCTTATCAGTGACGAACTAGAGCTGATTAGTTTTACCACTGTGTTGGCGGCTGACGAAATTATGATGAAATGCACCAAGAATAATTCGTTTTGTGGAGTTGCAAACACAGACTTAAGTCTTTGTTGGCTTTAAATTCTTATAAAAACCAGGAACGTTAATTTATCTGACGAAACAATGAGAAATGCACCAAAAACAATTCGTTCTGTTCAGTTGTCTGTTCAGAGTAGACTAGAGAGCCAAAAAAACGAGGAAACTATATCTAAAAATTGCCTAAAGATTATTGTGTGGTACACTAAAGAAAAAATCAATTAAATTGGTTCAGTATTTTCATTCGCACGGCTTCTCTCTCGCTCGATTGAAACATTAAACATTGGATAAATATAAATTAGGCTTTATAAGCATTCAAAAGACAGATTTTTTTTTGCTTATTTATATAATATGTAATCCATTTTAATCTATATCTATACATTAATAGACGTGCAGTGTGTGTACATTAAATATTTTAGCAAATAATAAACCGGGATACGTAAGGAATAAGTAATAAAACAATTTTTATATTTTTTCTGTTTATTTGTGCGCCATTACACGCTCAAACGGCCGAACGGATTTTTATGAAATTTGGTAGCAGGATAGCTTATATCCTGGAATAACTCACAGGCGTTGATCCCGGAAAAGTGCAGTAATCCCGTGGGATGACATTCACCGCGGGAAGCAGCCTAGTTAATAATATAAACGTTTTTAGCGAAATTACTTTTGTTTCACTGAAAGCTAAAATCTGCTCAATATACTTATGCTGATGATTCAGACGTGTGACTGCTTCTATTTACTTAATTTTACATGCTCCTCAACATATATAAAGCATAAAACCCATAGAAATTAGAATATACGTAATTTGCGACCAAACCTAAGTCATGCACGTTTTGTAAGTTTCGTAGATCAGAGATAAAAATAATAAAGGCTTGTGAATATTTCATTGTAACAGCATTACAGTTTGTATGTAGAAAGAGATTCCATCTTCAGCGTCAGATTTTTTCTATATAATAACGATCAAATAAGTAAGTTTTATACAACTATGATTACTTAAGTGTGAATTAGCGAAACCACTTCTAATCCAAAACTAACATCGCAGTGGTGACAACATAAATATGTGCTACTAACATAAAAATGTAAACAGTCATAAACGTTGATGAGACATTCCACCTACACGTCTCAGAGTTACGGGCGCATACGATGCGACTTGGGTCTTGTAACTAGTACGGGGGGACCCAAGTCGCATCGGTTATTATGGGCAGAGGTTACAACTTAACACGAGGTGGACCGTCGCGTCGGCTCGTTCCGTAACTGTGTCACATAAAAGAGAACATTCTGGAGTGGCCGTGATGTTCTGCCAACTATAGAGGCAAGTAAGCGAGCCTGACGCCTTCGGGCGCCATCTAGCGGCTGCGATGCGGCGGCGGGCTGCGAGGGTGCCTCGCGCATGCGCGCAACGTGAATGTTTTCATAAAATGAAATCGGCCGCTCTCACGCGACGAACAGAATGCTAAACATTCTACGTACCAGAGAGAAGAAGGGGCTTCGAACGAGCTTAACGTATTGAAGGTCATATAAATAGACAAGTTTGTGAATATTGTTCGTCTGTCGATCCCCCAGTTTGAGGCTTAGTAAAGAATAACGACGCCCAATAATAATAATTATTATTTATTTCTGAATAAGATACAAAAGAGATGCACATTATACAAAAATTAACACTGGAAAATACTGAAGTAAAAAATTGTGTCGCAGTGCCCGACTTTAGGACTAAAAAAGACTTATCTTCCAATAGAGATTAGCTAAATAGGTGTTACAATAGCGTAGAACAGGCATTTGGGAAACAAAGTAATGCACTGATGGGTAGAATTCAAAGGGGCATTAGGCTTTGAATGACCTGATCCGATATCATTTATTTGGTTGACATTGCGGATGAGTCATATCACAGCAAACATTGGTACGTGTTTTAAATGCTATGCAAATAAAATGTATATATTTTTGGTTTCAATACTCGAGAGCAGTTATAATAATAATAATAATACTGGAATTATAAACGAATAGTAATATGAAACGAACAAAGGCTGAGTAAGGGGGTTGTACGTCTAAACATTATATAACGAAAATAATTGATAGTTTAATTTCTCTTCGGCCAATAGAATACGAGATAATAGCTTTTTAGTACTATTTAGCTACTAAATTTGGATACTTTATGTCTTCATTCACTGGGGACTAAAGTATCCAAATTTAGTCATCTAGTCTCTAATAGTCATCTGTGAAATTATTTTTCGTAACAAAATTATTAAAAAAATTTACGGGTGCTGTCAAACTACATTTCAGTTTAGTTTCACGGTGAAAGAAAAGATTATGTAACTCTACGAATTCAAGATAAAAATACGAAATAGTATCTAAAAAGTGGTATCTAATACAATTATAGTCGTTTACAAGAACAAAATTCGCTTTATAGATGTTTCTTTTTAAAGAATAAACAATCGGCATCTTCTTTTCAATTAATATTTACATAAAATAATCAAGAAACGTAAAGCAAATATCAACATTTGGGAAGATATGCTCGATTTCTAAGAAAATGGCAACGAAGTTTTCTAAGCCCGGATATTTCAAAAAACCAGTTAGATATCGCATAAGACACTTGAAAATGTTTAAAATGACGTTCATTCTGTTATCTTAATCGCGAGTAAAGTGCTCAATCAATTTCTCTTGCAAGGATATTTCGAGTTTCTCAATTAAACTACGTAATTTGTAACAACGTACGATATCTCATTATTCTTTTTCTCTCTTAAATCATTTGGGTCGAAATGTATATAGTAAAGGATAATGTCACAATGCCACATAATTGGTGTTTTAATTATTTATAACAACAAAACCATCCATCTTGGTCTGGTAATTGCGACTATCCATGGCCTACCATAAAATGGCTGTGGTACTCCCGAATTTCATACAATAAATATACAGCAGAAAAGAAACAAGAAAATTATTTGAAAAAATTGGAGAGGTCACAGTATTCAGATTTGGCATCAGTTTATAATGAATATTTAAGTGTAAGTACTCAATTTTGCGAACAATATTAAATTGGATCTATATATAATTTAATTTGATGTAAAAACAGCAAGAAGATGAGGTAAATTTTAAAATTAAATAATTTAGTCGATCCAGTGATAACACAAAAGATACATAATAATGATATCAACCGTAGCTAAGGTACATAAATGTAAGAGTGCACAGCATTGTAATATCTTGGAACGGATTTGCAGTTGAATTGATGAATGAAGGCCAGGTCTTGTAACGTTTCTAAGGAAACTTGTGTTAATTATACACAAGGAGCTCAGTAATGCATCCTGTTATTTCAATTCATTTGCAACATCAAGAGAAAGCTAGTCATTAAACAGAGATGCAAAACGTCCGCCCATAAAAATGCTTAAATGTATCGTTTAGAGTCCGAAGGCTCGGCTGTCGCCTTGATTCTCTGCCAAGGAGCGTTTATTTTTGTAGCTAAAGTCTGCGCCAGCGCAACTCGCGGGAAAAGAGCCGTTAGCCGAGCGGCCGCCGGAAACAGCCGAGCACACCCGAGCGCGACGCAACGCCATTTCAACACAGCGAATGTGCGCGCCATACAACATTAATTACGACGGTTTTTAGTCATTTCCTAACGATTCAGACCGGGTTTTTTGTCATTTTATGTCGGCACGCCAATAACTGACACAGAATATGTAAAAATTTCAACGTTTCACGTTGGATTTGAAGCTTTATCGAGCTTTAAAACTGTTGAATACGTGGGTTCACATTCGCTGTTTTGACGGCGTCATTCTATTTACATTATCGACGGAAGACGCAGCCCCTCGGTCGAGAGCGGTTTTTTCTCTCGTTTATTATTATTAACTTGGCTCCGCTATCGTCCCGAGCTACTTTCCGCCACAGCGCAACTCACTGCAGTGATATCACTTTATACTGAGATGTTAACACAGATCACAAACATTTAAGGCCTCATATTGAAATTATAGATGATTTCTGAGATAGATGCATGATTAGGAGTAAGATTGATTGTCATTTAGAACTAAAGAATAGATAGATAAGCTTTCAGGGTTCGCTTCAAACAAACCATTAATCAAAAGCTAAAAGCTATTCTTAAAGCTTTACACTGAAGCAATGCAATTGACCTTGAAATGTTCCGTTAATAATCGATCACGAAATATTCATCGTAAGTTATGTCTTTATACAAAAACTAAATGGCCTATTGGACCATAAAACTAAGTCTAATTTAGAGTAGTGTAATAAGACTTAGCGTCGCTAACTGAATATAATTTCACTTAATCGTGTACTGAATATAGAGTGGTCTAATAGGGCCATAATTCCCTGTTATGTGATATAGTGTAGTTGAACTCCTGTGTGAATGTGCTGTGGTTCTGTCGGTTCCACGTACAGACACACATAAGTGCCTCGCTGCGCTGGCGAGGTTATGATGCGTTGGGATACCTTTGGATTTTGTGTTTTTTGATGATGGCTGCTAGCGCGTGACGAATGGCACTATATGCAATGCAAAGTTATGATTTCATGTTCGTGAAACTTTAGAAAACCAATTCTATTTCATGAAGTTTAATCGTCTGGAGAATTAAGGTTATTAGTAACGTTTTAATGTTAAAAGATTTGTCACGGGCTAAGCCCATTTTAGCTGAAAACCGTTCATTTCTTGGGCAATGGTGAAAGAGCAGGGATATTATATCACTTCTTTAATTTTGTATTAGGTTTGAGACAGACTTATTACTTATTACTTTATACCTATATGTACTTCGATACCCGAATCGAGTAAAGCATAGTATATCTTTCAACACTATTTATTTAATTCATATATGTGGACGTCGTAAAATATGTGGCTTTTAGTGTTTTGGTAACTCTGCGTTCAGTTTCCTAACCAGGCAAGCATTCAAGAAAAAAATAAGAAATGTAACTTACGAGGCCATCAAATAATACCCACGACAAATTAATTCCCCAAGCAATTAATGAATTGTAATACGAGAAAATAATTAAAATATTGTTATAATTCAAAGCGACTGTCGTATATATAATATAAGTATAAATCTATGTATGTACTAGTATTTTGCAGTAAGATTGCTTTTATGACGAAACGGTATCACGGTTGCTGGCAGCACTGTGCACTGCACCCACATTTCATATGAAGAATATATACAAACTTTGTTTTTTATGTTATGTAGCGTAGCAGTACATAATTCCCTTGTATATTTAACAGAAAACTCGTCGAAACACCACGGGGATTGGTTGTGCTCGTAGAACTGCCTACATATAACATTAAATAATTTAACATTGGGGACTAAAGTATCCAAATTTAGTCATCTAGTCTCTAATAGTCATCTGTGAAATTATTTTTCGTAACAAAATTATATGTTAAATTAGCTAATGTTATATGTACACAACTTAACAATTGCACTCATGTGCAATTGTTTGTTATCCCAAATAAATAAATAAAAGACTAGTGGCTGCAATTCCATATAAGGTTATGCGATAAATGAATGAAACAAATTATCGGCTCGAGCTCAGTAAGAGTTGAGTTACGTAAAATAAAAATAAACTAAATAATATATATTTCACGTTCTTATTTTCCAATAATTGTTGTTCTTAAATAATTCGAAATATGCTTAACTTTCGAGAAGAACTGAGAATAACCGCCATATCTCCTCACACTCGGTGTCATCGATAAGTGCGACATTATGGCAGGTTTTTTTATGTGATACAGTTACGGAACGAGCCGACGGCCCACCTGGTGTTAAGTGGTAATCTCTGCCCACAACAACCGATGCGACTTGGGTCCTCCCCTACTAGGTACGACAAGACCCAAACCCGCATCGTATGCGCCCGTAACTCTGAGACGTGCAGGTGGAATGTGGATGTGCCTGTAATTTCACCGGCAACCAGACCTTTCAGACCGGAACACTAACGTGAACGCGTTACTGCTTGGCGGCAGAAATGGGCATGGTGGCAGTACTTCCCCGGACGAACTTTTATTTTCGGACTCGATAAGGGAAGTGTGAAATATTAACTAATATTTGGGATACAAAACGGTTGACATAATAACAATTAAACTCCGAAATACACCCGAGTAGACATAGTTTATGACAAATGGTGTAGGTTGACGATTTACGTCATCCACGCCTACACTACGGCTAAGACGTCTTCAAGAGCAGGTATATATAGTGTAAATATGTATACAACAAAACAACATGTATATAGAGAGACTTTGACTGGATTCATAGCTCAGTTGGTAGTAACCCTGCTTTCTGCGCTGTAGGTCATGGGTTCGATTCCTACCAAGGACAAACATTTGCGTGACGAACATAGATGTTTGTTCTGTGTCTGAGTGTTAATACGTATGTATTTACAAATAAAAGTATACCAGTATTTATTAGTATATTGTTTATAGTATTATATCAGTTGTCTGGTTCCCATGATACAAGCTACGCTTAGCTTATTTTAGGTCTAGATGGTGCTGTGTGAAATGTCCACCAATATTATGATTATTATTATTACTAACGATTAAGCAGTGTTTCTCACCAGATGAGACTGGAAGATCCTTGATTTAGAAAGCTACTGTACCAGTGATGTAGGAGTTGCGTAGCTCATCTCAGCTGAGTTTGACGTTTTTATGCAAGCCGTTGTAGATAGATAGATAGATAGATAGGGACCATCGTCCATGTTTCTCGATCAGTTACATTGCATTACATAAATTCATGCTTTGTCCACTGAGGGAGTGACAGCGCCCCAATGGACCTCTTTTAGCCATGGCTTTGTAGGTACTACAAGTAAATATCGTGGGAACTTAGACGTAAACACGAATAACTCAGCTACACTTGATTCAAGAAATCATCATTTAGTCATCTCACGATACCGATTAAATTCCGCGCCAGTCCCGGGGAAACCTTGAAAAATTAGTCTATTCATATGTTTTGACTAATTTCACGCCAAAGCCGTGGAGGGAGAATGAATATTGGTTCAGGTTAAGTTAAACTTGTTTAGTTTCTGGGATCTACTGCCTAGTAGTTTAAGGTTTTCTCATAACGCAGGCAAAGTCGCACTGTTGGAATCTACGATGTTATAAAACATGAGTAACTGATTGACTGACAGATCACATATAGCCTAACTCGCTAGTTACATATAACTGAAAAGTATGTACAAATTCATGTTATTAGCATTCAAATTTTAAAGTAAGCTTTTTTTAGTGTACCTAGAGGCTTTTGATCTAGCAGTAGAGACAAAAAAATTATTAAAAAAGTCCATTCTATTTTTTAAGCAGCTTAGTGCAGCTTTTCCCGCTTATACTAAGTGGCTCTATGTATAAACTAGTAACTATTACTACTACTACTACTACTACTACTACATCTACTACTACTACTACTACTACTACTACTACTTGTAGTAATCGTGTCACTGGCTCTCTCGGTACCAGTGTGGTGAAAGTAATAAAGTGCGCCTTAAAAAGGCTTATTTCGTGCCCTTGACACATGTCCTGGAATTTTTAGTTCTAGGACATGTCGGTTTCCTTTCGATATTTTCATTTGATGTTTCGAGAACGTGGTATTGCGCATTTGTGAACCTATATATGAACGATATGTACCAGCGACTTCCGGATTTAAATGCGAGGTATGTAACACTAGGCCACCATACTCTCGAACAACTGGACTGAATGTTATGAAACCGAATTAAAACTAAAATTGTAATACCGTATTGCGCCATCAATAAGCACAAAAAATTCAAGAAAAATTACAACTACGAACCTGTCATGGTCTTCCGACCTTAGGAATTAAACAGATGTTTTCTACACAGCATCGCTGATCCTTTTATTATATTTTGCGTTTTAAATATATTATAAAAATACAATGCATTTATATTGAGTAACGATAAATAAATATATCTGTTTTATTAAACAACAATTGCATTATAAAATCATGAAACACCAATAATTTAGAATATCGCTACCATCACCTATTTTTTGTCTTGAACTTTACTAATACATATACAAAATTTATTTGCCAACTAAGTGTAAAATTAGGACTTACAGATAATCTGCTGCTAAATCGTGGTTACCTTTTTCAGGAATTGCAAATTCTAATGAGCGCTCCACCATGCTAACACTATAGCTAGTTAACATAAAAAATCACACAATACAATTCAACTCTACTCCCTTGGGGTTGAAATTGTATCCGGGTCGGCACATCATGGGGCGATGTAGAAGCCCCTATTTTGGAGAGCAAATGTTCATCTAAATATAAATAGTTCAAATCCATTCAAGTACGTGGAAATCGCGAACTGATCTTACAGTGTCAACAAGGTAAATTTCAGAATATTCTTGGAACTACGTATAATATATCTTCCGTCCACCCAAGCATTAATGGCTCATAAAATACTGTATTCTGTACATATATACAAGTTGAGCTGATAAAGTTACCAATACAATATTATATATAACTGTCACTTCAACTATACCCTGGGCTTTAAATGACAGTACACTCGTCGTTGGTAGACAATTACCTAAATTATTCAGCATGTATATATACAAATATCATTGCAAATTTACTTTATGATTAATTAAAATAACTTCAATTAATGAAGAGACATCTCTTCATTAATTGAAGTTATTTTATATATATATCACTTGCAAAGATGCATGCCTTTATCCCCGAAAGGGTAGGCAAAGCTTCAGTGAGTCTCTTCTCACTTTGTGGGTTACACTATCTATATAGATAGTGTAACCCACAAAGTGAGAAGAGATTAAATTAATTTAAATTAATTACTCTTACTCAAGAGTGAGATAGAAGCCGCCATCCTTTCTCGCTAATAACTTAACTAACACTTTCTTCTAGTAATTATTTAATAATATAATTAATTCTTAATATGCGGCAGCCAGGATAAACCAGGCAAAATACCAAGGAAATAGGCAGAAATAATTCAGAATTGGTCACATTTTGAAGAACCGGAATTACGCATTATTAAATACGTTGTATTTCCCGAGAGTACCGAAATTCCCGGTAACTGGCCTACTAAATCCCGGTTCCAAAATCGGCGCTAGTTCCCAGGAATTCCCTCGAAATTTCGGTACCAGGAATTCTAGGTTCCATACCCTACAACGAAATTAACAAAAATTCAGGGCGTATGAAGAGAATATGTTTAGAATAGAATAGGATTTAGAATTAATATAATAATAGTAATATATATATTAATATATAAATATAATTATTAATTTAGAATTTATGAATTAGACTATGACCCAAGACGCATCGTATGCGCCCGTAACTCTGAGACGTGCAGGTGGAATGTCTCATGTGCCTGTAATTTCACCGGCAACCACACCTTTCAAACTGGAACATAGTTACGCGAATGCGTTAGTGCTTAGCGGCAGATATGGGCATGGTGGCAGTACTTCCCCCGACAAGCTTGGCGTGAGTTCTAATGCTCTTAAAATCCAGCCCCAAAGTAAGCTAAGTAAATAGCTTGCATCATGGGAACCAGACAACTAATATACTACTTAATTGCTTTTATTTGTAAATACATACATAAATATCCACACCCAGACACAGAACAAAAACTTTTGTTTGTCACTCAAATGTTTGTCCTGGGTGGGAATCGAACCCACGATCTACAGCACAGAAGGTAGGGTTACTACCAACTGAGCTAAGACCCCAGTCTCAATGTGTGCAGGGTTTTGTTATTATCAGTATTTCTCGAAGCAGCAATAACAGAGATTAAAATTAGAATAAAAAAGATAAATATACGTCAATTGCGGGATGATGACGAGTCTAATGACACTTCAATCATCAGCTCCAGGTCCAAGCCACAGACAGTCAGCTAAGGGCGCGTTCACACTTTGTCGTGACGACATATAATCGTGTAGTTTTGAGTGTCGTGGCTTATATATTTAAAAGGAGGGATCCACATATAGGACGACACGAATAACTGTCGTTACGACTTTTTTTGCGGTGACGACATATTGTTATGACAGTGGAAACGACTAGCACGACAGTCGTGAAACGATAAAAAAATCGTCACGACTATTGCGACTATCTATCGTGGCCACGATAAAACATATCGTCTTGTCGTTTACACGACAAACAGTCGTTATATAATGGGAACAGCTAGAGACGACAGTCGTCCGACGATAAATTCACCGTTACGACACAGTGTGAACGCGCCCTATAATATGTTACCTAGTCTACACATGAACTACGAGTATGCATAACAATCAAGTTCCAAGACAACCGTGAACGCTATCCAAACGACCGTCGCGCGAGGCGCTGGCGTCGCTAGATAAAGATAATGAAAGTCCAAGGTCTTCATTGCGCAAATATGCGAACGCGTCTCGCCCGCTGATAATATATACCTCGATATACGGTCAGCGTTCACTTCAGTAACGATTATATATTAATATGCAATTTTGCACGCATTCATTTCCATTTTCTTCGCAATGGGAAAATAGTTTTAGTGTCACACTAGCTTCAGCACTACATCTTATGCTAGATTTACATATTAACTGTCCAAAATTTCACTTAAATGGTTTCGATATCTCATCATATGTATAGTCATCACTAAAGTATGCAGGAATTATTCAAAAATCATACTGAAGAGGTATTAAAATTGGAAAAAGGTGTTTGTTGGTTCGTCCTACTTTCTAGCAGAGACGGAACGACTTCATGTGGTTTTTTTACATATAGTTTATGGGCCAAAAAGTAATATACAAAATATAAATACACGGTCCCTGTGGAAAAGATCAGGAGCGAACAAGGGAAGCGAAGCTACGCTTAATTTTCATTTTCAGATTACTTTTTTTAACTCACTGTTCAAATTTTAAGTAGCATATTAATTTTTGGAGATCAATTTTCAAGATCCAGCTAACTCAAAATCATTTTTAATTCAGAACATAGAATGCGAATTACTCAATCAATCAAACATTTGTTTTTTTTTTAAATAAGGGAAAAAAAGGAAAATACTCAAAACGCATGTCCATCAATATTATTATTATTATTAAGTCTGACACTCGGAGAACGAACGTGTAATCATGAGGCCTGTAATTTTACCGGCACCAACACCCTTCACAGTACTGCACAGTAATGCGAGTGTACAACTGCTTGGTGGCAGGTAAGAGTATGGTGACAGTACTTACAATTCTGCATGTAAAGTTAGACGAACTGAAAGAATAAATCTCATGTGCCAGTAATTTAACGGGGTCACATTTGCAATAACACGAAGTACATTATTGCTTGCGGTTGGAACTACTTCGGATCTGAATAAGAACTTTATTTGCCTGGATCAAAAAATCTGAAGACAGCGCTTTGGGTCCGGTTTTTGTATATTTTACTTAATTTTATCCTGAAAAAAATCCATACGCGGTGGCGCATATTCCCGTTCCCAAACATATTAACTATAAAAGAAACCGAGGCAAGATGATTATAATGATAATTCAAGAGACGCTTTAATAAAGCTCGCGATAGGACATCTCAGTTTTGCTTCTTTGTGAATGCTTTCATCACTTAATCTGCTAACGTCATGATACGTGCCCACGAATTCGTTATTTTGATCGAAACATAATCTCGAGAGTAAAATTAGATGTTCAGTTTATTTTATTTATTTTTTTGAAACTATACTCCACGTGGTCACTAAGTTTATGTTGTAATCGTAGTGGTAATAGTACTGTCACTGGCTGTACTAAACTGCGCCCCAAATAGGCTCCTTTCGTGCCCTATGTACTATTGCAACTATATTAAATACTAGCTCCAGGTTTGATACACTGGAGGTTCGGTCTGAAAATGTGCGTTTCGACTTTTTACTTTAGCAGAAAACTGAAACAATCAAGTTCTAAGTTGTATAATTGAGTTTATTCGTTGTTTAACATAACTGACATTGTAATGTGAATTTCGTGATGATAAAATATTATGCACGAAGGGTTCCATCTAGACGTAAGTCAAAGATTTAATGTGAAACTATAGGCAACCCCAAAAAAAATAAGAAAAAGAAAATAGCCTTGAACATTGCTCCACGGAAAACTGCTCAAGAACATTGTCTTAAATATGTAGTATAAAAAAATAAAATAAAAAATTAAAACTATGAATATATACATTAATACAACCAAATTTTAATTACAAAATTGAAGCTGCAAATTATAAACTAGCATGAGTTGTTCGTAGTTCGTGAGCTAAATTCATACCGGGTCGACCAAAAGTCCGTTAACAATTTAAATTGTAATAAAAAATACAAGGCTGCATAGAGAACTGGCCATTTATTACTAAAGTGTACATAACAGGTTTAGCATTTTTTATATGTACAAATAAATAAAATTGGAGTGTCTGTTTGTATTACTAAAATAACCGCTTTTTACTAAGTGCATATGGATGTATACACGGTACATATACCAAAACAACATTTTTTTACAAGTTTTGTCTGTCTGTTTGTTCCGGCTAATCTCTGAAATGGCTGGACCGATTTTAACGGGACTTTCACTGGCAAATAGCTGATGTAACAAGGAGTAACTTAGGCTACTTTTCCGAGGGGTAAAGTGATAAAACCGAATTCCACGCGGACGAAGTCGCAGGCAACAGTTTGTAATAATAATAACAAGATCCTTGCTTGGTTGGTTACTCCTGTAACTTTGAGAAAATTATCCATCACCGCTCGTCAATTGTCCTATTACAAGAATTTATAACCGAAGATATTTCAGAACGAAATAGCTTTTCTGTTTTTACCAGGGTTAAGCACGGGGTTAGGAGTACTGCTGTTCACCCATGGAGTGTCTACACCAGATGTAGACATCAGCTTGTAGCCTTAGACTAGAACCCTTTTTAGCTTTCAGGCTTAATGGTGATCACCAGCTTGCGAAAAGTTTGAAACATCGCCGCTAAGCTTTCGTAGCAGTAAGACTAATATAATTATTAAAATACATTAATATCATGTTTATTACTACTGATTTATTATTTTAATTCTTATTGTGTTACAGGTGCTATTATTTTAATTTACGTTTCTATAAAGCCGCTTTCTTTTGACTTTAAAGGATTATTTACTTCGTTAAAAAGACTTCTTTATTGCTCCTCTTTACACTTAAGTTTTGTTTTGATATATATATAATAAAACTATATATTTAATATAATTTGTATGCCTTGTGGCGCATTAGAGTGCACTACAACGTAGCTATCTATTAATAAATTCATTTAACCTGTGTATCGCAAATTAATGAATCGAAATGCATTGATCATTTTGTAGAAACTCTTCAGAGATGCGCACAGGAACACGACCTGATACCACCAGCCTTATTCCATGCATGACAAGCAGAAGAACGGTACAAAGTACACAGTACCGATCTTTCCTCGTCCATATAATGTCCATTCGTACGTAAAGATTTCGCATCAACTTTCATACGACTAAGGACTTGAACTAATTAATAAGTAAAATAAAAAATATTGGTGGATATATCACACAACGCCATCTAGCCCCAAAGTAAGCTAAGCATGTATCATGGGAACCAGACAACTGATATAATACTTATATACTTTTTTTGTAAATACATACTTATAATACATATCACCCAGAAACAGAACAAACAAATTATGTTCGCCACACAAATGTTTGTCCTGGATGGGAATCGAACGAGCTACAGCACAGAAGGCAGGGTTACTACCTGTGATGTATTGGGATTCCAGGGAATAAGCAGAAGAAACTCCAGCTGTAGATATGTAATACTTTGTATTTCAGACCCGCTCCAGACAGCTCAACGCGGGACCCACCCGCCACGTTCCGTCACCCTGACAGTGACATTTGACAACCACAGACTATATACTACACTACCAATGAGGCCAGTCGAATTCTTTGACTACAACCCAGGTCTTCAAGTGAGATTAAATACTCTTCCACACTTGCGTGATCTTCGTAGGCCACAAAACACTTTACACCAAGTGAGACTGAGGTCAAACCAAGGGCTTTCAAATCTTATAAGTGTTTGGAGAACAGCCTATTTGGGATATCATTTCGCTTACATAGGCCATAAATTCATACGAAACTTGCTTGATAGCATTAGTAGTTCCCCACTGGGCACTCACTAGCTCCTTGTATGCAATAACAAACCATTATCTACATAGGTATGTTAATTAACGTAGCGCATTAAACGTTAATAGGGTCAGCTTCATTAAAACTACATTAAGCTTTGATTAACTCCGCTTCCTGAATACCTATACTCAATATTTGATATTTCCCGCTGATACGTATTTGGGGGTTTATTTAGTGATCATATTGGGGTTACATAGAGGTGACTGTAAATATGTGAGCCCAAAGAAAAAGGCATCGAGTGGCGAAGTTTTGGGTTCGCAAAGTGTAACTCTTTTTTGAATCATTGAAGAGACTAGATAAGAGGAATAAATAGAAAGAGAAAGTCAGGAGTTCTTTAGAACGACACTTTTCATCTTGAAACAATTTGATTTCTGAGCTTGATGCTTTTAAGCAGCTGAAAACGTTTACCTTCCATCTCTGGATATTACATCATACTTGACGAAAAGCAGCATCACAAACTTTGCAACTAACAAATTTGACAAATCATAAATTTAACATCTTTTATGGTGTCTGCGAAATATAGATTAAGAAAGACGTCAAAAAGCCAATCTATACATATAAATTAAATTAAATTTTTGTATTGACATTATGGTTACATGTAAAAAAGCCAACAAAATTCTGGGACTCATTATGATAACGGCTTCGCACATTAAGGATTATGCTGTAGAAACTTATGTCCGAAGCAAGCTAGAGTTTAGCGCAATAGCTTGGCATCGTCGATGCTAAAAACGCAGTATAGGTGTTGAGATCATGCTGTATAAAGCTTATGTCCGAAGCAAGCTAAAGTTTAGCTCAATAGCTTGGGATCCAGAGGCTAGAAACGCAGTTTTTAAAAGACTTCAGCGTTACTTTTTCTAGGTACCTATATAAGCGTATGTACGGATATTACCCTTATCTCTTCCCATCTCTATTGTAGCCGGTATGGTTGGATTAATGACTTTAGAACTGAGGCGTAAACTGCAGCTAGCTGTGCACTGCTGCGTATTACTACGCAACGAAGTACACAATCTGGCCATATTAAGCTCCGTGCTTTTATATGTTCCCGATAATTACCTAAGAGCCTACTACATCTACAAAAAATTGTTAATCACTTATTTATGTTGAATTAAATATGATTTTTCACAATTACTTCAGGCACAAGTCAATCACAATTAATGCAATCTTTGTTTTAGATCAAAGTAAGCCATTATTAAATAAAACAATAATTACAACTAATTATTATTAATTAATTTAAGATTTTTAGAAATTTAAAGAAGAGAGCATTTTCATAGGCACCTAATAAATATAATAAATATAAATATAAAGTGTAAATTATCGACCAACACAAAGATGATCCTCAATACTGCAGAAATAAAAATGCAATGCATCTGACACAAAGAGCATTCCCGAGACATGTGCAACTTTGGCGACCAGTAGTGACATCTACCGCCGCGCCGCGCCGGCGAATGCAACGTCATGCTGTGAGGTCGGGTACAGTGCGCGGCGCGGGGCGGAGCGGGGCGGCGTTCCAATCTGTTCATTATCCTGTTCTTCTATTCGAGTCACTGGTTCTCTCGAACCAGTGTGGTGAAAGGATTTTAAGTGCGCCTCAATGAGGCTCCTTTCGTGCACTTGACACCATGTCTTCGCATTTTTAGTTCTAAGACATGTCGGTTTCCTCACCATGTTTTCCTTCACCGTTTTGAGAACGTGGTATTGCGCACATAATTTTTTCAATCGAATAACTCATAGGTGCACGTAAGGATTTGAACCGGCGACCTCAGGATTGAAACTCGACCTCCACGCTCTCGTTTACCCTGTTAGAGTGTAGCATGTTCAACAATAGTTTCAGCAATTACTTATTGGCCTTGCTTTTTGAAATGGAGAATTAGGGATAAGTTATTTTTGTATATTATGTGTAATAAATTAATTAATTTTCATCCATATACATATTATAAAACCTACAAGTATATCCCTGTATAGCTAGACCACAGAAATGAGGGGTCTCTTCTAATACAGGTTTATTTAAACTTAACCGAAGAGTTCACAATCCATCATAGCGACAATATTGTAATTTAAATAATTAACTTTTATTTGTTTAAAGTTAACCTCAGTTCAAAACATTTTGTTAAGTAAAACTTAGAAACGATTGAAAAACACTTTTCGTTCTTCATTAAAAACAGTTTTATAGATATATAGATAGCTAATTTCACCCCAAATCCAGAAATAGAACCCGATTTCACATGCAGTCCCGTAAAAGTGTTGTTTAGAGGGTGCGAATGGGGGACAGAGTCAAAATCTTATAAACGTCGTAAATGTCTCAGGTCCTAATAAACCTCACCAAGTGAAATCAACAGATTCCTTACTTTTATGTGGACACCTAAACATAACTCCTAGGGATATCCCGAATATATATAAATTGTTGAAGTTATAACAGAAATATTAAATATACTATATACCAACGTCAAAAGTGATTTCGATTCGGCGGAGAACAATAATTGCATTGTATTTTTATTCGTCGATGCAAAACGTGACTACAGCTAGGGAACAACTAACGGTACCTTCCGCGTGGCTAAAAATAAACCGTATCTATTATAAATGCACTGAACACAACAGGTCTTTGTTCAAGTCAATACCTACAGACAAATTCAGTTTAGTATATAACAACATAAATTTTGTAACTTTTCGTACAATATCGTGACAAAAACAACTTTTAATCATTAATATTCATGAAGGCGTTGCTGTCAACGACTTAATAACACAAATGCACAGACTATATAAAAAAGAACGTTCAAAATTCACGTTCATTATTAGGTGAAAAACAATGGATCTATGTTTGAAAATCGAACAGCGCTCAATGCCCTATGTAAGAATGTAAGTTGTATAAAACAAAATGGCGGATTCGGCCGCCCAGCTCGGCTGTTATCGGCACTCGAGGCGACTTGGCATCGCTGCGGCCGCATTCCACCAGCCGGCACACAGATGAGCGCACAGTTTGTACGGATGTGTGTGAACTCTGAGCGGACGTGGAATAGCAAACAGTGAGTAGGGTGCAGGCGGCCACACCGCACAGCACAGACACGCAACGACAAGGAGTGAGAGATATAGAAAACTCAAGTCAGTAGGGTGTACGGCTACCACAGATAACGGAACAGTTAGTATGACCAGAGTTCTATTCTATTCTATTCGAGTCACTGGCTCTCTCGAACCAGTGCGGTGAAAGGATTTTCTCGCCTCCTTTCGTGCACTTGACACATGTCTTCGAATTTTCAGTTGTAGGACATGTCGGTTTCCTCGCGATGTTTTCCTTCACCGTTTTGAGAACGTAGTATTGCGCACATAAATCTTTCAATTGAAAAACTCATGGGTGCACGTCGTGATGTGCGCCCGCGTGGCGTCCAATCGCCTACGTCGATTGCTCCGATGAGGCACGATATAAATATTCCGTGTTGAATTATGAATGGAAACGATCGAATTGCGAGCTCGTTGCGGACATGAGTAACGGTCACTACGGCCGATTTAATTCCAATTATTGGAGTTGTCGGATTTAGGAAACTGTAAGGTCACAAATTAAAATAATTAAATATTAATATTTCAATATACACAATCTTATAACCTGGGTACCTTTAACATCATGTGGATAACGTAGTGGGCTATGTAATTAATAATGATATTTAGTTTATGTTTTAGTATTAATATATATTATGTAGCTGTTTGTTTTTCCTAATAAACAAAACAAAACAAGTCAAAGATTTTACTATTTTGAACAACAACATATTATATATAGCCTTTCGATTTATACCCTTAATTTTCATTTCATAACAAATGCTGCGTTCTCTAGTTAGTACAAATATTCAGTTTTCTTCCACCGCTCCTTAGTTTTCGACAACTTACTGAAATAAAGGATTCTGTAATATCAAAATATACTTAGGATCGTAACGTCAATGACTATTCGCTCTATCAGTAGATAAATTCAAACCTAATATGAAGTGCATACGCCCGTAACTTTGAGACGTGTAGGTGGAATGTCTCATGTGCCTGTAATTTCACCGGGAACCACACAATATCAACATTCACAATACCATGAGCTATAAAAGCTCGACAGCAGCTTCCACCCGAAAAAACATACGAAGCGTTTTGCTTCCTCTTTCATAATGCGGACAGCCCAAGAGTGGAACTCCTTGCCTGCGTCCTGAAACCTATGGGTATAATATGGAAGTCTTCAAGAGGAGAGTGAATAGGTTCCATCTAAGCGAGCATGCTTCATCGTAGACCACATCGTCACTTAACATCAGGTGAGATTGCGGTCAAATGTTTGCCTATCGAGAATTAAAAAAAAAGTATATTTGTTATCGTGGTAATTTTACTCATTACAACAAGCAAAATCACAGTTAATCGCATTTTATGTATCATAAATATGGTTTGCAAACAACAAGCAAATAAAAAGAGATAATAAATGAAAAATGACCGCTGATATCGTGGCCTGCTACTATTTTTTATGGAATAAATGGTTTATTTATTGCCATTCCCCGCATTGGGAAATAGCTTCAAATCTATGCATGTCTGCCGAGTCGAGATATCATTAGAATTATTTATACTATTATTATATATATATTATTAATACTTTTTCGATGATAATAAATAAATAAATATATATGGGTGAACATTTCACACAGCGCCATCAAGCACCAAAGTAAGCTTAGCCTGTATCATGGGAACCAAACAACTGATATAATATACACTTTTTTGTAAATACATACATATAATACACATCAACACCCAGACACAGAACAAAATCTATGTTCGTCACACAAATGTTTATCCTGGGCAGCTATATATCCTATAGCAGGGTTACTACCGAGCTGTGAGGCCAGTCAAAATATGGGTATATAATCAGTAACTTTTCATCACTGTTTGCTACCGACGTTACAAATGTGTCAGAAAGGGCGCCGGACGTCGAACTGGCTTACCCTACGAAAATGATACACAAACCAAAATAACTCGCAGGTTAGTCATCGAACAATGAATCAGTCACTAAGCTTTATCAGCTCGTCCTAAGTTATTCTTTGCTGTGAGTAATTCGTTTCAATTCACTTGAAAGGCTACAAAACGATAGTCTATTATTGGTTCTTCTTCCCAACAGAGGGTGGCTCACCAGACGCAAAAAGTAATATTATTTTTTAAACATTTCAGAAGCTTTTTTCTTTCTTCTTTTTTCATTCAGAAGCAACTCAAAGTAGCAGTAGAACTTGTGCTAAGTTTGCCCGGAGATGTACTGCCACCACTCCTGGTAATCTGCCTCCAAGCAGTGATGCATTCGTATTCTTGTGTTCCGGTGGAAGAGAGTGCAAAGGAAAAAGTAAATAGCAGGCGCGTGAGACGTAACATCCCCGTCTCGGGGTGATGGACGCAACGCAATGCGACTTGGGACATCTCGTACTTTGTTTGAGAGGACTTGAGTCGCGTTGTTGTTGTCTATGGGCGGCGGTTACCACTTAACATCAGGTGGGACGTATGCTCGTTCCGTCACAAAAAAAAAATGTGAGCCGTCACGGGACGCCTGGCAGATGTGAAACATCGACATTACTTTTTTTGTAAGAAACTAAGTACCCCATCACTAATAATGTTTATGATTTGTCGTAACCTTGAACGGACCAATCAGCGCTCATGCCGTGGCGACGCGTCGCCAAGCCAGAAATCGGTTTTACGTGCGGCTATAGATGTTTCACATCAAAAAAACTATAAATCAAAGTTATGGTTACGTAAGATGCCATTAAACAGGGTATTTTTATTTAGTTCCGCTCCGATGTGACGATTATCAATGTAGTAAACAGATAAGGACAGATACCGATTGTATTAAACGAGAAATCCTACCTTTGAAACATGAAAAATATGGTCCTACAAGGCTTCTAATGAACGTCGTCAAATGTCGTCTTATTTGCTCTTAGTTTTCTTCAAGATTTTTTATCGGGAGCTTAATTGTAATATTCGTAACGAGTACCAATTGATCATTTATCGTCATGAGCCGTGTTGATTGTTGATGTACCCTTAATGTGGGAACATGTGGCAACAAAGCTGTACTGCCGTCCTTTAACAAGAAAGCCTTTAACCTTCAAAAGGTCAATTTTGACTTTTTAATAGGAAGCGATACAGTTCAAAATTCTGTACCTTTCTGTCTATGAAACGTTTGTAAATTATAATTAGTTCCGGAGATTTAACAATTGTAGGCCGTTAAGCGACGGATTTAAAAGGAATAAAAGAGATTTCTTTGTACATATCTCAAAAACAACAATTTGGGCTTAACGGTCTTTTAGTTAAAGGACGGCATTATACATACTAAAGAATAACTCAAGTAGCACGTTCTGTAAATCATTTCACATCTGGACAAATCATATCATCCCCATAACAAAACCGACAGTCCGGGCGACATTTTTTATGTATAGATTTATGTTACACTTAACAAACTGTTTTTCTACAATTCATACCGCTGCTGGATTAAGGTCTCCCCTTTTTCTATTATTGGTTTTTGACTGGCCTCACAGCTCAGTTCGTAGTAACTCTTCCTTCAGCGCTGTAGGTCGTGGGTTCGATTCCCACCCAGGACAAATATTTGTGTGACGAAAACAGATGTTTGTTGTGACTGGGTGTTAATATGTTTTATATATATGTATGTATTTACAAAAAAGGATATATGTATTCTATCAGTCATCTAGTTCCCATAGTAAAAGCTATGCATAGTTTGGGGCTAGATGGCGCTGTGTGAAATGTCCATCAATATTATTATTATTATTATTATTACTGGCGGTGAGACCATGTACTTCTTCATATAACATTACGTAAATATAATTAACATTCGTCTGATCGTCTCCAGGGGCACTTGCGAGGCAGAGGTTATCATTTAGCATCGTGTGAGTATATACCTCTCGACGTATATTATATCCTATCCATAAGTATTGTATAAAATATGTTTGATATTAAATGGATAATTGAAATTTTAGGTGCCACTTTTAAAAATGTTATTTTTGTTATAACAATACAGTAAGACAATAATTTGGTAATTTGTAACGAATCAAGTTTAAAATTATATCCATTGGACTCGATTTTCTTCTGGTTTTTCTACTCTATTCGAGTCACTGGTTCTCTCGAACTAATGTGGTGAAAGGATTATAAGTGCGTCTCAAAGAGGCTCCTTTCGTGCACTTGACACATGTGTACGAATTTACAGTTCTAGGACATGTCGGTGTCCTCACGATGTTTTCCTTCACCGTTTTGAGACATGTTCTCGTATACACATACAGCGCACATAAATATTTCTATCGAAAAAACTCATAGATGCACGTCGGGATTTGAAACGGCGACCTCCGGATTGTAACTCAGGGGTCAGTAACACTAAATCGTGGTGGTTTAGTATTACTCTCGCTTTCTTCTGGTAATTTCTAATACCATCGAACACGTTTTACTTTAATAACTCATTGGAAAGTAAGAAAGACAAATGGATTTCTCCGCAACGTGGTAAAAATGGATTCACAGATCGATGAATGCACCACGGTTGGCTGCTCTCAGTAACACGGGGTGGAAAGTGAGCTGCGTTCGCGCCGTCGCGTCGTTAGGAAATAGCATATCGTTATAGATGCCGGCAAACAAGAACATAATAATAATAATAATATAGGTGGACAATTCAAAAACTAAGCATAGCTTGTACTAACGACGGGAACCTGACTACTGATAAAATATATATATATATTTTGTAAATACATACATATAATACATATTAACACCCAGACACAGAACAGCACAATCCTCTGTGGTTTTTAGTAGCTTCTTCTTCTTCTTCGAGTCACCGGTTCTGTCGAACCAGTGTGGTGAAAGGTTTGTAAGTGTGCCTCAAAGAGGCTCCTTTCGTGCACTCGACACATGTCTTCGAATTTTTTGTTCTAGGACATGTCGGTTTCCTCACGATGTTTTAGTAGCTAATAACCATACTTTTCTGTATTTGTAATTTATATTGGTAAATAAAACAATAAAACTAATATTTATATTCGTCGCACAAATGTTTGTCCTGGGTGAGAATCGAACCTACAGCGCAGAAGGCAGAGTTACTACCAACTGATCTGTGAGGCTGTCAATGAGTTGCCGCAGTGGGGGTAAGTTCGCACTAGCACGAAAAATGTATTCTGCGCATCGAATGACATTTTTTAAGTTGTTTGCCGCCATCTATACCATTGCTGAATTTTTAAACATTGTTGTATACACGTTTGATGTTATCAAAACATTAAATCTAATTGTTTTCTTAACCTAGTTTTGTTTTGTGGAACTATTTAAGGTATTTTTCTTTTTCTTTCTAAATGAATGTGATAAAGAGTTAGCGGCCCTACCAGTGCTGACCGGGTCAAAAAAATTGTCTTGACAATGTACGAAACAAAAAAAACCAGCGGCGAACTACAAGGTCACTACATACTTTATTCTTTATTCTTTATTGTACACAGAGAATAATAAATACAAAAAAGTCATAAGAGATACATGTTACAAAGGCGAGCTTAACCCTACAAAGAGTTCTCTTCCAGCAAACCTTTGAGGCTAGAGAGAGGCGATTTTATAGAGGTAGGATGTGTACATATAATAAAGATAATACATACTTCATCATTTTATTTCATTCAAATACTGAAATTGGATGATACCTGGTTTATTCCATGAATAATAAGATCTAAAGATCTAAAGGAGACAAGATTGGATTGAGAATGCTTAAACATTAACTGCACTACGATTCTCTGCGTCGCAAGGAGCGTGGATTACATAGTTTAAATTCGTCCGGGCAAGTACTGCCACCATGCCCATTTCTGCCGCCAAACAGAAACGCTTTCGTGTTACTGTGTTCCGGTTTGAAAGGTGTGGTTGCCGGTGAAATTACAGGCACATGAGACATTCCACCACGTCTCAGAGTCACGGGCGCATACGATGCGACTTTGATCTTGTCGTATTTAGTAGGAGAGGACCCAAGTCGCATCGGTTGTTATGGGCCGAGGATACCACTTAACACCAGGTGGGCCGTCGCGTCGGCTCGTTCAGTACATGTATCACATATCTACAAAAAAAGATACACAACCAGCAATCCAGAACTCGAGGACGAACTGGATTCATTATTAAACTGACTCATTACTCATTTTCTTGACTGTTCTCCCTATGGAGGGTCGGATAGGGTTTGAACAGGCGTCAAACTTAGCGAGCGATAAGTACGCGTGACCTTACTTTTTGAATATTTTGACGTTTCCAAGCCATTTCTTTATGAATTCTATGGAAATGAAATTTCTACTTTGACTAACTAAAGCTCATAAGCTTGGGTAATACAGATTTAACGAAATCAAGCAAGCGAAGTAGAAATTATTATATAATTAGCGAAAATTCATTTCCCATTTGGTAATTGAGTATACACCGCTACTTTGTACACCGCTCACGTATGATATTAAACTCGTGTTTAGTAAACAAGTACGTAAGATAAATATCCATGGAAATTTGTTATACGTGTAGTGCGAATAAATATATATTAAACTTCAGAACGTTTCAATAAATAAGCACGCGTTAGGGTTCTACACTTCAGACTGATACGAATAGTATATATACGAAAGTTTGTTTGGACTTATTATTGTATATGTTATTTGATTATGATATGTACTTTAGGAAGGTGGCTGGCAGATTGGAAGTCGGATGGTAAAACGAAGAAGGGAATGACTGGCCTCACAGCTCAGTTGATAGTAACCCTGCCTTCTGTGCTGCAGGTCGTGGGTTCGATTCCCACCCAGTACAAATTTTTGTGCGACGAACATAGATGTATGTTTTGTGTCTGGGTGTTAATATGTATTTACAAAAAAAAAATGTATATTATATGATTCTAAGTCATCTGGTGGCCATAGTAGCTATGTTCAGTTTGGGGCTACATAGCGTAGTGTGAGATCTCACCAATATTTGTATATTTATTTCAGCCATCAAAAAGTGTGTACGTTTTCATCGCCTAAAGCGTGAAAAGCGTACAAAGTCGTGTGCGTATATCTAGTATGCATCCGGATGAGATGTAAAATGCCTACATAGACGTCTACCATCGATCGGGAGGAACAAACGGCAAGGGGGCCATCCCCTCGCACCCCAAAATCTCAATCACTCGCTTGTAGTACAGTATACCTAACCACGCAACTGTGCATTTTCTGGCAGTATACATGAAACGCGGATTTGCAGGCTGTGCATGAACATTATTACCTACTGTTCAGTGATATATTGAGTCTAGGCTGGATTAGGTGATGTTTCATTCAATTATAACCCGAAAATAAATTACGATCTCTTTCAAAGGCTGCTACTCAATCAATCAATCAAACAAACAGCATTATTGTCCATTATTAAAATAAGATATTCACATTAAATAAGTTATTCATAAGAGGAAAGGAGAAATAAGTAAAAATAAGCAAAAATTTCAACTTATATCGCCTTTCCTCTTACTAATAAACGGAAAATCTAACTTGCGAGCGTTTGATATAAAAAATCAAATAGGTATTGGTGGAAACACAAAGCGCCATCTGGCCTCAAAGTAAGCTAATCATAGCTTGTATCATGGGAACCAGACAACTGATTTAATACTTATATACATTTTTGGCAAATACATTCGTATAATACACATGAACACCCAAACACAGAACAAACATCTATGTTCGTCACACAAATGTTGGTCCTGGGGATCGAACCCAAGATCTACAGCGCAGAAGGTAAGGTTACTAAACTGAGCAAAAGGTTACCAACTGAGCTGTGAAGCCAATCATATATCTAAACTCTAATATTAGCGAAATCAATGTTTTTCTGTTTCTCCCACTGCCTCTGAGTGTATTCGTACCAATATATTCCATCCGATTGCAATGAAACTTTGGTAATATAGTTCTTTGCATCCCGAAGGTTTCTGATTGGAGTGGAGTTCTGAGCGTCAAACTTAGCGATAAGTAAGCGTGACCTTATGTTTTGAATATTAATGACGTTTCCAATACATTTCATTATGAATTCTATGGAAATAAAGTTTTTGACCTTGTTAAAACCATTTTACAATATGTCACATTTTAACACATGCCGCTAGTATCACATAAGAACCCATCTACAAGCCGTGTTATGTTATCGATTGTCTAAACCGAAAAAAATGCGAAAGACACTCGTGTATAGTTTCAGTTCAGCGCGTCTCTGAAAGGCACCGGAACGCTCACGGTCCACATGGCTTCATTAAATATGTCCTTGCTACATTCTTTCTTGTTTTGGGTGTAAACAGGTACAAAACCTTGATCTTAACAAAAAGGTCCGAAAAAGGACTTCGTGAATAAGACTATTATTTTATTGTAGTATTTATGCATGAAGAATAAAATATATGATAATTGGAGCTCTTAATGCTGACGCATTATCTGCCAGTCAACCTTACAATTGGAACGCTATTCACTAACATACGAAATTTCTTTCTTTTTTAACGCAATTATTGTCAATTATGAAACACGTTTTACACGTCTCTACGTTTAATCTCCACACAATGAATATTATTTTCTCAGACTGCAGATACATATTTACATAAACTAGACCAAAAATCTTTTTAGCTATGGACACGACTCTTAAATGTTTGATTTAATTACTTAACTATATACTTACTCGAAAGTTCTAGACATGCTTAGAACAAGGTTGAAGAAGTTAGACGAAATTGGAAAATTCAATACAGCAGCCACAAAAACGAACTGAATGGAAAAATCCGATGTGTAGCATCCGACGACGAGCCGAGAACTTAGACCCGAGGACCGAGAAACTCCAGTAAAATGATGGACTTAATATGACTGAGACTATTTGGAGCCGCTTTAACTAGTTGAATTTTCACTGAACAGATTTATTCACTGCTAGCTGTTGGCCGCGACTTCGTCCATGTGGAATTCGGTTTTATCACGCACCCCTATTTTACCCTTCGGAAAAGTAGCCTAAGTTACTCCTTGTTACATCAGCTATCTGCCAGTGAAATTGTAAAAAAATGTTGTTTTGTTAGATTTACCGTGTATACATCCATATGCACTTAGTAAAAAGCGGTATTTTAATATTACAAACAGACACTCCAATTTTATTTATTTGTATAGATTTATTTACAATGGTCCAGTAAAAATCCCGTGGATCCTAGGCTAGAATGAAGTAATCATAAAAATCTGCGTTTATGCCATCAATATCTTTCAGAATTTATAATGCAGTTTATTGCATCATTTCCAACGCAACCAGCGAAGCATCGGCCGCGGAAGTAACTAAAATAAATTATGACGTGTCCGGCGTCCTCGCTCGAAACGCTTATTAGTTCGTTTCAGTTCATCGAATATGTACGAAAACGAGATCTATTCGATTTCCAGAATCGGTCAACAAACCAGCCATCACTAATAAAGGTCGTATTAGACTGTGGTAGTTGAGTGGCATCAACAAATGGTTTTTAAACCGAATGTTGCCGGTTCAATGAGTTATCACTAAGAAAATTATGTGCGCGATTCTCACGTTTTCATTACAACGGAAGCTCGGTGAGCGAGGTAGCCCATTTATATACATGCCCAGATTCGATCCGGAGATAGCTGGTTCAGATCCTGACAAAAATTGTGATGAAAAATGTATGTTTGTAATGCTACGAATATATTTATACGATATATACGAATAGATATATAGAATATATTATATTTATACAACTAAAATACATAATTATAAACAAATAATATTTAAGGTTTTAACATATGCCAAATGTTGTCTGCATAATCTTGTTTATATTGTAAATTTTTAAAAATATTAGAGAATTTGAACTGGATAATCTATTATAATAAAAATGTTATGTTGTGATGTTCGTAACATTTACAGATCAATTTTTGTTAAACATTTCACAGTGAGCCTACTTAGTTTTAATGTTCTATTGTGGTTCCAAATCAATTCATTGAAATACCTGAACCTATTTACCGGGAAACAGACAAAAACAACCCACTGAAATCAAAACGAAGATAACAACTACTTAGAGATAATATCTGAATCCAAAATAGCTACAGCTGTCCAAAATACGTTCAGCTCGGCAACGGCGACAGGAGAGCGATAAAATTTAAATAAATATAATACACCTAACAGACCTACATAGTTTTGATCCTGAGCTAGATTCCCTGTGTGATAGGTATTATTAATAACAACGTGAGTCGAGACTGCTATCCAGAATAATAATATTGGTGGACATTTCACACAGCGCCATCTAGCCCCAAAGTAAGCTAAGCATAGCTTGTATCATGGGAACCAGATAACTGATATAATATTTATACTTTTTTGTACATACATATTAATAATACATATTAACACATAGAACAAACATCTACACTCGTCAAACAAATGTTTGTCCCGGGTGGGAATCGAACCCACGACCTACAGCGCAGAAAGCAGCGTTGCTACCAACTGAGCTGTAACGCCGGTCTATATGTTTAGTTTCATATTTAAAACGATATTTCGTTGCAGGAATCGAATCTACGACCTGTGCGCAATCGGACGCTCGGCACTAAGCAACCGAGGTCGTCAAACGCAAAACAAAAGCAAAATTCGCAAATTGGAACAACCTCGGTGCGCGCGCGCATGTGTGAGTGCGGGGTGACGTCACGCGCGCTCGGCCCGTCTCGCTCGCACGTTTTCGTAGCGGCTACGACAGAGCGGGACGGGGCACCCCGTAGACGCTTTCTGAAACGCTACGCGGCTAAAGTGTCCGCCATTTTGTCGTTCGTTTCGCCGTCAGCGTATTTATTCGAGAGCCTCTTTATGTGTTTACGTTTTATGGGTATGCTTTGCAAATAATTGTACGTTTTTATTTGTGAAGAAGTTCATTTAATAAGAAACTCTTGGGCTTTTTGAATAATGGTAATCATTTGTATTTATTTAAGTTCAAATTAATAAATTTATTTCGATATAATTCATACATATAAGCAGAGTTATCTTATGAGCTTGCATGAAAGGCCGTCTGGCGTTGTGCCATACTGTGTAAATAGGAAATAACAAACAGGTAATTTATACGGAAAACTCAAGAGTCAGTGGGGCGAGTGATAACATATTGTGAAATATTTCCTCTTGAATGATTTTAAATTGAAAATAACATGGATAAGTCTAATCGCTGGACAAGCATAGGTCTTAGTATATTAATATGGACCGTAGAAGACTAGAAACGATGCGTCGCAACCATTGACGATATGTCGTACGTTTATTCGTAATGTAGGCGTATTCAGTGCACAGAGAACGTGGTGGTATAGTGGTACCGACCCCGAGTTTCAATCCGGAGGTCGCCAGTTCAAATCCCAAGGAGCACCAGGAGCAGAAAACATCTTGAGGAAACCGACATGGCCTAGAACTAAAAATTCGAAGACATGTGTCAAGTGCACGAAAGGAGCCTCTTTGAGACGCACCTAAAATCCTTTCACCACACTGGTTCGAGAGGACCAGTAACTCGAATAGAATAGAGTGAGAGATTATAGAAAATCTCTGGACTTGCCCGACTTACGATATAACAAAAGCACTTTTGCAACAGTCACTGAAACATGAAGATGGACCCTCTCGTGTGCCTGTAACTTCATCCTACAAATTGGAACACAGCAGTACGAGTGTATTACTGCTCGGCAGCAGAAACTACATTTAAGTGGAAGTGTATGTTGTGCCGTTATAAAAAACGAGATTTTTATAAAACGGCCGCACTGGTTTACGCAAAACGCTTTAAAAATGCAGTATGCATTCGTTTTACGTGAACGTCAATCTGCTAGTTTAGAAAACGGCACGGGGATGTAAAGCGGCTGGCCGTTTTGAACAAAATGTCATTTATATTTTCGTGCAGTGAGCATATATATACAATGTATCTACCTTACCTTACCTAAATTACTAGAAAGCAAGTCATGTTCAAACAAAGGAAACCACATACACACCTACTACATATTTAATTACGCAAGCAATAATATTATACAGCGGTAAAACGTAGGAATTGCGCATTTGAATATGTATTGAATAATTTACTGAACAATAATATAAACTTATTATCTCTGCCATGTATTGATAAGATAAAGAACGAAATGTTATAAAGCGGATAAAATATGTATGTACCTCAAGAATGATAATGATATACACGTATTATTAAAACTTTCAAATGTTCGAATTAAATAAAAAAAATAATTGCCTCTTATATTAATTCTTATATACTTATCGAAAGTCGATGGGGCTATATACAACGGGAGCAAATTCTGATTGGTTGAGGTAATGTTAATTATGTCAAAAGTAACGATTCGCGTGGAAGGCCCCCATAATGTTAATCGGTCCATAACAAAAGCAATGCTGTACGACTTAATGCCTCCCCTACTTAGGTATGGGAAGATCTAAGTGGATTGTGGATTCGTATTGAGCCCGGACAGAACGGGCGGAGGACATGGAAAATACGTATTTTATACCTAAAAGTATAGCTAGGTATAATGACGTCACGCCAAAATAAGTGAAAAGATTTCAGGAACGATTTAGTGTGCAGTGAAGTAAAGTTTTCCATTTTTTTCAGAACCTAGTTCCAAATATTTCTGTATGGGTTTCAAAATGATGTAGGATGTATAAGATATGGCATTTAATAGCGGAAGTGTTTTAGCATTGTGGTGTAAGAGCAATTTGTAATATGGGGTACAATAACCACAGATAAAAATTATCCAGGATAAATTCATTTTTAGAAAGGACTTACCAAAATTATTTTATAATTTCATTTTATTAGTTACATATAGGTATGTAATTATCAAGAATGAGCATAGTACCATCATTTTTATGTACGTAAGTACCAGTTTCGAGTCGATGGAAAAGGTTTTGGTTACATTTTCGAGTATGACCTTATAGAGTTTTAAATTATTCAACTAATATATTGCTGAAACGTCAAATTAGTTCCTAACCTATACACATGTTTACATATGACGATATTCCCGATAGATAAGCATAAAAAAATAAGTTCAAATAAGATAAAACAAGTAAGGATTGTTTCCGATGTGTGACGTCACATAATGAGAACAGACCAACAACTACAAACGAAGTGATTTCCAATCTCGTTTTCCGAATCATATCAAGGCCATATCATATCAACAGAACATATATCTTCACAGGGCTTTGTACATAACAGATACATAAACACATCAAATATAATTTTTTTCATTGCTATATTAAAATGTTATTTCTCACAATTGCAGCGCAAACCACAATTATGTAAAATACAAAGTAAATGTGAAATATTTCTTAACAAAGGGCAACTAACATGTGTTCACATAACTTGACTGGCCTCATAGCTCAGTTGGTAGTAGCCCTTCCTTCTGCGCTAGGTCGTGGGGTTCGATTCCCACCCAGGACAAACATTTATGTGACATTTGTAACATTGATGTTCTTTGTCTGGGTGTTAATATGTATTATGTATTTATTTACAGAAGAAAAGTATATAAGTATTATATTATATCAGTTGTCTGGTTCCCATGATACAAGCCATGCTTAGCTTACTTTGGGGCTAGATGGCGCTGTGTGAAATGTCCATCAATATTTATTATTATTTATAATTATTATAACCTGAAACGTAAATTTTTTCAACGGGCGGGCACTAGTAACGCCATCTGTCGGATAACTTGGTATACGCTGCAAGGTTATAAGCGTGATGTCGCGACGCGTGGTTATTTATAAACACGGCAGGTTGGCCATCTAATTTAATTGTGTTCAGAGTCGCTTTAATGTGTTACCGTTTTAAAAACACATCGATGTCGCACGTAGCGCGGTTAATATTTTGCTCTTCACGGTTTATTAAAGGTAACAAACATTCAGCCAATAAACTCGATTATAAAGATAGGACGAATGAAGGAGCTTGGCGTATCTTATTATAGATAACTAGCTAGTGACAGCGCGGTTTTGCCCGCGTGGAACTCCTTGCCTGCGTCCGTATTTCCTGAAACCTATAATCTGGAAGTCTTTTAGAGGAGAGTGAATCCGTTCCTTCTAGGCGAGCATGCTTCATCGTAGACCACATCGTCACTTAACCATCAGGTGAGATTGCGGTCAAATGCTTGGCTATCGCAAATAAATCAAGAAAATATGCAAAGTTGACTTAACGAAACTTTTACAGTATCATGCGTTGCGCATACAAAAGAAACTTCACTAATCTGACACCAACATACTATTTACAACTCTTCTATTCAAAGTCTCCTATTTGACCACTAAATTGACGAGCACTGGGAACTTTCATGATTAACGACAAGGCGAATAATCATTTTGGATAAATTCAATAATAACACTTTAATTTTAAATGTTCTGTACCTTCTAATATAATTTTAAAATATATGTACAGGATTTGCAATAAACATATTTAATCATAACCTAAACCTAAATACATAGTTCGACGCGATTTAAACGAATTTTCAGTTTTTGGGTTCAGTTTTGACCTTCGGGTCCCCAAAATATTTAGTACCCCAGTACTAGCAGCACCATTACAAAATTTGAACCTTAATTGTACAGGAAAGTTTTGAAATAATAATGTCAACCTTTATTTTTATGAGGGAAAATCCGCCCTTGGAAGTTTTCCACACATTTTGTATACACCATATCATACATTCAAGAACAATTATGTTACAAATCATGTCTGAATGCACTTAACCTATATAACCTATTAAATAAGTCGCATTGTATGCGCCCGTAACTAAGAGACGTGTAGGTGGAATGTCTCATGTGCCTGTAATTTCACCGGCAACCACACCTTTCAAACCGGAACACAGTAACGCGAACGCGTTAGTGCTTGGGGGCAGAAATGGGCGTGGTGGCAGTAGTTCCCCGGACGAACTTGGCGAGAGTTCTACTGCTCTTAAACATTAAAGTTCTTCTATCTCTTGTTATGAAGTAAATTTTTCTTTTCTTTTTCTAGCGCCGCGAATAGCACAGCGCGCGATATTCATTGTTTTTCTGAGATAAGAACCCTAAAAGTAGTGCTGACTAGGTTGTCGCACTACTGTTAGACGCTTTGTTAGTGAAAGTTATGTTGGCGTTTCATTAAAAGTCAAGTTCCCACGACACCATTTTCCACCATTTAACGCTATTGCATGACATCTGACTTTTAATTGCCTTTAGAAGGAATGTAAATTTAACAAATTGCGTAAGACTGCTCTACAGCATGCATCCTACCGATGACTAAATCTTTGCTACAATGTATAATGACAATGTGCGTAGAGATTTTGCCTAACGAGTTAATAATTTTCTAACGAAAATGCATACTGCAATACTGTACGAGTTAGTAATGTTCTAACGAAAATGGATACTGCAGTACTGTACGAGTTAATAATTTTCTAACGATAACGTATACTGCAATACTGTACGAGTTAATAATGTTCTAACGAAAATGGATACTGCAGTACTGTACGAGTTATTAATGTTCTAAAGAAAATGAATACTGCAGTACTGTACGAGTTAATAATGTTCTAACGAAAATGGATACTGCAATACTGTACGAGTTAGTAATGTTCTAACGAAAATGCATACTGCAGTACTGTACGAGTTAATAATGTTCTAACGAAAATTAATACTGCAATACTGTACTATCTAAAACGTATCTAAAAATATTAAAGTCCTCCATAGCTGGTTTGTGTGACTAGGTTACGGAAAGAGCAGATGGCTCATATTTTAGGGTAAATTTTTGACCATAAGATAAACTATACGACTTAAGGCCTCCCTACAACACAGTCAAATCGTTTTACACCCATCACTCTGAGACGTGAAGGGGAATATCTTATGTGCCTGTAATTTCACCGGCAACTATAAACTGAAACCAAAAAATTTGTAGTGTACACTTAGTAGCACAAGTTAGACTACCTTTATTCTTCTGCTCTTTCTTTATCAAAGTAACTTGAAATCCTATTAAATGTCACCTAAATGACAACAGCGCCGCATAATGTGATGTTTACAATATAAAGGATCTAACGGTACGAATACATCAGATATCTGGATTTAAATATTTACAAGAGGCAATTTGCATCTACATAAGGCTTTTCGATCTAGAATAAACGTTACAACTGGGACCTTACCTACTTACCTACTTATAAACAATGATTACAGATTGACTGATTGATTGATTGACTACTGTTTTCAATTCTTTTCCTGGAATCGCTTATAAACACGTTGTTATAATATTTGTCCTGTCTCGGAGGATTGTTAAAGAATGCAATACTAAATCGATTTTACATGAATCTTTCCGGTTTTGCGAAAAAAATGAATGATAAGTTAAGGCCTGGAATACGGCTATGTTTGAAGTTTAATGTATTTTCTGTAAAAAGTGTCGAAGTTAAACGTGAATCAGCTCAAAACGTTGTATGAACTAGTGCGCGAAAGGAGCTTCACTGATTCGTTACTTCACTCCTTTCACCACACAGAGAAAGCCAGTGACAATACACAGTGGTAGATATTTGGACTTTGGGAAGTTACATTATATTTTGATTTATAAATAATAACTTACTATTTAAATTTGAGTATTATTAATAAATATTGAGCTCAGATCAGGCTCAAGCGATAAGTTTCTTATTCTTCTTAATTCTAAATGAACGAATACAAAAATCTTGTTTTTGAATGACTGACCTCACAGCTCAGTTAGTAGTAACACTACCTTCCCGTTGAGAGGGTTAAATCTAAAAGGCTTTTACTGGAAAGTTGCTCTTATTCTATTGATTAACTTATTCTGAATGGACTGACCTCACAGCTCAGTTGGTAGCAAACCCGTCTTCTGCGCTGTAGGTCGTGGGTTCGATTCCCACCCAGGATAAAATTTGTATGACGAATATAGATGTTTGTTCTGTGTCTGGGTGTTAATAGGTATGTATTAAATGTATGAATTTACAAAAAAGTATCTAAGTATTATATAAGTTGTCTGGTTTTCATAGTACAAGCTATGCTTAGTTTGGGACTAGATGGCGCTGTGTGAATTGTCAACGAATATTATTATTTATTGCTTCACCGGTTGTACAATATATGTTCACGCGGGTAGGTATGCATCCCGAAACATGTTTTCATTAAAGTTTACCTTGGCGTTTTAGCTCCTAAGTTATAACATACGTAAATAAGTCAAAGTCCGAAACTAACGACTGTCGTGTAACGGTTTATTAGCTCGGACTTTTACCGCCGAGTCGAGTCGTTATGTAAATTTTTTGGGCTCTACCAGTAAATTTCAGGATGTGAAAAATTTATGTATATATTTAATTTATTTAAAATTTTCTGGTAACTAGAAATACTGACTGAGTAAAATGAATATGTCTTTAATGTATTCAATATAATAAATAATGTATTGTTAACTTCAAATGGATTAATTATTTATTAATTGGTGGAATTGGCGTAAATGCAATTCCGATTAAATTAAATAAATAAATGTTATAACTTGTCTATAGGAGTTGAAATCTAATTCCTTAATGCTCTAAAAAAATACGCTACAAAAACGACTACTACTTCTTGTTTCAATAGCTTTCTCTTTTGGTTCTAGGATACACCGGTTTTCTTACGATGTTCCTTTGTTTTAAGAACGTGGTACCTATTATTTGTATACTTTTTAAGCGCATAAACTAATTTCTCTCCCGTAGCTACGAAAAAGCAAGCTAATTTGGTCCGTGGTCTGTACCACAAGGCCACAACGCTCTCTTATCCTAATATTCCGAATTAGTTTCCAAAAAAATTACATAATATTTAAGGAAAATTTACAAACAATAGGAAATCTATGAACCAAGTATAACGGACCTCGGACCTTCGTCCACGTTGATTAACAAGAGCACGTTTTAATTGTCAAATAATGTAATTATACGAGCTTTTTACGCGACTGCGCAGAGGAAAAACGGGATGTGTTTTTCTGGTTATGGAAAACGTGTTCGTTTTTTTCTAGTTTTCTGGATATGTGGGAAAAGGGTTGTTTTTCTGGTTATGGAAAACGTGTTCGTTTGTTGTTATGTGGGAAAACGGGTTGTGTTTTTCTGGTTATGTGGGAAAACGAATAATATTTTTCTGGTTATATGTGAAATGAACTTTTGACAACACGTTTCGGAGTTACGGGCACATATAATGCGACTTGAGTCTTGTCGTACCTAAGTAGAGGAGGACCCAAATCGTATTGCTTGTTATGGGCAGAGGTTATCATTTAACACTAGGTGAGCTATCTGCTCTTTCCGTAACATTATCATTAAAGAAATTAGTGAAACCGCGACGGACCTGTGTATTCACAAATTCATGGTTGGACTCCTCCGAAACCAGCGCATACAGTAAACCATATTGCAGACATTTTCTTTGTTTTTGTTTTTGGCATATAACCACAATTTCTACCGTTCAAATATTCAAGTAATATAATAGTATTCAACTAACCGGTTATTTCTTTAAATATTTGTGACCAATAAAAGATTTTTCGTTGTACGTATCAGCTTATAAACAGCGTGTTTTTTTTATTTCCTGGAATTGTACCTGCCTGAACGAATACATAGCAAATATAGTTTGCGATAATATAATGATCATATGATCAGAACAGTAGAAACAATAATATGACATAAAAACAACGATACAAATACGTAAATAAAACATACGAAGAGATATCGTGACCACATAATATGACGAAATAGCGGTCAATTCCCAGTCAAACTCTATTATATCACGTTTTTCATTTTGTGTAACATAATCTAAAAATAAAACCCGAATGAAATTAGAAGTGGTTTTGTATTTTTACACGAAAACATATATATATTCTTACATTTTTGGTTGGAAAGTAATGTAATTCGATTAATAAATTCCAGACGTAAGAACAGGGCCCCCCAGTACATGATATATATCAGAAAACATTTGAATTTAAGGCTAAAATACCTAAAATCCATTAATTACCTTCACAACTGTTATGTACAAAATTCGTTTTATATTCCTCATGGGAAGCGGCTCTGAAACGAGGGCGACGACCCGAGAGCGTTGAACCGAGCCCGGGGGGGCACGAGCCAATTCGAGGGTCACCGGTTCTTTTTCATCGCTGTAAGGGTTTACTTCACAACGTATATAGCAGCACCATAACTTACTGCTGGTAGTTTACAGAGAAATGTTGCCACAAAGCAATAGGGCAACTTGTATTGGTAGTGGCAACATTGACTGGCCTCATAGCTCAGTTGGTAACTCTGCCTTCTGTGCAGTGGGTGTGCGTGGGTTCGATTCCCACCCAGGACAAACATTTGTGTGATGAACATCGGTGTTTGTTCTGTGTCTGGGTGTTGCTATGAATTATAATTATGTATGTATGTATAAAAAAAAAGTATTATATCTGTTGTCTGGTTTCCATTATAAAAGCTATGCCTAGCTTACTTTGGAGCTACATGGCGCTGAGTGAAACGTCCACCAATATTTATTATTATTTATTGGTGAGTTTAAATTACAGACAGATGTAACTTTAATTTACAAGTATACAATATGCGACTTGGGTCTTCCCATACGTAACTTTAGGAAGATCAAGTATAGTATGGGCTCCGGTTTGAAACTCCGCGTCTTTCTACAGGGTCACGAGGCACTCTAAGTTAATAGCTGTATTTATTGGTAGAGGCGGTCTAATGTTAATATTTATAGCATGTGTAGGGAAAAGCTTGGTGGGGTGAGTGTTGATTTAATAATTAAATATTAATAAATAAATATTGGTATAAATATTGTGGAGCGTTCAGACTCGTCTAGTATAATGTAGCAGGTAATGAGCTGACCCAAATAAACAAACAATGGAAACGTAGCACCGAATGCGGTGTCGAAACAATACTGTTGCTAAACTACTGGTTTAATTAATCGTTTGTCTGTGTGGTGTCAGAACGCCCCCTATTTTGCCCACAATGGGTCAAATCCGATAAGTTGCTCCCACACCGATCTAAAAAGAAAATAATCACACTATTTACTTTTTAGGGTTTCGTAGCCGATGGGCAAAATACAGACCTATTGAGTAACTGCTGTATAACCCTCCATGTGACGTTAGCCTATGGCTCATAAACAAAATATTGTATTAGTTTTAAACCATACATTCGATATTGTGTGTGGAATATTAAATTATTCAGGTAGGATACAGGAAAAAGCAACTTTTTTTTATATTCTTATCCTGAAATGGCACCTAGGGTCTCAAAGTATCCTAGGGCACATTGGGGAAACGTGTATTTCTCATTATCTCTTGAGAGCCGGCAAAATAGACAGTTTTAGACCAAAATGACCACCTGTTAGGAATGTAGGATTACAAATATTGTAGTAATACCAACTTGCTAACAATTTCCAAAATATGAAACCTCCGAAGGTAAGATTTAAGTGGGACGCCTAACGCTGTTGAAAAGGTTCGTTACAAATTCAGTGATGATTTTAAGGATCAAATATTCAAAGAAACTAAACGCTCTCAAAGTCAAATAGGGAATATCATAGTTTAAAAGTAAAAACAAGAAGAGGTCTCTGTAAAAGTAGGTCAGGGTAAGTTAGGTCACCTAATCTAGTTATATAGTTCAGTTGGGCAAAGGCGTACTGCCTGAAGCTAATTTTCATTTTGTACCGTTGTTAATAATAATTTGTGATGTTCATTCTAAATCGAGATTAAAAGGAACAAGGGGACACCAAAAATTTCAGCACAACACGAAACTAATTTAGTATATCTGTTAAACCTATTTTACAAAAAAAGTATGCAGATCTAATAAACTGGGACGAAACGAATGATTATCGTTTGACGGAAATTTAATTTTCTTTCATGTAAACAGATAACAAAATACAAAAAGGTGACAAAGTAAAACATGTATAAACGAGCTTAATCCTAACTTTTATCTTTCAGCTAAATTTTGATGCTACAGCAAGGCTAAGCGATGTTTTGTAAGTAAATAAAAAAGAAAATTTTATATATATAATGACCTAGATTTATAAGAGCTAAGAGATAAATCAGAAGCACAGGAGTGAACTGAACACTGTGAACAAAATTCGCATGAAAGCTAAATATATTTCAGGGGATTCAAATTAAAAACGTGTTCGTTTGAAGAGACGCCCCTGAGTGAACAAAAGTTATGATTTTTTATGTGGATTCTTGTCTATTAGTCCTTTGCGTAAATACCCGCAAACCTGCATCGACTGTCCACACCGCTACGCCACCCAGGGCAACTAAAGGCTAACTATATACAAGGATTCTCGAACTTTATCTTATTTGAATTTATCTGTACAGTCAAAAGAGTAGGTCCTTGAATTTTAAGCAAATATATTTCTAGCTACATAATATATTATAGAGAAATTCACCATTATAAATCATCATGTTGCTATTATTTAAAATCGACATCGATTATTCGTTATTTTATTACTATAATTACCATTAGTGAATAAATAGTCAGGTAAATTATGCGTGTCCATTGCACACTGCCATTGCAATTTTCGCAAGGCGAGAAGACAGTTTGTCGTGAAAATATGACATGAAGGATTCGTAATTTAGAACGGACATTTGTTACATGGAATTGTAAATACTAGTTAAGCAGTTTATAGGTCACTTAAAATATAAAGACTTTATTTTGAAAATTTTATTACTTGTTAATAAACGATTATAATGACTACATAAAATATAATAAGAAAGAGGTTTTTTCAAAGACAGAATAGTTAAGTACAATTTTGTCCTTCTGTTTGAATGGTTTTCAGAATTCAAAAAAAATATATCTATATACTAATATAATTGGTGCAGGTCTAGGTTTATCTTGTTTAAGGACATAAAATTGTATACCAATAAATTACTATGACTAGTACCCAAGTAGTCAAAACTCGAACATAATAATAATTATTAAAAATCAGGAAAATATTACAGGATACAGAAATATAAAATTTTACGTCTACGAAAAAACTGTTACGTATCTCCTCCATAGATACTAAACGAAAATGAATAAATAAAAACAAGAGGAAATGGTACTTAGACCTGAGATTTAGAGAAGTTACCCAGTTGCCCAAGCTGACAATCCAACACCGCGTATCTTGGACAGCAAAGTGAGGAGATCCGACCCCAAATAATGGGAACAAGGATGGACAAAGAAGACGAAGAAGGAGAAAAAAAAGAGGAAATGGTACTATTTTATCTTCCCCTATTTATTAAAAAAATAATTTTGATTTTAAGAGATTAAATCATAATCTGGAATAAGGAACGATTATTCGACGTGTGAAATTATATAAATAAACAATAATTACAAAAAATGTCAAGCACTTTTCCTGTTGACTGTACATATGAATCTGGAATCGGACGGTGAGCTCGAATAACCTATGAAGGAAAAACTTATTCAATATATGGAAGATAGTTCCATCACAACTTATGGATACGGGAGATGAGTTATTCCTTTTCATAATACAATATGAGATCGAATTTTGCGGGACGACAGTCTTTTTTATTAACTACTAGTTGTGCCCGCGGCTCTGCTCGCAAGAGTAGCTCTGTATTTTAGTCATTGTTATAAATTTTTGAATTAACCTTAGTGAAAGTCGCCTAAGTTACTCCTTATAACATCAGATACTGCCAGTAAAAGTCCCGTCGAAATAGGTCTAGCCGTTTCGGAATTCAGCCGGAACAAACAGACAGACAGACGGATTGATTTATAAAGTTTTTTTGTTAAAAGTGCCGTATATACTTTCATATACATTTGGTAGTTGTATAGATAAGTGTAGGTAGGTTAGGTATACACAGATGGATACAATTTTACCAAGAAAATGAACAATTGGAACAGCCTTGTTGCTCGTGTCCGTAGGTGATTACCCTTTGAATCCCTACACGTGTCCCCCGGGTGGTGCGAAAGGAGCAACCCAAAGTAGCAGTAGAACTTGTGCTAAGTTAGCAAGCTAAGCACGAAGAAGTACTGCCACCACACCTGGTAATCTGCCGCCAAGCAGTGATGCACTCGTGTTGCTGTCTTCCGGTGGAATGGAGTGGGTGCCGGCGAAATTGCAGGCGCATGAGACGTAACATCCCCGTCTCGGGGTAATGGATGCAACGCAATGCGACTTGAGTCATCTCGTACTTTGGTGTAGAGTACTTGAGTCGTATTGCTGTTGTCTATGGGCGGCGGTTATCACTTAACATCAGGTGGGCCGTATGCTCGTTGCGTCACCTAAATCATATAAAAAAGAACATTATTCCAAGATAGACCTTTTAAAAAGTTCATCAGTGTTGAGTTATTAAATATTCATTACTTGTTAAACCGATTTTAAACTCGCAGCTTGTTAAGAATTATTTATATTATATCATTAATATTGTGTTTTCGTTATTTGCGAATTAACGTTAAAAGTAACTGATAATTAAATCGACATGTAACTGTACATATGTTTCTCTGGCAATTGGACTAATGCTATACAACTTGTAAAATCGTGAAGAGTTATGTAACTGTACTGGACACAAAAATGTATGGAATGAGCTTACGGTCCTCTTGGTGTTAAGTGGTAACCTAAGCCCGTAACAAAGCAATACGACTCGGGTCCTCCCCCAGGTATAACAAGACCCAAGTCACATCATATACGACCGTAATTCTAAGGAATACATCAAGTGCCAACTGGCCTTAGCTCAGTTGGTAGTAACCCTGCCTTCTGCGCTATAGGTCGTGGGTTCGATTCCCACCCAGGATAAACATTTCTGTGACAAACATAAATGTTTGTTGTGTCTGGGTGTCAATATGTATTATATGTATGTACTCGTATTTACAAGTATTTAAGTTATATCAGTTGTCTGGTTCCCATGATACAAGCTGTGCTTAGCTTACTTTGGGGCCAGATAGCGCTGTGTGAAATGTCCACCAATATTTATATTGTAAGTGCCAGTAATTTAACGGATAACCACACCTCTCAAACCGGAACAAGAACGCTCTATTGTTTGGCCAGAGAAATGGGTATAGTGAAGTACTTCCCGGGCGGCTCGCACAGCTCGCAATGTTACTCGTAACTTGTAGTGTCAAATTCACACAAACTTTGTTATTTCTTATCTCAGGTGTAACAAAGCACAGCCCAGTTAGTAATGGTAGCCACTGTAACTGCGTAGGTATGCTCTGAGTCATTACTCACAGTGTAGCTATTAACTAAGACACTTTGTGCGTGTAGAGCTTACAGATTACTCAATGTATGTTCTCTCAATATTTAAAATGATCAAAATAAAGTAAATCAAATTTCATAACATCATATCATATCCCAGGACAAACATTTGTGTGACGAATGTAGGTGTTTATTCTGTGGGTGTTAATATGTATTATATGAATGTATTTACAAAAAAGTATATAAATATTATATCAGTTGTCTGGTTCCCATGATAAAAGCTATGCTTAGTTACTTTGGCGCTGTGTGTAATGTCCACCAATATTATTATAACAAATTATATCGAAAACTCGTATCATAGTTAAGTTAGAAATGTCCACCAATGTTTATTAACTAATAATAATCAGGATATTTCCAAGAATAACACTATGACAGAGTTAACAGTAACCCTAAAAGGGTGTATGTGTTGTGTGAAGGATGTTGTGTTGAGTGAGACCGGAAGCTGCGCGGGCGCCGGTCGCTGTCCGCCGGATGTGACGTCACGCGAGCGGCCACGAGTCGATGACACCGGCCGCATTGTTCCATTCCACCACATGGCTTATCAACGTTAGCGCGTTAGGTCGCGCCTACAGTACCCAACTACCTATACCTACCCACTACACATGTACATACTATATGCCCCGGACGATAGCGGCGACAATTTAGGACGATCAACATTGTTACCATACTTTTTAGGTATTTTAACCGACTTCAAACAAAAAGGTTTAAAAGAAGATTTCTCAATTCAGTTGTATTTTATCATATTTTTTACTTTAGACCTCCGTCATTTATATTTTATTTGAAATGGTTTTTTGTTTAAATATCTTTTTTTATTGAAATCTGGTCTCACAGTAAATTCATATAAGCTGGTGCAGTAGTTTCGTTTTCTGATCAAAATAATTGGAGGAAAAAAATATGTCATTTAAGTACGAGATAAGGAGGACTCATTCTCGTTCATTGACGATGAAGTCAGTTGGCGTGTCGGAACTAAAAGTCTCAATTTTTTCAGCTTCACTATAGGGTAAGTATTTCAATTATGTGACTAAGTTACTGAATGAGTGTCTGGCCTACATGGTGTTAAGTGGTAACCTCTGCCCATAACGAGCAACACGGCTTGGCTCCTCCCCTAATTATTTCCCCGAATTTCTTCTTGCAGCAGAAATGGGTATGGTGGCAGTATCTACTTTCCTGTACGACCTTGGCCTAAGTTCTACTGCTACTTGTAGTTAATAATAAATATTGGTGGACATTTCACACAGCGCCATCTAGCCCTAAAGTAAGCTAAGCGTAGCTTGTATCATGGTAACCAGACAAGTGATAGAATACTTCTATATTTTTTCTATAACCGAAAATTTGAAGAGGTGTCAAGTAACAGTAGATAGATTTACACCTTTTACCGAAGGGGGTAGGCAGAGACAATGTGCTTTTCACCTGTTAGGTATTATAACTATGGCGGTTGTGACAAAAGCAAACAGCTCGCAAACGTAGGTCGCTACGAGAGCGCTACGACCGATGGTGGGTGGCGTTGCGTTGCGTTGCGTTGCGTTGCGTCGCGTTGCATTGTATATTTACACTTACACTTATATTTTACAGTATATTTTATACTAGCTATTGCCGACTACGTCCGCATGGAAATAGGTTTTAATCACGTACTCCTATTTTACACCTGGTAAAAGTAGCGTAAGTCACTCCTTATAACATCAGCTATCTAGCGAAAGTCCCGTCGAAATCGGTCCAGCCGATTCGGAAATTCCAAGACAAAATTTTATAAAACTGTTTATTTTATTATAACATATATACTATCATTAAAATGCATTTCGTAAAGAGCTGTGATTCTGACATTACAAATAGATATTTCCATTGCATTTTTTACATTTCCACTGATCATTCCGAAAACTCCATGACCTGTTGTTTATCTGGTTTACGACACGCAAATCTTGTGCTTATATCTTGTGATTAAGCATAAAATATAATGTGCTTTATAATATCTTAGTCTAAGTAACAGGTTTAAGTTCCTGAATTGTGAAAATAGTGTCACGATGCGAAAGCATTAACTCCATAAGGAGTTTCTTGTCTATTCTTCTCCTTATGAACAGCCCTCTAACTTAGCAATAAGCATGTCTTAGTGATTCTTAATTATGAGTGCACAACTCCAAGCCGTTTCATTATAAATTCAAGGGATAAAATTTCGTGTATTGTATTATGGGAAAATAAATATTCGATGAATCCTAAAGGTTGAAGTTTAAAGATGATAAGGAATTCATTTTCAAAAATATTAACCTATAGATTATTTTATCAAAGATTTTTTTAAATATTTGTGTAATTACTTTTACTTAGGTGAGTTATATTTACTAATAAAATTTCACTTATATACATAATGTTAAGAAAAACAAATTTATTAAACATAGGGCATATGTAAACTGTTACTAATGGCGTCACCTAGTGAATTTTGATGTGAACGAACTTGAGTGGCGACATCTCCCGGTGCGCGCGTGTAATAATTGAAGTTGTAAGCGAGCAACGCAAAACTTCAAGCATTAACGCAAGATCAACAGTGGCGACATCTATTGCGTCAAAGGAATAATCATTTTAAACGAATTATATCTGGATATTTTTTCTAACCCGAACGATACAAGTAGAATGATATAAACATAAAAATGATAAAATACTTGAAGGTATCTTATTATATGTTCTTTTAGGTCCTATTTTTTACAACTACTTTGTTCGTGTTTTGCGGATAATGATGTTTCGTCTCGGTCCTTGAACAAACCCAGGTCCCTTTTTAATATTTTCGTCAGAAAGCGTAATTCATATCTAATCAAAATATTTACAGTCCAAACTGTGGCAAAATTAAAATTGAGAAACATGAAATATATTTACTTACCTTCTCGCTTCATTAACAGAATTTTTAGTTAATTTTCTTTTTAACTGCTTACTGGATTAGACAAATACAAAGCATAAGTACCTACCATTTACTGGCAAACTGTAGAATGCTACACAGTAGCCTTATATTTCATCAATTTACCTTGTTTCAATAAATATGAACCAAAAACAAATCCTGTATATTATAATTACATTTTACAAAAGCATTATACCTCGGAACTTACCTTAGGTGACCTGAAAATAACAAATTTCCACAATACTTACCTATCACATAGTTCATGTTTCCTACACTGAAGACAGATGGTTAGCAAGCAGTGCTGATGCTAATCCTCACCAGGTCACATGGATAAACCATGACACTTTGAAATTTTGACACTTTGCAATTTAGCAAATGTTTTTTTTTTATTTGGTTATGGAATCAGCACCAGTTTAAACCAACTAGTATTTTAGTACTTAAATAATTAAAATAGTAAATAAGTAGGGACTCTGAGCTAATAGAGCTAATAAAGCTAAATTTAAAATGTATTTATTCAATTAATTAAGCGCATATCAAGAAAGTTATAACTGTAATTAATTGGTAGGTACGAAATTCAATTAACATTGGACGAATTAATAATGGTTACTTGACACACAGCTTATGTATGTGTTGCAAACATATGAAATAAATAAAAAATAAATAAAAATAAATAAATGTGGATCCGGCTAGCCAGCTTAGAAAAAGGCTGTTTAAATCACTTACCTCGAAATGCTGGTGTGCCGCCTGATCCTCGGCTTCATACTTGTGCTTGATGTTCTCTAGTCGCATCTGACGTAGAACACCGGCCACTTCGATTCTGCAAAACAAGTCAGTGTGATATGAACTTTACTGCCTTGGCCTTACTACCCCCAATGCAATTAATTATGCTATTGCATTAAATTTTTTATACCACAGCCTTGGTTTAGGTTACATAACCTTTTAAAAAGTTAAGATCGGATGTATTAAAATAACAATAAGCATTATCAAAAAACATTTAGTCCTCATTTTATTAAATTATGGCCACTGCTGGTTTTTAGGCTAATTAACAAAAAGAAAGGTTAATGTAATATATCAAGCTTGTAATTGGCTGGATTGGGAACAGACTCTCAAGTGATTCATTAGGTGCTTGGATGACACCACATTTTCAAGTTGAGGGTGGAAGCTAGCCAGCCATGCGTTCCTATAACTATGCAAAAGATTCCTAACAATTATTCTTTCTTCAATTACAGCTCATTGTAGGATTCCCATTATACCCAAATGTCTTTAAAGATTGTGTCCTTTTAGTATGCGACAATGACCTACGCCAAAATTCTGTATAGGACTGTTTAATCAAGCAATACGAATTGTTAAGTTAAGTAGACAAGACCCAAGTTCCGTTGTATACACCCGTAACTCCGAGACGTGAAGATGGAATGTCTCATGTGCCTGTAATTTCACCACTGACCACAACTTTCAAACGGGATCACAGTAACGCAAATGTAAAACTGATTGGCGGCACAAATGGATATGGTGGCAGTACTTCCCTGGATGAACTTGATATAAGTTCAACTGTTAAAAACTGGTCACCTGATCCTCATGTTTTCTTGCAGCCTGCGCAGTGGTCCCAGGTACTCCTGGGAGCGTCCTCCTCGCACTTCATCCAGCTGATGGTCCACTTGCTTCACTCGCTCAAAGTATAGTTGCTCTCTGAGTTGTGTGAACTGCCTCTCCAGATTTGCTGGAAGTAGGAAATTTCAAATTTTAATATTATGCACTTTCGTGTGACATTGAGTGTGACAAAATCCAGCACTCACATGTGGCACTAGGGGTGTGTGGTACAGTTTCTAGTATATGAGGACACCATATCCCAGCCAGTCCAACTCCAAGTATCAAAGAAGGAATCTAGGTTCTTTACAACACTACCTAAGCTATGAAGAGTGTATCATTTTTTGAAGCCCTTTCTCTAGTTGATACTATTAAATTAATATTATATTAAAGAGAGCCTGTGGCACAATTAGTAGTAGTAATTAATATTAGACACTTTTATAAGTGTATTTATGAATGTGCCATATTTCAGGCTAAAAGCAAAGGTATGATCTGCTAGATGTGATGTGATAAGTTGACATTATATTAAAATAATTTTACAGAAATTTCTGTTAATAATCTATTTCCATTAGAATTCAAGGGTAAAAAGACTTATCAGTGACATTAAATGGTCCAATATTATAGGGGTATGTGTCAATATTTATTTTCTATATAGATTTGGCTCACAATGTTATGATATGACATTGGATAGTGATACAGCTGTGACCTAAATACACCAATTAATTGTTATACTTATGAACAATATTTTAATGTGTTTGAATACTCTATAATGTTCACAGAGCCATAACAAGAGTTGATAACATTCGAGATACGATCTCATCGTTTGTAAACATTATCTCTATCGGGACTGTTTTGTAAACATAACCTTAAAATGACTCACCCAAGTTATCGAGGCACTCGTTCCTCCGCCGCTCGCATTCACTCTCATCCATCTCCAAGGAATCATCGGAGTCTGGTTCGTCTGCCTCTTCGGCGCTGGAGTCCCGATCGGGGCCCCTGGAGGAGCCCCCAGATCTCTCGGTATCACCACCAGACATTTCACCGTCTCCATCGCTGTCGCCCTCTACTTTCATTGACGGCATAGTGTTGCAAAACACAGAACTTATTGGAAACTTCGAAGCACAAGGAGCAAGATTCAAGGTTCCGTTTTGTTGATTTTCAATTCTTCGCTCCTTCCTCTCCTTGCCCCGTCTTTCGGTAAAAAAAGAAAACGTCAGACGTCAGTAGCATCATACGTCAAATTTGAGAAGATGGTTACTGTCTTGTTATAAAACCGGCGCTGATACTTTTGACCTTATACTACGACCAAGAAAATTATTCAAAGGTTCTTAAAACCATCAAAAAAATCCGAAACAAGCACCTATAATTGACAATATGATCAAATTCTTCGGATTTAATATAATGAATGTATTCTTGTATGTCTAACTTTGGGTCGGGAACGATTCTATATTCGAGGGCAATTTTGTACAATTGTGCAGAAGCGCGACCGCCTACTATTTTGTAATCACGTCCAACCCTGAAAGATATTACTTTTTTGGCTTTATCGATAAATTGAACGATTTATTTTCAAACACTTAAGTTACCGGTTGCACTCCAAAAACATAAATCAATTCCAATAAGACTAACATTTGAGGCTTCATAAATTGACCCTGTGTTAATTTTTACCTATGATTTAGCACCTAGCTTGAAATCTGGCTCAGACCTCTAGGTAATTTAGGCAATATGACTAAAGTAATTAGTACTTAAGTGCTGTAGAACTTACGCAAGTTCGTCCGGGGAATTACTGCCACCATGCCCATTTCTGCCGCCAAGCAGTAATTTATTCGCTTTTACTATGTTACGGTTTAAAAGGTGTGATTGCCGTTGAAATTACAGACATGCGAGACATTCCACTTTCACGTCTCAGAGTTACGGGGGCATGCGATACGACTTGGGTCTATTCGTACCTAAGTAGGGGAGGACCTGAGTCACATTGCTTGTTATGGGCAGAGGTTACCACTTAACACGGCTTGCTGCGCGCCCTTGACGAGACGATTTTGTTGCAATCACATGTTATTTACTAACTAATCGACTCATGGGAAACGGTGCAAATCGCTAGTGTGATAAGGTACCTATCTAATGTGCATGTACATGTATATATTTTGCTTGTATTCGGAGTCGTAACGTACACTGGAGCACTCTCCTCTGAATTCTCACGTTTCTAGTTGTGTCGGGTAGTTTCAAAAGCACTACCAACGTGCGAATGTGCGATTTAAGTAACCAAATAAAACCAGCATTTTATCTGATATTAAATTTAATAGGTACTCTATTATTTACATGAAATTGTTCTATTAACATGTTATTTATAATATTTTTATGAATTATTCAGTTGTTAATAAATTATATACAGGATTATTTATAAATTAGATAATAATAATCAATACTGTGAAGTAACCGAAGAGAAAAAAATTTGATAAGTGCACGAAAGTATTCTTAATTATTAAGTATCCTGTATCTCAGTAGATGTTGAGGAAATCATGCATCTGAAACTTTAATTGGGAACAAAATTCGTGCTCTTATCACTAATAACAATAAATTCAAAACCACACAGATTATGACAAACAAACTAATTATTAATTTAGCACCTCCACACGCTACGACTTACGACTGATATTTGAACTTACACAGCTAATGGGATTGACGACAAAAATTTAAAAACATTCAAAAAGCACAAATACAAATGCTTCAAAATCAGGCAATTACATAAACGACCAGACACGGGCTTGTGGGAGACAAATACATATTCCAAGTGTAAAAAAAGGTTAATTTTATAAATGTGAGCATAATTATAAGTATCGCAGGTACATTGGTTAAGTTATCCAATATATTCACTCTAGATAAGGTACGCATTCTTGTTTTCACCTCCGGTGGGCTACTTAAAGTTCAAGAGATAATTGAAATTGAAATCCGATCGACGATCCCGGCTAATACATTTGTTTGGACATCATGTTGAAGAGACAAGAAGTAGATCCGATTTCACCATCAGTTCTAATTCCGTCAGCATCTACAGCATACCCACATAAGCATACAGAATACTTTTTATTTTTGCATGACTAATTTTGTCCGAAGCTGAGTAACTGGATCAGTCATGAATAAAATAAGTTTTACACGGTGCCGTCTGTTTTTGGTCTAATTTCTTGAACCGCCTGTGTCAGCAAAACATTTAACACAACACCAATAGAAAAAACTTTAGAAAAATTGTGATTATAAAAATGCAGTCACATTTCACATTTTACATTCTATCGTGACTTATTTGGCACAAATTTTTTGGAATCCTCATATGTATCTTAAATACAATTTTCAATGAAAGTTATTAAATTTTATTAGGTAATTTTTGACATCTCTATCATCGTCTAAATTGGTGCCTGTAGCCAGGATATACTGATAGGTGAGTCTTATTTTAATGGTTTATTTGAATGCAATACAAATTACATGCTTTGCTTGACTTTTCAGGTTTTTTAGAACTCCGTGTCAGTATTCCCTGGTTAGAGCTAACGTCAAAATGGAAGATATTGGTAACAGTATGCCCTTAGTCGCAAAACACCGACTTCGCGATTAAGACAATATATTTTTTGTATCATAATATAAGTTATATAACTTCAGAGGTAAATATGCCAAATGAAAAAAAAACGACTGGCCGAAGCCATGAATTAGGTGTAATATAAAAACAGATATGTCGTTGTACAGTTGGATAAATTTATTTTACGGTAATACATTATTGCTTTTCTACACTACCTTAAGCAGTGTTTAATAAGTTGGATTCTTGGCACCTATATTCATAAAATTCTATTTAATTCTTAGAGAGAAACCCACGAGAAAAACTACCTACGGGAGAATTTTCCGAAAAATTCTAATATATTTTCAACTACCGTACAAAGGTAATAGAGAAATATTTTTATTGTTTATTCGCAATTTATTCACTATCTATTTAAACTTTGCAAACTATAAATTCCATCGCATTATTGTTTGTGTAGCATTAAATGTAAAAATTTATTCAACATTTTACTTTATTCTATTTTAGAATTTATTTTATTATTTTATATTTGAAATATCATTAAGACTGGCAACACCTAAAAATTTCAAATACAAGCGCTTCAGCGCTGAGAAGTCTATACAAACGCTCAAAATGTTATTTCTCTACGACGTGAATGGGACAAACATATGACAAGTTCATTAAATAACAGCAAACAGTCTTTATATTTGGCAGAATTTATTACGTCACGTGTATACTCATTTTAGAAGCACAAGTATATTATTTGGAATATTTTCAAACAAAGGCAATAAACTCTATATTATTGGTTGTTCAAACTGATTTTAATAACTTCGAATATAATTTTATGTAAAAATAATAAATATACTGAATATATTTCATGACACCGAAGTATATGGATAAGACTGATTTTCACAATGATTACTACCTAAAGATAAACATATCTAAACTAGAAACAAAACACTTAAATATTCACAATTAAGAAAAACTTTAATGACTCTTAAAAATTCTCGTTTAAGGCGATTTACATGGAATGTCATAGTATTTTGTCACGAATATAATTAAATTGTATTAAGTACTAAACTTCTCTCATCAAATTTTAACTTTTATAAACATTTTCATAAGTTATTTGCACCGCACATAATACATCTAAATAATTAAGTACATTTTGAAATCAACGATAACTCTTAACTAAGGTGTGATGTTTTTGTATCCAACGAAATAAATTTCATCTACCAATATATTCTACATTCGTTAAATGTAAAATACATTGGTACATGGTTCTCGGCTATAAGAAAATCTTATTCACTTTGTTATTAAAACTCATGTTCACAGTAACTAAAAAATTCGAGAACACATTTCAATATCTATCCTCTGGTCTACTCACTGCCGAATTACAAATACCTGTGTCGCTACCAACTTCAAATCTATGAACTAGAACATTTTTAGTCTCCATTCTACCTCGTATTCTCTTTTATTACATTTATTTTTAACGTCGCAAGCGTTTAGAATATAGTGAAGCAAATGTAAAACCATTTGCACTAATAATTCCAACATGAACACCAGTTTGAACGTGCGCAGTAGTTTGTTCTGTACCGCGTTCGCGACATTCGAGTCGTCGGCTATGTTCTCGTTACATCGAGTGTTTCCTTCAGCGTTATCGACACTATTTAGTGTTTGTGTCGCGTTGTGTCGCTCAACAAACGATGTGTCCCGCTAGGTGTGCTTGAGCCAGTGCGCGGGCACCCACTGCGGCTCGCGCTCCAAGCTGTTGATCTCGTTCAGCAGCTGCTGGTAGGCGCGTTGTGTGTCGTTATTTATTATTATCATGTCGAATAAATGGCCCCATCGCAGTTCCATGTCTCTTGCGGTAGCGATGATCTCCTTCAACTCCTCTTCCTGCATAACGCAAACAAACGTTAATCTATTTTATTAGTAGGAAGTATAACGTCATCCACATATTTCATGAAGTTATGATAAGGAACTATTCATTATGTATTTTTTTATAAGATTGGTTTTATAATAATGTTAGTAAAACTCCAGGTTCCGACTTCTTGTACCTACCACATAAGATAAGTAAAGTCTTTTAAGATTACGATCACCGTACCTACGCTATAAGATCTGATGATACCCTGAGATAAGATCTAACAACGTGAATGTTACCTTGAATGCTTCTCCGTTCCTAATTTTCTTCTGTCTCAGCTTCTCTAAGCTCGGTGGCGCTACAAACACTGTGTAGGGTTTGAGGTCGGACCCTCGTAAGATCTTTAGTGACTGTGGATGCAAGTTCAGAACGCAGATCTTCCCAGAGTTCACTACTTCTCGTATCGCTTCTAATGATGTACCTGGAATACGCGTAACATTTTTTATTTATTTTCATAAATAAAAAAAACAGATGGCTTGCCTGATGAAGCGGAATATTTTACATACTATTGCCTTCTCGTCACTGGGCTCTCTCGAACCAATGTGGTAAAAGGATTAAAGTGAGCCTCAAAGAGGCTACTCCGCATATTTTCCCATAAAAAAGACTATTGTTGTTTCGTTGTCACTTTAAGGTTTTAAGAAAAATCTCATGTGACTCTAGTTTCACCTGTACCAGTGCATTATACGTGGCGGCAGAAATCGCTATGACCGCAGCACTTGTTACTGACGAAATTACAAAGTTCTCCGGCTACAAAAGGTGCATTTCAAATATAATTTAAATTTAATTCAATTACCATAATAAGCTTTTTCGTATTCCCCGTGTTCAACGAACTTTCTGTTAAGTATGTCTGATTCGAATTGCGTCCGTGATATGAAGTGGTAATCTTGACCGGGAACCTCGTGATCTTTCCTAGGCCGGGAGGTGTCTGGAAATAACATGAAATGAGTTTAATTAATGTGCTTTAAGACATAATCTCCGTCTTGGCGCTTAAAGTGAATAAAACGGGAAATTCTAAAACGGTGAAATGGGAGACTGATTCCCAGCTGGGGCAAATATTTGTATTTAAAGCAAGTGTCCAAATGTGTTCTCGAACCATGGATATGTATTCATGTTACCTGCAAAGAAAAGGTGTGCTTCTGAATAATTAGTTTAATTTCTTCCTCTCTGTTAGTCGATTAGCGACCATAATTGTTCATGAAAAACACTGTAACTAAGATATCTCTGTTCGAGTAATGCGCCTTAAAATTTTAACGCTTTGTATGCGCACAACATTTACATACTTGTGTGTGTATATTTTGGTATGTCCAAATGATATTTTAAAATATGCTAGCGACTCGCCCCGGCTTGCGCTAATATTCACTAATAAAGAAAATGACGAGTGAGTTAAGCAAGACAGTATAATGTAACAATTTTTGGGGCCAAACGCCGTCAATGTTAAGCCATTTTGTAAAAAAAAAATACAAATTATACAAATAAACCTTACTCGTTTATCGGCCTTTCTATCAGTGAGAACCGCATCAAAATACATCACGTGGTTTAGAAGAAGTGAGAAGAAACATACAGAGGCAGACAGCGACATTGTTTTATACTGTTCAGAGATCAGACGAAATAAATAATGGTTATTTTGAGCGGACACTTACGCGGTACAGCTGCGGCGAATCTGGAACTGTCTTCCATGAGCCTCTGCCTGAGCTCGTGGCGGCCGATGTTGGGGGGGCCGATCAGCACGATGGGACGTTTGTGGGAGGCGCGCGGGTAGTACAACGCTACCTCCTCGTATGTGAGGATCTCTTCTTGCTCATACTCTGAAAGAGAAATTACCATTTATGAGTTTCTAACGCAGCCAAAATATCCATACATTTATTCAAATTAAACACGTAAAATGTAACAAATATTAAAACTTATTACAACATAGGTATATATATAACATGAGAGGCTGAACTAGGTAATTCTGTGTTTCAGGCGAGAAATACATGGTTATTGGTTGCTAACAACCACTTTCCATTAGGTGGCCCATCAACTCGTCTGCTAGCATATCAATAAACTTCTTTAAGTTGGATTTGAGGGTTTGGAGAGGAGAGAAAAAAGCATATGTGTATTCTATCAGTCATCTCATCCCATAGTATAAGCTACGGTTAGTTTGGGTCTAGATGGCGCTGTGTGAAACGAAAAAAAATATATTTTGGAGTTGGATCCCTAATTAATGCAGAATCGGAAGTAATTATCTCCCTGTTCATTCCTTGAATCGCACAGACGATAGATGACGGACAGAAGATTAAGTGAGGGAGGGGGTTCTTCAAATATACTGACCATCACCACCTGAGGTGGAGTAAAGCGGGTAGCCGGCCTCGCTCGTCGCTTTCTTGCCTTTCTTCTTTCGCGGGGGTTTCTTGGCGCAGAGCAGCGTGCCCCCCTTGCGGGGCTTATCCCGAGCTGCTACTTCACCAGCGAGGGTCAGTTTCATTGATTCTCGTCTGGAAGTAACAATAGTTATCATTGCAACTCAGTAGATACCCTCAGTGGGAAGACTAAATGGAAAACTCAAAATAGTAAAACAGAAACGCTCCGAAGGAACTTAATTGAAAAGAAGAAACAAAGAGACTCTTATTATTATCATCAAATGTAGGTTTTTAAATGAAGACGTGGAAAGAGAGAAATACCTATAAGGAATTTAATAGTGAGAATAGGAGTGCAGAACGCCTACACAACAAACCTCCATTTGTGGAGTCAGTTAAATAGTACCTATTTTAAAAGTAACTTACTGGTGCTGGAAAGCTTGGCTGGGTATCAAACCCGCTAAGGTCTGGTCCTCTTCACCTTCCCTGAACGCCTGCCACCAGTTCGGGTCCTCTCGGCTGATTACGTGCAGCACGTCACCCTTTTGAAAACTAATACCTGGAACAAAAATTATTACAGATTTTAATTGTGAACATAGACCTAGGTAAAGGAATGAGATTCTGATTACCTGAAGCAAACGCAGTTAGATAAATGGTGACGTATTTAATTTAAAAGATAGAGTTACTCAGCATCAAAAGCTAGGTGACGTCTTAAAAAACGTTTGTTGCTTTTGGAGTTTAGAAGGACGCTATTATTTATCGGTGAAGAAGAAATTGGTCCATTTTGGTACATAATTAAAAAAAAGGCTACCTCCTGAGGTCTTTCCAGCAATGTCATGGGCAGCACAAGAGAAATATAAAAAGAAATCTCGAGGGTAGGCAACGCATCAGTAACCCGGTGTTGCTGACGTCAATACGCTGCGGTGACCGCGCTACATCAGGCGGGCTGTTAGTACGGAATGCAATCTCGAGACGAAATCGCTAATTCGAAATCTCGAGGGATCAGAAATTCGATCTGAGATCTCGGCATTTTCAAGATCTCGACTCACAGCTGTAAGCCTAAACAGTAGGACGCCAGTAGGACGAGGTGTTACAGACACTAACCGAGCTCCCGACAGGGTATGTAGACGTCGTCCTCGGGGTCGTAGTCGAAGTGCGCGCGCACGTGCAGCACGCGTTGCGGCGGGGGGTGCGGGGGGTGCGCGTGCGGGGGGTGCGCGTGCTGGGGTCGGGCGGGGGGGGCGCGCGGCGCCAGCACCACGCACAGCGTGCCCGACAGCGCGCCCAGCACCTGGCATACCTCGTGCACAGACTTGCCGCGCATCGGCACGCCATTCACTTCTAACAGCTGCAATGTATACGTATACATGTATTTTACTAGGAATTATACTATATGTTTTTTTTTTTATTAGCTGAACAAAACTGTGGTTTACAATATAATTGAGAAACGATGACGTCTGGAGAAGTAATAAAACTATGACTAATAAATATAGTACACAAGCTCAGAGACAGGCCTCACAGCTCAGTTGGTAGTGGCTGCCTTCTACGCTGTAGGTCTTGGGTTCGATTCCCACCGAGGACAAACATTTGTGTGACGAACGTAAGTGTTTGTTTTGTGTCGGGGTGTTAATATGTATGTATTTACAAAAAAATGTATAAGTATTATATTAGTTGTCTGGTTCCCATGGTACAAGATACGCTTAGCTTATTTTGGGGCTAGATGGCGCTGTGTGAAATATCGATCAATATTTATTTATTATTTATATAGTATACTATGAAATGACGAGACAAATGGAACATTTATTTAAACTAGAATACATAATTGGCTTACCTCGTCTCCTTCGTGTAACAACCCTGATTTCTCCGCCGCTCCGCCCCTCACTATCCTACCGATGATGACTGCTTCTCCTTCATTTCTTACTGTAGCACCTGTGAATCATTTCACAATTTATCCTATTTGTTACAGAAACACAAATACATATAACGATTATTATTAAATTCTATAAGGAACATACTTACCAAGTAAATACTTTTTTAAGAGATGTAAATCTCGGGAAACTATTAGAGATATTTCTCAAAAAAGTTATTTATAATATGAGTTACTGCAGAAATGTTCTGGGGCAGATGAAGAAGATTTTCATTATTTTAATATTTTGGAACTTACTGTTGGTTTCAAAAATCAACTAGGTAATACTTCCTTCGCATTACACTTTGATCATTCTAATTTACTACCAAAACTCCTAATATATCTATCTATTCGAGTCACTGGTTCTCTCGAACCGATGTGGTGAAAGGATTTTAAGTGAGCCTCAAAGAGGCTCCTATCGTGCACTTGACACATGTCTTCGAATTTTTAGTTCTAGGACATGTCGGTTTCCTCACGATGTTTCCCTTCAGCGTTTTGAGAACGTGGTTAAGCGCAAAATAAATAATTAATACTTAATGATACCTACTAACTACGTCACTAAGTACGTAAGAAAGTACGTATTTCGTTATTAAATCCTGATAACGTCTGTTTCATAAGCGTCAGTCCTGATATCGTGTTTGATAACCTTATCAGACATTCCAATGTTAAACATCCCAACCATAATTAATTTTCGAGAATGTTATTACCGGTATTGATTGAGACTTAACAACAACTTTATTTATGTGACGGAAGGTGCTGGCCCACCAGGTGTTAATGGTTACCTCTGCCCATAACAACCGATGCGGCTTGGGTCCTCACCTACTAGGTACGACAAGACCCAAGTCGCATCGTATGCGCCCGTAACTCTGACACGTGAAGGTGGAATGTCTCATGTGCCTGTAGTTTCACCGGCAACCGCACCTTTCAAACCGCAACACAGTACCGCGAATGCGTTACTGCTTGGCGGCAGAAATGGGCATGGTGGCAGCACTTCCCCGGACGTACTTGGCGTGAGTTCTACGGCTCTTAAAATGCTTACCAAGTGGTTCATTAGTCTTCTCGATTTCGATAATCCTGATCTGTACGTCGGAGTCGTCTGACGCCGTAACGCTCTTGTCGTTTTCTTTGTGACTCGAGTTGTTAGCAGTCTGGAATACGAAAATACATATTTGGTCAACATCATAATACCGAACTGTCACAGTTATAAATATAAATATAAATGAAATTGCGAACAATCAATTTGCACAAAGATCACATTTTTTTTTTTATTAATCGTGGACATTTCCCACACCGCCATCTAGCCCCAAAGTAAGCTAAGCATCATGGGAACCAGACAACAAATATAATACTTATATACTTTTTTTTTTGTAAATACATACTTATAATACATATAATACATATTAACACCCAGACACAGAACAAAGATCAATGTTACAAATGTCACATAAATGTTTGTTCTGAGTGGGGATCGAACTCATGACCTTCAGCGCAGAAGGTAGGGCTACTAACCAACTGAGCTACGAGGCCAGTCATAACATACATTAGTATTTCAATTTAAGACTGATATCTGATGATCCTTTGGATTGCGTTACAACGTAACGAAGTAGTTCCTTCAACCCTATAGTATTTTATCCACCGCTTTAGTGAAGCAGGCGAGATCTATCAGCGACATTCGATTGCACTAAAGCGACTTTTGCTACATAGAAAGAATAGCCTTATATGCAAACAACAGGGGGGGTAGGTATGCCAACAGGGGTGTCACCTTATGCCTCTTCCCCTTGGTAAAGCACGCGGGGTCTAGCAGTGCCGCCGCTTGATCGTGCGCCTGGATCAGACTCTCCAGCTCGAGCCCCCCCAGGATCGAGAGCAGTTCTGCCGCCACCGCCGAGGTCTCGCCTCCTGTCGCAGACTGCGCGCCCAATACGTCAATGCACTGGAATAATATTATAATCAATAGATAGATACCTTTGTCTCAGTGGAAGAATGGAAGAAATGCTTGTGCATTTCGAGATGAGCGTATTTCATCTGATCGCCATTAAACAAATCGTTAGCTCATACATTTAGCTGTACTTGATTAGAAGCATAAATCAATGTATTTAATTATGGTTAAGGTTAAGTACATGTAAAGTTTATAGAAAAACTAAAGTAATATATAATAACTATGATATAGTTAACTTCACTGTTTTATTAACTAGTCAGCTATTAACCCACGGCTCCAGAAAGTGAAGTTGAGAATCAGACATATATGGTTATTATATATGTTATATATGGTGGGTTCGATTCCCACCCAGGACAAACATTTGCGTGACGAACATCGGTGTTTGTTGTCCACAAATATTTATATTCATAAAATTTATTATCCACATTGGATAACTATTAGCGAACTCTGATGCAGGTATGGATCTCAAAACTCCGATAAAGGTACCGCCAATACTGGAACGAAAGATGTCAAAAAGCTTTTGAACTAGATCGGAGATTGCCAAATGGACTAGAAAATCCATTAACGCTTTACTGTACTTTATATAGTTTAGTGCAGCTTACTATACTTAACCAGAATTAAGTTCAATAAACGTTCCCACTCTAAATTCAAAGGCTTCGCATGTTACTCACGTCCTTCAAGCGATCAGTAGCGCGATGCGTGTGAGGCGGTACGAGTCCTTGCCGGGTATGCCGCACTGCAGTCAGCACCGCCGCCCGCGTCGCCAGCGCAGTCCTCAGCGCGGGACAGAGGAGGGCGGAGGCCGCGCTCGCCACCCGCGCCGCCAGGGCGGACTCCCCGCCGGCACCCAGCGCCTTCTGGATCCTCGACAGCGCTGAGCACACTTCCTGGTAATCTGCAAGATATCATTTCAAGATTTTTTTAAAATGGTTTTGTATATTTTTATGCTAATAAAAAAAAAAAAAAAAAAAAAAAAAAAAAAAAAAAAAAAAAAAAAAAAAAAAAAAACTCCATAAGTTCATTTGTATGTTTTGCCAATAACAACAGAATTAAGAATTAGTGCTATTCCTTAAAAAGCGTGGTGTGGACAAAAATACCATTTTCGATTTGTTATATTCATGCGCTTTTTTAACACTTAATACCCCTTTTATTCATTCCGGACGTCGCGGTTCAAATCTCGACGTGCACCAATGAGTATTTCACTAAGATAAATTTATTTATTATCATCAACAAAGTACACAATATTTCAATCTAAACAAATAAGACTAGTGGGCTTACGTGAAGAATCAAGATGCAGCGCATCCTTGGACACCTTGGGAAATTGAGATGGAATGTTCCATGTTCCTACACAGTATCAGGGTGTGAAGCCAGAAATACGAAGTGGCAGTACCTACTCTCTTGCAAAAACTCTTGACAGTTAATCCTACTGGTATCCTATTACATAAGATACCGTGAGAAGATCGCCACTTGCAGATTAAAGTCATTCGACTTATCCTTAAAGAAAGATGTTCTCTATTCATTTTCGTTATTTAGCGTTAGGAAACAAATGTATACAAATAAATAAAATTGGAGTGTCTGTTTGTAATATTAAAATAACCGCTTTTTACTAAGTGCATATCGATGTATACACGGTACATAATACCAAAACAACATTTAAAAAAAAAAAAATGTCTGTCTGTTCGTTCCGGCTAATCTTTGAAATCTTTGAATCTGCCAGTGAAAGTCCCGTCAAAATCGATCTAGATTTTGACGGGACTTTCACTGGCAGATAGCTGATGTAACAAGGAGTAACATAGGCTACTTTTCCGAGGGGTAAGATAGGGGTGCGTGATAAAACCGAATTCCACGCGGACGAAGTCGCGGGCAACAGCTAGTGGAATAATATATAAAGTATAGCATCACCATCTTTGGTACATTACGTACACATTCGGTATATGTGTTTAAGGTGAAGGTACCTACAGTATAAGGTAACTACATATGTATGGTAACCATTGTCCCCCAGAAAGCTAATTGTTCAATATCGTACAATGCTACCTACTTGAATAATTGAGTTTCTTGAATTCTTAATAAGGTTGAAGTCAGATCGAGAGTGTAAGAATAAAATCAAAACTACTATAGAATAGATGATGCACACAGCTTCTTTATACAATAAATCATTTTAGGGAGATCCTTGTAAGTGATGGGAAGCGTTCAGCTCGGGAAGGTTTTAGCTCTGTGTATGTTTTTTCAAGATACAAGCTGTGCTTAGCTTACTTTGGGGCTAGATGGCGCTGTGTGAAATGTCCACCATTATTTATTTATTTATTTTAATAAGTTTTTAAACTAGACTGTTTAAACTCTTTGAAAGCAGGAAATAAAATATATTATACCTAAAATATAATATTATATATAAAATATAAACAAACATACCTGCTGGCAACGCTATATCATATCTTAAGTTTGTATGCCTCAGTGATAGTAGAATGGATTAGTAAAGATACGTAGTACGTAGAAGTATTAGTGAACTTTCTGATCGTATTAAAAACGAGAGTTTATCAGTAGCAACGGGCGGACCGTTAACCACGGCACCGACCCAGTTTCCGTGTATGGAACCACAGCTGGCCACATGAACTGGAACTAACGCGGCTCACCTGACGCCTCCATTCTACCAGCCATACACAACACGGGGAATCCTAGTGTGGGGGCTAGACCACATTCTTGCACTGTTATTCAGTCTAAGTATTCAAATACTGTGTTACCTATTTAAGTGCTATGATGTTATGTTTTTTGAAACAATTTTTTTTTTTGAGTATTCACATGGTGTGGCACTGGAGTAGTGGTGTAGTGGTGCATCGACATCTATTCAATACCACTAATATATACCCACAACATGACAGGCCTCACACCTCAGTTGGTAGTAACTCTGTCTTGCTCTGTAGGTCGTGGGTTCGATTCCAACCCAGGACACACATTTGTGTGACGAATATAGATGTTTGTGCTGTGTCTGGGTGTTAATTATAATAATAATTTATTTGCACCTTATATACTTAACATAGACTTAAAAATAATTATGCTTAATTTACCTAGTTAAATAACAATTTCAGTGAAAAAAGCTAGTACCTAAACTAAGACATTTAAATATCTATTATTAGTTAATATGAATTATATGTATGTATTTACAAAAAAGTATATATATATATGTATTTTATCAGTTGTCTGGTTCCCATAGTACAAGCTACGCTTAGTTTGGGGCTAGATGGCGCTGTGTGAATTGTCCACCAATAGGTATTATTATTATAATGATAAACATGAATATTTGGATGTTGGTTACTCTTTCACACCGAAATTAGGTACGATATTTAAGATTACTTTAAGCGCGGGTGCCTTAGTTCGCGAGTCGCAGGCGGAAGCTGTGATCAATACATGAATAACAATCACCTTGTCATATTTTTAAAACATTATAGTACTGAGCACGTAATATTATGTAAGCATGCTCCGGGATATGAAGCCGAGACAATCGAACTGAATTCCAAACTAATGGTCGGGGATTTTTACCACTGAGTAATGAAGCTATTCCTGTATTCGTCCATTCCACATGAAAGTGCATGCATTCACTATAAATATAATCACTTCCCTAATACAAAATTTACCATCATCTAAATGATCCGACGCCTAAATGGGTTCATTTAGACGATATTATATCAATCACTATGGTCAACGACCATATTATATTATTATGTAAGACTGTGGCGCGTAATTCGTGTATGCATGCAAATTAAACAATTTATTAAATTAAATATAATTTCATCTCGTACAGGGGAATTTGATTAGGAAAAATAATGCCCTTTTTATTAGTCTTTCCCAATCTCCTAACTCTAGATTGTCTGCTAAAAAGGTTTTGTTTCTTACCATACGTAACATATGGACAACAATAATACATATTTATGACGAACATAAGTGTTTGTTCTGTGTCTGGGTATTGATATTTATTATATTGTATGTATTTACAAAAAAAAAAGTATATAAGTATTATATTAGTTGTCTGGTTCCCATAATACAAGCTATTTACTTAGCTTACTTTGGGGCTAGATGGCGTTGTGTGAAATGTCCACCAATATTTTGCACCAGAGATTCTCCCCCAACAGAACTGTACTGAAGATAAAAAAGGAAGCCCTTCTTTAGGGTTTTCTTGTCTGTTCTTCCTCATGTAGGGTCGGATAGGGTTTGAAACAGGCGTCAAACGTAGCGTAAGTACGCGTGACCTTATGTTTTGAATATTATTGAAGGCATTTCTTTATGAATTCTATGGAAATAAAGTTTTTGACTTTAAACGACTTACCGACGACAGCGTACATCTGCGAACTCTCATCGCTGAGGTCGTCTTCGTAGGCATCGTTGACGAAGGCTGTCCCGGAGGGCGGCGTGGACTCCAGCGCCTGCAGCTTGTTAGACCCTCGCAGGGAGGTCCGGAGGAACTCATTCTGCGCTGCGATCCTCTCCTCCGCCTCTTTGCGTTGACGGAGCTGCTCCTGGAAAGAACAGACAGGATTTAGAATAGTTGTTATCGAAATATGCGTCCAAAATGATATTCAGTAATAATAATGACATTTCACACATCGCCATCTAGCCCCAAAGTAAGCATAGCTTATACTATGGAAACTAGACGACTGATAGAATACATATAAACTTTTTTTTTGTAAATACATATTAACACCCAGACAGAACAAACATCAATGCTCGTCACACAAATGTTTTTCCTGGGTTAGAATCGAACCCACGACTAGCTCAAAAGGTAGAGTTACTAACCAACTGAGCTGCGAGGCCAGTGGTTACGTACTTAGGATGTCGTTGGTTTTCCCTTTCAAAAAAATGCATACTACAATGCCTTTTATGCTTTGCCTTATTCAATAATGTCCTTGAACCAAGCAATTCGAAACTACTAGTTAATAAATGTCTTAGAGTTCAAAGTGATCTGGAAGAGTTTTATTTAAATAATAAGAAACATAACCGAAACCAAATTAAGAATTAAGAAAATCATAGCGGAAAATAATAGCTTAAGTCGTGTCGATGTATCAAGAATTGAGTCTACTTAAAAGCCTTGGCGGGCTGTCCTGCAATAGCATTGTTTCAATTCCAAGTAAACGGAGTAGATTTACTAAAGGTCATGTTCCTTCAAACTATGTAAACTGTGAAGCATACCTACCAAACTTAATTTAACTAACTAAACTAGTTAGTATTCTTTGACTAAACTATGCACAATAGAGAAATCTTTTGAATAATACTAGTTTATGGTATGTTTTGAGAATTCTTAGGGTTTTCTCGATAAACATTGACGCACTTGACAAAAATCCATGTAAGATGTATGAAAGTAATGTTATTTATATACATACTATCTTTATTTCCTGCATCATCAATGGTTTAAAAACTAAACGTTCGATATACGGCTATGACTAAATTTAACAATATTCAAGTAACCACAAAGGAATTAAATACATTTTTGTACAAGATTAGAAAAATGTTCAAAGCGTACTGTTACCCTCCCTAAAAATCTTATACTTCTAACATTTACATATTCACACAGAGAAGTTTTAAAGTGAAATCGAATTAATCGAAACGATGCTAAAGAAAAATCTGATTCTCAATCTCAAAGAGTCACCAGGTCAAAGTGTAAAGTCAAAAAGTACGAGACCACAGCAGTTATGGTAGAGGTACATGCAGTGAGAACAACACGAAATGGGGACACAAGCTCAAGCAGATATCATTCCGTGTAAAGTTGCCAGGAGTCCGGATAAAGCCGGACACAGTCAGGCTTTTTGGTTGCGTGTCCGGCCAAATTACTTGGTTTCTGACCTTTGTAAGCTTTTTAAATTTGGCCAGTTTTTTACATTTCTCATATGTTGGTATAAATAAGACTTACTGATTCAATTTTATTGTTATTTCATTAGAATTTAAGATTTTAAGGTAAATGCTGAAGAAAAGTAAAATAATGCTTATTTTACTTTAAAAATAAAATTTCTTGTCATACTAAGACTTAAAAATTAAAGTCCGGCTTTTACCCAAATGTCCGGCTAAACTAGCTGGTCTGTCCGGCTTTTAGGTTATAAGACCTGGCCACCCTAATTCCGTGGCTACTGTTTTGTTTGCAAAGATAACGCGATGTCACAGAGTCTCCGAGTGTTCACTGAGATAACAGCCTCCTTGACAAAGGTTTAGAAGTGTCTGTTAAGCCTACCGATTACGAAATCCTTTTATATCTGAGCATCCAGTATTAAAAATATGAATATCAAATTTTGATGGAGACAACGGCAATGTCAAAATGTAGGTAATCTGAAAGATTATTTCTACGACACTCAAATACTTACTCGATTAATTCAAGATTTTTTAACTTTAATAGGAAATGGTTAAAAGAAAATGGTATAAGGGAGTTGTGAATAAAAAAATGTAATTTGAAAGTGAAACTTCTATCAGGAATTCAAATGAATATGTATAAAGTATACGTAGGTAATAATTAGTAATAACAAACTAATAACATACATATGACTTTTCATGCGGGTAGGTAGTAGACGTGACAAGAGCTAAGCTCAATGCAGCCAGTTATCGGATAGTTCTTCAAGTATGACCCTAATAAAAATATCTACTATTATATTCTTTATATATTATAATAAATAAAAAAGGCAAAAACTTGCCAACGAAATTAATAACAAATCCGGCCGAAACTGGTTACGTAACATTCCTTAATTATTATTATCAATTTTGAACAGCCAATAAAGATCTTCCGTTTCAATAATTCGGAGCAAGTTCTGCGGAAACAAAAGTTTTTCCTTGTCAACATCATAAATCGACCAAGTTTTTATTAATTCTATTTTTAGTCGCGAGAGGAGCTGTTGCGATTAATTTTATGAGATTCCATTATTTTATTATGATGGTGACATACCTACTGATGGCTAAGGCTCGGGGATTTATTGAAAACTAGCTGTTGCCCGCGACTTCGCCCGCGCGGAGTTCGGTTTTATTACGCACCTCTCTTTTACCCCTCGGAAAAGTAGCCTAAGTTACTCCTTGTTACATCAGCTATCTGCCAGTGAAAGTTCCGTCAAAATCGGTCCAGCCGTTTCAGAGATTAGCCGGAACAAACAGACTGACAGATAGACAAAAATTGTAAAAATTTTTGTTTTGGTATACATATGTACGGTGTATACATCCATACGTATACATGCACTTAGTAAAAAGCGGTTATTTTAATATTACAAACAGACACCAATTTTATTTATTTGTTTAGATATAGAAAGTGATAGGCACTATCAAGAACTTTTTAAAATATTTGAGTTAGTGGTTAAAACTGGCAAAACCAAAAATAAACTTGTTGAAGCCTGATTATATTTGGATAAGAATACAGCCCATTAACTATTCACTTATATATTATTATTATTATATTTTGGTAATATTCTTGGTAGAAAATTAATACATATATAAGATGGATAAATCGACTCATGTCTGGTAGATGGTAGAAAATTACAGGCACATGAGACATTCCACCTACACGTCTTAGAGTTACGGGCGCATACGATGCGACTTGAGTCTTGTCATACCAAGTAGGGGAGGACCCAAGTCGCATCATCGATTGTTATGGGTCGAGGTTACCATTTAACACCAGGTGGGCTGTCGGTTCGTACCGTATCTCAACCACATAAAAAAAAGAAAAAAAAGATGCCAAATTCATCTAAAAAAACAGCGGTTGTCAAAATACAAATCTACATGAATATGGATGTTTAAGTCGAAAATGTCACCTTTCACGCGCCTAATCCCAAGATAATGAAACGCAGAGTCAATGGATAGAACATCGGAGCTTTCTTTCGAGGGTTCAATATGTCTTTTCCTTTTATTACACACGGATATGAAATTTGATATTGAACAAGTCTACGTCTCAATTTTAAAATTCCATTCGTGTTTCGAGCATTCCGTATCAATATTGGAAAACGGACATCTGTCTGTCCGATAGTCGGTCAGGCGCTTTTCTCTTAGATCTTCAAATAATAGTATAAAATAAATATATATGTTCAAAAATAATTTAAACATTACTTCATAAATTATTTGTCAAAAATATCCTGAAGAATTATAATGAATGCTTGTTAAAGAAGAAAAATAGAAAATGTGAAATGGTTTTGCCTCAGGTAAACTCTTGAGGACTGCGGAAAAACATGAACACTGGAAAGATGGATAATTATTACAGTTGAGTTATGTACTATCTAGTAGAGTAATTTTATATAATGTAAAACAAAGTTGAATATTTTGTTTGATACCGACTTTATGTATTAACATTATTATTAACAACTCACTGTTTTCAATAACGTATTCAGTTTATGTAATTGGTTAATCCATATTAATTGAATAAAAATAAATCAATAAAAATTAATAACCGGCGGTGATTCTGTTGCTTTTCCCTCGCTACCGAATGAAGAGAGAAATAACCCTATTTAATTTACTACCTACTAGTTTACTATTTCCAGCGGATACTCGGATATTTTGGTCATGTCGCTCGTAGAAACCCTGATAGCCTAGAGAAGCTAATGGTAGTTGGGCAGGTCGACGGGAAAAGACCGCGCGATCGCTCACCTACCCGTTGGTCAGACCTAGTAAAGACGCTCACTGGCCTGCCAATATCCAAAGCTATTAAGACCGCCGAGGACAGAAGTACATGGAAGAGTATAGTGCATCAAGTGATCAACATGTCAGACTAGACACGACCTTCAGCAATGAAGATGCCGACCAAGAAGAAGAAGAGAAGTTTACTATTTATTTCTAATTGCGTTCGTTAAGCGTTAACCTCGGTTCAAAACAAAAGCAATACGTCTTGGGTCCTCTCCTACTCTGGTTCGGTACGGAAAGACCCAAGTCGCGTTGTATTAAGCCCCTAACTTTAAGACAGTGGAATATCACGTGCCTGTAATTATATCGGCAACCACATATTTCAAACGGTATAGTGGCAGTACTTTCCCGGACGTACTTGGCAGAAGTTTTAAAACGATAACTATTATTTCTAAAATTGTCTACGGAAGAACGCCATGCTCACCAGATTTTAGACTGACACTAGTCTTTCTCTTTGTTCACTTGGAAGAAAAAAAGGTGAGTGAATCTAATGCTTGTTTTGTTCTGTTACCTACATAATCTCCACCAATGCTTAAGTTTCCTTTGGGTTCCGTACAAATTCATATCACCCTTGCCCGGCCGCGGCACTGCAAATTATTTGTGCCAATTCGCAACTTGTCTGTGGCAGGCTAAACTTTCGAATTCAAAACTCCCATTAGAAACGTTCACTCCATTTATTCAGACGGCCCGCTATTCTGACGGATTCTGTAGATCTAATTTCGCTAAGTGGTTCCGTACTAGTTCCTACGGGAATGGGAGTACATTTCATATTATTAGAATTTAGCGATCAAGTTTTCATAAATTAGTTTTCACTTTCAATATTCATAGAAACTGGTGTATATTCTATTCGACATCAAACAGAATATAAAATCCACTATTATAAATTGGTTTTCAGTCTGAAAAGTAAAGTTCGAATTGGTGAGCGCAAATGTCAATGTTTATATCCTGTCCTTTTATGTAATGCGTTTGAAAGAGATCGAACTATTAAATGGTGTTTTATTTATAGTCATTGCTGTGGCAAATGAAACACATAAGAGGTAATGTCATAAGAAGCTTTACAAGTTTCATACAAGAAGAATTTTTAGCTAAGTTGTTTGCAGCAACCTGTGAAGCGAGAGGTCCCGAGTTCGATCTCGGAGCGGAGCAAAAATCGCGTGATGAGCATAAAGATTCTCAGGTCAGGATGTTTGTTGTGCATCTGTGTGCGTCCAAGCAACGATGGAATCCGAGTGCAACAATAAGAGTGTGAGCGATAGTTCAAGTATATTGAAGAATGTATCTTCCCCCTCGTTAGACACAGGATAACGTTACCTATCAGTCCTTGATCTACTGTTGGAGTTCTATTTATAGCGCGCAAGTGTCTGCCTCGTTAAGGTAGGTACTTTACACCCGGCGTGGGTGTATCTTACCGTAGGTGGGAATTACCTTTCTGAACAGGTTGCCACGAATGAATAAATCTGACTGTCTGTCTGTTATGCAGGAATTTTATGTACACGTTTTATTTTTATCCTTAATATCATAAAGACGTAAAGATTTCAATCCTTTCTTTGTTTGTATGAATCGGTAGGAGGGTCGTTTCTTGAACTTACTGATTCAACAATTTATTCACTAATCGAAAGCTATCCCCATTACTAAACATACCAGCCACGGTACAAAGAATCGATATGACTTTTGTCTCATACATAGCGAATATACTTAAGGGTGTATATAAGGGTGGTAATACACATGTAAAAGCTAGTGACGTTAAGTTTGACGCTTGTTCAAACCCTATCCGGCCCTCCATGGGATGAACAGACAAGAAACAGCTATGAAAAAGACGAAGTAACTCAGTTAATAATAATTTAACTAAACTACGCCACTTACCAATCTAGTGGAAAAAAAATTAATCCAACAAGCTGTCTCTAATTAAAACATAAAATCCATTTAGTTTATTAGATGATGAGATTATAATTGTATTCCAGTAGTGAAGCACTGCTGGAATACAAAATACAAAAAAATACATGTATACTTTTTTCATGGAAAACTAATATACAAATAAATAGTCACTGTCACTGTGCGTAGCAAGAGTGCAGAGGAGAATTTCGGTTTTTCAATAATAAGTTTTTGTAGCCATATCTTCGAAGAAGTAAAAATCGACTCCTCAGTGTCAACTTGTCACATTTAGTAACTTAAAAAATACATTACGTACTTCCGTTCAATTAATCTTTATAGATTTAGTACAACAAACAGTCATGATATATTTATTCAATTTAAATAATTTTTCCTTAAAGTTGCTTAAAGTCGCTCAAATCCACATACGAATCCTAGATTGTTTCCAAAAATAAAGTCCCGTGGTGAATCCAGGAACTAATTTGAAACCATTGTACTTTCACGTAGACACTAGCGCCACAAGCCAAGGGGCTTATTTCGTGGAATGGACTCTAAAGCGCACTTCAAGCAAATGTCAAACGCAGTCAGCCTGATTTCCCTTATCCGTAAGCTTGGCTAGCAATCTAAACATTGACAAAAACCAAGATGTTTCTCCCGCCGATACAGGGAAAATAAAACGACTACTATTAAGCAGCTAATAAGCTCACTGACCCGAATTAATTATGGCCGTGTTCCCGTACAGATAAACGGACTGGCTGTCTTAAAATATACAGGAACGCTGGTAATAACTAACCGAGTCGATGTTCTGTACAACATAAGTGCATTAATTCATAACTATTGGATATTTCCAACGTTTTTGTGCGAGTCATTGAATCTAAATTAGCTGTTTAAAATTATCAATCCAAAATTATAATTTTTCAAACTTCAGAATAAATTTTCTTTTCCGATCACTTTATTATAAACTGTGTTTCATATTATATGATAATGTATATACATTACGTAAAGTTCACTGCAGCAAGTAGCTACATGGGTATAATGTAACATTGGTAATTTACTTGATTGTAAACAAAATCCCTCCAGCCCACTTTAGGTGTTTCTTGTTTGTTGTTCCCCACTCAAACGCGCTGTTTTCTTGCAATTCTAAGGATGCTTTGACCTTTATACGTAAAAACACGGTACATCGAAATTAATCCGGTCTTCATATATCCAATATTTTGAAATATTTCTTTGAATTTCCTGTCAATAAAAATATCATCAACGATAATTTCCGGGAATGCTGCAGTCAATCTGGCAACCATAATTTTGCGCCCCCACGGTTGTGACGTCACTGATGGTAACAAGACGAAAATATTCTTAGGAATATGCTTTTTTATTATTGTATTACCATTGAATAAAGGGATAGCTGTCGAAAACATAGCGATCTATTCTTTCACGTGTACTTACTATATCTGAATTTGAATTACAACAAGTCGATTCATTACGAATCTCTAAAGCTTTTAATAATAGATAACATATTACTTTTGGATCTGAAGTTACTTCAACATAAGAAGTAACTAATGTTGTATAGGTTTTTTTATGTAATACAGTTACGGAACGAGCTGATGGCCCGCCTAGTGTTAAGAGTTAATAACTGCATAAATTTAAAAAAAAAAAATGTTTTGGTATATGTACCGTGTATACATATGCACTTAGTAAAAAGCGGTTATTTTAATATTAATAACAGACACTCCAATTTTATTTATTTGTATAGATGTATTCCTTCGAATCTTATGCAATGTAGTGGTTCTATGTCGTATAACTAATTGGTATGTAGTCTTTGTAGCGGGTGCCTGCATTGTGAATAGTTTGTATAGTAGAAACGCCTTCAGAAAGCTCGTTCTACTTAAGTATATAATAACATCGATGTGTTTATGCATTACGAGTAGGTACGGACAAACGTACCTATTAGGAACATTATAGCATCGTTATTTGTAATAAAAGTCGACACTTTCTTCTGTTATAACAAAGATGCCATGTTAATCTTGCTACTAACGAAAGGAAGCATCGATTCATAGTAATTCTTGGTTTCATAATCATTAATACCCAAAAAAACTTAATCAAATCTAAAATCGGTGAAAATTATTAAAGGAAATTTTCATAAAAGGCTATAGAATAAAGTATTAAGTATTCCTAGCTATTTCTTGCAATATTTAATTAAATATATTATAAAAAATACTAAAAGATAATCGCTTTCATAGAAAAATCCGTAACTTTAGTAATTTTGTGTCAAGGCAAAAGTGTTTAAGTTGTTATTCTACGTGATATAACAAAACTATCGTAATACAACATGGTATCGCAGCTGAATTTATTTCTGTGTTTTATCCCACAATACCGTATCTAATGTCTGGTTGACAAGCACGAGATGATATGATGCGGCCAACATCCGGGCCATATAGGAAAATAGCGGTCGTCTCGACTGGCCGCCGCAGATACCTTGATGGATGGCCGTTTCGGTGTACCCTCTATTATACGCGACCTCCCATCAACTGGATAAACAAGGCGTTTTGCAAAATGGCGTCCGTCTCCTATGGAATACGGAGACTATAATATTGGTGGACATTTCACACAGCGCCATCTAGCCCCAATGTTAGCTAATTATAGCTTGTATCATTACTAGACAACTGTTTTTTTTTTTGTAATTTATTTGATTTAATATATTTATATATCTATAGTAATTGATTTGATAATTTGAAAAATTTGATTTGTAAATATATACCTATAATACATATTAACATCCAGACACCGAACAAACATTTATATTCGTCAAACAAATGTTTGTCCTGGGTGGGAATCGGACCCGCGACCCAGAAGGCAGAGTTACTACCATCTGAGCTGTGAGGCCTGTCTACTAATGCAAGTCTCTTTAGTAATGATATATAACCATAAAGCTAAGAGTTATCTTTTGTCCTTCTCGGGGCTATGTTTTATAATGATTCGGTTAAGAAATACAATTTTCCATTTAAGTTTAGTCACCCCATTTCCCAAAACCCTGAGCCTTAGTATCAACTTCCTGAAAGAAACCCCAATGTAATGGGGGTAAAAAGTAAACAAATATTCTGTCAGTTGTCTGGTTCTCATAGTACAAGCTATGCTTACTTTGGGGCTGGATGGCGCTGTGTGAATTGTCCATATTATTATTATTATATAATGGACTATCTGCTCTAGTTCACAATATACTCGTATTATATAAATGACACACGAGCGACAGCACCGCGATTTTTTGTAAAAAGAATTGTAACTTTAGTGAGTGACACTTTGACTATGGAGGTTTGAATTTGAGATTGAATAGCCTCTGAAGTCATCAACTAAGACGAAGAAGAAATTGAGATTGCGTTGTGCAAACCATCTAGTTTTAACAGAGGCCGTATAATGTACATTAGGTACAAATACACACGTTAATATGACAAACTGGACAAGAAGTTTTGAAAACTCTCCTATTTATCAAAGTAAACATAGAAAACGACATAAAAACATAGAAACAAAACATAAACATAGCATAACATAGAATTATGTTAGCATATATTAATATATTATTTTGAAAGAAGAAAGAAAGAAAATAAAATTATTCATATAAAATTTTCATATTCATTTTCAGACTCTCGAGGAAGGTTCAAGTTTTCAAGTCAAGACGTAACTTTGTAGTGTTGCCCGTGCGAATCCAGGACGCGACGGTTATAGTACCCACTATTTCATTGTTTTACAGGTAGTTTGTAAATGAATATAAAACTTAGTTAGTACGTAGTTTGTAGTACTTAGGTTCTAGCATTAAAACAAATAACATCGCCATTAACAATAAACTCGAAGGCTATCGTCCGCCCGTACCGTCTTAGCGGAATTATTGTAATCTAATTCATAAACCAAGCCCAATGATATACGACTTGACATTTTTATCACAGAATAATGATAATCTAAGAAAAATAATTGTCTCTAGCTCTCGTGTGCATAATACATTCAAGTATCAATATATTTATAACTAGGTACACCCAAGATGATATTTCGTAGACGATGCCATAGAGATTTCAATAAGCATTACTCTAAATTGAAAATTGACACTGTGCTTTTTTATGATCAATTCAAAAATGCCACAGAATTGGAAGCTTTCAGTAGCACAAGTATGGTAAATAGTATCCTGTTTTAAAATTACAATAACTTGCATTGAAACAATTTGGAACAGCGATCTACTGGCGGAAAGCCAGCGAACGTACAATGAATAAAATTGAAAATGTGAACAACCCCATACAATCAGTGAAACTATAATGTACTATCATTCGGGAAACGAGCACAAGTGATGAACTGGCAGAGAGCCAGCCTGCTCGGGAACAGATGCACTAGCTAACGATAGCCTAATGTATTAAGTATATGTAAATAAGTAGGTACTCAGTATGTTACAAGGATCGTGCTCGCGAAAAAAAAGGAAGCCTCCATTAGGGGTTTCTTGGTTGTTCACTTGTCGGTAAAATTACAGGCACATGAAACATTTCACCTGCCCGTTTCAGAGTTAAGGGCGCATACGATGCGACTCGGGTCTCGTTGTGCCTAAGTTGGGTCGGACCCAAGTCGTATTGCTTGTTATGGACAGGACCACTTAACACCAGTGGGGCCATCTGCTCGTTTCGTAATTTTACCACACCAAAAATGCATTCATATTTCAGTAGTTATATGTGACTAAGTATATTATCGCTACATATTGTTTTCCAAACAAATAACATTGTCCAGCAAGACTTGTTTGTAAATTATATCTGGCGATCGGATGGCACACTATTGTGTGTATATAATGTGTGTGTAAATAATAAATAATCTATACATATAATAAAATTGTAGAAAAGTGGTGTCTGTACAATGGAAATATATAAAAAAAAAGTAGCAGGCGTTGTTATTATATCGATGCCGAACCCGAAATTGTAATTAATTATTTTTTTGTCTGTTTGTCTGTTTGTCTGTGTGTTTGTGCACGCTAATATCAGAAACGGCTTATTCGATTTAGATACGGTTTTCACTAATATATTGTAGTAAGCTTCACTTAACATTTAGTGTTTATTTCATGTCAATCGGTTCATAAATAAAAAAGTTATGTCAATTTAAAGAATCACGGCGAACATTTTTAATGTACTGAGTACGTACTACACGCCTCGCGCCTGAGCGTCCGTGGCTATATAAAGCGCGCTGAGAGCCGCGCCGCTGCCATAAGGATTCAGTTATAAAGAAAAGTGAAAAGTCACTATTCCACGCGAACGAAGTCGCGGGCACAGCTAGTAATAAATACACAGCGCCGTCTAGCCCCAAAGTAACCTAAGCATGGATTGTATCATGGGAACCAGACAACTGATATAATACTTATATTCTTTTTTTTAATCCATATCATACATATGTACACTCAGACACAGAACAAACGACTATGTTCGTTAAACAGATATTTGTTTGTAAAATATATGTGTGTATATTTTTTCAAACTTATAAGTTGTATCCGTCTAAATCATTCGTGATTCTTAAACTTTCTAAACTCTTCCTGCAAACATTAATGACAATACCGAGCCAGCTTAAATAAAATACACATACTTATGTATGTCATGTTATAAAATACTTTGTAATAAACTAGAACGCTAACCCAACTGTAACTGTGTCGTTAAATAAAATGTGATTTAAAAGTCATGCAAGGATATAATAGGGATTATCGTACAAAACAAAGTGCAGAACAAAATTTTATTCATTACACATTTCTAATTATAAAATACCGTCACATAAAGTCGGGCAGGACAGCCAAATCTCAGCATAATTACTCATTTATATTTCAACAAAGGAATTCGATCAGTATTGTACTAAGGCAACGATACTGCAAGTAGGTACTGTACCTTACCCGCTCTGATCCATCGCAACAGCGCGCTACATACAGATCCATTGCATAACTAAGTGGTACACACAATACTTACAGAGTACACTTTTATTCTGTCGTCGACGTGACGCGAGCGCTGTGCGCGCGGAGATGACGACACCATCATCTACGAACGCGACCCGACGGTCTGCGATGCATTCCAAATACAAACGCGATGCGAACCCACTTCAAATGATGAACTATTACTATTTTCACAAACACTTGATTAAAATTCGTATTCCGTATTCAAATTATACACTATTTTTACAAACACTTGATTAAAATACGTGTTCCGAATTCAAATGTTGCACTATTTTACAAACACTGTATAAAAATTAGGTATTCGTTTTTTAAATAATCACAATTTTTACAAACGCTTGATAAAAAATCGTATTCCGTATTCAAATGATACACTACTTTAACAAACACTTGATAAAAATTCGTAGGTATTCCGTATTTAAATGTTACAGTGTTTTTACAAACACGTGTTGTTTTGATACTTGTAATGTATTGTTTTCGCGCACATTTTATTCACTTAGTCACATATTACTATTAGTATGTGTTTAAATGGTGTATGTTTACAAGCTGCAAATGATCAAGTAAATGATTATTGTAAAACCAATAAAAATTACTAAAATAATACACAGATTATCTTTACTACTAAGCAAATTGTATTTTTAGTTGAGACTGCTAAATAAACTGTAGCGTAAAAAGCGTGTTTATACTAAAGGAAATGAATTAGTGGAATTGCTATAAATTCAAAAAGAAAACTAAGAAAATATGAAGCAAGCACGAAAAATAAATTGAGATTTACTTTGCAATCTTTTCTGCAACTTTATCAGATATCTGTGACACCATTTCTACAGTTTAATTCACCGTTTCCAGATATAAGATCAGTATCTAAAACTCTACGGTATGATATAAGCATTTCAATTCTATTACAGTTAAATTATGTTTAAAAAACTGGTTCTTTTCCTCGGATCAATACCTACCAGAGAGAGAGAGAGACATAATGATGGTTATTTATGACTGTTATTATGTTTGGAAAGCGTTTAAATCCTATTTTTTTATGAATTTGCAGAATGAAACATACCAATGCTTCAATTTGATTTGATTTTAAACTTTCAACCACTGAAAATTAAAGGAATAACTTAGTCTTGAGCTCAAAAATCAAGTATTAAACAATACTGCAGCGATCGCTTCCTACTTTATGCTGAAAACATGTCAATCTGACATAGGTCACGCAAAACTGTGGCTGATGGTCGCGAACGTAACATAAACGAATGTAACATAGTATATAGATCTAAGTACTCAGCTTGTTTCTTTTTTTTATTATTTATTTTAGAGAAACCATAGGCACAATGTTACAAACTAAATCAATGCATAGAAATGAGATGGCCATTTAAAGGTCCGTTGGTAAAAGAATCGTGCTCGCGAAAAAAAAGGAAGGCTTCCTTTAGGGGTTTCTTGGCTGTTCCCCCATAGAGGGTCGGATATGATTTGAACAGGCGTCAAACTTAGCGATAAGTACGCGTGACCTTATGTTTTGAATATTATTGGCGGTTCCAAGCCATTTCTGTATAAATTCTATGGAAATAAAGATTCTGACTTTGACCTTGATTTTGAACCGGCAACTGTTGTCAGTCACCGCGTACAGCACACAAAGTTCTATAGAGCGTCGGTCAACCGATCGACATCTACGACCGACGACGTCAAAGACGCCCTAACCCCATTTCAGGCATAAAGAAACAACAGATGGCGGTTTCAGCCACACGGTAAAGTAGATCAAGAACTGAATCGGAGACTGCGTGCTTCCACGAACTGGTCAGGGCTGTGTGAGGCGCGGAGAAAGAGAAACGTAGCGTTAACACCGCCAAGGTCAGGTTGTGAAACCATCGCGACTCGTAATACAGTCGCACAGCGGCACAGCACCGGAGCTACGTAACATTTTTTGTATACTTATTATTACAACATAGTTGTATACTTATGCCGGGTTTGTCTATAGGTACGTTCCGTTTAAGAATCGTGACCCTGCAACATCTCTCGACGCAGACGTAGAGTTTAGTTTACAATTACTTCCACGGAAACAATTGTTCCTTATTGATTTTAAGTGGTACGACTGGCCTCATAGCTCAGTTGGTAGTACCCTGCCTTCTGCGCTATAGGCCGTGGGTTCGATTCCCACCCACGAAAAACATTTGGGTGACGAACATAGATGTTTGTTCTGTGTCTGTATCTGTTAATATGTATTTACAAAAAAGTATATAAGTACTATATCAGTTCTCCGGTTCCCATGATACAAGCTATGCTTAGCTTACTTTGGGGCCAGATGGCGCTGTGTGAAATGTCCACCAATATTATTATTAAGTCGTACAGTTTAGCTGATGTCTGTAGTTTTTCCGCAATATTCAAATGATTTTCTCTCAGAATATCTTTATTACAAAATGCTTAACATTACACTAAAGTATTGTCGTAAGAAATGGCCGCGGGGAGCGTTCCGTCTTGCTCCGATTTCCGGGGGTTTCAGACAGCATCCGAGGGAGTAGAGTACTAATTAAATGAGTAATTAATTTCTGACGAAAGACACTGTCTGGCGATAAACTTGGAAAAATATGAGATAACTGGAACGATCCACGAGAGGTTTATGTATAAGTAAAAACTTACTTCATCTTTCATTGAATTTGGATGGAATCAAGAATTTGTGTGCAAAGTAGGGTTGTGTAACGCGCCGAAACGCCGAAAACCGCTCGGGCCTAAATATAAGACCATTGCTAAGTCTGACGTCTGTTTAAACTCTATGGTCTTTAATGTGAGATTAACATAACTTTACAGGACATCAAACGTAGTAACGTACCACAGGTAAGTATCCATGACGCTTGTCTCAAGAAATATCAACTCTGTCTAACAATTAAGTTTGTCTCATGACAATAAACAATATTACATCTTCCAGAATAACAAATGCTTATTAATGTATTACTTAATTATATGATAATAAATGCCATAAATTAATATTATAGGTCCCTAGAGGGACATACGAAAAGTCGTCCTCAATTTTCCCGTAAAATAACCCTAAAATACGGACTAAGAATAATAATTAGCAATTTATTTTGGTACAGTGTTGATATTTCTATTGATGGTGGTTTTATCAATTAATTAATTGTGATTTTAGTTTTGATATATTTATTATATTAGACATAATATTATTTGTAATTTTAATTTAATTTAGTTTAACTTAATTTGATTTTATTTCATTTAATCTATGGACATTTTAACTGACGTGTATTGATTTGTTTGAAATAAATGATTATTATATATATATTTATTGTGCCGCAGCCATGAAAACAGACCAGCAGACTCAATTCTACAGTCTAGACAACATTTTGTGCTTTATCCTGTTTCCGTAATATTTTAATAATTCGAATTTATTGCTCACGGTCAAAACTGACTATAGCTCAGTAACAGTAACCTTGTAACCTGTGTGACAGGTGTTCGATTCCCACCCAGAACAAAATTTGTGTGACGAGATTAGACGTCTATTCTGTATATGGGTTACTAATATGATAAAAAAGTATGTAATACTCTATCATTGCCTGCTATTCATAGCACAACGTATGCTTAATATGGGGCTAGATGGCGCTGTGTGAAATATCCACCAATATTTAAACATTTATATATTTTTAATTTGACACTACTGTTGTTTCATTTAATTCAAAATGAGAGAAAATGTTGAGTAAAACTAAGATTTATTTATGTTGCGTACATACCTACATAACCACCACAAATACCTTTACGGTAAGTATAGTTATGTAATGGCAACAAGTAAAATATCTGTGTTACTTTATCCACACATATCACATTCACCTGTACCAATTTCATACTCTGAGGTATATTTCGTGAGTAGTAACAGAATTTTATCATCTCTAATAGAAAGATAACATCAAAGTGATCGATTTATCGCAAGATATTTCTATCTCCTACAGATATGTGATACCGTTTGAGATAATGTTGTGGGTGTTTGTTTGTATTCAAAAGAATATTTAACAATCGTTATAAATATTAAACACAATTAACATTGTTGCAAAGAGTAAGCTAGTAGCAGTAGAACCAATTTCAAGTTCGTCTGGGGAAGTATTGCCGCCATACCTATTTCTACCGCTAAGCAATAATGCATTCGCGTTACTGTGTTCCCGCTTGAAAGGTTGAAGAGATGGATGTATGTATGAATATATAATGATGTTATAATAAAACACAAAAACAATTGCGTCGAATATCAATGATCGATTCAATGACATTCCTACAAAGACAACGAATTTTCAATGGAAATCATTGTTACTTTTTATGGCAACACTTAACACAATGATCAATGTGATTGATGAGAAAATAATAATTTATTTAAGTGTTTTTTTTTTAAGTTTCACCTTCAGCTCGTAGCAATTGACCCACAGTTTATACAAAAACTTCTTTTAAACAGTGAAGAAGAATGAAAATTAATTTCTCATTAATATCTGATGCTATCTGTAAGATTTATCCTTGTTCAAGGTTAAAGATAAAAATAGCAAAGTAATTAAATTAGTCTAACATACTACACACAGATATTATGACATAAAAAGTGTGGTGTAAGGATTTTAAGTGCGCCTCAAAGAGGCACCTTTCGTGACACAACATAGTATGATAGAACCTTAAGAACATAAATAGGTAAGTACCCACATAATTAAAAATAAAAATAAATGTTTCAACGTTCTCTCAAACAATGTTATTGTACAAAAATGGTGTCAAAAATCGAAGTTATCGCCACAAACATCGCTTCGATCAAAACAATTTTAGGGCAATAAATAAAAACTTTTTATCGGGCGGAAATATCCGGCCGCAGAAGGGATGCCATGTCAAAAATGTAATTCACCCACCTCGATATCGCCCTCGTATTTGCGGCACAAACAGAAATGTTTGAGCCTGTCGACACTTATACAACATTTGGTAGAGTCCAAAAAATATACGTTCAAAGTCTGCATTAATTTTGCCATGATCACGCCGAACAACTAGACAAATAAAAGTAATGTCCACTTTTATCTCGTTATTTTCGTTTTCGCCATTGTTTTTTTTTAGTGGAACCGTGTGTTCTATCGGAAAAGTCTGCCGGCACTGGCCGTTATCAGAGAGTGGATATCTCGCAGTTCGTCACGCCAGATATTGTTACCGGCGATGTTCTGACGACGATAACGTACGTATTCGCAATGGGCGTAAGTGTTTTTTATGTGACATAGTAACGGAACGAGCCGACGGGCCCACCTTGTGGTAATTGGTAACCTCGGCCCATAACAACCGATGCGGCTTGGTTCCTCCCCTACTAGGTACGACAAGACCCAAGTCGCATCGTATGCGCCCATAACTATGAGACCGTGGAATGTCTCATGCTGCCACCATGCTCATTTCTGCCGCCAAACAGTAACGTGTTTGCGTTACTGTGTTCCGGTTTGAAAAGTGTAGTTGCCGGTGAAATTACAGGCGCATGAGACGTATCATCCCCGTTTCGGGGTGACGGACGCAACGCAATGCAACTTAGGTCATCTCATACTTTAGAGAGGACTTAGTCGTATTGCTGTTGTCTATGGGCGGCGCTTACCACTTAACATCAGGTGGGCCATCAGCTTGTTCCTTCACTTCAATTACATAAAAAAAAACAGAAATGTAGGTACATAATTATAGGTGTATTCGTTAATATTAGATCCAAATACATTCTTACCTCTAGAGCAAAACCTATCTCTACCTGTAAAAACTAGCATTTGTTGTTGAAATCAGATTTTTTATTTACGTCGTTTTATTGATTCATATTTGAAATTCAAATAAGTAGCCACATTTTTTATTTTAATTAGATTAATACAGTGCCCGTCATAAAGCCTTATACTCGTATTAACACCTTGTTGTCTGGAAAGAATGCCTGGAAGAAATTGCTTTAAGCCATAAGGCCGTCTATTGTATGTCACAAATATTGTTATTTCTTTTAAACCTGTTTATTTCTTCTGTTTATTTATTGTGTGGTGTATAATAAAGAGTTTTCTATTATATTATATTCTTGTTAATTAAGTTTCACAATACGGCGCCAATGTAAGGTATCTATAAATATCTTTGACAGGTGTCAGGCGCGGAGAAGTAGACACCGTGTCACCGCATATGGGCTGCAGATGCGCAAACCTCCGCGGAATGCACCTTGACATACTAAAGTGGACTTCACTGACAGTACCCTAGTATATACACGTTGAGCAATTAACTGTCAAAGGAGAGCAATTATACGTCTACGTAAACAAGTAATCGGACTTTTTTTTTTCATAATAACAATATTGGTTGACAATTCACACAGCGCCATCTAGCCCCAAACTAAGCACAGCTTGTACTATGGGAACCAGACAATTTAAATAATACATATGTACTTTTTTGTAAATACATACATATAATACATTTACACCCAGACACACAACAAACATCTATATTCGGCATAAAAATGTTTGTCCTGGATGGGAATCGAACCCACGACCTACAGCGCAGAAGGCAGAGATCACACTGAACTTATTTTGTAAGATCCGAAGGATTTTGACATGTTCATGAAACTCTTGGAGAATGGTCTTTCATCAAATTTTCTTTCACTTCACTTTCTTCAAATCAGTGTCTTGGTTATCGCCCAGAACAACTTGATATATCACCAGATAAACCCCACAGAACGATCTGACAGCCCTAAAAATAGAATCCTTAATGTCTAGGTAATTTAGCGGAAAGTATAACGTTAAAAGTATCTGCGAAAGTGTTTCACTAACGACCTCCTCCAACGTGCACATTTTCCCAGAGGATCCCGCACTTACTAGTAGGGGTTTGTACATAAGTGGGAACTGGAAGGGTTCAAAACAAGAACAACTATAAGAAAGGGCAAGACTAGTATTTTTTTTTTATAAAGCATCTTTCCACACTTACTTCGACAAGCATTTTCGTCTAAGTACTTGTATAAATGTGTTCGAATACTAAACTAGGATAGAATTTTCAGCCACTTTCAACATCATCTCTACTTAATAAAAAAACTACACACAGCAAACAATAAAATGCATTGATATGAAACTTTTATCCGAGATATTTATATTAAGATCTTCAAAATTCAAATGATCGTTAGATGATTGCAAATCTTAACGTCGTAAGCCGACGACTGCGACAGTTCATTGAGAAATATGTCGCGCGACTCTTAAACGGAATTTACACTAACGGAACGCAATAACGGAACGTTGACAAAACTAATTAAATATCCACTGCGATTTGTGAATACATCTCTCACTTCACACATTAACTAATCCAGTGAAATTTACTGCCGGCCCGATGCCATTAATTCGACTAATTAATCTGACCAAACAGCCACCTACGGATTGTAATTAGGCAGATATCTCGGCACCTCTGTCCCGGGGGACACACCTTGTTTGCCGAATGTTATGTGTAACAGGATAATACAAGAGTAAATAACCATATTAAAAAAACGTACACTCAGAAGAACACGTTGCCAATAAAATATAGATATCCCCTTACCAATGTTTATTTTATCAAATTCGGTGATTCTGTTTTATTCGGTAAATTCTTTCGTGTACAGTTGGGAACGTGTCTAGTTAAGACTAATCCAAATTGGCTTTTGTCCGTGGTTTCATCCGCGATGTACCTGTTGGGCACGATTTCTTCATTCTATTCGAGTCACTGGTTCTCTCGAACCAGTGTGGTGAAAGGATTTTATGTGCGCCTAAAAGAGGCTCCTTTCGTGCATTTGACACATGTCTTCGCATTTTTTTTATTTCTATGAAGTCGGTATCCTCACGATGTTTTCCTTCACCGTTTTGAGAACGTGGGTATTGCGCACATAAATCTTTCTATCGAAAAACTCAAAGGTGCACGTCGTGATTTGAACCGGCGACCTCCGGATTGAAACTCGGGGTCAGTACCGCTAGATCACCACGCTGTCCATATCTTAGCTATACTACAACAAAAAGGGAACTTTGGAGGCGTAGTACTGCCGTACTTTACGATTAATGAATGAAACATTGTGAACACAAGTCCCCTCCAAACTTAATCATGTCACATTATACGCTTCAAACCCTACTACTATTCTATTCTATTCGAGTCACTGGTTCTCTCGAAACAGTGTGGTGAAAGGATATGTAATATCACTTATTTCCCCCAAATGAGCAATCCGTCCTTCACTCGCTCACAAAAGCCAGCAAGTGTGAAAAGGACAACACACCCTGGCATTGTGTAGTCAGTAGCCATGGATACAATTGTCACGTACTTCCGACTTCCGGTTTGAGCGATAGGTGGTCAATGGATGGTAACTTTTGCACGACAAGTATCACTTCATTCATACTTTCTGAATGAGTGTCGGCCGGTGTATTGTTGTGCGACTTGTTGCTGCTCTCAATTCAAAGTATACGCCACTATTAACACAGATTTTTCGCTTTTGTTTGGCCAAAGAACCATTTCTGCCGTCCTTTAACTAGAAGGCCGTTAAACCCAAATTGTTTTTGAGATATGTCCAGAGAACTAATTTAATTCCTTTTAAATCCGTCACTTAACGGCCTACAATTTTTTTTATATATTCGTAACTTATTATAATTTACAAACGTTCCTTAGACAGAAAGATGGAGAATTTTAAACTGTATGGCTTCCTATTAAAAAGCCAAAATTGACCTTTTGAGGGTAATGGCTTTCTAGTTAAAGGACGGCAGATGTTTCTAAGAGGCTGTATTTAGGAACAGCCTTACATGACGATGTTATATACAAATTCAATCGTACTCAGTCTGGAATCTGCAGGGTCACGTCATCTTGAAGACGTTTGCAGCTTAGCTCGAATGGGTAACCATTATTGGCATTTACAAGAGCGCTTCGTCAATCATGTTAAATCATGACTGACGTATCTTGTCAGAAATTTCTGGGCGGTCTGATTAAACTGGGGAGCAAAACACCACTTTTCAAAATTATCTCATTTTAACTATATCAAAAGATAATATTCAATCATTATAATTACGAATTAAAGTAATAATAACAGTTATAATTTTATTTCTGAACTAGCTGTTGCCCGCGACTTCATCGGGAACAAATAGACAGACAGACAAAAATTGTAAAAAAATGTTGTTTTGGTATATGTACCGTGTATACATCCATATGCATTTAGTAAAAAGCGGTTATTTTAATATTACAAACAGACACTCCAATGTTATATATTTGTATAGATTTCTACTGATAACAGCAGTACTCGTAAGAGTATGGACCAAGTAAAAAATATGCAAAACAAAGTAAGGATACTGTTGATTGGACATTAACTTAGTACCCTTGTCACGTAGTAATTATCATATCGATGAGTCACACGTTGACCTTTTAAAATTGGTATTTACGCTCATTGTTTTAAACAAGCGGAGGACAGCATACAAGGAACAAGGCGTTGATTTAGCGCAAGGGCAAATCATGACAAATCTAGTTACGTTTCTGCTTGAGGCTTCGCATCGGGACAAATAGTAGTATAACTATATTAATCTATGTCCAAATTTAAAAGGTTATTATCTACTTTTAATATTTCAGTCAAATTGGTTTATTAGATTTAGGACAACAGAGTACCTAACCCAAAAGACTATTCATATAGACAAAATGTCTATATAAATGGTAGACATAATTATGTGTTTGTAAGGTAAAAGTATGTCTGTTTGCATGGCGAAACAGAAATACTTTAGCAGTATTAGTCATAAATGGGATCTGTCAGGTTTTTCTGTCTTCAAGAGGAGAGTAAATAGGTTCCTTCTAGGCGCGCATGCTTCATCGTAGACCACATCGTCACTTAACATCAGGTGAGACTGCGGTCAAATGTTTGCCTATCCCTAATTTAAAAAAATATAAATATGACGAAAAACCTATTCCAGGGAGGGGTAGAAGCGTACTCGCTACCATCAAGCTTTACATATATGTAGGAATATATACCAATTGAACTAATTACTGCACTGGATGGACAATATCACCAATTCAGTGAGTGTCAGACTCCCAGTTAATCTGCGAGGCGGGAACGTGCCGACGCGACGGACGCGGCGACGTGAAGCGGAAAATATCGGAACTATTAACCGGCAAAATTGGACGGGGATTTACGGTTTGTTTCGTTAAAATTTTAAATTATTTCTGTGATTGGTAGTTGTGATAGGAGCCAATTATTTAGCAGAGTAGTCATGATGAAGATAACTTTTTATAATTTTTAAAGTTAAGTTTAAATTAGATTTTAATGTTTAGTTTAAGTTAAGTTCTAACACTTTAATAAAGTATATAATATATATGTGATACAGTTACGGAACGAGCCGATGGCCCATCTGGTGTTAAGTAGTAACCTCTGCCTATAACAACTCGGGTCCTCCCTACTAGGTACGATTAGACCCAAGTCGCATCGTATGCGCCCGTAACTCTTAGTTTAGGTCTCATATGCCTGTAATTTCACCGGCAACCACACCTTTCACCAGAGTATAATAACGCGAATGAACTGCTTGGCGGCAGAAATGGCCATGGATGCAATATATCAAACATGTCCTATCAACTGCTAGAACTTGAACCGAAAACGTTTCTACGAATCACGGAAACGCTTTCAAGTACCAACCATTAATCCAACTCCCAAAACGACTAGTTCAACGTCGAACTGACGAACTGCGCATACAGACATACAGACAGTCTCGCAAAGTGGTTACCATCCATTAGCTGTTTACAAACGCAATGTCAAAAAACCGGTCATTAAATAGCTATTATTATCTGACCATGAGTCGGCCGATCGCAATTCCTTTTACACGTCCCTCGACCTATTTTGCTCCTAAACTAAATAGAAATAATGTCAAAGTCAAAAACTTTATTTCCATAGAATTCATAAAGAAATGGCTTGGAAACGTCAATAATATTCAAAACATAAGGTCACGCTTACTTATCGCTAAGTTTGACGCCTGTTCAAACCCTATCCGACCCTGCATGGGGAAGAACAATCAAGAAACCCCTAATGGAGGGCTAAACGTTATTATTGTCATTAAAGCAGGGAAATAGGTCACGTTTCTGAGCAAGTGCAAGTAGGTGCAGCGCCGGCGCGGGCGTGCAGCGAGCAGCGCGTAGACCGGTTCCGCTCTCGCCGTGCCCCACAATGCCTTATCGACAATACCGTATTAATAGAAATCTCATATCGAACTAGGCTCTACAAGTTGCCCTATTAAATTATCTCGACACTCAACCTGTTTATGTCATAAACAGTTTATTATGCATTCACAATTATCAACATATTAATTGACAAATATTATAGTTATATTATATATTATAGTTATATATATGAACACACACGGTGTGTAACTGAAAATAGCGTGACTATTTCATTTTAATATTTTTTATTCATTTCATCTCGTCACCTCGCGGGTGCTGAAAATCTGTGTGTGCTCCCTGAGCAATATTATTCGCTGAGCTATGACCCATTTGTTTATCTGCAACACACATGTACTTTACGTTCTTGAAGGCAGGTATATTAATGTCTTTTTGAATGTTACTATAAGTTAGGTATCCTATGTATCTTTATTTTTTTCAATTAAATGTACGGTGTGACTGAAGAAACAAATAAATATCTTATCTATCTATCTAATATGTTTTCGACTAGATAACTGAGGCTTTCTTCAATTCCCACTTAAACTTCAACAAGAATAGTTTCGACGATAAAACGGTTATTCGCTGGCTTAATCGTTCGAGTAGAGAGATGAATCACTAGTTCAATTCCCAAGCAAGAATTTTTCGTTAATGCGTATTTTTCAATTATTGTTTTTATGTTGTGTAGTTTCTGAGGGCTCATGCGTTGTCTGGTGAGATCAAAGTTAACTGTAATGATTTCAGTAGTTAAAAAATGAGTTATGAATGACATTTATTGATTTTATGTGATTAATGTGACAGAACACACTAGGCAGTACTTGGCAATACTTCGTCACACTTGGCAGTACTTCGCAATACTTGGCAATACTTCGTCGGACAAACTATGCACGTAATTATAGCTAGCTCTGTTAAATAGTATTTATAAGCACTAACAATTAACACTGACAATTTAGTTTCAAAATATATATGTATGTCGGAAGTTCGTTTAAGTAAGTTTTGCCATTTTTAAATAGCTTAGTATTAAGCTGGCATAACCGGCATCCAGTTCGGAGACAATGTATAAAGCTCTTTTGCTCTAACCTTTGTTAAGATTGAAATACGGGACATATTTTATTCCAGGCTATTCAGAGCATAGAGCCTAGGGCACCCATTGTTAAGATTTCTTTGGACCAATAAAGGGTTGAATATAGTAATGCAGATGCTCCAAAATGTTGCTTTATAAACGGTTGGAAATATGAAAATTCATAATTATTAAAATCATATACACTTGAATATATATAGAAATATGTGTGATACCCACTTTTGGGAGAAGACGATGGCTTCCGAAATACAGTTTATTACTAGTTCGGGAGCCAAAGGCTTCAAATCAATTGTACAATTATGCTAAAACAATAAATATTATTATTATTATTATATACACATCGATGGAGAATACTTCCCATTTATTATTAAAATATTATTTATAAATCCGCATACAACAATAACGCTAACTAATTAGTACACTACGGAAGACCTATTTTTATATATTTTGTTGATGATGTTACTTTGAAATCCACAAAGAATACACCTAAATCCTTAACTCCCTTGAAGTCATAAAAAATTTTTGAAACCGTCAATCAAATAGACTCAGAATATAATTGAAATATAAGTTAGGTATCATCTCGCAGATCCAACTTACTCACACAATCGGTGCTTGATTCCCATCACTAATGTTAACATCTGTAACGCTAAAAAGTTCACACCTGAATACAAAATAAAAAGCTCGAAAGTATCTCCATGAAAAATTGACATCACCACTCCTCAATCGTATTTCAGGCGGCAAATAAACGTAAAAATACACGAGCTGTCCCCATTCGTTACGGTACCAATAAAAACAGGACGCAGAGCTGAATTAATATTAGTCCCTGGTGGGTAAAGGGTTCCGTTCTCAACCCCTGGAATCATCAATATAGACTTATTATACGCCAATAGAAGTGAAAATTCTCTAATTACAAGCTCCTATTTAACTTGCAATGTGTACTTGTTTAAGTCAACATTTGCAAATCAATTTTGTACTAGTTCTTGTAGCCCTAATAGGCTGAAATTTCGTGCATAAACCTGATCACAATGCAATATTCGTAGTCAACCGGTATGGAAGAACTATTCGATAATGCCTACGAAATTACATGATATACTAATCAGAAATTTTGGATGGAGGTTGATTTCAGAACGTAGAAGCTCGCTATGACGAGATTGGAGGAAATTTTTCAATTTACTGAAACAACGAAATGGGATGTCTAAATTTGTTAGAAAAATAGTAACTTCATGGGTGATAACTATAGTGACGGGTCCATTAGTGCTGTATTATTTTACTACAAGTTCTAGTTTATCTATAGCTAATCGAATATTATTCGATTCCACAATTGTCTAAGGACTTGTTCCAACACTCGATGTTAGTTATAAGTAGGTGTAACAAAATGAATTGCACACTGAACCTATTTCCGATAGTAGAAATACGACCAAAAAACGTTAGGCGAACATGTTCTGGGCTTGAAAACAGTTACATAACACGGGATAAGTTATTTAAATTAAGTAGCAGGTATTTTATGTATGAAAATACAGTTTTAATGAGAACAGCTCCATTTGTGTTTTGAAAGGAGCACTTTGCATTTTAAATCTTTCCGTTGAGGTTTACGTTTTAAAAGACTGGAACTTTTCATTTCCTTAATAAATTTTAACACTGAAATTACAACATAGAAAACAAAATAAGTCCTATTCTATACTGTTGAAATTACTAACGTTCCTTTGAATGACGATTAGAGTCGAGGAATTTTATACAGTGCCTAAATTTAGCAACATTTTGTGGACACACAAAGCTTTACAGATTTAACACAAAATAATGAACACCTAATCATGGAAATTGATCACTGTCACTCCATGCGAAAATACGCGCAGTGTGAAAGTGACAGATTCTGTGTTCGAAGACAAAAATAATATTATTTTTTTTATTTGGAAAAAATAAAGGAATCTGTTTGACCATTTCACAAGTTACTTTATTGCAGAAACAGATTCAAAATATAGAAATAACATATTATTGGTATTTGAATACTAATTCTATATTCTACCAGATTAAAGATGAAATGCTGTCTTTCTATAATATAAACAGCATTTCTATAATTTGAATTGCGCAGAACTTTAGGTCCTTGTTTATGCCTCGTAACGAAGCCGCTTAATTACTCAATTTTATGCCACAGACAGAAGCTGTTATTAAACATGAAGTTAATTAAATAATTAGCAACAAAACTTATGATTTTGAACACAAATGTCAATAGACATTATTTTAATTTCAAATGAACGAAAGTGCAAATGACTCCCTTGATGCTGAAAGGCGTCCTCTGTATACTCTACTACAACGTATGGATAAGCCTAATTACATTGAGGCACGAAGATTAAAAAGTCTCTTGTCTGTAATTTCACCGGCTGTCTTTGGGAACACAGTAACAGCACGTAATAGCGGCGAAATTAGTAATAGTAGTGCGTTCCTCTAAAGAACTGCAGTATAAGCTGAACTTGGTGAAATTATTTTTGGGGTCGGAAGTTTTCCTAGTCTTGAATCGATAGTGGATAGGTTTTGAAAAGGCCCTAGATTTAGCTGTGAGGACACGTGATTGATTGACTGATTGAAGTTACCAAGCTAGTTTTTAAAGAATTCAATGGAAATAAGCATGTTTATTGGATAACTCTCATTAGATAAGTGAGTAATTTTTATGCTCTACTCGGATACTGGCTCGCTCGGACCGATACAGTGAAAGGCTTAAAGTGTACCTCAACGAGACTCCTTTTATGCATTTGACGTATAAACTACATAAAACAAGAGCTTCACATTAACACGAATGCGAACAAAGAGACACTGCCTCATCTTGGGAAACGTGCTCTCTGTGCCAAGGCGAATGCGAGAACCGGTTTGTTGATGCATCGTCTCCAAAATGCTGTGCTGGGTGTTTTACCTAGTTACGTTCTCGTGAACCACATGGTAACTATAAATTTCTGATTCCAGGGCATGCAGGATTCCTGAGGTGATTCTTAAGAAAATTCACTGTTTTGGGAACGAAAATAAAAAAATAATTGCTTTTGAATTCGAACTAGCGACCTCTTAAAACGATTTTACCATCTGCATTTAATGTAATTTACACATGTTTCGCAAATAAATTATCTTTATCTTTATCTCAATTTCAACTCGAGGTTTGTACCACTGGGCTATGTTCTCATTGGTGAGTGGAGTGCGGGAACAAGCTGATTGAGCGCTCGTCGCCTTAATATATCAAAACAGAGCGTTAAGGTAACTTCATTAACACTTGCATATTTCAAATGCATAATGCGAGTGCAACAGCAAGCAACCGAGCATGTGCATGCGAGTTATGGCTGCAGAAATGGGTATGGCGGCAGTACTTTAACGGTGAACTATCACTTGCAGAAACTGTGGTAGAGTAGAGTGGTAGAGTAGTAAATTTTTTTTTATGTAATTCAGTTACAGAACGAGCTGACGGCCCACCTGATGTTAAGTGGTAACATCGGCCAATAACAACCGATTTGGATCCTCCCCTTACTAGGTACGACAAGACCCAAGTCGCAACGTATGCTCCTGTAACTCTGAGACGTGTATGTGGAATGTCTCATGTGCCTGTAATTTCACCGGCAATATTTAGTTCAACTGCTACAAGCTTCCTACGCAAGTAAACGTTCAGGGTATTTTTAGTCTGGTAATATTGTACGTAAGTTACAATAAGATGGTAATATAGTAAGACGTAATGCGGCTAAATTGAGCGTAAAAAAGTGAACATATAAGGCTTTAAGGCAGCGTCGCGTTAAGAGGTTTCTCTGCCCCTTCTACGTGATACGTGTATGGTTAACTTCATAAGCGCTAGCGGTATATGAGCTCGCTTGATAGCCTCGTTAAGGATCGCTGGAGAAGGCTCTCGGAGTTAGCATTAACCGATATATTACCTGTAGGTAACGTCGCGCGGTATGAATCATAACATAACTTGATTATTGAATAATCGACATAAATACTGGATAAGTTTTGTCATTTCATTGATTTCTGGTGCCTATTGAAGGCCAAAATATGTACACCAATATTATTATGATTAGTATTATTTAAGGCCGATATATTATACAAATTACAATATGGAAAAATAAATAAAAAAATAAAACAGCGCAATACTTGTAATTAATAGTTCCCGATATTAATACGTCGTATGTAAACAACGAAATCTTTTTTTATATGAAAGGACTACCTCTATACTGTTGCTACAATATCTTTACAAAGTGAAAAACGCTTCCTCTTACAAACAGACGACGCGCCTCGACTCGAGGCTACGGATATTTCTGTCCGAGGAATGAGGACATCTGTCGCTTACATAACATTGCCACTTTGACTTCACACCCTTTAATTCCACAGCACATGCAGAAATCAGGCATAATGTACACAATAGTATACCTATATACTATAGGACAAACTATATACTAAACTAGCTGTTGCCCGCGACTTCGCGTGGAATTCGGTTTAATCACGCACCCCTATTTTACCCCTCGGAAAAGTAGCCTAAGTTACTCCTTGTTACAACAGCTATCTGCCAGTGAAAGTCCCGTCAAAATCGGTCCAGCCATTTCAGAGATTAGCAGGAACAAACAGACAGACAAAAATTTATAAAAATGTTGTTTTGGTATATGTACCGTGTATACATCCATATGCACTTAGTAAAAAGAGGTTATTTTAATATTACAAACAGACAGTCCAATTTTATTTATTTGTATAGATGACAAACGTTTGTCGGAACATATGAAGAACGCCTCGTCCGAGCGACTCATTACTCCGACCCATGACTCGGCAATTGGAACCTTCTAGGCCCAAAGAACTTTATTTTAGAACAATTTACAAAGACATACATAACATTTACAAAATACAATGAATTCAATAATTTGACAACATTTCATTATCCTCTGAAGCCTTCAAATAAGACGTAAAAGAAGATGCATAAAGCGAGGCGATCTACCTCACTACTTGACTCACAGTCTAGCATACTAAACAGCAGTGTCAAGTAAATTAAAACCAATTATACTGCATTCACAATTATACTTCATTGGATTACACTCGCGAAGGGATGCTGAAATGTATCAAAGGCCATAAATGCGACGACTGAAACACCAACACTTATCTCAAAGGTATTTTACTGCAAATGACATTAAATTTTTCCCGTACCGCATTCACTCGCTCCAAATACTACTTTTGCCCTGACACGGTGGAATTTTTCAATTTGAAATTGAATGAGATATGGCTAATATTTGGGTCCTAATCACAAATCACTATTTTATATTTTATTTATAATACTTACTTCGAGTTACTGGTAAAATGCTAATACTACTACCATTCGTATCATTGGCTCTCGCAAAACAGTGCGGTGAAAGGAATAAAGTGCGCCTCAAAGAGTCTCCTTTCGTGAATTTGACGCAAGTCTTCCGAGTTTTCGTGTTTTAGACATGCCAGTTTCCTGACGACTTTCTTCGTCGATTTAGAAAAGCAGACTCATCCGTTCAAATCAGGATAAGAATCAACATCTTCCAGATTAAAACTCGTTAGTCCGTACCACTAGGCCACCACGCTGTCAGATGCTAACAGCCGCATAAGGGTCACTAGAGCTTTTGCTGTAATTCTGGTTTTCCATGTTGACCTTACAGGTTACGGCGGAAGGTACGTAAGTACCTCGTTACTATATCCAAAGCCTCGTTTGCAGCAAAGCGAGAAGGGCCTTTAAAACGAAATAAAAGGCTGAGGTTCTGGTTCTAATTAGTCTCATTTTTTTTTTTTTTAATGAGGATTTTAGATGTTACGAAGGTAGTTTTTAAAGGTGGGAAAACGTGTATTGTAATCAGAGTTATGGAGATTTATAAGAGCTTTAAACAAACATGTTGCAACATTAAAAGTTAATACCAACTTAGCTTGAGGAGAGTCTATTAATATAAATACTTTTTATCGATTAATCGTAGTGACCATAGCAACAATAATATTCATATCTAGTGGGAAAATATCAGGTGGGAAAAAGGTCTACCGTATATGTATCATACTGATTCGATTTCTGAATACTCGAGTAAATATAAATAATTCCCGGTAAAACTACTGAAATATCCTACGTAATAACGTACTGAACACAATTTAAGTTATCTTTTGAATACATTGTTGAATCCAATGTTTAGTTTGTACGTAAAATATTACCTTTTCATTCCCGAGGGACAAGGAACTACGAATAAGATGGAAATACAACGAACTCATGATCCTTTCTCGGTTAACTATATCTAAGTCGGTCCAACTATACTCAGTCAGAAAGCGTTTTGTTCTAAAATTATCGAACTTCTTTCATGCTATTGATAAGTATAGGCACGAATCAATAATTACGTAGATATACTAAGTACAGTATAATTCATAGCAAGGATTTTGCATATATTTTACTACTGGCCTGTGTCGCGGATGGCCTAATTTACAAGGTGAATGAACTAAATGAATAATATTAAGTGGTTAACAATTTATTTTATGACAATTACTTCATTCTATACCAATTATTTTGTAATTATTATTATTATTTAACCAATTTATTGTATTATTGTGTGTAGTGAACAGTAGTATTGTGGTTTTGTACAGTAAACTCATTAGCTATTATATGGATCTGTATACGGTTTTTAAAGCAAATAGTCTGATTCACGAGAAATATTTTGTATATATAATATGCCGGAGTGAGTTGCTAGTATATATGAGCAAAAGATGAATACGTAATAAACGACAATGAAATGGAAACGACGAATCATATATTCAAAGATCACAGATGTCAATATAAATAAGGACACAGGAAAGGAATGCTGGGTTCAAATAATTTATGAGAGGAATCTAAACAATACAGTTATATTCCTTATCATTTTTGCGAGAACGGATGAGGATTATCTATATCAGGTGGCCTTGGACCTTAACATATTTATTTGATTGTTTATGTATTATACTAATTTCGATGAATAAATAAGGGACAAGGGACTCTTCATGAAAGTAATATTAGATATTATTGAACTATTCGCCATCGTTCGTCATTGGGTCTGGTGTTCAATGAACTTCGATTGACTATTGATTTATTGATGTTTTTTCCCTATAGTTTATAACTTCCTCAATATGTCAGTAAAATTAATAGCATACCTATCATTCGCCAATCTGTCAAGCCACCGCTATGAATGTTAACAAATCATTGGTTAATAAATAAATATTGGACATTTCACACAGCGCCATCTAGCCCAAATGAAAGCTAAGCATAGCTTGTATCGTGGGAACCAGACAACTGATATTATAATAATTACATCCTTTCTTGTAAATACATACATGTAATACATATCAGCACTCAGACAAGGAACAAACATCTATATTCGTCACACAAATGTTTTTCCTGTGTGGGAATCGAACCCACGACCTACAGCGCAGAAGGCAGGGTTACTACCAACTGAGCTGTGAGGCCAGTCAATGGTGTTCTAAGATTACACATCCCTTGTGAATGAAAATATTGACATAAACCACAGACAATATTTTAAAACTGTCCGTCAAATCGACACTATTGTCTCTTTCCATTTACTAGGAAGAGAAATAGATGCGGGAACTTAAATTAAGTTTAAGTTTGCCGACTAAATCACGAACATTGTGTCCAGCAGGTCCGGATTCCGGGCGCTAGCATTTGTTTGCGAACTCAATAACTGAAATCGGTCAAGCGTCAGCAAACTTCGCAAGGAGCTGTGACTGACAACGGCCTATGTATCAATCAATACTAAATCTAAAACTTAATATATAATTGCTGGTTAATTTTACTCTTGCATACTTCATAAATGTCAAAAGTTCTTAATATTTTTTACACAGATGCATAACATCACGTCTTTTTCCCGAAGTGGTGGGCAGAGCTTCACTGGCCACTTGTCTCCACCACTGTTGAAACTAACACTTTCTTCCAGAAATTTATTTATTTATTGTCTCTTCCCCGTAAAGTCAGATAAATAGGCGTTAAACTTAGGAAAAAGTGCGCGTGACCTTTTAGTATTGCCAACTAATTGACGTTACCAAGCCATTTTATGAAAGAATTCAAATTTAAGTATTATTTATAATAAAATATAAGTAGTCTTTATAATCCGATAGCCAGGAAAAATTAAATTACTACCAAAAAAGAATCAACAATTCCGGAGTTACCTCATGTGTGAAGCTCAAAAGTGCGCTCCCGACAAAATAAATCATGTACTGTGATTACCACGTGTATAATTATACAAATAAACTAAACAGTTTAATAAGTAATTCTTTATATTTTTTCGCTAAAATAATGAAGAACCCAAGAATACATATAACTATTATACTTACTTAATTTGAAGGCAATCATAAAGTTACATAAATAATGAAGCGAAATTATATAAAACAAAAGAACCACAGCCATCCACGTAATATCCAAAACACAGTCTCATCTCCGAGTCGAGTGACGATTCAGTGTGTGTGTGCGTGTGTGTTCACTTTTTCGTGTGTGAAAACTCAAATTATACCAACAATGACGTCAGCACGCGGGTTCAACTAGGTTTCAACTATGAAGGATATATAAAACGGTTGTTTTAAACTGTCAGCAATTGAGCCTGCGACGAATTTGGTTGGGAGGCATCAAACGTAGAATAATTATTCTACGGAAATTGAGATTTCCTTCGCGACGTATAAAAACTTGTAAAACTTATAGTGAATGCATATGGTTAGCGCACTTAGAATGAATAAGACTAAGGGAAATTGCAAGAACCTCTGGCTATACAAATTTTGTAATAAATTAAGTCTGGAAATATATGATTAATATACTTTCTGAAGCTTTCAAAGGAAGAGATAGACTCCGAAAAGTTCTCATGACAAATATTAATGTATTTTCTTAACGCAATAATATCTTTTTGGTTGAAATATTGTGCACTTTTCGTAAAATATCTCGTACATAACGATTTATTTGATATTTTTATATTTTATGTTCGGATTTGTTACAACTATTCGGTTCCAAAAAGATCAGTGGATATTCTGACGTCGAATGATCATCGAAAATAAATCAGTGTTCAGAAAACTTAGTTAGCAGTCATCGAGGTCAAGTCAATATATACCTAACTGAAGGTCAAAAACATAAATTCCATAGAATTCATAAAAAAATGACTTGGATATAAGTAATAATTAACAAGTAGTAATAGATATAAGTAGTAATAATTATGTACTTACTTAATGTAAATGCTAACAAAGCCAGTTCAATAATTAGCAAAAGTTATTTGTAGTAAAATTACGTCCCTAAATAGGTGGTATATTCCGAGAACTTTCTCAAAGTATAACGCTAATTTGAGACTGTGAATAAGGAAATTGGCCTTTATTATGCATATTTAATTAGCATCAAAGTTGAATCATTTCCATACTTGAAACTAAATATATAAAGGGAAAGGCTCAGACGCTTAATTCCTGAATTTTAGATTATTTGAGTTTTTGGGGGTCTATAAAATTATCCATATATCATCCTATGCCATTTCAACACGTCACAATGTCATAATGCTATTATAGTGAGATAGGAGAATATATCAATTAAAAATATCATCACTCCATGTGGACATTTGTATAATTGATAATCGAATATTTTAAATAAGCGTCAATGCAATCTGATGCAATTGAATAGCATAATTAAATGTCGATATTGATCAGCATGTTTGCAACATTTTACACGTGGAGTACTGTTGGATTGTAGGGTACAGTTATACTTCGACCTTTTGACCTTTGTCCTCAAGCCCCGTATTTATGACCGCAATGGCCACGCGCTGAGAAGGGTTATTTACCGCCTAAATAAGGTCAGAACATTGAATTATTCAAAACAAACATTCACCATGTTTATTTATGGGCCAGCCACTCGATTTATATCGGAATTCAAATCGTAACCGAGTGGCGTAAATGTGTTAAATGGTGGAAAACGCTGACGGCTCAAGTGTCAGCAGTTTTGCGGTTAAGTGCTTCAGCTTCAAGAGGCTTAATTGGTGATTCAGTCTCAGTGGGGCATCCCTAGGGTCAGCGGCGGAAACTTGTGTGGAATTCATAGCACGCCGGTTACCAAGTGCCCGGATTTGGGAGATTTACAGAATGCTTTAAACTATGAATGTTTGAGATTTACTTGGTAAGTTATGTACGTACAATTTCCAAAGTGATTTAATTTTGAGGCATGTTATACTCGTCTTAGAAAGCAATTGTACGAACGAAATACGGATGGCAAAAAGAAAATTATTCGATGACAGACAATATTGTCCTGAGGTTGGTCCTTTGGACCTTTTTGGTCCTGAGGACAGAGATTCTTATTTTTTAAATCGGTTTAACAGAGTTAAATGAGGAGAAACCCGAATGTTTATTCATGAGCAAATATTTGTTTTGTACATGTACCGGCATCATAATGAGCCGCCTATTCTTTGTGTCAACTGTGACTAATTTTCACAACAATGGTCGCGACATGGCTAATTTATTTTCACCAGAACATCTGCTTCAAAGTATAAAACGATTTAAATTATTTTAAAAAGTGTCAACATTTCAAAATTCTAAAGCATCTCTATGAAGTGAGATGAAATAAAACAAATTAAACAACAGTACAGCGCGTACAAACAGAAGAACACGAATTAGTTGGCAACACCAACTTTAATGCATTGTTTAGATGCTTTCACACCGACACGTGTATCCAACCATTTTGCAACTTGTAAACATACGATTTAGCACAACAATTTACGTCACGTCAAATTCTACACTGTATCACAGTTGTCACCTACGATCTGAAAGCGCACGCACGTCCACCCGCGGCGAGGCTTCGCGGCATACTGCCCGCTTGTCTGTCGCTTGACAACCGGCCCTACTAAATACGGACCACAATATGGATCATGGAGCCATCTCTAGTGGTGAGCTCGGAAGGTGGCATGTTTTAGGCCCGAGTTTGTTTTCACTAATGTATTATTTCAGTCTATATATAAAAAAAACAATCTCAATAGTAAAAGTCAATCTGTCTGTTTTTTCTCCAGTTATCTCTAAACTACGTAACGGATTTTGATGCGCTAATAGAAAGAGCGATACACGAGGAAGGCTTGAGTAGGTATATAATGTAAATTAATTGCACCTAAATGAAGCCGGGGCGGGTCGCTAATAACTTGTAAGATAGCTCTACTTCAGCTCTTTGCTGTCGAAAATTGATTGAAGTGAAGAGGAAAACATTAGAATCATTTCTATTGTTATGGTGACTATTGGAATTGAAACATTTAAATTACCAAAACGTTCTTATTATTACCCACCAGTAGTAGTTTAGTTCAATTATAAATTATATTATGTATTATTATTCGAATGATCAATTTAAAAACGGTGATTGTTTTCGTAGCAAAGCCAGTGACTACGGTAAAAAGCTTCAGGTGTAAAAAAACATTTATATTAGAGATAGAGCGTAAACCAAAGTCTCGTGTCGTATTGAATGAGCGCAACGTTACGCTCTTTCCTTTTTTTATAATCGCATCAGGCTTATACAGGGTTACAGGAAAAGTCGTGCTAGATCCGTTAAGGGCGTGGAGTACCCATCATTTCTGACTTATTTCACTATGAAACACCCTACCCTAAACTTAACCCTTTTCGAGATATTCGACTTTTAATTTTTTATTGAATAATGCCGATTTTTAGGCTACGAAATTTATTTTTGTTTATTTTGTGTATCTTATTATTATTATTATTGCATTTTTACATGTGTAATAAGATGCTTTAGGACATCAATCATTAAAATAGTGCATAAGTTAATTGAATAGACCGTAGTAGACAAGTGAAAGTAAAAAAATAAAAAATATATTAGCAAGCTTATTTTTCTCTAAGGGATATCTAAAAAAAATATTATGACACTTGTTCGGCAGATATTTTTTAAAATATCTACGTTTCATCAGCTATCTAACGAGGTCTAACAATCTAGGGTTTGTATTACATTTCGTGGAAAAAAGTAGTTGTGTCTGCGCAAGCTCGTAACGAATACATAACTCGCTACCCCGGTCGTCGAGTGCCGGATGTGGCCTGTTTTGACAGAGTTTATCGAAGACTTAAAGAAACTGGCTCTGTTTTGAGACGAAATACAGACATGGGAAGACCACGAATTGACGACGAAGAACAGGACAATGAGATAGTGCAACGCTTTCGAGCGGATCCGACTACTTCCACTAATATTGTTGCCCGTGATCTGGGACTTTCGCAATGGAGAGTGTGGTTTACAGTGCATACTGCTGGCCTATACCCGTACCATTACACGCCGGTACACGTTATTGAAGAAGGAGACCCCGCGAGAAGATTGGACTTTTGCAGATTTATGCTAAATGCTGACGTAGAAGACCCAGATTTTCTAAGAAATATCTTGTGGACGGATGAGTCCAAATTTGATAAAGATGGCATAACCAACTATCACAACGTCCATTACTGGGCCCCAAAAGAACTAAGGAATCCCAATAAGAAAAGAGTGAAAGGGTCCCAACGAAGATTCAGCGTGAATGTGTGGATGGGCATTATCTCTAATCATTTGATTGGACCTTACTTTCTCCCGGATAATCTAAATGGGGAAAGCTACGAAAATTTCCTGAGAGCAGACTTGAGTGATTTGCTGGATGATCTGCCACTCAACCTGATCAGGGACATGTGGTTCCAACACGATGGCTGCCCTGCCCATTTCAGGAGAAGTGTCAGAGACTGGCTGGACACAAATTATCCAAACAAATGGATAGGACGAGGTGGGCCGTTGCCATGGCCAGCAAGAAGTCCGGACCTAACTCCCATGGATTTTCATGTATGGGGGTGCATGAAAAGTCTTGTGTACAGCGAGCCGAATCCAGTTTTGTCTGTGGAAGACTTAAGAGAAAGGATTGTGGATGCAGCAAATAAAATGAGGACCACGTTGACCACTGGAGTAGTGAAGACTGGTCTCCGTAGAAGGATGCGACAATGTTTCAGAAATAGAGGCGGCCATGTTGAACATGAACTGTAGAATAAGAAAAAGTTGTGTGAAAACCTTTAATAAATGACATTTCATGCATACCTAATGTTTTATTTTACTTTTTAGGGCTAAGTATAAATTTTCTTCTCCACTGTCGCCTATGAAACTAATTTTTTTCCAATGCATTTGAATAAAACCCTAGATTATTATACCTCGTTAGATAGCTGATGAAACGTAGATATTTTAAAAAATATCTGCCGAACAAGTGTCATAATATTTTTTTTAGATATCCCTTAGAGAAAAATAAGCTTGCTAATATATTTTTTATTTTTTTACTTTCACTTGTCTACTACGGTCTATTCAATTAACTTATGCACTATTTTAATGATTGATGTCCTAAAGCATCTTATTACACATGTAAAAATGCAATAATAATAATAATAAGATACACAAAATAAACAAAAATAAATTTCGTAGCCTAAAAATCGGCATTATTCAATAAAAAATTAAAAGTCGAATATCTCGAAAAGGGTTAAGTTTAGGGTAGGGTGTTTCATAGTGAAATAAGTCAGAAATGATGGGTACTCCACGCCCTTAACGGATCTAGCACGACTTTTCCTGTAACCCTGTATACACCGTTCTTGATGTGGTAACTACGCAATTACGTGCTTACTTCAATATTATAATCACAAATTTTGCGAAATCTGGAGCATTTACGACTTTACCGTGTGTTTTGTTGGTCTTAAAACTTTATTTCACTATCAAACGTGTTTTAAACCCCATTTTATAACCTTGTGTAATTAATAGTTACATAAATGAGCTAAATAATTGACAGAATAGTTGATCAAACTCAACTCAACACACATTTACGAGTATGTTGCTCAGGAACCAAACACGACTCACAATTAAATGTGCTAGATTTAGTTTTCAGTTTTTGCACTTACTCTTCTATTAATCATTTTAATGGTTGAGATGATATCGGCAATAAACTAAAACTAATTTTAGGTCAACACATCATTTAGTCTCAATAATAAATAAAAAGAAACATAAAGTAAGGCACATAAGGCATGCATAGAAATTTTTAGACAGGATAGAAAAGGAAATCGTGATCATTGAAATATGCCAGAACAAGAAGCAAATCACAAAATGTAGTTTGACAGTTCTTAAATGCAGTCTGTAGTCTATGTACACTAGGGACAGAGAGAGAGAGACGTCTGTACGTATTAGTTTGTTACCAAAAGAAAGCACCAACAATGCCGTATCAAAATAATTTTGCAAATCTACAATTATTGGATTTTTATTTCAAAAGCATTAAAGTAACCTGTTGTTGCGGTCCAAATCCAAACATGTTACTATGTTACTGGTTATTACATGAACATTCTACCGATGTAATACCGAACACATAATCACCTTTAACGCGTAGATACTAAGGCTCAAGAGTCGACGGAATATTTTATCCGAATCGTAAGGTACATAGGTTGTTTTTATTACAACAAGTTTTGTAAACGTAATTGAATGCTTATTTACCGTAATAGATGGTTCTCATGAGGCCATATGATTTGAGTAACGTGGTATTGATATTTTTCCTATTTTATGTAGAAATACGGTCAGACAAAAAATCAATAAAGTGAGAGTCTGACACGAGGGCTTTAAGTTCCGTTCCGTTAAAAAAGTAACGATAAAAAATCAATAACGAAATAACTTATTTAATATAATGTTCAATTGAAACCATCCGTACACGGTCACCATAGCAACTGTTGTAATTCGAAGTAGTCAACAAACACAATTTAAAAAAATCGAGTTTTTTTTTATATAAAACATCAGGGACGAGGATATGGCCCACCTCATGTTAAGTGGTAATTTCTGCCCATAACAAAGCACCATGATTTAGGTCCTCCTCTACAACAAAAAAGGTTCAATGCTTCAAAGAGATCTCATGAGAATAGTTAGTCACCCCAATCGCATTAGACATTAGATTGAAAGTAGTAGTAGTAGGTACCTACATGCACCTTAACGTTTAGGCATAAAGCTTTTGGGGAGGCTTACAGAACTGGACTTAATGGAAGCACCTTACTCATGCTGAGTTAGCGTTGTAGAGTCATTTTGTTTAGATGGTCAGAGGGATCCTTACCCAGGCCCACAGATTATTAAGTGGAATAGTAATAATGATAATCTACTTTTAATGCTACTCGTGTCACTGGCTCCTTGGAAACGGTGTGAACAAATTAGTGCGCCACAAAGAGGCTCATTTCCTAACTAGACACAATGTCTTCGAATGCTTTATTATATGTATAACATACTCTCATGGATGTTTTTCCTGACAGTTTTGAGAACGTGATAAAACTGTTCGGTAACATATTATTTGTTCCTCATTAGCTGATCTGATTGAGAAATAATGGTAAGTGCAGTGAATACTGCACTTACCATTATTTCTCCTGAGATTATGTTCTTTTCAAGATACAAAATATAATACTACTACTGATCGCGGCACTGACTCTCTCGACCAAGTGTGGTAAAAGGAACGATGTGCGCCTCAAAGAGGCTCCTTTCATGCACTTATATACAATAAATGATTTTTCTATTGTGCCTTCTACGTCAGAAACTATTAGTATACCAAACTAGGATAAACGTAATCGGTTTTCGTGAGAATTACAATAAATTCATAAATTCCGTATGAAATCCTCACAAACAGACCCAATATTACGGGCATTTGCATACTTACCCCAACTGATAGTCCATTTTAATGAATACATTACAATATCAAAGAGTCCTTCGGGTTCTGAATAGTTAGTTACAGCGCGAGAGAACAGCTAAGTCAGTTGATGCAAGCGGAGTGAGAAGCGATGAGGACCCGGGGCTTCGACCCGCCCCATGTGAGACCTAACATTTAATAAATTTTCCGCATGCAACAAGTTTGTAAAGTAAAAAAAAAAATACTTAATTCATTTTCCATTTAAAGTTTAATTTTAAAAATAAAAAAGGGCCCTACGTACTCACAAAACAAAGGTAACTTGATTCATTGTATATTTTAATGAACAAACGTATCAAAAGTACTTGGAGCTTTCAAGCTGAACGTCACAGTACGAAAGGATAGCTAGGTCAGTCGATGTAAGCAAAAGCGGATTTAACAAACGGATAAATAGTGATAAAATCTATCCTGATAACTGAGCGCTTCCTACGCATGGCGGCCCAATGGCGCACTAAAAGCCACAAATTATTAGTGATTGTAAATGGAGAATTGAATTCAGTTTATGACTAAAACAGTACAACTCAAATATACACACACAAGAATAAACTTTATCATAAGCCACATGAATGTTTACTCAAGGTGTAGATTGAATGCCTCGCTTTGTAGGCAGATCGCATAACAAAGAATATTATACATTGTTGTATGTAAACTAACATACATATTACTATGGACCCCGTAAATATATTGTTACTACTGTGTTGCCTGAATTAAACAAATAAAAAATAAGTTGTATTTTATTTTACTACGCAACAAAACTGGGTCCATTTTGTCTTTTTATCTCAACTACGATAAGAAGGGTCAACCCTACAAGTGTGCACATTCAAGATAAAATAATGTGACATTTTTGGCCTGACATTTTTCCAACCGAAAATTACATGAGCGCAATAGTTCCTACAGTATATAATGTAATGACAATGTAAAATATAATCATTAAATGTATCCGTTGTTACGAAAGCGAAAGTGTGTTTGTTGGATGGATGGATAGAGGTGGCGGCAGAAATGAGCATGGTGGCAGTACTTCCCCGAACTTAGTGTATGTACCACTACTCTTTAATATAGGCTTCTCGTATTGTAGGTAATAGAGTGAAATAAGCTGATTTTCTTCCAGAAACATGCAAATTTTTCCTTTTGATGTGGGTTGGATCAGGAGCTAAACGCTGGCGATAGTTTGTCAACATGAACGGAGAAACAAGGTTAGATGTTGGAAACTTGGGATTTCGAAGGTAAACAAATTTCATGCGGCGTCAATTGGTACACAACGGATGCGAATCAAATCAATATTTGCTTAACTAGCGCCCAGTTCTGAAACTTAATTAAACCGTCGTTGAATTGACGAGTGGTTAGAATACTATTAAATCGATGCTTCTGGATAGATCATAAGGTTTATCTTGGCTTTTAGAGATATATTACTACGATTTGGTGGTCCCGTGGCTAAGTGAAGGCCTAAATCACATTAGTTCCCATGGAACCATTGCGATTAAGGATTAAATACGTTTCATAGTGGCTCCTTTCGTGCGACAAGCATATTTCTTAGAACTTTTCAATTCATAATTATACGTTCAGATCATTATATGCCGGTTTTCACATTAGGTTTACCGCCACAATAAAGTTGTGCACGTAATTTTTTCAAGCGAAAAACTCATTACATTCCTCGACTTCAACCAGCGACTTCCGGATCGAATACTGGGAGTACCACCGCTCTCGACACTCTTCACTACGAGGCTTGGACGGTCTAACCAGGCAGCACTCATAACAATTTAGGATACTAATTATTAACTTTGTTCTCTTTCTATTTGAATTTTCTGGCTTTGAAAGCAAACAGATGGTTTAAAGACCCGCGTTGACATACAAACATGACATTGTTTTCCACGGTCCTGTCTACGGCACGTGGACACACACAAAAGAGGATTAACTGTCACACACTAACAATAAAGGCACAGACAGACACCCAGAATGCAGCTGTCATTCATATCAGCCAGAGAATAGTCATATCTAGTATAAAGTGAAAGAAGGATTGAGTGGAAACTGGGACTGGAATTGTATTAATGTGGTGTGATGCGTCGTGACGAGTTGGAAGGTGCACTGTACGAATAGGTACAATAATTATAATTCTATATTAAAATAAATATTTATTTCCATAAACATGTATAACATTGTAAGAATAATTCGTAATTTCGGTTCCAACATTATTTTACCAATTTTGGTGCGCAAAACTGGAAAGTTTATAAGAGATTTCAAGCGAGCCATTAAATTGTTTTGTAAATAAAATTATTATATATAACAATTTAATGGCTCGCTTGAACAATGAATTCTGTAGAATAAATGGAAACAAATAAAACTTAGTTTAAGATACAACAGATAGCTGAACATCATGCTGGCTTAGCATCATTTGTAATAAGGACATTATAATATGAATGCAAGTTGTTAATGTAGTTATTTAATGTCACGAAACGAGTAGATGTCCCACTTTATGTTAAAAGGCATCCTCAGTCCGTTACAACAGCAGGCAATAAGGTCTTCCCCTACTTTAGTATGGAGGTCGCTTCGCATTACGCTTGTCACCCTCAGACATGACCTGACTGTCTGTTTCCAGCGGTTACGGAAATATAAATAATTTCTGTTACACACGAAACCTCCAATTAGTCCTTTAGGAGTCGGTTTGTCAAAATTCATTTCTACAACGCGGATGGAAAATGACGTGTTTTGAATAAAGCTACAGACATATTTATAAATAAACCAAAAAGCTTAATAATTTATACGGCTGCGAAATACAAGCGCTTTTTAATGACTGTGGTTGGGTTTCTCAATCATACGTTGGGGTTATCCATTTATTGAAACTCATATAAAAAACAAGTATTTGTACTGTACATAAATTCTCCCTGTATTTTGACGATTAATTAATTTTTCCGTGTCCACCCCTCCATTAAAAAAGCAATAATAAAGGGAAGGGAAAACCCCTTATAAAATTCCGCAGCATATTAACCACCTTTATAATATTTCATTTATTGTATTCTGGCGTAAATGTTGTTTGGCCTTAATTAAATTTGGGTTTTACGGGAATATGAGGCAGGCCGTTTTAATTACGATTTCGTAGAGATACGCGGAAATTATTATGTAGGCATTATGTAGGCACTCATTATAACCAACCCGAAGGGATAATGAGACTGCAGCCTGATATTACCACGTTTTTAAAACGGTGAAGAATCACAGCGCGATGAAACCGGCATATCCTAGAACTAAAAATTCCAAGACATGTGTCGAGTGCACGAAAGGTGCCTCTTTGAGGCGCACTTAAAATCCTTTCACCACACTGGTTCGAGAGAGCTTGTGACTCGATGAGTTATAGTAGCCAAAAAATGCAAAGCCTATATTTAATCCAGTCAGGTTAGATAGGATTATTTATCCTACAAAAAAACACAATATGACTGAAAGATGAGAGTAGGATTTATTTGTTAGCTCGGAGATTGTAAAGTGACAGAACACAATGTGACTCGGGTTTCAGCCCTGTACCACACCGACTTGAGTGAACGCTACGGGCACTGGTTACCTTCCACCTTTTACTTTAGGAGCCAAGGCACAGTCACTCATTACACCTCTTTGATATGAATCGCGAGTTGTTTTTAAAGAAATGGCGAAGCTGTGAAATTCTCTCCCAGTTCCAGCAATATTAATCTTTGTAATGGTATCATATGCATATTTTGGGTTCATCAGATGATTTAATTTGGCCAATACTCAGTTGTTATGATTTATTTGGCTCTTGTAGTTCATAGAAACTTAGAAACCATGTTCAAGTCCGAAAGACGTTTACTAATATACTACTCACAAAATCTCTCAACTTAAAAACATTACCTAGCTCACCTACCACCTACCTAGCTACCAGCTCTGTTGGTAGTAACCGTCCCTTCTGCGCTGTAGGTCGTGGCTTCGATTCCCACCCAGGACAAACATTTGTGTGACAAACATAGACATTTGTGTCTGGGTGTTAATATGTATTATATGTATGTATTTACAAAAAGTATACATGCATTCTATCAGTCATCTGGTTCCCCATAGTACAAACTATGCTTAGTTTGGGGCTCGATGGCGCTGTGTGAATTGTCCACCAGTATTATTATTATTAATAATAATAATATACATTTATTTATCTCACAATAGAGTCAGCATTTAAGTTAACAACATAGTAATACCAAAATAAGATAAATGAACTAACATTGTGAGAGACTGGTTCCAGGCTACTATTTACTCTACTATGAATTTTGTATTATAGTTTTGACTAACCTGATACTTCTTGATGGATTCCATCTGGTCCTTGGTGACGTCGTGGGCGGGCGGGCGCGGCGGCGCGTCGCGGGCCGCCTCCCGGGGCGGTACGGCCGGCGCCGCCTTCGCCGTTCCGTTCACCTGCTGCGGGAATCACGAGTTTTACTGACCGATTTCAACGGAAACTTATGAAAAATTAGTGCGAAAATTATAAAAATTGATGCCAATACAAATGTAAAAGTGAGTTTGTCTATTTATTACCCTTTCTCGTTTAAACGAACCGAATGTGATAAAAAGTTGTAGGAGTATTACTTATCAAATTACACTTGTACACATATAAATGTACAATATAAAGCCACACCCAAGGATGGACACAGGGTATTTTTTCATACAACTCAAGCGAAACCCGATGGTTATATAAAATGAGAAGGGTTTTATTTATTTATCAGGGTTAAATTTATAAATCAATGACGGTGTGTTATATTTTTAAGGGTGAATTTCCATGTTAGCACCGCTGAGCTTGGCAAGCAGTGACCGACTACAAACTGGCGCCTTTGCTTTTTTTATACAATTTATATTCTAAAAGTCGCGCAGCTCTTAACTGAAACGTAACAGATACGTATTATACGCACAAACTGCTGCACTCTCGATGTTTTCGTTTGTACTTTTACTGCCTTTTTCGAATATATATCGGATGTTATTTAAAACTATACCATGGTTCAGAAATATAGCACTGTTGCCAACAATACAAAAACATACTATGGTTAGGAAGTATAGCATTTTAGCCAACAATACAAAAACATACTATGGTTAGGAAGTATAGCATTGTTGCCAACAATACAAAAATATACTATGGTTAGGAAGTATAGCATTGTAGCCAACAATACAAAAATATACTATGGTTAGGAAGTATAGCATTGTAACCAACAATACAAAAATATACCATGGATCAGAAATATAGCATTGTTGCCAACAAACAAAACTATACCATAATTCAGAAATATAACATTGATGCCAACTATACAAAAATATACCATGGTTCAGAAATATAACAATGTTGCCCACAATACACAAGTAAAGCTATTGTTTTGTTACTGCAATTGATAGCAAAACTTCCTTGTAATTTATTTACCGGCCGCAGTAATGTTTTAATTAACGATGAAGTTACTTTCCAGAAAACATGACGTAAAGGCACACACTAGGACAATTATTATATTAATGTTGGTATATTAAAAGAACATTACAAACAGTATTAGTAAAACTTAAGGTAATCGTCGGTTGAAGAAAAATCTCCCCAGAAATATATGTTAGTTTAACTACTGGTTAAATGTTATAATTATAATAAATGTTAACATTCCATATATAACATAATTTATCAAATTAGTAAATAATATATTGCATCCATATGTTTAACTTACATTTAACCCGATACTACAATACACTAAGCCTTAAATGACTAAGCCAATCATGCTTAAATGAACGTAATACTAACCTGAAAGGAAATAAACATATTAATAAGATTAATTTTTCAAATAGTGAAATAATTAGATATAAAGTGTGTTAGGAACTAATAAACCGCTGTAACGGAGGTGGGTGTTGATGTCTGCGACACAGTTCTATTACTTCGGTAGACATCATCGTTTCTCAATTATATTGTAATCCATTGTTTTGTTCCCCAAAATAAATATATTGATGTGATTTGATTTTAAGTGAATATAGTTATAATATTTATTGAAAACCATCAATACACTATACGATTAGTTATGCCCATAAGTATATGTACTTGAGGAAATTCTGTTTAAATAAACAAAGGGAAACAACACAATAACAAGCATATAGTTAACTAATATATTACTGAGACGAAATGTCTCAAAATAACTGCTGTTAATAAATATAATATTCTAAAGGGAAGAATTATTTTTAAAATTACCATTCAAACTTAAACCTTTGGTATTAATAATATGGGAAACATGAAAATAAATTCCCTATGGTATAACCTCTTGACTGATGTAATGGGACAACACCCTCATACATAGAAGGAAGGATTCGAGGACCCTCACTCCACGGGCCGATGTGAGACATAACCACACGGGAACCAAGAATGTAAATAAAAATTATTATTTTTGCAAGTTTAAGTAAGTTAAGGAACAAGCTAGATATTTAGCGGTACAATCGGCTCATAAAAACACACTATATGTCTTAGAGTCCTTTTTTTAGGGTTTTCCCATATCTAAATAGAGGTAATTAGGTATGGGAAAACCACCGTACTGCGCCCATAACTTGAGACGTAAAGGTGGAATGTCTTAATGCATGTATTGTCACCGGCAACCACACCTTTCAAACCGGAACACAGTAATGCTTATGCTTAGCGAAAATAGTTGGAGGCAGTACTGCCGCGGACGAACCTGGCACAAGTTCTATTAGGTACCTGTAAAAATTAGGTTAGTAGGAAGTATTGTATCACTTTTAAATTTTACGTATATCATTCTAGATAAGCATAAATTACATCTCACATCGGGCCGCTAATAGGGCCCCGCATAGGCCCCACACCCCGTCCGGAAATCCCCATCATAGAACCCACGACTTGCGTCTCAGTCGGTTGCGATAACCACGAAGCAATCAAAGTCATCACACAGAAATACCACGATAAGAAAGAGCAAGATAAAAATATATGTTTACTGTAGACAGAAGAGCGTCATATGGTGCAATAAGCGATGATAATTTATGTTCATGAGATGATTAACCAATGATTATTGTGATTATGATAGACGAGAATCATGGATTATGTTGTACTCAGCCGATAGGTTTTTTCATATTTTCGTCCCTTTCTTACAACGAAATTTTCCGGTCCACAAATATGTACATATTAGGAAACCTATTTAATACAGATAACTGGGAAGTAGACAACATAGAGAATATTAATAAATACATATCAAAATTAATTGAAAGTTTATACAAAAAAAAACCTATATAGGCTTTTCCATTTCTATATACTTTAGAATACCCAAATAATACCGCTAATGTAGTTCGTGGGAACGCAATAGATCAAACAAACTAATATATTCCAACAATATTTTTTTACTTTTGTCTTATGTTAACTGTTAACGAGTAATTGCATTGCCTACCCTTACACAAGGACGTAACTATGTATGTAAGTATGTAAAGACTACGTATAGACTACTATAAGAAATGTAAACAAATCTGTGTAAGTTTATAAGGAACTAGCGGCCCCTCCCGGCTTCGCACGGGTAGACTTAAGTTTAAGTATTACTGATGAAACTCGACCTTATCAAAATGAAAAATAGCCTGTACCACTCAGGGATAATGTAGCTTCAATTAAGTGTAAGAATATTCCGAATCAGATCGATAGATTCGGAGATTACATGTATAATATTAGGTATCATAGAAGTTAAATTTCCCGAATAAGAACTAATTTATTATCAAGACTCGTTTATACGAAAGAATCTGAACTTCATTGTGCTTAGAAAAATCCCGTACAGTCTTATTATCGGCCTCACCTGAGCAATTAGCTCTTATCAACAAATCGTTAAGATAGGGAGTATTTATAAACTAAGGGCACTGATAAAACGTAATGCCTTGCAACACTGATTTAGGTAATCATAGTCTCAGAGAAATAATATATGCAGGGTAAATAAGACTACCCCAAACATCAACCTTGAGGTGTGTCTATTATGTTGGCAACAAACTAAATATATTAAATTATTTTATATATTTCGTTTAATAACTAATTGTGTATTTGTATGTAACTATATATAAAATGGAAGGATATAGACGCAAGGTGATTTAAATGTGCAAATGGCACACTTTCAATTAGACAATTGCCCAAAACTCAACGGAAACAGATAAAAATACCATTGAATTTAAGCTTTTTACATATCTAATTTCCTGAATAAGGGTGAAATATTCGTGTTGCATTTGTGTTTATTTCACGTCATCTTCAACCTAATCTATAAATGCTTACATTTCCATGACTTTCTATAAATAATTCCGTGAACTGCATGTTATTTGGAACACAGCTATCTTGTACTGATATAGTGCTTTTTTTTTAATGCTGCGAATGCTTTCACTTAGCACTAGCACCAGAAACCGGGACCAAGATGACAACTGGAAACAGTTTACTGAATACAAACATCCAAGACTGAAACAACAAAGTTTATGCCCATCGCACAAAGAATGACTCGGCTGGGGTTGCACCCTGGGCGCCTGGCTTTACAAGTGTAGTGGCTACCACCACGTATCATCTAAAAGATTGTAAACAGGGCGTTTGTAGGATAAAACGTGATCAGAATCTTCAATTTTGAAAGTGGTCTTATAACACATAATTGATGTATTACAGCAAAATGACAGCCTGCCTCAATAACTGAATTTGAAACTTATTTAGAGCTACCGTGTTAATCAGCTCGTGTTAATGATCTCCAGTGAAAGTTAGTAGTTTGTTAGTATGATTTCCATTAACATCATGATGTTAATACTCCGTCTGCCTTCGACAACCACACATATTTACTTTGTCGTCACTACAGAAACGTTATGAAAATACACTGCACAAATATATATTGGTGAAGTTTCACACAGCGCCATTTAGGCCCAAATTAAGCAAGCTTATATTATGGGAACCTGACAGAATACTTTTTGTTTTGTAAATATATAACACCCGCAGAACAAATAACTATGTTCGACACACACAAATGTTTGAGAAGCGAACCTATGACCCAAGAAAGCAGAGCTACTAATAACTGAGCCGTGAGATCAGTCCAACATACTGCTTCCATCTAATACATAGAAATCAAAGTCCTGATCGATTGTTTATCTGACTGACACACCACGCATCGACTGATCCTAGATTATTCAGATATTTGAATCAACATAGCTCAAGAAACGACAGAAAGGTGTTTTAATAAAATATATTGTTACGTAAAGCCATCTAATAATAAAGTGACAATGACTTAAATCACTATTGTTCAAAAATGTTGGGTATGAAACAAATTTTTCTCCAAAAAACTGTCATTCTCTTGACTAAATGACTACAATTATTGAGTAAAAGTATCGAAAAAGCTTACTTTAATCAACAAATCTCATTTATAAATTTGAATTTTCCAAGCCATTTCTTTATGAATTTATGGAAATAATATTTTTGACTATGATTTTGACTTAAATAAAATATTGGTTGCAGAAGACAGATGTTTTAATCCCAAATACTAGATACGTTACACACAGTAGAGTAGAGTCATGGTGTGTATGAATGAACCGACTGACTATAACATGAAGTTCTGCACGTTGGACTGACGCATCACCGCATACCTAAAGACTCTAAAATGCTAGATTTAAGCAATCCATTAGTAGCATCCTTATTAAATTCACTTTATTAGGAAAAGTTGGCTTGTTTGACTAGAATATGCGATTACCAAGAAAATGGTGAGACACTCCATCTCTCTTAAGTATCGATTAGGTACGTCTAGCTTATCATCCCAAACAATTTATGAAGGTACTTCAACAGCATTGAGAAGCGCATATTCTCAACTATTGAAATTACTTCACCAGAAAACCAGTACTTAAAAATAACCCAGAATGATGCAAGTTACCCATACCACCACCAATGGTCATGCGAGCGTGCCCGTTACCTGGAATACAACGCTCTTTCTGTCCACAGTCCCCGGATACTTCGGCGTGGTCTTTACAATCTGGACGAAGGTTTCCGGTACGTCGACCGCCACTTCCCTTCCGAGCAGCACCGGCGTGGTGTCGAAACCCGGGGGTAGCTTGTACGACGCGTAGACAGCTTCCCGGATGAGCACAGAGTCCGTTCTGGCCGAGTACGCGACCTCCCTGCAGTCAATCAGAGAATCTTCCCCGTTCGATATTAGCAGCTGTATTTTGTGGTCGCTCAACGACTCTGACAGATCGGAATCTCCACATTTGGCCGTCTCGGATGACCCTTTGCTTTTCTTGCTGCTGTAGCTAGTGGCGGAGCCTTCGCTTTGAGGAAGCGATAGTAACTCTATCGTGTTCTTGAAGCTCCCAGACCCGTCGGAGCTGGGTCCGGATGTGTCGATGCTCTGGAGGACCGTGGAGTGCTTGCTGTCGAAGCTGGTGCCGGAGCCGCCTGAGGAGAGCAGGGGCTCGTCGTCTCGCGAGAGACGTACCTGCGGGGGTCGCGGGGGCGGGTAGCGGGGGGGAGTCTTGTTTCGCGCGATGAAGCTGTCCGGAACGTCCACCGCCATCTCGCGGTGCGGACCTGGAAAGTGACAGGAGGATTCTTTCATTTCAGTTTCATTTTACTAATAATATGTACTAAGCGACTTCAAGTGCCTATTGTTTTGTTTACCACTTTTGGGGTGGAATTACCCCCATGAAATTTCAGACTAGTACGCCTTGAAGTTTAGAAATGTCGTCACGATGGCCTTCGCCCAAAAATGAGGCAGTTGAGGCAAAATAAACTACTTGGTACTAGATTTTAACTGAAGAAGATTTTGTATAGTTTTTTAATAAAACTTTAATTTCTTATAGTCATAATATAATGTAGCATACATAATCAATGAAACATACATGTAAGTTCTCCACTTTCTTGTACAATATCTTTTGAATAAGATCTGTTTTTTATCAATAGTCATGGAGTGATTATTCAATTGAAATATAACCAATTTGTTTGCCAAAAGTTTCTATACCTATTTATCGGCCATAAAAAGAGAAGAATTAAACGATAGAGAACAGCCACCATAATTAACAATCATTTAGTTTAGTGGATCCAGTTAATCGCGATAGCCTCACAAACAATGGAACAAAACACCCGGAAGGCACGCCGCTCAAATAATTTAATTAGTCGCTAATCAACTGAGAGATGTATGAAGCTTGTTGAACAGGCGTAGGCTTAAAATATGCTGAGGTTGTTTTTCTTTCGAAAAATCCATTAAAACGTGCATTTTTGTGCGTATAATCTTATGATATAAGAGTATTAGAATGATTGTCGTTCTTGCTTTTTACACCTATTGCCAATTTTCGTTAATATATTGATAAAAAGGAGTCGCAATTTGCCCCATCCTCTTCAACCCTCCGTTAGATATAAATAAAAAAAAATTGAAAATTGGTTCTAAAAAAGAAGGTTAATTAGTATGGCGTTTCATCTCATTTGTTTGTTTGAATTATGAAAAAGGATCCAAGCTTTGCACGACATCGATTGAAAGCGTGGTGGCTCAGTGGTACAGACCCCGAGTTTCAATCCGAAGGTCGTTGATTCAAACCGATACGAAACAGTTTTGATCTTGAAAAATGTATGTGCCCGACACGTTCTCAAAACGCTGAAAGTCATCTCCGTAAAGTAAATAAAAATTCCTAACAGTGTTGACTGTAAGAAAGGAGCCTATTTGGGGCACACTTGAGTCCTTTCACCGCATTGATTTAAATCAAACGTAAATAATATAAACAGCTATGAAGGTCCTGCATACAAATTCCGTGGGGTGTTCATGGGCTGTAATGCTCACCGGAGTCTGTAGAGATGGAGAGCATACTGAGCATGTTTTTGTCGTCGTCTGGCGGCGCCTTATCTTCGTCCGCGCCCAGCACCACTATGCTGGATCCAGACCGGCGCCTGGGCCTGGAAATTATAAAAATACACTTTAAGTACTATGAAATTAAGCTACTTTTCCTTTAAACATAAAAAGGAATAAAGTAAATCAATAAATATTAGTGCAAATTTCATACAACGCCATCTAGCCCCGAAGGAAGCTAAGCATAGCTTGTATCATGCGAACCAGACAATTGATATACTTATATACTTTTTTGTAAATACATACATATCAACATCCAGACAACACAAACATCCATGTTCGTCACACAAATGTTTGTCCTGGGTGGAAAACGAACCCACGACCTATACGCAGAAGGCAGGGTAACTACCAACTGAGCTGATGAGGCCACTCATTGGAATGGTAGTTCATTCTAAATAGCTTGCCCAGTTTGCCAACTCTCGTGTTGAGAATTGCCAAGTACCTAATGGTAACAGGCGAATCCACGTTCGTAGTGCGACCATTTTCTGTGTGTCGTTTTCTCACAGTCATTTTTACAGTCCAGTCCAGCGGTTGTGCAGGGAGTACCGCTGGGGCTGGATTAAAAACAATGGATCAATATCCCACAAGCGAAATATGAACGAACGGATCGAACTCTCAGGCTCAAGTCACCGTGGTCTACGTCAGCTCTTTAAATAGTTGGATCGATATTTTATTCTCATTTTCTCACGCCCTTCAATGTGGAACACTTTAGTTTGAATGCTACACTATAAACGGAGAGTGTAATTCAGTCTATCGATATCAAATACTGGGCTTGGATCAAACTTTGTGATAGCTTTTTAAAAAGGAAAAGAAGATGATCCCATGACAATAAGCTAAGCTATCTTTGATCAAAGGAAATTTTTCAATACTGGCCTCTTCAATCCTTGTCATTGTTAGCCGAAATCCAGCTGTGATGCCCTGTTTATATTTCGGCTTAGAAACGCTCTTATGAGCGGTGTAAGGTTACCTTCAAAGAAGATACTTTTATGAATTCTGACTATGCTCCATGTATTTCACTCTGCCACAGAAGAAAACATGAATAGTTAAAAATACATTTCCGTCTGTTTCTACTTAATTTTATGTTTTCGTAAACCTAATTCGTTTATAACGGCGAATCCTTAATAAAAACTGATCACAGAACTGCAAATGTGTTAAGATAGGCAAACTAGATTAATAAAAGAGATATGGCGGGCGGGAAGACGCGTCGTTCATGCGCAGGAGGTCAAAATGTTACCTTCTTTAAGTAGAAAATGTCTCACGCACACAAAAGTGCTTTTAAAATGATTTTGTAAGTTAAATATCATCAGGAAGCAATGTTATTAACTGATTTGATAATACATTTATTTCCACCTCAGGCGAGAAAGCGACCAGCGATCAAATGTTTTTAATATGTATTATATGTATGTATTTACAAAAAGTATATAAGTATTATATCAGTTGTCTGGTTCCTATGACACAAGCTATGCTTAGCTTACTTTAAGGCTAGATGGCGCTGGGTGAAATGTCCACCAATATTATTATTATATTATATTATTATTATTGTATCCTCCTGTAGTCAGTGCTTTCGTTCACAATAGTATCAAAACAATACAGCGCAGCGGTACATAACCCAGCTGTGTAATGTTATCTAGACGATCAGGCGGATCGCCCGGGCGCGTCGGGGGCGGGGGCGGGGGCCGGTGCCAATGTGACCCCGGGCGGAACCGTACGGATTTATTAACTCGGTATCCCGGGATTCAACAAATCCCGGAGATTGACGATTATTTTGCAAAGAATTGATTGAATGTGGGAGAATATAATATGGACTTTTGAACTTTAAATGATGGCCTTATATTATATTATGTTACCACTATGGAATAGTCAAAAACTACCTTTATTAAACCTTGCCACTGCAAAGTAGGTAGGTCTTGAAGCCAAAAATCAAGAAATGTTCTGATTTGAACTGATTATTGATTATTGTTTGATGTTTATTATTGTTACATTTTTTATTTTATTATTTTTTCACTGTTTATTAATATTAATTTTTGTTTCTTGTTTTGTACGGCTTATGGCAGATCACATTGGTATGAAATGTATCTATCTATTAAGAACTTTATTTAATCTGTGTATGAAGTTGGTGAAAATCACAATTCCACTGGATATTAAAATTACTAAACAATCATTTGGATTGCGGAATCCCGGACAAACCCATCCTTCTAACAGGAAATTTGTCAACCAAAGCCAATGATCATTGCGCCTAAGCCCGGGCGGGTCCTGTTTATTTTATTGCAGCCCTAAGACTGGAAGGCGGGGATAAAACGCATGACTTCAGGGTTAGACTTAAGTCACAGGAGGGAGAGATTATTAAGAAAGCCTCACATTTGCTCTCGAAATCCTGAATTCGCAATTACTCGCTATTTCGTGCAGATATTTAAGGTTTGACAAAAATATTTGATATAATTTGGACAAAGTAATTTAAATGCAATACTATCGGGTATATCGCATGGAAGATAGAATGTGTGCGTAGACATACCTTTTTAAACCTTTTAAGTGTATTTCGTGCTCTTCATAAGAGCAATAGACTTGGGTCCTCCCGTTTATAGTAAGGTATGGTAAAACCCAAATTATATAGCTGTACCGTTTAAACTTGAAGATGAAGCGTCTCACATGCGCCTGTAATTGTTTTTTATCCACTCACAGTAAGAGTATAAATTCTAAAAAGTTGTCGCAACAACGTCACTTCAATTCGGTGAATAATAAGTTTAATTGTTTATGTTTTCCAATGAGTTCTGTGCATCAATGCATACAATGGATATCTTGGAAACGGTTCAACAACTCGCAAGGTACATACAAGCGAAGCATAAATTAAATCAGGTTCCTATATACAGTTTTGTAAGATACGAAAAGAGTGGTAAAATATATATTGGGGAAATTTCACACAGCGCCATTTAGCCCCATAAACATATAATACATATCAACACCCACACATAGAACAAACACTTATGCTCGTCACATAAATGTTGTCCTGGGTGGGAATTGAACCCTCGACCTACAGCGCAGAAGGCAGGGTTACTACCGAGCTATGAGGCCAGTCGAGTGGTAAAGCTTCACCAAATGCTACTTGTAGATAGATAGATACACATTAATTTAGAACATAAGAAGAAAATAGACAAAAGAGCAATGGACAAAAAAAAATTAACAAAATTTACCTGTGCCTGAAGTGGCTTGTATGTATTTTTCACCCTAAACTGGGACTTTTGACCGAGCGGGCGACCCTCCGCCATCAAAAGCAAACGAACCGTGGAATGCCGACCCCGAGTAACGTCTCTCACGTTATATTTTATTAATAAAAGGAAGTTGTATTCACCCTCCTTTAAAATTCCCTCATGTGTTCTCTCGCATCTTACAATAAAAAGTAGATGTTGCCATATGATCATATTTTTTTCTTTTAAAAATAGTACTCTTCCTATTATTTTCATATTAACTGCCTCTTTCACATGAGTAATATTGGTACCCAGCAAACACTAGTAGAAATAAAACGATATATATGAGGAAAAATATAATGAGAAACCTGTTGGGCAGGCCAATATGTCCATTATGTTGCAATGAAGACTAACAGTGCCTTTTATTTCTACGAGTTGATTTTCGTTTCGTGTAACTTCCATTGGGTAATGTGAAAAAGTCAATTGTGTTAGAGTAAATCGTTATGGGGCCAAGTATATTTCGGTCAAATGTTCAGAGTAATTTCAATCCACGTATATTGCCAACATAAGATGGGGAATACTTTTATGTATTATTTTGTGTTATACTTTTAGGAAAGTAAATACTACTTTCGCAATTTTTTTTCAGTCTCCAATCAAATTCAAAACAATCCTTGTAGCAATGGAATCGCATATTCTGCAGCCAGCATTTATAAGCGTATCTGACTGAGACACAGTCCTCTGAGACGCGGGGTGGGTGACTGAGGGGTGCGCGGGTGCTACATCTCTACACACCCTAATCCGGAACACCAGCTCGAGTGCACTACTGTTTAGCGGAAATGTTTTGTTTATTAGCGTCGATGTTAGCGTTTATGGTCGAAGCTTGCGAAATTTACTGTCTGTGCAATAGAATGGATCTGAGTGGTCTCGCCGCAATCCAATCAGCCGAAACATGTCATAAACTCATTGAACAGTCACTGCGTGCGTCGACCGCAGCCGCAGACATACAATGATAAATCTTTATAGCGATCATTGGATTGTTCTGCGCTCCATTGGTCGCAATTTCTGCATCCGTTATTGAGCTGTTGCCTAGCGGTCTGTACTTGTTTCGTATTACTGTGAAATACAGAATAATTGTCTCCGTGGCGCTGATAGTTGCAGTGCAGCCAAATAGTACGTGTGGCTTCTGTTTCCATAGGGAACGGTCTGTAGTTACTGGCGGCTCTAGTAAAGTTGATACTAAATCTGTATACATAGCAACTCATTTTCATGCGAGTTTCACATCCATGCGACTTGTTATTCCATTTTTATATGTATATTTATTTCGTAAACATGGCTTACATCCAATCCAATGGCATTTCCATGAACAAAACTCAAAGATCATCGTTATCCCATATTGATCAACAATTTTTTCACAACCTAATTTTTTACCAACCAACAGAAAAACGAACAGTTTTGTGTTTCTATCATTATAAAACTGTAAGCACACACAGTTGAAGAACTATCTCGCAAGCTCCTGCACCCATCAAACTTCCCTTCAAAGCCACGGAACACGGAAGCAGGTACAAAAGGCTACCTGTCAGCATTGTGGGCGACCTTTTTCATGTCAAGTCGCGGCATGCGACAGTGCCGTCTTTGTGTCCGCTTTAGATATAAAGGAAGTTATATGTAGTTATTTTCATAAAATCGGAAGTAAACTTAGCGAACCAGGCAAGCGGTAATTTTCAATATTTTCTCTCAACAACTTGTTTAGTTACAAGAATATTTACTACAATTTGCTAAATTTGGAAAGAGATAAAAGATTTAACGTAACTGTTTACTGCTGAAAGTGCGTGTGGCCCAGTGGTACTGGCCCCGAATATCAATCTGGAAGTCGTTGGTCCAAATCCAGCTTGCACCAATGAGTTTTTCGCTTGATCAATTTATGTTCGCAATACCATGTTCTCAAAACGATGAACGAAAACATCGTGAGGATACCGACATGTCCTAGAGCCAAATTTCGAAGACGTGTGTTAAGTGCACGAAAGGAGCCTCTTTGAAGCGCACATTAATCCTTTCTCCAAGTCTAGTACTACTACTGGCAAACATAAACTACATAAGAACAATTGGCAGACTCACTCACTCATCACGAGAAACATGAATATAGATAGCCTAGTCTACAAATTTAGCACGAGGGTCCTTTTTTAGGATGTAGATGCCAGCTAAGATAGTGTTTGAAAAACGAGATATCAAAGTTTGTATGAAAAATCATATTTTATGTTAAAACTTTGGCACATATACGCATTTTAGGGGTGATAGAAAGGAATTCCACGAGGAGGAAGTTGCGAATGGGTCCAGTTTAAAGATAATGGAAGCCATGTTGCGTTAACTTTGAATGGGTTTAATTTATGTATGGGTTTATGATATATATCCAGGCAAGATATGATATATCCATATTAGGCCAGGCAGGCAAGGCGCGCGGGTAGCAGACTGAGTTATATGGATTACTTATACGTTTTCTAGTAACTGTTGGAATAATTTTTAGTACAAGGTACCATAATTGTTTTATTTATCTTGGCACACATCAAGCTTAGGAATGTCTCGTATATAGAGGGCACAGGTGCTATGTTTGAAAGTAAAAGGTTATTTTGTTTAATATTGAAAAGCAAGCTTTGTAATTACCACAACGAGGGTTTATAGCTCAAAATAAAATAACTCAAATAATCTCTCCTAAACAATCTGTCCCAAAAACCTACCCGTAGGTTGCTTAGTTCGTAATAACCCTTTCTGCCGGTCCCTGTTACGATCCCCGGCCGGGGCAAATATTAGTGTGATGAGAACAAAGTTTGTTCTTGGGGTTTGGATGTTTGTGTGAAGCCGCTGGGGAAATGAGAAATCCTCGTGCAGAGGTATGATTGTGTAAGAGGTTTTTCATAAAAAAAAAAAACAAGGTTATGATCATTTTTTTGATATGTAAGGCAATTATTTTAATTAAGGTTGATACATATCTTACGCAATAAAATATAACGACTCGATCATTCCAATTGGGCATAAATGCGTCGTAAATATCGGTCAACGACATAAAATAATCTTAGACATTGCCCAGTTTAACTACCCCCACGACAAATTCCAAACTCAGAGACAAAACAGTTTAGCTACTTTGAATTCTTAAAAAAAGTACATTTTTAAATATAGAGCCCTACAATATCACGGGTACATATTCCCAAGTGCGGACCCACAAGCGAGACCCTACCAAATGCATGTGGAAGAAGCACGTAAAGTTTCTTGTTATGTCGGAATAGCCCCCACCACGTAAAGTTTCTCGTTATGTCGGAATAGCCCCCACCACGTAAAGTTTCTCGTTAAGTCGGAACAGCCTCCACCACGTAGTTTCTCGTCATGTCAGAATAGCCCCCACCACGTTAAGTTTCTCGTTATGTCGGAACCTCACCACGTAAAGTTTCTCATTATGTCGGAATAGCCCCCACCACGTAAAGTTTCTCGTTATGTCGGAATAGTCCCCACGGCGCGACATCCAGTGTAGTGTGTTCACAATAGATATCTGGTGTCTCCGTTACATTCCTTTATCGCGGCGACACGAGTGACGCGTCCGGGGCCTGACGTCGCTAACCGGAGACATCTCACTCATATTGTCGATAGAAATACATTGTACCCACATCGACACAATCAGGGGACAAACAATACGTATGGTTTTATTTATTGACTGGCCTCATAGCTCAATTGGTAGTAACCTTGCCTTCTGCGCTGCAGGTCGTGGGTTCGATTCCCACTCAGGACGTTCAACGTTTTAGAACGTACATAAATTTTTCAAACGAAAATTGATAGATGCGCGTAGGGATTTTAACCAGCGACCTCCGGATTGAAGCTCGGGGTCAGTACCACTAGGCCACCACACTCAATGAACCTCCAAGATATGAAGTCAAATTATGGACGCAACTCTGTAGGTACCTTACGATGCATCGCACGCACTGCACGTAACTGATTCTATCCCGGCGAAATCAATATGGATTCTATTATAAGAGTATTTAATAAAAGGCTCGCTCGCCGTGATCTGAATCGGTAACGGTGCCAACCTCGTAAGCTCTGGGAAAAGATACTTTATTATCAGCGCCATAAAACAGATTTGTGACAAGAAAAAGTGCGTAAAATATCTATCGGCTTCGATTTAGAACCAATCATAAGAGCCTGAAAGTAGCCGTGATTTAGATTATATAGAAAAGGTTCCTTTGCTGATATTGATATATTCATTTATTCTTAAGCTTTACTGGCAAAATAAATAGGTCGTTGGTTCAATTCCCACCCAGGACAAACATTTGTGTGACGAGCATTGATGTTTGTTCTGTGTATGGGTAATTAATTTGTATGTATTTACAAAAAGTAAATGTACTCTATCAGTCATCTGGTTTCCATAGTACAATGCTTAGTTTGGAGCTAGATAGGGATGTGTGAAATGTCTAACAATATACCTACTCCTGGATAGGAACATTTGGAACCAGTATGAAGTCACTTTTTGATCAAGAGGTTAAAAACTAAATCTCAGGTGACATAATGAAAAGCGAGCATGCTGTGGGGTCACATTTCTATTTCCACACGACATGCTAATGTACATTTTCACCCAGTCGTCGTTTCACGGACTGGTGCTGGCATTAATCGTCTGCGTTGGCACACTTCCAGCCGTTCACTGGGACCTAGGACACTAGTATACCTAGGTATCCTAGGAAATTCGTACAAGTTCGGTGACACCACTAATCGACTACTAATTGAACTCAAGTTACTTTTCTTAATTGAAATAGTTTTATGCCTCAAACAAACACGGCAATTATAAAATGTAAATGCAACAGCGTATATTAATAATTTTACAGGGGAATTCGGAACTAATATATATAGAAGCAAGAAGAAGCAAGAAAAGCACAATATATTTTATATATCTGTATATACTTATATAAGGATATATGCTTAATTTTTAAACAACAATAAGTGATTGTTGTTAACGAAAAGTGTGAACTTTCACTATGAATATTCAGTTACCAAATAATAATAAGTACAAAGCTAAATAGTAAAGTAATCCGTAATCTTTACAGCGAAATTTTCAAGGACAAGAGAATTACGCCATTATTTCTTTACTTTACCACAACAGCCAATTTTCTATAACAAAGTATTTACATAAATATTGAATAAATTAAATGCTAAAAGGATTGGCCCGCGCCGCGCCGCCCGGCGGCGGAGGTTCAATCGGCCTCGATCACCTCTTTACACCTGTAGCCGTAATCTCGATACTAGCCGTATTGAATTTCGCACTTTCAATATCGTTCCCACATTATATGAAATGTTGCAAATATTTTTGTGTTCTTTTAGTATCGATAAATATGCCTGCGCTGTAGGTCGTTGGTTCGATTCCCACCCAGGAAAAACAGTTTTGTGAGGAACATTGATGTTTGTTCTGTGTCTAGGTGTTAATATGTATTATATATATATTTACAAAAAAGTATATAAGCATTGTATCTGTAGTCTGCTTCCCATGATACAAGCTATGCTTAGCTTACTTTGGGAGTAGATGGCGCTGTGTGAAATATCCAACAATAATTATTTATTATTTATTTTATATTACGAATGAATTATTTTTTTGTAAACAAATTTTAAATAATTCTTATTCTTTACAGGAAACCTAAAGGAAAAACAGTTTACATTTTAGCGAACTAATAAAAACTGTGTGTTTTATGTAGAATGAAGTAAAAGACAAACCGCAATATCTGAGTTGCACTTTGGTGTTAACTTATAGAGAACAAAGACAATCTAAGCATGAGACAGCGATTGATGGGTGGCCCACCCATAAATCCTGTTAGCGTAAGAATTATCAGCATGGAATCAGGAGTAAGGGAGATTACTCCTACATTCAAACATACAAACTTTACCTCATTTTTAGCGTAGATGTAGGAAGTCAAAGATAAGGATGTAAAAGGGACAGCCACAAAGGGGAACAGGTATTTATGTAAATACGGCCGGGTCCTACAGGTTCTACCGGAAACAAGCCAAGCCTGGAGAGTATACAAGTGCTGATGACGACACACGAACGCGTGCCGAATATGTATAATATGTATTTAAGTACAAAAAGTATATAAGTTTTCTATCAGCTGTCTGGTTTCCATAGCACAAACTAGTCTTTTCTTTGTGGCCAGATGGCGCTGTGTGAAATTTCCACCAATTTTAATTATTATTTAAGTATATCTTTAATTTAAAGCCTATATGTATAACTTTCATAATTCGCCTATTCAATTAGCGTGCACCTAATTGGATGTAGCAATCACGAGTGAAGCCATACAATATGACATTCGATATGTTGGATTTAGTTGTTAGCCTCGACTGTATAATGTAGTCCATCTTTTACACAAGTATTACATGAGTTTTTTTTTCTTCTTTTTTTTAAAGTGATACAGATACGGAACGAGCCAACGGCCCACCTGATGTTAAGCGGTAACCTCTGCCCATAACAACCGATACGAATTGGGTCCTCCCCTACTGCATTCGACAAGACCCAAGCCGCATCGCGCCCGTAACTCTGAGACGTGTAGGTGGAATGTCTCATGTGCCTGTAATTTCACTTTGAACACCTTTCAAATCGGAACACAGTAACGTGAATTTGTTACTGCTTGGCGGCAGAAATGGGCATGGTGGTAGTACTTCCCCTGACGAACTTGTCGTGAGCTCTACTTCACCTGCAAAATGCACCTTTATGTTCTCAAAACGGCGAAGAATAACATCGTGAGGAAGATTCTTAGCTGGTAAGAGTCGGATCCCGTCAATCGACGTTGCTATACACGGGAACTAATCCAAGATTTTCCAAATTTGTGTGGTGGTACTTTGAGTTTTGTGGTTCCCGATAGTGATCGCAACTGCGCGGAAAAGCCATGGTAAGTATTAATGGACGGGTGATGAGGGATAGAAGTGCCTGCGATGGACTAAAGTAAATTGGAAAACAATTAAAACGTACCTATGTCCTGCCGTCGAGATTAGAACAAATTTAGTTTATATGATATGCAAGATGGAACATTAATATATGGTTTTTGTATTCCCAATGTAACCAAACAGGTTTAAATAAAGCAAGTATTTAAATTAGTACTGCTCATGTTGAGTACATCAGATACATACTAATATAGCACCTTGATGATTTTATTTATTCCCTCTTTCTCGTTTATAGGTGCGACCTTTACAGCTATTGTTGCAAATTAAAACACTAACCTTTCCTCCGGAACGTCCGATGCAAACAAATCACAAAACAACATTTTTCTAAACATTTCCACACATATATAAACAAAACTACCCGATTACACGAACAAACTTTCACATAACCGTTTCTAAATTGCTCCTGAAGTGTGTTTATAGCGCGACAAAATTCACATCAAATTTAACGTATTTCTTCAACACTGATAAAAATATAGTTTATAGCAATTTTAATATAAAATTTTTGGCATTTACGATATTTTCAATCAGTAGAAGAATGTAGTAACAAAATTTTCTTATTTCATTTTGATATACAGAATGGCACTTGTATCCTTTCAGTAAAATGAGAACACAATGGAACACTGGACCCAATATAAACTAATGAAAGGTTGACTTAGCAAAGTTTCACAAAATAATGGGCGTTATTTTATTTTGTACAATACACACGTAGTCCCGTGCAGGTACCGCGACTGACTAATTGGTTGATAACGAGTGACTGATAACACGGACTAATGTGATTTGCCGGTACATAGAATACCTAACACTCAGTATTGAATACGCGATGAAATTGACTGGCCTCATAGCTCAGTTGGTAGTAAGTAGTAACCCTGCCTTCTGCGCTGTACGTCGTGAGTTCGATTCCCACCCAAGACAAACATTTGTATCATGAACACAGATATTTGTTCTGTCTGGGTGTTCATATGTATTATATGTATGATTTATAAAATAAAAAAAGTATTATATCAGATGTCTGGTTCCCATGACACAAGCTATGCTTAGCTTACTTTGGGGCTAAATGACGTTGTGTGAAGTGTCCACCAATATTTATTTTATTTATTTAGTTATAATGATTCATATTATATAATAATTGTAATAAAATTCTCTGACTCGCCTCAGTTTCAAATTTTGCACACCATTGTTGGTAAAATATGTGGCTATAACTCTTCATACCTACTACTATCTAACCTACGCATGTTTTTGCAATATCTTCATCTTTATCATTGCTCTGAAATCGTTACGCAGTTTGGTAAAAGCGGAATCAATATTTGTAAGCTTTAGTAACGTTCGTTCAGTGTTCACTGGGTCCATCCACGTGTTATACATTCGCACGTATTACTTACATAAGTCAACGCAACAAATCCTGCACATTATTCACACATTACCCGGCCCGGCGCGGCGGGCGCTGGCGCGACAACTTGTGAATCTGTTATAACTTTTAGCTTTCCACTTTCGCCTTTCTGACGCCAGTGTATTATTCTAACACTTCAGATTATACTTTAGATTATATTGTGGCGTTTGAAATTGTATTTTGTTAAACAAATACTTCTTTACAATCATCTGTTTGCCTATGTTTTTTTATATGATATACAGTTACGGAACGAGCCGCGGCCCACCTGGTTAAGTGGTAACCTCTGCTCATAACCGCCGATGCGAGTTTGGTCCTCCCGTGCTAGGTATAAGACCCAAGTCACATCGTATGCGTCCTAACTCTGAGATGTGTAGCTGGAATGTCTCATGTGCCTGTAATTTCACCGGCAACCACACCTTTCGCGATAGGCTAACTTTATTTGTATTGAAGAATAATTTTACAGATTTTGTTATAAATGAGAATTCAAAACTTCAGGATTTTGGATTCGGTATTATCTTCTCCAGTATTATACTTTTCATTTGACCCCTGCACTAGTATTATTACCTGTGTCATAATAATATGCACAAAGACACAAAACGTATACATCAGTACGAGTAGAAACTTTATAATCATCACACAAACGTTTGCATCGCCCGGGAATCAAATCTGGACCTTGCATTACTAATTAGTAGAAGCCGCCAAAAGTAGCTAGCTATTTCACTAGCGACATAACTGTGAGCGTAAACCGTTTTATTAACAGAAAAATATATCCACCACATAATGAAAAGAGTTCGCATTTCTGCAGAATATAACCGCAAGCGAGTAACGAAGCAATCTGTGTAGTGAAGTGTAAGTGAAACAAAAGCAATATAAGTGGCGGGTACTTCGCACTCTCAGTGGGAGTGTGGGTGTGGGTGTGGGCAATTAGGAACGGTGCAGCAATATTGTGGGCACTAGTGGCGGGCAAAGAGACTCGCTACGTATAACATCATAAGAATAGTACACTGTTGTAACATTGTTCTGCGAACCAATACAGATTACATTTATATGTGAACTAGCTGCGCCCTGCGGTGTTACCCGCGGTGAATAAATTATCCCACGGGAACACTGCACACATTATTATGGAGATAAGAGGGAATAAATCTAAAGCTAAAGTACTAAATAATTCTCCCTCTCTTTAGGGTGGCCTCTACAAAGCACGCCTGAATATGGAAACGATAGGAAAGCGAAAAAAAGGAAGCCCTCCATTAGGGGTTTTTGTCTCCCCCATGGAGGGCCGGATAGGGTTTGAACAGGCGTCAAACTTAGCGATAAGTACGCGTGACCTTATGTTTTCAATATTATTGACGTTTCCAAGCCATTTCCATTCATGGAAATAAAGACTTTGACTTCGATAGAATTAAGATTTCTTTTACCTATGAGATCAAAATTAAAAAAAAAAAACGGCGAATCATCCATTTCCTTTTAGCTTTGCTGAACGTCAGCAGATCAATCGGAAGAAGAAATTCACATGACATCATGAATGATACACCAACAGATCATTCAACCATTCATTCACCCACTTTACGCAACTTTTTGTCTGCAATCATCTAACAGAATATAACTAGTATGTCGATCACTTCCCACGCGTTCTAGGGGTGTGGCACTAATTGTATGGAGACTATTGTTGTTAGCCTGAGAGCCCTGATCAGAGATGTAACAGGAATTTATTTTACTTGCCCGATGGCTTTAAAGGCTGCTTTCCGTAACAATATTATTAAGATTTTGTGTTCCATATCTGGCCAGTCTGGATCATCCCCATAGTTCCACAGCTCAGTTGGTAGTAACCCTTCTGCGCTGTAGGTCATGGATTCGATTCCCACCCAGGACAAACATTTGTGTGACTAACATAGATGTTTGTTCTGTGTCTGGATGTTAAAATGTATGTATACTTACATAAAAATATTGTACTATATCAGTTGTCCGGTTCCCGTGATACAAGCTATGCTTAGCTTTATTTGGGGCTAGAAGGCGCTGGGTGAAATGTCCACCAATATTTATTATTATTAGTTTCCAATATTTTCTGTAAATATTACAACGACTTCTGTGGCGTAGTGGTAAAAGCAGCCGATTAATGCAATCCCAGCGTGGAGCAACGCAGCGTCTGCCCTAAATAATTCTGGAGAGCACGGGACCGCAGTTAGGGAAACTTATTTGGTAGAAACTTGGCGGAAGTGAGATAAGTTATACTTTCGTTTCCGGAACAACTGCAAATACTTGTTTCGGGTTTGAGCCAAACAATACTAGACAGAAACCTTAATTTGTGATGCAAGATATTCTAGTACGCAGTACAGGTAGGTAGGTTTTTATAGCCTTGACTGCATACATGCTGTAAATATAGGGTCTGATGTAAAAATATACAAGACTTATACTTCCAATGTACAACTTATAAAAACAACGTAACAGAAACAGGGTATAAAGAATCATCAGTTCATGTCAGAAATAGCCACAGGCTCTTGACTAGTATCATCGATTCCACCAGAAATCTCATACAATTTTCAACCGTGTTCTCTCGTGAAAGAGCTTAAATCTACCTGAAATGGTACCGACGCGAATAAGTTCGCTATTGTAATTTAAAACACCATTGTATCGTGTATTTTATGAATCAACTTGTATCATGATGATTTTGGTGTAGTTTTAAGTTAACGTATTTATATGCAAAGGAAAAATAATAATATTGGTGGATATTTCACACAGCACCATCTACCCCCAAAGTAAGCTAAGCATAGCTTGTGTCATGGGAACCAGACAACTGATATAATACTTTATACATTTTTGTAAATACATACAATAACACTTAAAATCCTTTCACCACACTGGTTTGAGAGAACCGATGACTCTAGTAGAATAGAACAACCAGACACAGAATAAACACCTATGTTCGTTACAGAAATGTTAGTCCTGGGTGGGAATCGAACCCAGGACATTGGTTTGGTTCTAAGACATGTCAGTTTCCTAACGATGTTTCCCTTCGCCGTTTTGACAAAGTGGTTATTTATTTATTTATTTATTTAGTTATAAACACATACTACATCTTTCAAGCGTAACAGTGCCCGTTTTAGATTTGAACCAGCAACATCCTGATTAAAACTCACGGTCTGCCACTACTAGGACAACCGATCTTAATCAAATATTCGTTACCGAAAAAAAAATATACTACTTACTATATTTGTATTTTATTCTCGACTAATAATAAAAGCGACCTGGAATCGTTATGAAGCATTCCATTCAATAGTTTAGTGCATACTTTCAGATCAATTTCAAGCCATACTAAGCAAGCCTGTCATATTATGTGTAATTGCAAATATGTAGAAGTATATACCTACCTATATGTAAAACGTAAATAAATGGAAACGTTGACACGGCTAATAGTTTGCTTGGTCATGTAAAAAGGCTGCAACGTTTGCTAACCTCCACGTGATTTCCTACAATAACAAACAAATACGTACTTTGGACGTTGCGGTCTCAGCGAAAATAAACTAAATCAAGTCACATGTTGTTGTTATGTTTACTGTTTGGTCTAAATAGAACTAACCTTTGCACCTCGACCAGTTAAGCCTCGTAGGTTCAATCACATTTTGTATAAAGCATTATAATATCATTGTTAATTTTGTACGGCACAATATCAAATTGGGAGTTTTATTAGCGATACAATAATCAAATCTTTCGCGTTTTTTTTCTTATGGTTAAGTAACTAGCAGATGGCCCACCTGGTGGTAAGTGATAACCTCTGTTAACACGCAATACTTAGGGACCCTTTCCTACTTAGGTACAACGAGACTCAAGTTGTATGCGCCCGTAACTGATTCGTAAAGGTGAAATTTGTCACGTGCTAGGTGGGCCATCTTTTTTTATGTGATACAGTTTCGGAACGAGCCGACGACCTATCTGATGTTAAGCGGTAACCTCGGCCACTTGGGTCCTCCCCTACTAGGTACGATAAGACCCAAGTCGCATCGTATGCGTCCGTGATTCTGAGACGTGTAGGTGGAATGTCTCATGTGCCTGTAATTTCACCAGCAACCACACCTTTCATACCGGAACACACTAACTTGAATACGTCAGTGCTTGGCGGCAGAAATGGGCACGGTAGCAGTACTTTCCTGGATAAACTTGGCGTGAGTTCTACTGCTCTTAGAGAAATCGTAACTTTATCATTCGAAACTTGGTTTGGATTTTTCAAGCCTTGCATAGTTGCATAACTCATTAATATGGTACCATTTCTCCAAGTTGAGTAATTCACGTCAATAGGCGTTACATTTGGGAATGCCGCTCGACTAACGAAACAATGGCTCGCGTGTAGAAAGCTGAATTAATTCTACCTTCACTTTGTGTACTCGTGTGTTAATTTAAGATACTGGACATTTTTGACAGGCCTCAGAGCTCAGTTGGTAGTAACTCAGTAGCTGTAGGTCGTGGGTTCGATTTTTCATTATGTTCACAAAATAAAAAAAAAAAATTGTAAAGGTTACTTGGTAGTTTTTATTTATTTTACTTTGTATTTAATTTGTTTTATGTCAAACATTTCTAATAGTAGGGACCTTTAAATGGCATCTCATTTCTATGCAGTGATTTAGTTTGTAACATTGTGCCGATGGTTTATCTACAATAAATAAATAAAATAAAGTATTTAATATTATTTAAAACTGTAGCCATTCAGCATAGTCAAGAAACTTATGGAATATCTGATCTGTCAAACACATAAGAACAAGTATAATAAATAGGTAAAACTCATTTGTGTTTTTACCAAGTAGCAGCCAGCATCCATGCCTTAACGTCATGTGATCTTGATGAGATTTAAATGACGTTGCAGTACCCACTGATGTTTTAAAAATAAGCCACACAGACGCAACTGAGATATTTATTACATTCCTGAACAATTCGAGAACATAAAGGAAGCGATCGCTTTGAATATTGATGGAAAATTACTGAGACTGCTCGTGGGATGTCCATCAGCGAATTTGTGGCCAGGGCTAGGGAATTCTGCGGAAACGCACTTTGTATCAAATAAGTAAGTGTAAGTTCAAATGACCTTTGTTAATAATAACGACTGGCGTCACACGTCAGTTGGTAGTAACCCTGCTTTCTGCGCTGTAGGTCGTGGGTTCGATTCCAATCCAGGACAAACATTTTTGTGCGAACGTAGATGTTTTATTCTGTGTCTGGGTGTTATATGTATTTACAAAAAAAGTATAGACGTATTATATCAGTTCTCTAGTTCCAGTAATTCAAGCTATGCTTAGCTTACTTTGGGACTAGATGGCGCTGTGTGAAATGTCCACCAATATTATTATTATATTATTATTATTTGTTTGACCATCACAAAACACAACCCGAAGCCAGATAAACAAAATTCCCGAGAATCAATTACGCGTCTACCGACACAAAAAGTTCCGTTTAGTCCAACTCTGTGGAGCTTCGCAAATGAAGCCAAAATTATGTTTTCCGTTTGAAACTGAGTTTTCGAATCTTTGTTTCCAACTACTTGCAGTGTGCACCGGTTAAGTAGTTCTAGCCGGGATGTTCGAATACAGTTGGAATGTTTGCTCACCAAAGTCTAGATTTTAGGACTTTTTACTTCGTAATATGCGAGTCTGTATAAGAAAAAGCCCGAACGATGTTAAGTTTTTTAGATTGAATTGAATGCAAGACGTGCATTCAAAGCAATCTAGAAAAATCACGATTATTTGGCCTCTGGTATTATTAATACCATTAATTATATATACTGAATAATATTCCGTAACTGCATCACATAAAAAAAAATAAAAAAAAAAACCCAGACAGAACAAACATCTATGTTCGTCACACAAATGTTTGTCCTGGGTGGGAATCGAACTCCCGACCTACAGCGCAGATGGCCGGGTTAGTAACCAACTGAGCTGTGAAGTCTGTGTTACGACTGGGTACCGCAATGTTGCCCACGGGCCGTATCATCCGACAGAAATGCGAGACGGTCGTCACATTATACCATTCGTGTGTATTAGCTGTCCCGTAACTAGGCGTCTGCGATGGTAGATAGTGTCCAGTGTCTGGAAAGTTGAGATGTTCACACGAGCTGAGTTCACAATGTCTTTGAAACAAAGCAGATGGCATCTGAGGAATGTGGGTGCCTAAATTGCAATTGAATTTTGTTTCGTAGCGTAGGTATAAGTAGTATGTCATGTCAAGTAGTATATAAGTAGTATGTCAGTTGTCTAGTTCGCATGACACAAGCTATGCTTAGCTACTTGTGGGGCTAGATGGCGCTGTGTGACGTGTCTACCATTTTTTGATTTATTATTATTATTACATAATAATAATAATAAATCAAAAAATGGTAGACACGTCACACAGCGCCATCTAGCTAAAAAAACATTTTCCTGTAGTACATACTACAGGAAAATGTTTCTTTTACTCATGGGAAATCGATCCAGGCAATATATTTTTGTTAGGTACTAACAGTGTTTGCTAAGTGTTTTGGTTTGAACGGCAGGACTAATTTAATCTGAACTAATAAATAAAATTGATCTGTCTGTTTGTAATGTCAAAATAACAAGCTCAGGTGACAGTTCGGAGCGGCTAGTTATTTTGCGCCGATGCCCAATCCCGCTCGGAATTATGATTACCATTATTATGATATTCAAAGTCACGTGATCTACGGTGTAGTTACTATCGTCATTACAACAATCGACACATGACACCTGTGCTCATTCTGGGTATTATTTTAATTAAGTAACTCAGTTAAGTTATTCAGTAACATACTTTAATAAAAGTTCGCATCTGGAGCTAGCATCTAAGTAGTCAGGGCGACGCGGTGGGCTTAGATAAAACCTGGCTTGAAACCGCACCCAGCCACCTTAGGTTTGGTGTGTGTCACATATACAGATGCATATAAAATTTGACAGCCGTTATTCGCGCGCCCTGTACAGTGTGTGGAGCTCCTTAAACGATCTGACAGCCAACGGCTAGCTAAATGAGAAGGATCACGGGAACTAATCCCGGCCTGGGTTTGATTCCCGTGGCGGGTAAATTATTTCGGTTTGAAAATATATGAAATAACCCCTCATGGTATTAGAGAAATCTACTAATATTATGTTCTGTATGATAGTTCTACCTGCTGCTACTATGTAAGTATCAGTACATAGACATACTGTACCTTGTATTACAAACAAACATTTACTTACCTACCGCGTCGTGTGTGTTACAAGATATTTACTTAGCTAAGTGACTAATAAGGCAGATAACACTTATCCCTGCGCCCGCACCCTTATCCGGAGGAATGCCTAGAATACTTGAACGCTTTAATAACATTTTGGAAGTGACGTGGGTTATTTATCGGCTTAAGCCTCCTTTACACGCGGTGAGTAACGGGGGAAGTAATTAGGAGTTAAAAGACCATTGTATCAGGACAGTGGGAAACTATAGAAGAAAAGAAAAATAAAACATTGTGAAAAAAGATGATCGGAACAAATTTTCCAAACAAATCAAAGTTTCAGTATATGTCTATCATCACCATATGTAAAGAAAAATCCATTTTAAATATATATTCTAGATTAGAAAGGAATAAATTTAAATAAGCGCTCAACTGAGATATTGTCAGACATTGATAGAACGTTGATAGAATTCATAAACAAATGTCTTGTAAAAGTCAATGATATGATAATACTCTACATCTAGTGGTATTTATATTTTAGACTAGCACTAATTCATATACCTACTAAACTCGTGTAAACGCAGCTCCGTTGGATACACTCGAAAACATTTCGCTCGTTTAAGTTTTTATAACAACACTTATTATGATGGGACTTTGTTTCAACTTGGGGTTGATTTTGAAGTTTATTAATGCGACAAACAGGGAGAATATATCGAGTTTCAACTCAAAGGTTTATATACCAAAGCCGGTACTCTCGCTTGTCTAGAGTAGACCTGCGACCATGCGGTGGTATTAGAAGAACATTAACACAACAAAAATCCGAAACATTCAAAGTATGAAAAAAACTTTAAATCCATAAAATTCACAAAGAAATGTCTTGGAACATAAGGTCATTCATACTTATTGCTAAGTTTGACGCCTGTTCAAACCTATCTGACCCTCCATGGGGAAGAACAGCCAAGTAAACCCTATAGGAGTGTTGTCTTCGCGATCATGATCCCTGCCTGTAACAACTGAATTACACTGTACATGCTATGTTACAGTAAATAGAATCCATGATACTGATAACCAAAATTAAATTTTTGAAGACAAATTTCAAATGTACCGAGGAATGTCTACGATCGGTAAACACAAGGCACGTAACCGATTCAAACACAATTAAACTTAACCGGTCCTTGAGGGACTACCTGGCCGCCACAGATAATGCAGTAGTAACTACGACGTGGGATTCCCACTAAATATTTGGCAGCGTATTACATTGAAACCCGGGTGCGCAGGGAGACCATATAACAAACAAGTTTTAAAACAATAATAAGAAAACCCCGTTTGGAAAGTCGTTTGTAGTTATATATTAGCATAATATTGTAAATAATTAACTCCAGATATATTTTTATGATTATAAAGTTAATTGCACCCACTATTATTTAATTATTATTAACATATTTATAAGCTGTCACAATCTTTTTATGGATTAATTTGTCTGAATTATAAACCATTATTATTATAATATGGTACTTAAAGTGTAACAAAAATTACAGAACATATTTTTTTATGTTATTGAAGTGACGCAACGAGCTGACGGTCCACCTGATAAAACATTTAGCCTAAATTTTCAATTCCTTAGATAATACTATAGGTTTAAGAGTTCTCACCCCGTGCATTTTAAACATAAACGCTTCCTTTCTGTTTAGTTATTAATTTAATCAAATTTCTGACAGTGAGTTGAAAATAAGTTCAGGCAAAAATAGATTGGAAAAAAAAATATCGACAATCAGCCAAAAGCTTGGTTAACTTAAACCACACAAGGCCTCCATTGACGGCAGATAAAAAAGATAAAAGAAACAACCTCCGCATACCGAAGTAATCTCCGAAGCAAAAGAAACGCTACCCTTGAAATACCAAGTAAACTTTAAAATTGATATAAGTTTTTAAACGTGGATAAGAATACTGATATAAAATATTGTATGGCTTTTCGCTTTCTTGCTTCATATGTATAATAATAAAAAATGTATGGGAATGAAAAGTATCACGTATATATGAATTACTTTTTTATTAATTGTAAATATTAGTATAATGGATAGTTCTAGAATCTAATATGTAGTTATGACAAAAAACTGAAGAAAACGCCAGAGGACGGTTTGATCGTTATAAAAATCGTGATTGTAATTCTAATTATCTACAAGAAATCTGTGGGTCTAACCCACGTGCGAGTCTTTTGAGAAATATACAACAATTATATAATAATTTACTGTATTTTATTTTGTGTCTTAATTGTATAATTACAAGAGTTGAACTTTGAACTGCGTAGGACGAAAGATACCAAATATTGTATGAAATCTCAGGATCTCATTTAAGAAATATTATTACCTACTTTGTGACGTCGGCAGTATAAACAACAGTTAGTTAGGACAAATGACGTAACGGTCACATAGTGTTGAAAATGTAAGACCATTTAAAACCGTAAAATTGTAGACAATGGTTTATTGTTTAGCCGCTGGATATGGTATTCGTATTACTTTTACGTTTCAAAGAGGCCAAATTCATATTTTGAGAATTCTTTCGTGTGTATTATCGACGTATAAACGTCATATTGTTTTTGACCAGTACAATGCATCATCAGGTCTTTCGACCTGAAAGACTATACAAAAGAGAATTATGGAAAAGCAGAGTGTATGCAAATATATGAACTGCTTAGGAATTGTATGCGAAATGATTTTTTTATATCACATTAGTATACAAAGAAGGTATACTGCTGTATAATAAAACATTTATCTGGAAAGTTTCTAAAACATTCTCTGTTTACAAAGAGCGAAGCAAAAGAGGAACTTTCTACGGTCAAAGGCGGTTTACCTGTTATACAACAGCATAATAAAAACGAATAAATTCACTTAAAATTAACTTGAGAACGAGAGATTGTATCGTTAAAAACTATCTAATCTAGAATGCTAAAACGGAAATTATGAAAGTAAAATGGTAAACGAATGCCTAACATTCAAAACATTCAAACAAGAGTCGGCCTGAATTCAAGCGCTCCATGTAACAACCCTATTATTAAAATAAAATTATGTTGAGAACAGAAATGTATGTCATTATGAGATTATATGGTCATGACTAGAAGAGGCATTCGGATACTCTCGTGCAATCTGTGGGTAGACCCCAGGCTGAAGTCACGAGGGAAAAATTTGAAGAATAACAGACATTCCCGTGGTATTTTTAAGGTATTTTAAAGAATCGTGACTGGCTACGGACAGAGATTTGAGTTAATGTTTTAACATTCCTATTTTTGAAAAGAAATATTTCTACTGTACATACATACATACATAAAATTACGCCTGTTTCCCGGAGGCGTAGGCAGAGATCATAGTTTTCCATCTGCTACGATTCTGACATACCTCCTTTGTACTACTGTAGGTACTTCTATTTAGATGGATCTTTGTTTATATTTATATTCAAAATTATTGCTATTAATAAATAATAAATAAGTAAATATTAGTGGGCATTTAACACAGCGCCATCTAGTCCCAAACTAACCTAACCATAGCTTGTATCATGGGAACCAGATGACTGATATAATATTTATATACATTTTTGAAAATATATACATACATACAAATACATCTGAACACCCAGACAGAACAAACATCAATGCTCGTCACACAAATGTTTGTGTTGGGTGGGAATCGATCCCACGAGCTACAGCACAGATGCCAAGTTAACCAACTGAGCTGTGAGATCAGTCAAAAAATCGAATTATAAAATCAAATAAATAATTAATCTAATTACTTATAGAATATTTTTTATTTAACATAAAATAACACCCTTTTCTACGAAGTGTTTTAATTTATTTAGAAAACAATATATTTAATCAATATTATAAAAATTAAACTATATGTCTTAATTATTAGATATTACATCCAAACTTTAGCTACGGTAAGATACTATCACGCTAATTGCGAAAAAACTTCTAACTGGCCGTAACTTTAGAGTTTTACATAATTTTATTCGAAAGCAAAGGTCAGTAAACCGTTTAATTCTTACTTTTACCTTCTAACAAAGCGTGTTAATAATTTCATAACTTTTATGTTTAGAAATACGTGGATGACGTTTATGTAATCGCATTAGTGATAGCATTAACAAACTAATTAGCCCTTAGAACTGTCCAATTAACTAACCAGTTAACTAATCAGTATTTCGCAATTCAAACCAAAAATACGCTACTAAGCCGATCAGCTTAGTAGCGTATTTTCACTAAGTAACCATTATCCTATTCATAACAGTACACCTAGTCTCGGATTCATACCAAAAATTTTTCTTCTTCTCCCCTATTTTCCAAGAATACTGTATAGACAAAACAAATTAAACAAATTGGAGTTATTCTGACAATTTCCCTCTCGAAGGATACCGTAAAACTAAACGCTAACTTACTACAAATTGAAGCATAGTTTTAACAGTTTGCACGTTACCATCGCTCGCTGCCAATTTAAACATAGCCGGTTCAATTTGTACCAAACGGACTTCATCCAAATGCTGCGAATATTTTTGCAACGTAAGTAGAAGCATTACATTTAAGTACCTACACCATGTTGTATTAATACAACATTGAACTTAAACCTCTTACTAAATGAAATATGTTTTTCTACTTCTATATCATCTCAATTGATAAAATATAAGGAAAATTATAAATATATAAATAATTAATTGTCTTATTATTTAAAATTTACCCATACCAAATTGTGTCTGACAGGATAAAGTCCATTCCACATTCATTTACGTCATACTAAGTAACAGATTCAACTTAAATTTCGGATCAAAAACTTAATACTGAGCTGAACATTCCCTTCTTGTGATGTGACTATAATCCAAAAACTTAATTCGAATATTTAGTAGCTACCGCGGGAAATCCGTACTTCACCGGAATACAGAATACCTCTATTGTCTGTCTCATCCAGAGAAACCTTGTATCAATTACGACATAATACACCTTAATGATGAGAGCACAAATTACATTTTCACTTGCACGGCACCCACGTGAAGCTATGCGTAATGGGTGATTCTCCGAGAAGTCGACGTCACAGTCACAATTAGGGTTGCCAGATCGTAAAACCGAAAAGCCGGACATTTTGATAAAAATGTCTGACACCTCTAATTTTTTAGTCGTACACACCACAGTATTTTTTTTAAAATTAAAACTTGTCTTTTTCATCATATCTCAAACCATAATAATTTTACTTTTTTGTCTTCTTAAATTCTAATGAAACAGCAATAAAATTGAATGAATAAGTCTTTTTTATACCAACATTCGAGAAATGTAAAAACTGGCCAAATTTAAAAGCCTAACAAAAGCCAAAAGCAACTAGGTAATTTGGCCGGACACGCAACCAAAAAGCTTGACTGTGTCCGGCTTTATCCGGACGCCTGGCAACGCACAATGTCGGTTTTGATACAAATTTCCTCAGTGGAAACGGTTATTGTGAATGTTTATACCGAGGTGGAATGCATGTACTATAGATAGTGCAGGGGGTGGGATCGGGAGCGTAAAATTGAAGGGCTGGATGGATGGGGTAATTTTTGATATGAGTGTCCTAAGCCTATTGATTAAGAAGCCTTTTGAAGTGTCAATTTCGCAGACACTTTACCGGATTAAAAACTTAAGTGCCTTTAAAAATATCTACGTATTTTTTAAGGTTTTTGAAGACACACTTAATGGGCGACCTGTTTTTGTCGCTTATTGGCATAATATAGTGTAGAAGTGCTTTATGTTACAATACCAGGGACAATCCAAACTTACTTATGTACTAGGAATGTCATTCACAGTTTATTTTTTGTCTGTTTTATAATTGTGTCTATCTATCTATATGAAGCATTGTATAACTGTTGTCAGTATGCATGCTTCTGTTTTTAAAGCAACACTAAAAACTGATGTTTTAAAACGAGCGCCGGAGATAAACAATGATGCTAACGAAGCCGCGGGCTAAAGCTTACACTAAAAAAAAGTTATCGATGACCTCCTAAGCCTCTCTTTTTATGTGATGTTCCAATGATTGCAGTGTAGATACCAGATAGCTGCTATTGACGGCTATTTCTGAAGATAAAATGCCAAGTCCGTCATGACCAAAGAAAAATTGCGTATTTTTACTTAAATAAATCTTAAACATTTTTGAAGACATAGCTAAATATTAGAATACCCTTTAGAAAAGCCAGCAAACCAATAAAAATAACAAATGTACAATCAATTCCCGCCATAAGAAAAACAAAAGGCCACTGCGTAAACAGCAGCGACCTATTTCTATCGATAGTGCCCTATTTCTAACTATGTATTTGACATGTTGAGAGGAAAATGTAGAACGTTCATCTTGGGCATACGCTGTCGATAATAAGAAAAGGTAAGTATATTAATTATACTGACGAGACGAGGTGACGGTGAGCTGAATGTTTTGACCGAGTGAAGGCCCACATTTGACCGAAATCAAGGATGACCGAAAGCACGTTGGGTCGACGACCTCGTGAAAGCAGCAGGAAAAATGAGACGAAAACTACAAAAGGACGAGACTACAGCAGAACAGATGGGGCTGGCAAACTAAAAAGAAGGCCTATATGCAAAAGCTGATGCCCCCAGGATGATGAGATGATGCCGATGAAGTAATTTATGAATATTCTATAAGCTACAGTTAATTTTATCGATTTCTATAACGTCAACTCTTCTGAGAATGAGTTCTGTTCCTCTAAACTTCCATCAAGACCAGTAAAGTTTAATTTCTTGAGTAGTATATTTTCTAACATAATTATACAAAAGCTGTTTTCTAAATGGAGTTGAGTCAAGAGAGTATGGAGTCAAAAAGTATTATTTCTGTTGAATTCTTATACATATTATTGGATATGACAATTTCTATCAAATATGTACCTACAACATCGTACTTAGTGCTTAGCGTGGCGCCTGTTCAATGCATCATGATGCTCCATGGGGGAAAATTCATACATGAACAATTACTTATCCAAGCCAGCATGATCGCGACCATTGCTTTTGTAAGTGAATAAGTTATGGATCGAGCAAAATGGCCTGATGTTACGTGGTAACCTCCACAGTAATAAGTAATACTTGTGCTTAGATAGATAGATAGAAAATTATTTATTTCACAAGGTATAATCAAGTACATAGGCGAACTTAATGCTAAATAGCATTTTCTTCCAGCTAACCATTGTGTAGCATGGAATGGATGTGGTAGTGCATTTTGGTTAAAGTTATACACAACTGTATAAAACTACATAATTAAACGTATTATACATATATATAATAAATATTCATAAACCATAATACCATAAATTACTGCTCAATTTATTCCTTAAGTGCTTAGCGGCAGTAATTGGTATAATGGCAGTCCCCGGACGAAATTCATACTAGTTCTACTAAAACTGCGAAGATATGTGATAATTACCTTTAGTTGAATTCTATCATGTCCCGAAGCCGTGAACTTGGACGTTCTCATTTGTTAATCCACCCACCCACACAGGTTGGCGGCACTATTTATTGAATGACTCAACTTTGACAGAACTAGTGAGTACTTTAACTGTTCAATCGTAATAACGTTTGTTTACTTTTCCAGCTATTCTTCGCAGTTACCTACGAGGCTACGATGTATTTAATTGTATTAAGTATACATTTTACATCTAAATTTCTTGCTATACTACATAGAAAGAAAATGAGCGTTGCGCAGTTGCGAAATAAAACGGATATAGTAATTTACTCGATGCAGTAATAGTTTGTAACAGAAAAACTGACTCCTCAGTTGCGCGTGACAATACAGAACCACTTAGAAAACTTTTATGTTTCCTAAATGAACGTGATTCAGTGCACATAAGTTAACTTTGAGTGGCGAAGCCTTGTTATAAGTGTTAAAAGATGTTTTTAAAAGTAAAAAAACCTACACTTTTTTATCGTGTGCTCCATTAGCGAAATCTCTTGTCAAGTGCATTCCTAAGCGGAATGTGACCCATGTGCTAATGGCTTTTCGTATTTTTTCCTCAATCTCTAACTGATTAGTTAGAGAATACTTAAGATTATAGAAAAAGTTGTAAAAATATCGAATATTATTGAAATAATACTTAGAATTCAACCTATGAAGGTTTTAACCCATTTGTCGTGTGAAGTCAAGACTAAAATGGGTTAAAACCTTCATTATACAACAAGAAGGTTTTTCTGTGGGTTAGCATCGAAAAAAGCCAGTGAATATTTTAGTAATTGTTTTTATATTTATTTATATTCTCTCTCTGAGCGGATGTCAGTATATAATAAAATCTACCAATTGTTGCTAGCACTTTTAGTAGACTCTAATTTTTGCATTCTGCAAGTACACGCAATTCAAGTACCCATTTCTGAGTTTATGGAAATAATAGTTTTTTGACTATCCAGTTTAAATTGGGCATTACAGTAACAAACCAAATAAGCGTATTCTATTCGAGTCACTGGTTCTCTCGAACCAGTGTGGTGAAAGGATTTTAAGTGCGCCTCTAAGAAGCTTCTTTCGTGCACTTGACACATGTCTTCAAATTTTTAATTCTAGGTCATGTGGTCATGTGTTCCCTCACGATGTTTTCCTTCACCGTTTAAGAAAAAAAAAAAAGCTACGCGCACCCCCAAATTCATGTGTCCAAATGGAAGGCACTTCTGGCATTGAACATAAGACTCAGCTCAGGAGAGACGCCCTCCAAATGTATTATCTGGTGGTCAAGACTCAAGACTCACCCCGTCCATGGCTATCGAAACCCGATAGACACGGGGTGAGCCAAGAGAGCCGCATTGTACAATGCGGGGTTTCTGTTACTTACAAAAAGAAGTTCCATTAAAGCCAAGGAAATTCCAAAACTAGCAGAAACAATGTTATAAGCAAAAAACGACATTGCCAACTCGACAATAACAACTCTAAGACTAGCGCAAAAACTTGTAGCTCCGTCAATTAGGCGAACGAACACAGATCTGGCTATTAGTAGTATAGTACACGTCAGATATACTTGCAGATGGGTTTAGTAGTGTTTATTGACATTGAAAGCAACTGGACAGCGCATGGGGTCGGGTGTTCAAGTCTCATGGTAGCACAGTATTTTTTGTATTAATGTAAAAAAATTGTGCATCCATCTTTCATGGTTCATCGTCACTTACATAATATACGGTTAAGAGAAATGTAGATATATATGAAAAAAATAAAAAATTAAAAATATTGGTATATATTTGTGATAACTGAGCATTAAAGAAGCGTTGATAAAATGTTAGAAGAATTACGAACTTCAATCCTCACATAAGTTAGAAAACTCAAATATTTATGATGCATAAGATGATCAATATTTCGGTGTAAAGATTACGTGCTTTCAAGTGGTAAGCATCTTGGCTTTGCATATTTGCAAGTATTGCGTATCTACTTTACCATCCAACTAACTTTATGCTGAGCCAGAGTCCTTTTTGTGGCAACTAGGCTTATTCAAAAAGTTTTAATATATACTATAAATGATTGATATTTAGTTAGGTACTTGTGTCTTTTGTTAAGTTCTGTGTAAGCTTAGCTTAGTTCCACAAATAAAATATTTTTCTTTCTTTCTTTATTATGCTAGTGTTAGTTATAATTGTAATGCACAAGTGTAACTAAAACCAGCGTGCACGCACCACATTCTTACTACACTCAGTTTGAAGAACTATGTGGTGCTGGGTGGTGATATATATGTATTTACAAATAAGTATATAAGTATTATATCAGTTCTCTGGTTCCCATGATACAAGCTATAGTTAGCTGACTTTGGGGCTAGATGGCGCTGTGCGAAATATACACCGATATTTATTTATTATTTAAATATCAACAAATGACTATTTTGGACGAAGCCAGGCCATTCTTATTTCTAAATACATCAATGGACAGATATACATCATAATACTTAAACTACGCGCATTTAAACGTACATCCCAATATTTGAGATGGATTTAGATGTATTTTTTCAGAATTTCACTGCGCACGCGTATACAGCGTGTACTATACCAGCTTAAGGCCCAAAGGCATCGTGTGGCACTCGACTTTAATGCGTCTGGGAGAGTTTGAAAAAATTCTAATGCGGTCAAAGTTAAGCTTCTTACAGAAAGTTTATTTTTAAGTATTGTATCTAAACTATACTTAAGATTGGATTATGTCTACATCAGTAGCTGCGATGTGGGTGTCCAGATATATAATGTGTTCTAGAGTTTTGTTTGATCTGCAAAATAAGATATTATGTTCCAGACATATCTAACTAAATAATGTTTATGAGTGATCTGGTATCATGTTACATGAGCTAAAGTCGTTTATGGGATACAAATCTAGTCCCGACACACGAGTCATGAGATTCACATACCTACTTATATTTTTTCTCTTACCTACATTTTCTAATAGATGTCATAATAGCCATTTTCCATTCGAAAGATTGATGCATATAAATTTGTATATTTGGACGCTACTATCACTTTTTCTTCCGCTGCACTGTACCTATATACTGTACTGTTTGTTGCACTTGTATCTTGTACGTATAATTTAAAATTAAACATTACTTATATTTCATTAATATACATTATCATATCATGATTAGGTACACGCTCAAATTAATGCGCACGCAATGTGTCCAAAGAAGCACGCTACGCCTAATTCATGTCATATAACATTCAGTGATTTGATATTTTAGTCTGTCTTAGATTGTGCTTACTTGCTAATGTTAAATGGGTACTTTATTAGTTATTATTAGTTACTAGCTGTTGCCCGCGACTTCGTCCGCGTGGAATTCGGTTTTATCACGCACCCCTTACCCCTCGGAAAAGTAGCCTAAGTTACTCCTTGTTACATCAGCTATCTGCCAGTGAAAGTCCCATCAAAATCGGTTCAGCCATTCCAGAGATTAGCCGGAACAAACAGACAGAAAATTGTAAAAAATGTTGTTTTGGTATATGTACCGTGTATACATCCATATGCACTTAATAAAAAGCGGTTATTTTAATATTACAAAGAGACATTCCAATTTTATTTATTTGTATAGAGTATAGATTAGTTAGCAGCGCTACTTTTTAATACATTTACTTATTCGTAGAAAATTAATTCTTAATTCACACGTTGTAGTGCATAATGATTTCGAGAAGAGATTCGATCAGGGACTTTGACTGGCCTCATAGCTCAGTTTCGCTGCCTTCCGCGCTGTAGGTCGTGGATTCGATTCCCACCCAGGACAAACATTTATGCGACAAACATAGATGTTTGTTCTGAGTCTGGCTGTTAATATGTACTATATCTATGTATATATACAAAAAGAAGTATATCAGTTGTCTGGTTCCCATGATACAAGCTATGCTTAGCTTACTTTGGGGATGTGTGAAATGTCCACCAATATTATTATTATTATATTACTTTTCCTGTATGTCTTCCCATAATTACTTAAGTAATCAATCGTATAATAATTGTTAGAGGCGGAGGATACATAAGTATAGCGACATGAAAGGGGTTCACTTCACTTCAACTACATTAATTAATAAAAAGTAATTTCAATTAACGACGAATGATTTAAGACGTAGATAATGATGCGTAGTTAGCATCATTATCTGTGTCTCAAATCGCGGACACTAATGAATACTTAATAACCTTTGAAACGTAATGAGCTAGTCTATGCCAAGACGATACCGGCCAACACAATGTTATCAGTGATCTTGACGAAACAGGTAGACGAGTGCACTGTTTTTGTGATGAGGATATTGAAATTGTTGCTTGAATGTACTTACATAGACTTGCAAAGAGAATGTAACGTCTTCTTAAGCAGGCTCATGGACCTGGTTTCAGGCATCAAGGGTCACTCATTTTTAGACAATGACGTGACTTAGGTTACGTTTACCAACATAGTTATCTAATCCATGTCTAGTAATCACTAAAAAATGATTTTACATTTGGGAATGCCTGATCTCATTTCCTGTTTGAAACCGACAAAAAGAATTTCACGTAAAAATACTCAGCCAACTTTAGATTGAACGATTAAACGATTTACAATCAGTAGAAGTTATCATTCAAATTTTAATAACTAGTAACAAAAACTGTCAAAAATGGTCTACAAACAATTGCGAATCCTTGAAATTAGGAACACAATAAACAACAAAGGTTTCGATGAAATTTGGTACCAGGATTGCTTATATCCCGGATTAACATATACTACCTTTTAGCCCAGAAACATACAGTGTTTCCGTGGGATGACTAATTCACCGCGGGTCGTAGCTAGTATCATATAAATATTTCTATTCTAGTACCTACGAGAATGTTGTCAGAAATCTCTGTGCGCTCCGAATACTTTCGACGTAATTTGCCGACTGTTATAACTGCGACAATGTAACGTGTCTTCCGAAGCGCAAAAGCACTAATTTGTAAAATACCAATCGACACACGTAAGTAAAAAGTACACATTAAATACTTACGTGACGTAGAATACGATGATAAGTAATACTTAAGTGACGTAGAATACGATACTTAAGGCATTTTTTATACACACGTCCGCGCACTCTTGGTGATGTGATACCCCCTAATGTTGTCTGGTTGAATGCCCATCGATCATGGCCACAGACCAAGGTTATGCCAAGCATATAAACTATATAACAAGTTAAACCTCACATAGAAATTGGAAAATGGCTCGAGAAACACCGAATACCGCAGAAATTCTACAAATAAAATTACGTCTTTCAACTACTGACTGCTTTTTTAAGATATTTCACACAGTGCATCATGGGCACCAGACAATTGAAATAATACTTAGATACTTTTTTGTAAAAAAATAAATATTTTAATACATATCAACACCCACGCACAGAACAAACATCTATGTTCATCACACAAATGTTTGTCCTGGGTGGGAATCGAACCCACGACCTACAGCGCAGTCGGTATGCCCTTGACTACAAATTACCGTATGTCAAGCGACTTGGTAGCCGTTTGGGGCACAACGCAATGCCTGAATTTGGAACTAGCTCCCAAGTTTGGCTACCAGAAGATACCATTAGGTGCTTGGCGGCGGATTTAGGTAGCTCAGATCGGGCATTTGCCCTATCAAAGTCAAAGTCAAAAACTTTATTTCCATAGAATTCATAAAGAAATGGCTTAGAAACATCAATAATATTCAAAACATTAGGTCACGCGTACTTATCGCTAAGTTTGACGCCTGTTCAAACCCTATCCGACCCTCCATGGGGAAAATCATCAAGAATTGGTTTACACAGGGTGTTTTCTTCGCCGCAAGAGCTCATTGCAGTATTCGAACCTACGACCTGCAGATCGTAAGCTGACACACTACCAACTGAGCAGCCAGTTGTGACGTTCTAAGCGAGTGTATTCTGTAATGTAGTACGTTAGTATACACTTGTTTAAATACTCGTGAAAGCTGTACACATCGTACATACAATTATATTAGTTTCTCGCATCGATTATGATTAAACCATTACAATAAGTGTAGTCTTCTAAATAAAGAGATAAGACGTAATGTGAGGGTAAAATAATCCAAATTCTAGAGTGCCCAAGCCTATGATGCAATTAGTAGATAATATTTCTTTATAATGTAGGTAAGCATTATCTCTGACAATAAAAAGTCTGTAATGCGCATATTAATTGCACCTACAATATGGATGTTGTTTAAATAATAGAACGTAATCTAGGTACGTATTGATTTTTGTTTTCATTTAGTGAAGTAAAACAATGTTACTACAAGAGTTAGGTGTATGAGAAACAGTAACATTTTTAACATTGAAGCCTCCAGGACAGCCGGGTTTCGTTACTCGACGCCCAACGTCAAATTCTCCCATAAATTCACATTCCACAACATCATTGTCCCAAAGGCATACGCTGAAGGCAAAAAACAAGAAACAATTGACTTTACCTTTTAAACAACTGCTTGTAATGCATCCTGTTTCAATTTAAACACAAAAACACATCACACAACACAACACGTCCGTCGCTCGGAGTTTTTACGGAACTGTGACCGTTGGGATGCGCAGGCGCAGGTGGGCAGGTACCCGGTAACCCTACACTTTACCAACTGTTATTTCAACTGTGGGTATTCAGTACAAACTGTTATTTTAACTGTGGCTATTCAGTACAAACTGTTATTTTAACTGTGGCTATTCCGTACAAACTTTTAGCTTCACTGTGGGTAGCACGCTAGACTGAACCCATTGTACCGAGGGAACAAGTGTTGATCGCGCAAGTGCCGCGCGCATACTACCTGTCTCTCATACCCCACAGATTAGTAGCTTGCACCGGCAGACGGTAAGCCTTCAAAATTACTGTTGACTTAAGGAATTTTAAGTGGTTGTAGCATTTGTGGGAGATTTTTAAGTGTTGGTGGAAACGGAGTTTACTAGTTTTGTATTTTAGTTTGAATAAAGGACAATTTTGAAAGTTATTTCGTTATGTTAAACTATACGAATAAATCGATCGCTATTGTCTTATAATTGACGGTTTTTGTGAAAAATCCTGAGTTTCTGATTCTTATATAGACAAATTTATCGCATGTCCTGTAAATATTTGATCGCTAGGTGCAAGATACTTGTGGTCCCTGCCACCCACGACACAGGACTCTCCTGGTACTCGACTCCTGCCTATTGTTTATGGCTGAATCATGTAAATATAAACTATGTTCATAACTTTGTTCGGTTAGTAGTTTGTAGGCACATAATGTGACACCATTACAAAACCACCATATAAAATGCTTACTTAGTTATTGGTACTTCATTTAAAACGTAGATTAGACACCTAACCGATGATATGTGTGTGTTGCTATTTTTATTTTTACTATTTTTTCTACCTTATGTTTTGGTTTTACCTATTCATATTTACTTATCTGTGGAAACTTTTAATTGACTTCCCTATATATAGCATTTATGGATGTATTTATTCAAACACCTATTTTGTAAACCTAGCTATAAGTTTTCCTAACATTAAAAAAACTTCATTAATATTATTCAGTTGTGAGAATACGTCAAGCAATAGCGCTAGTTCTGAGATGTAGACATTGAATACCGTACAGAACATAAAATGTGATCAGTAATTCCACGTTATTTATCATCTAGATGCCAATCATAGCGTATCTTTAACTGCACTTGTTATTAAAACCTGTTGATTTTCCTCTCCAACGGCCACAGACACTTTATCTCCATAATTGTTAATAACGTGGCGAAAACATTACATGAAGCATCAATTCAATAATAGTGGTGATGAGGGCGAAATGTACATAGATACTTCTCACACTGGTAAGGTGTTGGAACGAGCAGATGGCCCACTTGATGTTGAGCGGTAACTACTGTGCAACATCCCTGCGAATAGATATACATACGCGGATAGTGTTTATTAAGGTTTGTCCTTTCACTCTGACTCGGACGGAAAAACGCAGCAGGAGACTTTATAATATTTTGTAATGACATGTTAAATGTTAAGTATACGTAATGTAATGACAATAAACCATATTATGTACATAGTACATAATATAGTATATTATAAATAAATAAAGGTGGAAAAAGGCATGGCTTGTAATATAGGAACTAGATAAGTGATACTATGTTTTTTTTTTATGTTATATAGTTGCGAAACGAGCCGACGCGACGGCCCACCTGGTGTTAAGTGGTAACCTCTGCCCATTACAACCGATGCGGCTTGGGTCCTCCCCTACTAGGTACGACAAGACCCAAGTCGCATCGTATGCGCCCGTAACTGTGAGACGTGAAGGTGGAATTTCTCATGTGCCTGTATTTTCACCGGCAACCACACTCTTTCAAACCGGAACACAGTAATGCGAATGCGTCACTGCTTGGCAGCAGAAATGGGTATGGTGGCAGTAATTCCCCGGACGAACTGCGTGAGTTCTACTGCTCTTACTGTATTATGTATATAGCAAAAAAAATTTTTTTTTTTTAAATACATGCATATGGTACATATTAACACCCAGACACAGAACAAATATCTATGTTCGTCACACAAATGTTTGTCCAGGGTGGGAATGGAATCCACGACCTACAGTGCACAAGGCAGTTACTACGATTTGAGCAGTGAGGAATAGAACAGTACCTACTATTATATCTATATAGTAGGTCTAACCTTCAAAATTAAAGATGAATAATGCGTAGAGGAAGAATCCTTCAAATTAATAGTCTGACATTCACGACCACTTTTTATGATAAACAGGAAAACTAGATTTTCCCGTAGTCATTAGAAATTACAATTATCGCTTAGCTGTTGTAATTATGTATATTATCGTCATTTTATTTTTTATGGATTTATGAATCGTTTAATTTCTCGTGGTTTATATTATGGTGGTTATAAAAGTACTGCATTTACATTTGTCGTTAAGACACTCAAAATATTAGTACCTCACCTACCTATGTCATTTAGTTTCACTGGAATTAAATATTCAGTCACTTACGAGTAAAAATATGAAGTAACAATATGTGTAAATTTTCAAGTCTGAACACCTAATCAAATCGACTGGCCTCACAGCTCAGTTGGTAGTAACACTGTTTTCTGCGCTGTAGGTCGTCGGTTCGATCCCCATACATGGTAAATATTTGTGTGCCGAACATGGATGTTTTTTCTGTGTCTGGGTGTTAATATGTATGTAATTGCAAAAAAAAAAGTGTATTAGTATTAAATCAGTTATCTGGTTCCCATGATACAAGCTATGCTTAGCTTACTTTGGGGCTAGAAGGCGCTGTGTGAAAGACCACCAATATTGTAATTGAATTTTATATTAAAAAAAATCAATAAACTATTCTAACTTTTCTTCAAAAATTGACCACACTTAACTGCAGATATTTTGATAGTGTAATAAAATATAAAAGTATTATTATCGGTGTAAGAATATGAACGCACTTGACCTCATCAAACGGCTGTCACTCACTCACTGGTGGACAGTAGCTGTCACTGAGTCTTGTTAATCAAGTTTCTGAAACCTTGCAGTGTGGATATGGCTTCCGTATACTTTCGAATACTGTTTTTATAAGGTAACTATTAACAGTGGAATTAAATGACGCACTTTTAGAAAAATCCGACGAAAAAGGACCAACTTCAGGATACCTTAGTATACTTTTTTGTAAATGCATACATATAATACATATTAACACCCAGACACAGAACAAACATCTATGTTCGTCACCACAAATGTTTGTCCTGGGTGGGAATCGAACCCACGACCTCCAGCGCGGAAAGCAGGGTTACTACACCAACGAGCTCCGAGGCCAGTCTTATTACTTAATTATTCAAATCACGACAAAATTATTGATAAAATTATTAAAATGTCTTTCGTAATTTGGTTGAATAATTTTCTCTTTGAATTAATAAGATAGATAGATAAGACATTTGTCTGTTTCTTCAGTCACACACGTACATTTGAATGACAAAAAGAAAGAAAGATACACAGTATACCTAACTTATATGAACATGAAAAACCATTAATACACTTGCCTCCAAGAATTCCTGAATGTACACGTAAAATATCATCACGTATGAACGTAAAAGTTTGTATGGATGTTTGTTACTCTTTCACGCTCAAACGGCTGAATGGATTTGGATTAAATTTGGTACCAAGATAGCTTATATGCAGGATTAACATTATAGACTACTTTGATCCCGGAAAAGTGCAGTGTTCCCGTGGGATTACTTATTCACCGCTGGTAACACCGCGGGGCGCAGTTACTTTACTATAACTGTAATATTTTATGTATTCATCTCGATCAATATCGAGATGTTCGGTCACGTTATGCCTTCTAAGCATATGTTGCTCTTAATAGAATATTCATTTGCCTATTTCTCTAGTCAACTCCTCGCCATATTTCGAAATAACTTCCTTGATTCTTCTGGGTTTGGGCTGGGATGGGATATAGTTATTCGAGAGAGCATGAGGTTTCTTTTACTGTGTATTTTTATTCACAGGAATAATGGCTTACCTTTTATTTTGGATAACAAACAGGATTTTCAAGACTTCAAAAAAAGAATTTGTTTATAATTTTATAGCTTAGTACATTCACCGTGTTATATATTGCATTCTATATGAATGTACTTCAAAGTAACGAGTTAGTACTATGTAAGTACAATAGTATTATTTATTACGCGAGAAAGTGCTTTTTTATGACTGGACTCTTTTGCTGTTGGCCGCAGATGGCCTTGACAGCGTTTACGCGGGCGTTGGTGAGAGCAGACGGCTCTCAAACGGTAAAACTTAAAAATTATACACAACGACACACCTTAGGTACGTACCTCGGCTTGGGGCGTTGCGAGTCGGGGGGAGTGGGAGAAAATGCGCCCCGCGCGGGCGTTTACGGGGATACGTCGACCACGCCGCCGGCGCGGCGGGGTCGGTGCGAAGGTGGAGTGTTTTCTCTGTTGGGGGATGACGATAGGAATAACTCCGGATATGCGGCCGTTATCTCGTCATGAGGGTCACCAAGTACGTGTCTTGGTCTACGGAGAGAGCGCTTAGTAGGTCAACCGAGTAATCGGGTATCGAACGAACCAGGTGATTTGGATGGGACTCGACCGAATCTTAATATCGCTGCGAGAAAGTGCGTATATTGAGGTGTGACAACGTGTTCAATGTATTCTACTTTGTTTGACATCTACTAAACTGCATGTATCTATCGCTATTACTCACCTGTTTTCTCCCGGAAGCAATTTATTGTTTTCCACAACAGCTGTAGCCCTGATCCTGTGATCAGGCTGTTCCCCCAGCAGCTTCTCACTGCGTCCGTTGCTCAAGTGCTCACGGACCACACTATACGCATCACTTTTAACAACATCTGTATCACTAGTCACTTCACTAACAACACTTTTCTCACTTATATCTTTCTTTTCTTCTTCTTCGTCTAATTTTTTGTCTATTCCGTTGGCTATGAGTGGAGTAGGTTTCGCTTGGAGAGATTTGGGTTGAGCTTTCGGGGAGGAGATGACGGGTTTGGAGTCGATTGCACCGTTCTCGTTTATGGATGTGACGTAGACGGTCGAGTTGGCAATGTATCCGTTTAGTTCGGTTTTGTTCTCGGACGCTGGTCGCTTTCCTTGTCTTATCTGGAAAATTACAAAGAAGTTTTTTTTTTAATTCATTGTTTGGTCTTTAAGCTAACATTCCTAATATAGGTATTCTTCAGTTTTAACGATACCGTCTTGAACAATTCCTGTGGAGATGAAGACAGCTTAATTTAAACGGTAATAACAGAAAAGTGTAAATGTCGAGACTAACAGACAAGACATTTCTTGCACTGGCTAGAAATATATCTGTAACATTATATGCCGTTCAAAAATGGGCATGCAAAACGAAATCGTGTGAAAATGCAAGAGTTATTTGCACGCAAACAGATAGTATCTGTTATGAGTTCTGTGGCATGCTCGTGGTTCCAATAAAAGCTTACAATACATCATCTCGACAGTGCCAATTACGTCTTGCAAAAAAACACTTGTGAGGCAAATGCCTTAAGGTTCTGCGATCCTTACAATAATGGCGCAAGGTATTTTCTGAATGACTACAGTAGCTGGCTAAGATATTATTTATTGAAATAATATTAGTTACAGTTAGTTCGACTTCCAGTTAGTAAATACATTAAAAAACGAAGAAGGATATAGTTGTGCCCCAAAGACGATGTTTTTTGATGAACTCTGCGACGCAGTGGCTCTAACGTTCGACTGAGACACAAGATCAGTTTTTCCATATTCGAAAGTATTTTTAGAAATAATAGAATTTTCTTTATTGTATTGCGACATTATGTATAACGTAAATATATATTATTATATTTTTCATAGAAAATGTCAGTGAGAAATCATCACATCATTGAGAAAATGATATAATTATGTGTTTTAACTTAAAATATTCGGAAATTCAACCCTTTTACAACTGAAAACTATCAAAGAAATAAAATGCCAATTAAAAACGAAATGGCGCTTGAAAATCCATTTAATTATGCGAATGTTTGCAACATCGCATGCAGAACCGATAGGGATTTCGAAAGAAATGCAATATTGCCGTTCGACGGACGAACACTTGAATAATGAAAGGCACTGATGTGAATCAAGAGCTGCAAATGTGAGTAACGAATGTTCCGCGTCGAAACGACGAGCTGTTTTGGGGGCCAAGTGACGAGCACGTGATTTGCTGCGCAATAATCTACAACTATTTACTTGAAATTCTGATAAATAAATAATAAATAAATAAATATTGGTGGGCATGTGATGAAAGATCTTTTAGTGGTTACTAATTCAAATTTGTCAAAAGTCTTCGATTAATGTTCACTACACTATTACTAAAATTCATGCGATTACGAGTTTATGGACTTCTTTGGATGTCTTTCCCTCTTCTCATCAAGAGTCAATACAATCGTTCATATGGTCACCCGTCGTAGAAGTTATCAGCTAATTCGCGAACTATCTGAACAATAACCTCATCAGTAAGGTTAAATCTGAGGTGTTTGCCATTTTTAAAGCTATAATTATCATGCTTGTGACAAAAGGAAACACTGAGTCTTTGAAAAGAAAATAGATTTCTATAAAATTCATACAGAAATGGCTTGGTAAAGGCGCACTATCGCTAAGTTAATTCAACTGGAAAATTTACGTTTCCAGTAGATGTTCTTTAATTAATTATAAAAAGTAAAAAAAAGTTTTTTTCTCGCTACAGTTCATACTCTGGACCTCTGCTCAAGTGTAGAGGCTCGAGTCAGAGAGTCAGAAGACATTCAGGCATCGAAGCTTAGTAGCGCAGGACTGCACTACCGACTTCATTGTTATGTCGACAGAGGATTGTGGCGATGCTTCATCTATCTTTGCGATGGATATTTCGTAGACGATTTTATTAGTCTCGCTTTCAGATCACTAAAGCCTACATTTTTGTCAGATTCACAGAGACAAACCAGATAAGGTGCTTGTGTTGATCACCTGAAGAGAGCTTTGATACTGCAAATAAGTAATGGAACATGAACGCGCGAGTTAAGTATTGAACTATTGTATTACCTATTTAAGTGCTTCTAAGTAATTATGTTTTTGTAACAAATAAAAATAAATGTATTATTATTAATGGCTTCCATTGCTTCTACACCTAAACTTAGCTACTGTACTTAAATAATACTATAGCTACACTAAGAAGCTATCTTACTGGACGAGAGTCACACCAGGTCAAATAGCTCCTGTATAGCTCCTGGAAGAGACTAGTCACCAACATAGAGAATCCTAGTGTGGGGACTAGTGAACCTTCATCGTAAACAATTATAAAAAAGAAAGAAAGAAAAAGCTTACCTCGACAGAGAGCTTTGACATGTCAACGGGCGTGATCCGCTTGAGCGCGGACAGCCGCTGCAAGCGCTGCCGTGCTTGTTCCTCCACGGCGATGAGGAACGCATCCTGGATGATGTTGTGCCCGATGTCCGATACTGGCAACACACATTTTAATATTCATCTTGAATTGTCTATGTCTCTGTCTGTTAAACAACAATCGTCTATGTAGGTTGTTAAATATGTTAACTTAAAATGTTGGCTGAGATAGAGACCTAGAGATACTTAATATAATATTATAAAAATCTGATTTAAGTAATATAATTGCGTCAAGTTCATAAAGCTGGATGTCTATAATATACATATAGTCAGACATATTGAATCAGATTTATTAAAAAGTTATGTAACTAAGCGCTTTTCAAATTCCTAAGCAACTGATATTATATAAATTTGCATATAAATGTTGTTTGATATTGCAGATGTTGATCAGATTTAATAGATACAAGAGCTCTGTGGTATCTGCCAGAGAAGCTCCTAACATTTAGTATGGGATATCCTCGAACGTTCCTCTCCCGGGTTTGTTGTTGATTTCGTTGATATATTTTAATGGCAGTAGGAATGTTATACTGGAAGAGTGTTAACTGAGTTATTCGTAAGAACACAATGGTAATGAGCTCGGCATTTGTCACTTCTATGTTCCCACTCAAAGGTTTCCTAATGAAGCTCTGCATATCCGGGATATTCGGGAAAAACATTAATCGATGTAAGTATAAATCTTTCCTTCTAGTTTTTACTCAGTCAAGTATGCAAATAAGAAAGTGCTATGTAATCGTAAAGTAAGTCTACTACATTTTGTGAAATAGGAGCATAGGAGAGTGCTTAATATGCCTTTCCGAAACGGTCTATGTTTTCACTGCAATACTAACGGGAAACGTTAGATAAATATTTTCACACAAAGCCTTGCTATCAAATCAATATTTTGCTACAGAATGTTCAACATTCTTAATTAATTAAATGTATTTCTAAAAAAGTATGGATATAATAATCGCAGCCAACCCTAGATTTTTCCGTGTTATATTAAACGCATTTCTAAGAAATGCAATATCGTATTAATTATTATTATTAACTTATTTATATTAACTTATTATTATTATTATATAACGTAGATATTGTCGAGAACGTCTTCATAAAAGGCTTTTTTATTTGATTTTATCCTATTTTCCCAGTAAAACGGTTTACAATGAGTTTCATCTTCAAACCACTGATTAAAAATCATCAGCGCAAGATCGACACCGAAGAGACTCATCGAGACTACAAAAATGGGGTCGCAAAAACGTGAGCGAGTACTAATTAAAAATCGAGATTGCGATTTGTATGATTTGATGAGCGGATTGTGTGGGTGTTACGTTTATAGCGTTGGTAACGGGATTCATCTCGTTGTTTTATACAGAGGAAAAGGAATATATTTAAGACCCTTTATTTTTTTTTTGTTTCACAGCAATGGTGTCTAAACCGGAAGTGAGAAGTGATACCACTTGTTAGGCCATCAGAAATCAGCATACATTTTAAACAAACACGAAGGAATACAGGGTTTTTTTATGTAGTTGAAGCCATGGAATGAGCTGACGGCCCACCTGATGTTAAGTGGTAAGCGCCGCCCATAGACAACAGCAATACCACTCAAGTCCTCTCCATAGTACGAGATGACTCAAGTCGCATTGCGTTGCGTCCATCACCCCGAGACGGGGATGTTACTTCTCATGCGGCTGCAATTTCGCCGGCACCCACTCCCTTGCACCGGAACATAGCAACACGAGTGCATCACTGCTTGGCGGCAGATTACCAGGTGTGGTGGCAGTACTTCTCCGGGTGAACTTAGCACAAGTTCTACTGCTACTTTGGGTTGCTCCTCTCGCACCACCCACGCCAGTTGCACGCATCGGACACGGTACAGCGTTTGTGCAAGCCTAAATCAATTAGCTACCTAGTTCTAGTTCCTAGATTTGGACTGATTTCGCATCTTGCCAAGTGCCTTGCCATACGATCAGGTCTTCGTAATATAATTGCAGCTGCGGTGCGCAGGCGCAGGCGCAGGGCGACACAATGCGTTGCGCAAGCCGCCATTGAGCGCCATTGAGTCATGTCGAGGAATGTTTGCACTCGGCTTGAATATTAATCCTCAGTCAATCGCCATACTGCCATCCACCAAAGCGGAAAGGATTGGGCGTGTCGACTGTAGTATAGTAGTGACACTGAGACTAGCGGTTTAATTTGAACCTATACAAATTTTACTATGTGCATATGGATGGATACACGGTACATATACCAAAACAACATTTTTTATAATTTTTGTCTGTCTGTCTGTCTGTCTCTTTGTTCCGGCTAATCTCTGCAACGGCCGAACCGATTTTGACGGGACTTTCACTGGCAGATAGCTGATGTAACAAGGAGCTACTTTTCCGAGGGGTAAAATAGGGGTGCGTGATAAAACCGAATCACACGCGGACGAAGTCGCGGGCAACAGCTAGTAGAAAATATATAGCTATTTCTTTGTATTATTTGTTTATACTTATATATACAAACTAACTTATTCGCTCCCGTCCACTTCTCCCTTACAGCAGTAAACTTTTTATTTGCCCACGTCTCGACAAAATGAAAATCTTTAATTTCCCGCCCACCATCGCCGCCCATGGGACACCTAAACTCGCATTTGCTATGCCACAAGTAGCTCCTTGCAAATCGGCCCGTAAAAATGAATAATGGCCCACCTCAGGATTTTTTGTTTTATTCAGTGTGGTTTGGGCGGAAAGGGGGTAATGGACGGTCCCATGGCTGGGCTCGAGGGCTTTTAAGATCTGGATTGTAATTTGCATCCTTGAGGCTAAGAGATCCATCGTTTAAGTATGTGTATTTTATTTTTCAGGTACATTCGGAATATATGGTAAGGCAAATTCGCTTTTTTCACGAAAAAACTGGGATATTCACTGTCATGGTATTGAAAACTTTTAGGGTTTTTGATTGTTTGATCAATAAAGGCAACCGAACCGCTCATCTACTAAACTGAAGGAAGATTATAAAGTTGCCTATCTTGGCACTCGTCATTATGAGACCTGAACATTGCCCACTTCATGTGCCTGTAATTTCACCGACTTTCAAAACTCAACACAGCAATGCGACTGTCGTGCTGGTCGCCAGCAGAAATACAGGTTATGGCAAGGCGTGCAAATATGTGTTTATGTTTATTTACATAATTTATATGTATTGTTATTATTAACGATATATATAACCAACTCTGCACATATTTCTTATCACATAACGTGTCACCACTATCCTCACTGAGAGCGTGGTGGTCTAGTGGTACAGACCCCGAGTTTCAATACGGAGGTCGCCGGTTCAAACCCCGACGTGCACCTATGAGTTTTTCGGTTGAAAAATTCATGTATGCAATACCAAGTTTTCAAAACGGTGAAGGAAAACATCGTGAGGAAACCGACTTGTCCTAGAACTACAAATTCGAAGACACGTGTCAAGTGCACGATAGGAGCCTATTTGAGGCGCACTTAAAATCCTTTCACCACACTGGTTCGAGAGAACCTGTGACACGAATAGAATAGACCACTATCCCGTATTTTGAAGTACGTGGTAACGATCAGCGCCTTTCGGACGCATTAACTCAATATACAGTTTCTCAGCAAATTTCAACTCTTGAGTCCTTGTAAATAAGGTTGAATTCTGGTTACCACGGTTCTATTATCACTGTGAGTAATGTTCCCGCAACAAAAGCGGGCTCGCGTCCACAGCAGGCACTTTTAAGAAACTCTGAAACTTGTCGGAAACTTTTCAAATTGTCCGGAACAAAGGAGGCATGAGTGCACTAGAACCTTCATTCAGAACATTGTTTCAAAAATTTTAGGTATTTTTCAGGCACAGGTAACGAGGCTGTTCTTGTGCCTAGAGATAGGTTTGCCTATAACTCAGTTCTTCATATTACAATGATCAAAATTTGTTTCACAAATCTGAAGAGTATTCAAATTGTCAATTCTATAATTTACAAAATGAAACTCAAAGGAAGACGTTAAAAGCTTGGTCACTGGCCAGCATTGGGGGATGAGAGGTTGATACAAAGAGGTTCGCTGATTGTTTTTGTCAAGGAATGCCTTATCGCTTATCACAGAAATTAGAAAAGTATTTTTTAATATCTGCCCAATTCATTCGATGATCCGTACGGATCTCAACTAGATTAGCTTGAAAGTTAATGAATTTAAATGTACCACGAGAGCCAAAATGGATACGTGGATATGGACACATGCCTCAGGATTTTGCGTTCTGAGAAATTTCGGGTTTTCCTTTTACAGGTTTGAAAATTATTGAACACAAACAAATTATTCAAATCAAAATCAAATCAAATCAATCAATCAAATCAATATCAAATTATTTAATTCCACTGCTTTGGTAAAACGTTATATTATAACAGATACAACATCCGTTATTACAAACCTATTAATTCTGAAATCATCTGAAAATATTAACCGCAGCAGTATTAATATAACGGTCTTGTTTCATTATTGTATTTCGGAACCCTAAAAATAGAAAGTTTACTAGCCCTTGATTAGCTTTAAAAATATCAATTTAATCCTTTAAGAACCTTCTCAAGTAAACTTTACCCTATCATAGAAGTAACAAAGTCTACATTTCTCCAATCGTTTATAATGATACATCACCTATCTTGACATCAGAAAGCGACCGCGTCCAGCTAAATTATAGTGCGCCTTAAAGCTACTAACTAGAGTCGAAATTTCAATGGTTACCTCTCAAATGTTGGTCACTTAGTGCTCTGCTAAGTAAAGAACCAGTTTTTATGCATTCCAGAACGGATACTTAGAACGGTATACGTACTTGTTTGTCTAGGATGTAGGTAAGTAACATTGTAACGATTATCACTGTCAAGGCACTAAGTTGGAATCTGCAAAGCTTGAAAATTATGTCCAACAATACACCTCACAGCTACAAATATTTGTAATATGTAGTTGTAATATGTATTCATATGTATTTATTTACAAAAGAAGTTTATAAATATTCTATCAGTCATCTGGTACCCATGATACAAGCTATTCTTAGCTTATTTTGGGTGTAGATTGCGATGTGTTAAATGCCCACCAATATTTATTTATTTCATGTAGGAATGTACACTAAACGAAAAATGCTTGGTTTTGTTTTAAACTTCTAAAACTACTGCTCGGAGAAATATAACCGGTAGAAAACGATCAAGGTAAATATGGAACTGCCCTAAACTACCTTCTTCGCAAGTTTAAGTGCATTACAATATCACTTTTTTATGCCGCATAGTATTTTCACTAATGTTTTGGGTTCAAACAATGTCTTGAAACCTATATATTATGTTCTTATTTAAAAACTTTACGGTTTAGCAGATAAACGGCTTTGGTAACTCCCCTTTTGGGTATTCCGCGCCCTTAATGGGTAGTAGTAATTTATTGCGGGTTAGTTGCTATTATCTAGATATTTAGATCGAAACATGGCGCAAACGTGCTCTGTGACAAAGTTTATTCTTTAATTTTATTTTCAAGTTACCTTTAGAGAGCCCTGGTAGGTAATTAAACTATTGTGAGCTAGATACCGTGGGGTGCGTAGATATCAGAAAGGACGCAGTCACGCCGCAAGAAGGGACTGAATTATGTGGTTTGCCTTAACTATACTATATAATTATTATATAGTATAGTTATATATAACTAATAATAGGTACTCTATTCCATTGGGTGTGTCCTTAAGGATAGATTACATATTTATGAATAAATAAATAAACTAATAAAATGTATTATCCTAACACTAAACGTTTACTAGTTGATTAGAAGCATAATTCAATAAGTTTAACGAGCTTTTAACACTAAAATTATAATAGAAGAAATACCCAGCAGTACTTTTACGTTTTGAGTAAAAAAAACATCATTATGAATCTAATATTTAGCACCCCACCAGAACTTAACCCACCTTGACACGGCGGGAAAAATTCTGCCCCAGAAATCGAGGCAATAAGTTGACTTGGAAAGTGATTAGTCAAGAGCTTGTATCTCACACCAACTAGTCCAACTATGACACAACTGACTGACCTCACGCCGCGCGCGCCGGTCAGCTTTTGAAGTCAAATCCTGTCTCGATACACGGAATTCTATAACGTTCTTATGGAGGAACTAGTATATAGCATCGTACCAACTATAATAATAATATAATAATGGTGGACATATCACACAGCGCCATCTAGCCCCAAAGTAAGCTAAGTATGGCTTGTAACACAACATATAATAATCAACAAAGTACATGTAATAGTAATTTTTTTATTGATTATCGGTTAAATAAGTCAGTACGTCTTTCATTTCCACTGACTGACATAAAAATACTGTATGCAATCATTTCACTGAATAATACTCATCTTTGCTGGAGATGGAATACCGCCATCGTTGTCCGGGAATTGTTTCATAATGTAAACGCATTATCGTCAGATCCGAAACTATACAAAAACCATGATAAATTGAGACGTGATCTTGGCTATTTCCGAGTAATTTTACCGAGAATTAGCGTATGAAATGCGCGGGACGTGCGCTCAACGCGACTCAAGATAGTCGCAGCTATTGTAGAATAGCTCATTCTGTGTCATATAATAATAAACGAACAAAATGTTCGTTTGTTTTGTTTCTTATTAAAGTAATTCCCATTTAATATATAATATGAAAAAAAGAATTACACTTAGACTATACGAGATGTATTCCAAAAAGAGAACGGAAATTTATTTGGATGTAACAATGTCGCATTATCTTAAAAAATTTGGTAGATGGAAATCGATTGTTTTTGCTCATATTGCTGTACCATCTGTAGCAGCAGATAGACCATTTTTTTTTTAATTTAATCCTTTAGATTTTATTTCAATTAATGCCAAAGTTGGTTAGTAAATACGAGCGTTAACAAAAATCCTTATTTTACGAATGCATTCGTTAGTTTGCTAACAGCTAAGAGAACATATTTTTATTTTCAACCTTCCCGAATGTTCAATAAAGCCTTTATTGAACATTCGGGAACACACCACACCTCATTACCTTTATTATAAAGGTAATGAGGTGTGGACTGCCAGTTCTTCATTTTCAAGATTATTTCTCTATATTTTCAGATGCACACCACAGCAGTACTCTCTCGAACGAGTGTGGTGAATGGATTAATGTGAGCCTCAAACGGCCTCCTTTCGTGTATTTGACGCATGTCTTCGATCGTTTTGGTTCTAGGACATGCCTAGCGTGGTTTGCGTTCACAGAGCACACCAGCTGGACCAGCTGCACTCCGAGTGCTGGAGTGCAGACCCGCTTGAGTCATTGCGTGTGACGTAACGGTGTGGCGTTTCAATCACGACGCACATACAGTTACCTACCGCTCCAGCCTCACGTCTCACTACTTACATACATCACTGTTTATATACTATTTATATTAAAAAAAAACTTAAGAATCCATTCGCTGATAAATTCGCTAACCTCACTGTATTTGAGGGTGGGCGCTAGTTCCTATATTACAAGATATTTAAATGTCTTAGTTTAGGTTCTAGTTTGTTTGTTTCTAGTTTTCACTGAAATTGTTACTATAACTACCTTAAGCATAACTATTTTTAAGTTTCTAAGTTTCTATGTTAAATATTAAGGTGCAAATAAATTGTTATACATCTATATAAATAAATACAAGACAAACATTTGTGTGACGAACACAGATGTTTGTTCTGTGTCCGGTTGTTAATATATAACGTATGTATTTACCATAAAGAATATAAGTATTCTATCAGTAATCTGGTTCCTACGATACAAGCTATGCTTAGCTTACTTTAGGGCTAGATGGCGCTGTGTGAAATATGTCCACAATTATAAATTTGTATATGTATTTTCTTGCATATAATCGCAACTCCATCCGAGAATTCCCACGTATATTGTAATTAACTGTGGCTGGGTACGTTTTATTGTTACAAACTTATTTAATATCTCACGTGATGTTATATTTCCGGGCAGTCATAACTCTTAACATTCACATATTCAATTCAATTTGCTTTTTGTTTTACTTTTGTTGAATAAGTCTGTCAAGTTTTGATTAATTACACTCAGTATGTATTCAGAATTTACACCTAATTTAGAACGTCATGGAAAATTAATCTAAATTTGCAATTATTTTATTGTTTATTTATCAACAAGCTAAGCTAGTGACGAAAACAATAACAAAGGAATGGTCTTTCATTTAGAATTCAGGATTAAGTAAAAGTTTTAATTGTCGGTTCTTTCTTACTTCTTTTCATGGTAGGTAACCGGGTAGACCTGAACAAGCCAGCGTCTAATTTGACATTATGAATAACTAAGGTATGTTTTTGTGTATGAAATTGACGTTTCCAAGTAATTGGTTTAAAAATTCAAAGGAAATAAAGGTTGGCTTAAAAAAAGGCATATAGAACAATGCATTCAAAGGAATTCAGATTAAACTGAAATATTCGCAGAATCAATTGAATTAATTTCCTTATAATGTTTAATTAATTCTGCAGTTGGACTTTGGAGGTTTAAACGGCGAATAATATTTACTGTGACCATGTCCCCACAAAAATACCTTACTCATTACTGAACCAATGGAATTACAAAACTGAGTTCTAATTGTAGCATCGAACCGAATGCAGGTATCAAGTAACAACGTGGTGGCCCAGTGGTACATAGCCAGAGATTCAATCCGGAGGTCGCTGGTTCATATCCCTACTAGCACCAATGAATCCCTACTAACGACAATAAGTTTTTTACTTGAAAAATTTATTTAAACAGTGCGAACAAAACAGCGAAGGAAAAATATGAAAAATCCGACACGTGTCGTTTATTTTAAATGTAAACTGTGTGTGTGAAATAAAACATATTCTATACGTTCCAGAACAAAAAATTCGAAGATGTGTCAAGTGCACGTAAGGAACCTCCTCGAGGCGCACTTTAAAGTAGTAGCAGTCGTAGTAACAACAAACTTATAATACGATATATGACCACACGAACCGTCACTAAATACAGAGGTTACCTCAGGTACGAATATAAATTATAATGTGTTATGTGGCGGCCATGACTTGAAATCTTCATCCAAGGTTAACCTGCTTTTTGCGATGTCGATTATTTTTTTAACTGTCCGTCGCTTCATTTGCACTTAGAACTCTATCCAATTCAGTTAAGAGTATAAACTGTAGGTAATTTCGACGAATTTATCCGGACATTTGCTCTACCACGCTATGGTTTCCTCACGATGCGTTCCTTCACCAGAGCTCATTTTAAGGTTGGAACCCGCGATCTACAGATTACAAGCCGACATCACTACCAGCTGAGCCATTATCGCTTCAATAGCAACATTGCTTAAATAGCGAGTTAATCTCGCACTAATTTACTGAACTGAAAGTGGAGCTTACAAAATCTTTCGTTTGTCACTGTCAAGAACATTTTGCAAACATTTTTTTCTCGTCCTTAGTGCAATTTCACGAAGACTATATTGCAGATTATATAATACAGTAATACATACAGACAGACAAGTCACTCAGCGAACATTCACTTATGTTTGCAGACTGACTCGTTTATCGGCTTCGTGGTGCTTTTCTGCAGTATAGGTTACCCGACGTAACAGCTGTGCCTATTATACTACCTATACTACCTATAATACTTAACCCAGTTGAAGGAAACTGTGTCCACCTATTGCTGACAGGCGTCCGGATAAAGCCGGACACAGTCAGGCTATTTGGTTGCGCGTGCGGCCAAATAAGATGGTGTCAGGCCTGTCCGGATTTCGTTAGGCTTTTTAAACTTGGCCAGCTTTTTTAGATTTGTCATGTGTTGGTATAAAGAAGACGGAGTTATTCAATTTTATTGTTGTTTCATGTTTAATGATGAAAAAGCCTTCTAGGAGTATAAAAAAATGGTGTCCGGCTTTTTTACCAAAAAGTCCGGCTAAACTAGCTGGTCTGTCCGGCTTTTCGGTTGTAACACCTGGCAACCCTTTGTCCACCTAGTGCACCGTACCTATTGTATACATAATTTACTCTGAGCTAGAATTTTCCAGAAATGAGACGCGTCTTTAGTTGACATTATGTGTCTATTCTGTGTTTATCAATAAAGACGATACAAAATAGAGAAGCAATTACTGGACAATCCATTACATCGTTCAATATTAGGGTATTCAATCAGTAACTTTATTAAATTTGACTACTTTAGAATTAAGTTACATTGAAGGTGATTTACTCTGCAGCTCACATGAAACTTAGATTAAAATGTGAAGCAAATCAAATGCAAACGGATTAGCTACATTTTCTTCTAACGTTTAATATAATAATTAATTCTGACTTGACACGTTTTAGACACGTTGAGGCATTGATACATTTTGAGACGTGATATGTAGATTTACGACGCAATGCGTGCACTGAGTGGTATGTGCTGGGTTTATCAACATTGAACGTATTTGTTTCTTCGTAAAGACTCGTTCTATCTCTCTATACTCTTCTGTATCACGTCTGTTATCTATACAAATAATTATAATTGGAGTGTCTGTTTGTAATTTTAAAATAACCGCTTTTTACTAAGTGTGGATGTTTACACGGTTACATATACCACAACAACATTTTTTTAAATTGTTGTCTGTCTGTCTGTCTGTTCCGGCTAATCTCTGAAATGGCTGGACCGATTTTGACGGGACTTTCACTGGCAGATAGCTAATGTAACAAGGAGTAGCTTAGGCTACTTTTCCGGGGATAAAATAGGGGTGCGTGATAAAACCGAATTCCACGCGGACGAAGTCGCGGGCAACAGTTAGTTAAGCTATAAAACACGTTGTTCTTAGGCTCGGTAAATGTAAGCAAGTAGATATTGTGTTGGCAAACGTATTCTTCATTCAACGATACCTGTTGCCCAACCGTTTGCATTTCGACATGTTTCTGATAAAAGAGATTTGGGAACAAATTCTGTTGTATGAAATCCTTACTTGTACCTACTGTTGTCTATGGTTAATGGTTATTATACTTATTATACCTACAACACGTTTATCAATTGACGCAACTGGTTCCAACCATAATGATTCATTGCTACCGTTTGCCTTCATTTATAAATTCATATATCCTAAGCTGATATTATGATGTAATTCTTTCCAAAACTATTATAAACTAAAACTTTAATATTTATGTCAACAAAACAGAATTATTTCTGAAATACATATTTTTGTATAATTAACTATATACGATCTTCCAAAAATATCCGAAAAACAATTCCGAACATTGTCGATCTTCGACGTCCAGCCTTGGATTTCGCAAAAAAAATCGGATAAATCGACAAATACCGGTAAAGGTCCATCTCTCGATGGAAAGGGCAAGAGCCTGCAGTCCACAAGTTCACTCACCTCTCCGACTTGACCACTCACTTTCAACACTACACTGTGACAGATCCAACTGTTATTAATCCACGGATATGTTTTGATAATTCACTCGTTTTAAACACGACAATTGTTTGCATTAAGTTTAATCGTGGTGGAAATCGGTGACGATGGACCGCGCGACTTGCAAACCTGTTTTCCCTCTCGCTCGCTCGGTTTTACTGAATGTGGGTTGCCATAACTTTAGTTTAGTTAACAAGTTTAGTTTACTAGTAATATAATTATATAAGTAAACTATGGTTTAGTTTTGAAATCTTTCAAAGAGTATTTTTGACATTGGGTTAATTTAGTGTCGCAAATTAAGGCAAAATCGGCTATAACGATTCCAAAATGTGTTTTCTTAGTTCGTTATAACTTAGAGACATGTATGTATACTTTTAGTTTATTTCCACGCTACAAAACTGACATTTCTAATAAGAATTTTTATAGGACTAAGGGTCCCTTAGTCCAGTTGGATATGCATTTATATTCAAATATGAATCTTTCTTAATAAGACAATAGATAAGAAATAGATGCTTAACCTCGAAGCCAGATGAGCCTTTGCAACTTAACAGGTTACGAAGAGAGTGCAGTTTTGACGTTAAATGTACTATTATTCATTCTTGTCCAATAAATAGAATAATTTCCGCCACTTTTTCCACAAATTGGCACTTAGTCCGCGGCGCTATTTCATTTGATATTCCAGAGCTCATGTTCAATTCCCAGAAGACTGGGTCATTAACCTAATAGGCTCATCGCATCCATATACCTTCGCTTACAGAAAATTAAGAGGCAGATATTAAGTAGAGTGATTAATATTTAGTAGAGTAATGTGTTCTCCCTACACGGTTTAAACCTGCTGGAATCATCCGCTAGGGATTTTATGTCGTAAATGTGAGAATATTAAGGTTGTTCCGGCGTCGGCCCTTTTCAGAGCCCCAAACCTCAAAACAGCTGGAGCTGAAGCTGCTCCCAGCTCACACATTTACGAAGCGCACGGGAAAACTGAGCGCCTTCTCGAGGTATTTTCCTAACGACGGCCACCTCCATGGTCGCTGCCTAAGAATTTGTTGTGGGGGTCGAAGGAGGGTGTGGAAGTCTCTCCTCCGACGCCCGGCCCTCTTTCTGTGGATTGGGAGATCGGTGGTAATTTCCCGCTCCCTTTCCGCGGCCTCTTTATCTGAGATATTGCTCTCACAAAATGATACTACCGAAGACCACAAATCTACACAACATTGATTCCACCAGCGCTGGAATTGAGATTCATATTTGAAAATCGATTTAAAATTCAGATTTTGATGGCTACCGACATCTAATGAGGACTAATCCGAAAATGTATTCAATAAAGAAAAAAAAATTGTTAGCTTGCACCCGAGTTTCAGAGATTCGCTACTACTACTACTTTTGGCACAGTCTCTCTCAAACCAGTGTGGTGAAAGGATTATAGTCCACCTGTCGTGCACTTGAAACATATCTTAGAATTTGTGGTTCTAGAACATGGCGGTTTCCTCGCAATATTTTCCTTTATCATTTCGAGAGCATCTTATTACGCACATTATATTTTACTAGCAAAAACTGATCTGTTTACTTGCCTGTATTTGAAACAGTGACCAACGTACTAAAACTTGGGGTTTGTACTACGGGAAACCACACCCTCACAAGTATTTATTTAAGATGTATCGAGTTTTTAGAACAATCTATTAAGTAGGTACATTTCATTCAAGCCGACATGCTTGAATTAGATAAGATCAGAAACTGAAAACAATTTGTCGTTGTGCAAAACGGACACTTATATCGTAATTAAATTCACCTCTTTCAAAGGCATATTCGTCGTACATGGCAATACCAAGCGAATTGTAACCTCAAAGGCACCACCGCCATCAAAACGTAGCCAGCGCCTGCAATACCACGAATGTGCAGCACACAGCCTCCGCACTAACAAGACAAAGTTCCATCAAGCGCATAGTTGAACGGGTTTGGAACTATGTCTAACTAAGCGTGTGATAGCACATTGGTTATTTTGTTAGCGGCTCCGGTGATGAAGCAATATGTTGCTGGTACGGTGTTGCTGAATGAATAGCAACCGTATTCTCTTCAGCTTAAGGTAGTGGGTGAAGTTTGATATAGGCGTCGGCAACTTGCTTGCACTGAAGCCATTTGGACTGTAATTATATTACAGCAAAGAGCTGTACAATCGTGTTAGCAGACTTATGCCTACCGGTATTCTAGGGAAAGGATTTCCCTAATTATTATAAAGATAAATAATACTTTCCCAAGTAGATCCATACAGTTACGTAGAGGCTGCCTCAGGGTTCAACTTTGGGTTCTATGTTATACACCTTTAACTTTTAAAAGACATGTTTGTTTTAAAATTAAGTGAACAAATATTTACATGATACATAATCCCAATTTTATTGAATAATTTTATACGTAATACGGATAAAAACCGGACCTCTAAAACGGATTTTGTTCCTTCAATCTTCATTCATATTTTAAAGAAAACCTCTTTGTCATCTAAATATTTATAGCTATCTTTCAAGTCGAGATAAAAGAACCATTTCTGTTCGAATAGTAATATTTCTCGAGAAAATTACCGCTACGAGTCATTCGTCTCAGATATTCACAAAGACGGAAAGGTGGGATTCTCAGAAAGCAAGGAGCATTCAGCGCTAGAGGTATCTTTAAGTTAATGTGCTCAAAAACAACATCTGTATTTGTAAAATTTTCTATACGGTTTTTTTTTTGTATTTGTTTGAAAGGAGTAAGCAAAATATTTACTCTCCAATAAGTTTAGAGGTATCTTTAAGTTAATGTACTCAAAAACAACATCTGTATTTGTAAGATTTTCTATACGGAATATTTTTTTTGTATTTGGTTGAAAGGAGTAAGCAAAATATTTACTCTCCAATAAGTTTCTTCTATTTTGCTTGGAGAAGTAAATTTTTACATATTAACACTTTTATCAATTCATCTCAAGAAAAATGAATCATATTAGTTTTACTAATTATCTGATGAAGAACAGAATTTTTATATTGGCTGTTCTTCAATGGCAAACACTGTTTTTTATATAATATGTTCTTTTACAGTATGTAAATTGATATTGTTTTTGTACATAAAATAATAGAATAACAATAATTACTTAACTTGGAACTTACTTATATTGGAAATCACAGGTAGATTTAGTTAGTAAAAAAATTAATAAATTTGTATATGCTCTAGGACAAATAAAAAACGTCACAAACGTCAAAATTGCCATTATGTCGTATCACGCGTACATAGGATCGGTACTTCGTTATGGGTTAGTAATGTGGGGCAATAGTACTACGGACAAAAACAGAGCATTTTTAGCGCAAAAAAATGCATCAGAGCATTATGTGGTATCCCGCCTGATCAATCATGTAAACCGTTTTTTAAGGATCTTTGTTTGTTGCCTCTACCATCGCTTTATGTTTATGAAACAGCAAATTGTGAACGGAGTCATGGACATTTGTTCCAAAAAGCATGTGACAAGAATCCGAGACAATGTAGAGACCCTAATAGGCTTATTCTAAAAGAAACATCAAAATCCGCGACACATCAAAAAAGCTGCTTGACTATGTGTGTAAAAAATTATAATAATATACCTAATGAATTTAAACTTTTGAATGACCATTTATTTAAAAAGAAATTATTGTACTGTTTAAAAGAATGTAATTATTATGACATTGATGAATTCATTAATTTTTAGATATATTTAATAAGTAAATAATTGCATGCTATAGAATAGTCAAACATGAGCTCATAAATAATATTTAAGATCTTGTATACCATGTTTTACGCAATAAATATATCATTTATCATTTATTTACGTAAAAAATGTAATTTTTGGTCTAGTCTCAAGTTTTTCAGTATTGCACTTGATCACGGGCAACAGCTTGAATTGATCTTTAAGTCAAGATAAGAAATAAATAAATATTGGTGGTCATTTCACACAGCGCCGTCTAGCCCCAAAATTAGCAAAGCATAGCTTGTATCATGGAAACCAGACAAATTATATAATACTTATACACTTTTTGTAAATATATACATATACATAACACATACTGACACCCAGACACAGATCAAACATCTATATTCTTCATACAAATTGTCCTTGGTGGGAATCGAACCCACGACCAGAAGGCAGGGTTACCACCAACTGAGCTGTGAGGCCAGTCTATAACTGTAACCTATAACTGTAATACCCGTTTGCACTCAAAACCGACAGCATTACTTATTTATTATTACCAGCCGGCATCCTCCCATTGCAGGGAAAATGGCTGCCTAATCCCCTTCCACTCCTTACAATCTTGCGCTTTTCAATAGGACCTCAATAACATTACTTAGTCTTATATATACAAGGTCTTATATACTAATTGATGACCATGGCAGAGGTTGGCATAACACCTTGAGTGCGGTATATACCGCACTATATGTGATATGTGTTATATCTAGTTCGTTAATCATTTGTAACTTAAAATAGAACACTCACGTAGTTTACTCTCGCTCCTTCTCTTGACGCGAAGTTTGATCATGCACGAGGATATACACTGGAACAAATGACATTACCATGAAATTTACAGCAATTTCCGTGGAAAAATTAACTACTGAAATAATATTGAAGGTTTGTTTTAATCTTTACTTAAGTTTGATTAAGGTAAGGAACGATCAAATTGGCCCACACCTGATCTTAAGTAACCTCAGCTTAACAAAAGAAAAACGTATTGGATCCTCCTGTATTAGTAGTATTTAGATATGAGACGACCATTATTATCGCATTGTATTGGGACCGTTACTTTGAGACGTAAAGGTGGAATGGCTTTAGGGCCTGTAATTTCACTGGCAACCACACATTTTAAACCGGAACACAGTAATGTGTATGCATTACCTAGTGCTTGTGACGGATATGGCACCAGTAATTTCCCTAAAATGACTTGACGGACTTGGCACAAGTTCTACTGCCTGAATATGTTTCGCATCAGTTTCTCTGTTTAATTTCATCATCACAGCAGGAAGTAGAGCATACTCTAGCCTCTGATACAGTATGCTCCCCCAACAATAACAGCTTGCAAAGCGAGGGTTCTATCAGCTCGCAATCGGATAGCGCAGATGGATTTTAAATATGAAATTCGTGACATAATTACGGGCCCAATATTAGGTGTTACGTCTTAATATCTCAGGAAGACGTGTGCACTGTGATTTGACGGTTCTTCTCAAAGGTATTTTATCAGGGAATGACACAAGAATTGTTTTGTTTATGGGCAGAAGATACTGCTCTACATACATATACCGCATACACAATACCCCATGTATTTGGTTTTATTAGTATCTCGTTAAGAACGATCTAGCCATATTTATAAAAATGAATAGGACTTATTCACTGACCCACCAAGCAATCCTTAAATTACAAGACCTACCAGATTGGAATTTTATAAAGGGGTACCTTTGAGAGCTTAGAACTTCTCTAAAATAGACGAAGAAATGGATGAAGTCGCAGGATCCACTACTTTAATTATTAAAAGGAATATTGACCTCATGGATGTGTCCCAGGACTTCGGTGCGGGACATGTCCTCCAGTTTGGTCTCGTTCACGTCCATGATCTCGTCCGCCACTTCCAAGTTGTCGAGGTGACCGGCTGCCGGGGACCCTGGGAATAAAACAATATTAACCCTTTACCATGTCATTGCTTGAAAATTGACTACAGCTTAGCTAATATTTGTGATATGTGCGATAGATAGATTGATTAACTCTTTATAGTATATCAAACAAAAAAAAAAAAGCCATTTCTTTATCACTCTCTATGAATTGTATGGAAATAAAGTTTGTGACTCTGACTTTACAAAAAAACATAAAATTAGGTAGACGCATAATGGTATCACTATTGACCTGAAGTGTCCCATGCAAACTTTAGTTTTTTATGTACATTCAGTTTATTTTCTGATAGTGACGTGCACTGGGGTAAAACATCAAGGCTGGTCAAATTACCACGTGACCCGAGCCGGCTCTAGTGCCAGCTCAGCTCACGTCGCTCAGAGATTGAGGATTGCCATCCACCAAGAGAATACCGCCAGTGTTTTAATCACAATTCCATCAGACAGTAAATTGATCTGATGTGCCATTGAAAACTTAGACATTTGTCAAAATTTTAGTATTTAATTTATATGATATGTGAATAACAAAATACAAAACCGTAACTTTCTGGTTGTTATAGCTAGTGATTTAAACTCTGTTCCTTTATTAAATTGTGCTCTGTTTTCTACATTCAAATTACTAGAAGAAAATGATGCTCTGATAATATATTTTTTTTATTCTTGCTGTCCTTTATATGGTTGTTTAAAAACATCTGAAATTTTTAAGCAGCTTTTGTATTGTACTAATGACATGGATTTTTATTTTAATTCAGTCTTTTTTGATATTCTGCAACACACATACAATTAAATTACTTGATTATTATATTGTTTTAGTTGCATTATTGAACCGTAGGTGGGTAGGTAGGTAGGTAAGTAAACTTGACTGGAATTATCACGAAAATTTATACGTCTCTTGCTATTAAATATCTTCAGGCGTTATTGCAGCTTAAAATTATGAACAGCCGCCATGTTCAGTATACTTTAGTGATTAAACTTGGTCTGTGTCACCAACAATTCGGTGGAAGTACATAATGTACTTTCTGTACATACATCTACATAATTATAATATAACTATAGATGAGTATTCGTTAGGTTATGTTAGTTAGTAGTGACACACGAACACTTACCATACAATTTGACTTTGTTATCCTTCGTCTGAACTACAATGATGACATATCCTTCCAAATCTACGGTTTTATTGCTTTTGACTGTTGTCATTTTGTCTATTGCATTGATCTGCGTCGTCGGGGCGTTAAACGTGTTCATTTTGATAATAATTCTAACTTAATATTATGAGCTGAACACTGAGCTAAAACGATATATCACGGGATTTTGGTAGTGAGTTCTTTATTTCTGGCCAGCGTTTACGCCAACACCACTTCAGACAGAACTGCCCACAGAAAACATTATTTCCACAACACATTTTCATTATTTTCCCCATAATATTAACCAGGAGATAACAAATCTGCTGTCATCATCATACCTCACTGGTGACTGGCGCGGCATACAATTAACATTTAACTTATAAATCACAATCTACATATTTTGGTTGGATTTTATTGTTATTTCTTAAAAAAAGCGTATTTTATAGGTGTAGGCGATTTTCTTGGTTCGTCGGTGACATGTCACGTTTGGATGTTTAGAGTTGGTTTTACACGGGTTTTCTTGAGGAAGCACTATTATTTTTGGTTTTACATTAGTTTTATGGGTTATTTGGTGTTTTATTATTGTTTTTTGGGTGATTAGTCTGGTGATTAAGGCGTATAAGCGTGTTTTTGAGGTTGCGATGCGGTCCGACATCCGCGGGCTAGGTGGCCGCCGCGAATGGATACGACTATCCCATTTTCGCACGATCAATAATGCTCCCCTACCCAGCTTCCCTTCACTCCCACAGGCTAACATTTTCTACTCTGCCCGCCTACCTGCCAGTCAGATAATTTTATTCACAGATCAGTTTTAGCTTGGTATGTAACTTAAAACTAGGAGATTATAGTACAAAACGCAAAAAAAATGTACTGTAATGATATCAAGTTAGTCCAAAAATTTTCAAAACATATAGTGAAGGTCCCACCGAGATTTGAACTCGGATCGCTGGATTCAAAGTCCAGAGTGCTAACCATTACACCATGGGACCTGACAAGTGCAGTTCCAAAATACCACGACAAATTCAGAGAAAATATTTACGCTTCCTAAACGATAAATTTGTACTTCAAATCAAAGTTAAATCTGTCAATCATACAATTTTGAACATAAACTTGCTTCGTTCTACTGCGTTACTTCGTAGAAAACACGACGGAGCAACGCAAGCAACAAAATACGTGGAAGAAAAGAGTAATTGAGTTGTACTCCATCTGTTGTACGGCTATGACATTAAAATATGGTCAGTGCTACCAACTAATTCCAATTTATTCATATTAAGGCAATCAGCTGTTCCATTTATATTACGTTTAAATATCTTATGCGCAATATAAAATGTACAAAATGTATTAAGTATGATTTAATATATATATATATATATTAAATTATTGTTAATCATTCTTGGTTTATTATTATTATGGAATTCTGCCAAAGAAATAGTAGAAACTCAAGTATTTATTTATAGCAACCCCAAACGTCAGTTTGTCACTGACTTCGCTACGGTACGGTTGTCATTTCGTCCGCCTATCAAATAACACGATAGATGAATGGAAATTAATTAACTTTATCGCGGCGAAGGAGTTCTCGCATCGGCTCGAATCTTACGTTACTCGAAATCGACGCCATCGAGCGTCCCCAACTCGGCGCTCCCCCGACACACCGCCATGATCGATGCGAGAAACAAAGATGGCGGAATAATACGGTGATTGTAGGAACGCCGTGTTGTGTATCGTCGCGCGGTATGTACCGGGGTGGGCGGCGGCCGCAGCAGTGTCGGGGCGCGTGAGCTCCTCGGAGCGGGGCGATGGGCGCGCGGCGGCGGACGGGGTGATGCCGCCGCGGCCTGCGAGCGGCCGCGCGGGCATGGCCGCCGACGACGAGCGCCCTTCGCTGGCCCTCTTCACGGCTGTGTACGACTACGCGGCGCAGGGCGAGGACGAGCTGTCGCTGCGCCGCGGGGAGATCGTCGAGGTCCTCTCGAAGGAAGCCATCATCAGCGGCGACGAGGGCTGGTGGACGGGCAAGATCGGGTACCGCGTCGGCATCTTCCCCGCCGTGTACGTAACGGAGGAGGACCCGCTGGCGGTGGAGCCCCCGCGGGTGAGCTTCTCCGAGCTCAAACTGGAGGAGGTGATCGGCGTGGGCGGGTTCGGGAAGGTGTACCGCGGTTATTGGGACGACGAGGTTGTGGCGGTGAAAGCCGCGCGCCAGGATGCCAACGAGGACATCGAAGTGATTAAAGAGAGCGTGCTGCAGGAGGCTCGCCTCTTCTGGGTGCTGCAGCACACGAATATAGTGTCCCTGAAGGGAGTGTGTTTGGAAGAGCCTAACTTATGTCTGGTGATGGAGTATGCTCGCGGCGGGCCGCTCAATCGAGTGCTTTGCGGCCGCAAGATCCGGCCGGACATCCTGGTGGACTGGGCCATCCAGGTGGCAAAGGGCATGGCCTACCTGCACGGAGGAGCGCCATTGTCGCTCATTCACAGGGACCTGAAGAGTTCTAATGGTGAGTTGCATTTATTTTTCAGTATCTACGAGTACAGGATCAAAACCTGTACTCTAAAAGTTTAAATTAAATGCTTGGAGATTGTTTTCATTCCAATAAATTGTGTTATGAGTAGACTAGTACTCTATGAAATGATTTGAGACTGTTATGGTAACTGATTGAAAGTTGCAAACACCTATTTATCCATTTACCTGTAATTGCTAGGAGTACCACACAGTATATCATATATGCCATTTTTATAAACAATAATCAATGAAATTCAAACCATAAATTCCGTGTAGTGTCAATAAACTCACCTACAGATAACCTATCCTTGAAATTACTAAGATTGGTGAACAAGGTCACATCATACTTTGGTGGCAATCGGAAACATTCCAATTGATAAGCTGATAACAATGGTTAATAACCAGCCTAAATTATAGCCATATGGAATACTTGCACAATATATACTAATAGTCACAGAGTACTTTGGCTGTTATCCATAATCTATACAAATAAATAAAATTAAGTGTCATAATAACAGCTTTTTACTAAATAGGAAAGTATATATTATGATAAAAAAAATAACATTTTTGAAAAATTATGACTGATTGTTGATTCAGTTCATTCATTTTCGAAACGGCTAGACCACTTTTGTTGGGACTTTCACTGGCAGATCGTTGATGTTATAAGGAGTAGTTTAGGCTACTTTTATTAGGGTTAATTTGCAATTTTACTAAAATGACTGAACTGTGTAGTGTCAGTCACAAACTGAATTCAGTGCGGATATACGGGCACAGCTAGTTGATAATAAAAATAGCCTATGTATATAAAATAAATTTATCATTTGTCCTTCATATTGGAGATCATTTATTTTTTATTATATAAGCAAATATTTGTTTATTTATTAGATTTCAGCCTGCATTCACTCAAATGTACTGTAATTGCAATTTATGCAAATCTATAATTAAGTAATCCAATTGCATAAGGGGCTAGTTAGGCCAAAACAGAATTTGAGACAATCGCAAAAAACTGTATTCCTTTATTTATGGTTGTATGATTGGTCACTCTCATAGTCAAACATAATGAACATTGGTAGTATTTTTGCCATATGTTCAAATTGTCATGTGACTATTAAGATCTGTTAATTTCCGTCACTAATTTACATCAAAAATTTACTTAACCATGTTTGCAGGTGGACTAACCAAATATAATTTTACACACATTTTTTTTTATATTATACAGTTACAGAATGAGCCGACGGCCCACCTGGTGTTAAGTGGTAACCTCGGCCCATAACAACAAATCAATAATAAGAATATAATTGCTAGCATCACACCACTTTAATTCCCTTATTTCATTCATACACAAGCAGTTTTCTGGTTACATATGACATGAGTGAAATTAGCTGTCTGACTTGTCCTTTAATTTTATTTTGATTTGCACTTCTCATATTGCCATTAAGCACCAAACTTAGCCAAGCTTGTGTTATGGGAACAAATTTACAATACTTTTATTTGTTGATACATATAAATAAATATCGGTGGACATTTCACAGTGTCACCTAGCCCCAAATTAAGCATAGCCTGTAATATGGGTACAATGCTGATCTATATTTAAAAACAGAAAAATCTATGTTAGTTATTGTTGGGAATCAGACCTATGACCTACAGTACAGAAGGCAGATTTACTACCAGCTAAGCTGTGAGGCCAGTGAAACTCTAAATTAGTAGTACAAGATTAAATAATTATTTTAGTTCTTGCTGACTTGTTTCCTTGCAATATTTTTATTTTATTTCGGAGAACAATTATAACAGCCCGATTCAGTACTAACATTTACGTTAATCACACAAATGTTTTGCCTGGGTCATCAAACCTACAGCATACAGTGCTGTATGCAGAGCTACCACCAACAAGCTGTAGCCAGCTGTACTGATAATATCTGTGTTGCTAAACTAATGAAGCCCTTGCAACGGCCCATAGGCACACCTACACTGTTCACACACCTATATTTGCCACCCGCACACTTTTTTATAAGCTCATATCAAAATTGACTAGCTAATCCTATTGATGATGATAATTTGGTGTTGAATTATCCTATAATTATGTTGGCTATTGCAATACAAATAGATTGCTGTATTTGTTGCAGATTGAAACTTTTTATGACATCATTTGCTGCAATATACTCCTCAAACCATAATCCAATTAGATGTTGTATTACACTTTTATTCTATACTACTACTATTCTTATCACTGGCTGTCTTTGATCAGTGTAGTGACAGAATTAAAGTGCACCCCAAATAGGTTTCTTTTGTTGTTCTAGGACATGCTAGTTTCCTCACTACGCTTTCTAGAAACAAAATATTTTTTGCATTTGAATAAACTCATTGATTCAAATCTGATTTGATTCACATAGGGTTATCAACTCAAAGCTTATTTAATACTAGCTGTGCCCGCGACTTCGTTCGCGTGGAATAGTGACTTTTCGGGCAGCATATTTTGAATAACTGAATCCTTATGGCAGCGGCGCGCCGGCTCTCAGCGCGCTTTATATAGCCACGGACGCTCAGGCGCGAGGCGTGTAGTACGTACTCTGTAAGTTAAAAATGTTCGCCGTGATTCTTTAAAATGACATAACTTTTTTATTTATGAACCGATTGACATGAAATAAACTCTAAATGTTAAGTGAAGCTTACTACAATATATTAGTGAAAACCGTATCTAAATCGAATAAGCCGTTTCTGATATTAGCGTGCACAAACACACAGACAAACAGACAAAAAAAATATTAATTACAATTTCGGGTTCGGCATCGATATAATAACAACCCCTACTACTTTTTTTTTATATATTTCCATTGTACAGACACCACTTTTCTACAATTTTATTATATGTATAGATTTTACATACTGGTGGACTGGTCTGGTTTTAATTTAGTGTTTGTTAATTAGTCTGGTTTCAAAATACTTAAGTGAATTTTAGATATTTTTTTTACACAATTACCTGTATCAATCCTACTTCTTCCATGCAAAGTAAAACATACATTTAATAATTTTTGGAGCTCCTTAGACGTGGCCCTACGCGAAAACTAGATTTTTTAAATGTTATTAAAATTCGTGTTTTTTTTAGTACCATATATCTCAAATACTTAAATAAATTACAACACTAATATTCCCACTGTTCAACCCCAAAAATTGTGAAAAACAACCCCAAACACAAATGGAAAGTACTGAAACGTTTTCATAATAGACTAAAGAAGACAAAACCAGTGCTAAAAAGTAGTAGGCACTTCCAATCCTTTGTTGCTTGTTTATGTATCGTCATCTAGATCCATTTCTTTATTAGCAAAGTATCTAGGTCAGGTCTACTGTTAAGTTGTAGGGTCTGTGACCCCTTTGTGTAATTTACATGTTTCAGCGAACTACGTGTGCGAGTATTTGCGCAGTTTTTATTTGGTCGGTGCATTACATGATTATTTAAGTAAACATACAGACGGTTTTTTGTTCTATACAGGTTTTTGAACGAAACTATTTCAAAATTGTTCTTTGCACTAACTATTACTAAGGTTAGGACTGAAATTATATAAAAGTTTTAGGTATTACTGGCTTGAACATTATTCCGGTTTCGAGACTTGGCTCGTGAGTTATTCTGGACGAGATTAGATTTGCAACTGAAAATTGATGGTCAGAGTGGAACTGTAGCTAGCTTCGAACCTAACCAGCATCTTTTATAATACAACTTGTAGGTGCCTTAAGGCCGGTTGTGGCGAAGGTATGAAAATTCCAATATTTCAACGTCTCACCCCTCGTGGTTGCTTGCGCTCGGATGGGGCGGTCACCCCTTGCTAAGTGACTGCTGTTTATTCTGCGCGTTTACGTCCGCCAATCAGCTGAAAGCTTCCTCCGCTGCCGACTTCCTGTGGCTCTTTCCTGTAATTTGGAGATTGAACGTTTTGAATTGGATATCAGCTGGGTGGCTATGCATACTAGTTACGAGAATTCATTTATTAGTTCGTCATTGCTCGTATTTGGGTAGCTGTCCTAGGTTATAATATAGTCCTTATGAAAGTAAAATATTATGTTATTATTAGTATTTCAGTAACTGCCGAAACTACAGAAAAGTTTTTGTCTATTAATAATGTGTTGGATTGCTATTTGTTCCCTTATTTATAGCTTTGTTTTTAGCTGTCGATATTACCAGCTTCAAGCTGAATCTATGACTGAGCTGTATATAGTACATTGGTCAAACTGATGAAAGATTACTGCTACATATTTCGCAAATGCGCAGGCAAATAAACGCAGGTTTTTTTCCTTGAATAAATCTGCACTCTCAATTCTAGGATGGGTAAGGGGAGGATGATAATTTCGATTGCTTCTGAGTTATCGTCGTTACGTTTTGGAATGGAAAACAATCGATACATTTGCGTGGGCGGATCCGGAAGCAGTTAGTGTGCGGATGCGATGGTGCTAATGAACCAATACCATTTCTGTGTTCCACGCCGCACAGCTCCCGAGTCGTTCACTTGAAACCTGCGTAGCGTGTAATATCGACCAGACTGAGAGAGTTTTTTTTTCTCTTTGAAGACCGTAGTAATAAACAAATAATTAATAATATAATAATAATAAGCGTTTATTTCATAACAATACAATACAATACAAGACAAAAATAATATTAATAATTTTACAATGCTGCTAAACATCATTTTAAGTGTATCATACTTGGCCCTAAACTAGGCAAAAACCTGTGTGATAGGTACCAGTGTAGATGTGTCGTAGAAATTATGCAGCCTATATATTGATACAGACATATATGGGTATAATGTAATCAATAAAAGTCCTAAAGTATTGGTGGACATTGTCACACAGCGCGATCTAGCCCCAAAGTAAGCTAAGCATAGCTTGTATCATGGAAACCAGACAACTGATATAATACTTATATACTTTACATTTGTAAATACATACATATAATACATATTAACACCCAGACACAGAACAAACATCAATGTTACAAATGTCACATTAAATGTTTGTCCTGGGTGGGGATCGAACCCACGACCTACAGCGCAGAAGGCAGGGTTACTACCAACTGATATATGAGGCCGTAGTAGTCGTAGAAGCAGCGCTTAAGTACTAAATACTGAAGTACTGCCAACATACCCATTTCTGCCAAGCGTCAATGCATTCGCGATGCTGTGTTCCGGTTTGAAAGGTTTGGTCGCCGGTTAATTTACAAGCACATGAGACATTCCACCTTTACGTCACAATGTTACGGGCGCTTACTATGCTATTTGGGGATTGTCGTAAGTAAGTAGGGGAGGACCCAAGTCATATTGTTTGTTATGAGTAGAAGTTACCACTTAACATCAGCTGAGGCGTCTGTTCGTTCCGTAACATATATAGTCCTTGATTAAAAAAATCGATGCATATATTTACTTATCTGAATTGGGCCGTGGTCAGTTTCTATCTACGACTACAGAATCCACATTCGATTCTCGGCCAGGGCCACCATTAGTATGTTGAGAATTAAGTTTTCAGGTATTAAATATTGTGTTGTGTATGGTACATGTCACCTGCAACACAGTCTCCAAGTGGAGGGGTATGAGTGTGTTGTCTTACCCTTGCAACTCAAAATCAAGACTTCTTAATATACTATTTTTGTAATTATAATATATTCGCCATCGTACATACCTACGGAATCTTAATCTCTGCGAAATCAAATTGTAAAGACCGCGACCAATTTACTCGGGACCCTTGAATGTATTAATGATCTGCACACCTTTTATTTTGAAATCCCTAATGATCCCGTATCCGCAATCGAGTGAGATTAAAAAACCATTACCCACTCCTTTTCGGAATTTGGAGTTATTTTCATGTTTTAAATTAGCGTATTGATACGAAGAACTCGCAAAAGTAATGCTTGCGAAATAATTAAATAATTAATAAATAAAGAAATTAAATAAAAATGTTGGATATTCACACGCAAAAAAGCAGGTAATTTAAACACATTCATGTAAGTTTTTACACCGATAGCTTTTGTTCCTGTTAATCTTTGCTAGAATGTTATCTTGGACGATTTATCTCCACACATTAAGTGCATCTTGACTGCATTTTACTGCTACCAGGCCGATGCACAATTAAAACAATTAATGAAATCATTGTATGGATTATAATTTGTTTAATTGATTTTTGGAGACAAAATTTCAATTACACATACGAGTATACAAAATAAAAGTAACATAAAAGGCATGCATCCGCATTGGTAGGAATTTTAGATGGTTATATTTTTTTCCTGCAGTTTTATTGTAGTAAAATGTATCATTGAGCAAAATTCCTATCAGCGAATATTATGATCTGGAAATGCTGCGTAGAGGTACAATAAAAGAATCGGAACCTTGTAATTTTTTCCACAAATCTGTCTGGTTTAATTTTGCGTGTTTCGATTTTGTATCCGAAAGCGTACTGCTTATATTCAGACATCGTTCTTTGAACCGAAACATTCCACGATTTCAAACAATAACAGGAAAATAATGTCTCGTAAGAAGAGTATGAACTCCGTATGTATAGCATACCTACGTAAGTACAAGGTACCTACTAATCAAAGTATGTGAATGTGCCAACGCTAAATACTCCTTAACTGTATCTATTCAAAACTAGCTGTTGCCCGCGACTTCGTCCGCGTGGAATTCGGTTTTATCACGCACCCTTATTTTACCCCTCGGAAAAGTAGCCTAAGTTACTCCTTTACATCAGCTATCTGCCAGTGAAAGTCCCGTCAAAATCGGTCCAGCCGTTTCAGAGATTAGCCGGAACAAACAAACAGACAAACAGAAAAAAATTGAAAAACAAATGTTGCTTTCGTAACGTGTATACATCCAAATGCACTTAGTAAAAAGCGGTTATTTTAATATTACAAACAGACACTCCAATTTTATTTATTTATATAGATAGACCATAACATGTGTTTAGGTTGGTGTTTAGTTTTGGTATTTTGACTTGAGCTAATGACGTGTCAGCGGTATTGCTAAGTTAAAAATTCCAATAGATCGCATAATTGCAATTCTGATAGATCAAAATAGCCAGTTTCATCCGACTGGTTCCATTTGCAAGATCCGTTTGACGAATAAAACTTGATCACCGATCAACTTTCGTTTCGCCGCCCGTGAACGTATGCGTGAACTATTTTAAGGACATAACACACCGGTGCGTTAGTTTTGGTGGGTGTTCGTTTTTTTTATGTGTTTCGGGTGGCGGTACGAGCTGACGGCCCACCTGATGTTATGTGGTAACTGCTACCCATAGACAACAACTGCTAATATTTATTATCTCAAAAATATATCTCGTTTCCGAAATAAATATATTAATATTTATTGTAAATCAATATTTTTGCTTATATTGAACATGATTTTAATAGGTATGTGTATAAGCAACTTTAATCAAATGCACTACCACATCCACTCCACGCTACACAAAGGTTAGCTGGAAGAAAATGCTATTTAGCATTAAGTTCGCCCATGTACTTGTTTTACCTTGTGCAATAAAGCATTTTCTATCTATCTATCTATATTTCGTTTTCTATGAGTCCTAATGGTCTTACTCGTTTTGTTGAAATAACTTGAGATAAAAACATAGGTATGTCACTCAAATTTATGACAACAAATTTCTTATAAGTCAAATTACACACTGGAAAACCTAATGATATTCTTTGAAAAAATGTCAACGAACACACAAAGGCTGGACAAATAGAACTTAATTACCATGAAAATGGCACATGGTTCTAATTACAGAACAATATGGAATTCAAGTTCCGCCGGTCAGCCCCTAGATGTGAGATTACATAACTTTTAAAATATTAAAACATTCCTGCAGCTGGCATTGTTAACGCAGTGCACGTGTTCGTTATCTGTCTATCTGCACCCCACTGTGGGGTTACTAATTTTCTCGATTCTATCTGATAGCATCGATCGTCACGCCATCATAAGAATTTGGCGAGGGGTTGTCTGAATAACGTGTCTTTAATATTTTTCGTTCACGTTTTAAGTTTTAAGATAACTAATAATCATCTGCACTAACATTGTAAAAGGTAGTTTGGATTTAGGAGGTAATGTCGGGCCTCGAGAGCTCAGTTGGAGTAACCCTGCTTTCTGCGCTGTATGTCGTGGGCTCGATTCTCACCCAGGACAAACATATATGTGACGCACATAGATTATTGTTAGCTGTCTGTTGATACGTATTTATGTATGTATTTACAATAAAAAGGTATTATATCAGTTGTCTGGTTCCCATGATACAAGCTATGCTTAGCTTACCTTGGGAGCTAGATGACACTGTGTGAAATGTCCGCCATGTTTAGTTTTTTGTCTGTAATTACTCTTACTATTTCAAACGTTCTTTCACTAATATTTAGAATGAACCTTTACGGTGGACATAGGCTGTATATAGTCACGTTAAAATAAAAAGGCTTTTCGTGGAGGCCAATTTTACAACACAGGTCGAGGAAAAAAGGGTCGACGAATGCGTTTTTTACGAACGCTCGGTAAGGGATACATGAATGCTATGAAAATATTGTAGATCTTAAAAAACCTACAACAAAATATCTCGATTGTGTCTGTTTATATGTAATGGTTAATTCACAAATTGATAAAATATGACAACCACGTAGCTACTCTTATGAATTCCGCTTCGCGGACACAGCATAATAAAACAGATAAAGACAGAGAACACAGAACAGAGAAATAAACAGACGCCATACCTCGAGACATCGACTAAAATTATTCATTAGTATCGAATAAATTTAATTAATATTCATTATAATTTAAATTCCATTATTAACATGTCGTCTCATCTGGATCGATATGGACTTTCTCCAAATAAGATAACAATGGTTGATTGATGATATCAATGAACCAGAACGCTTTCATCTTATTCATTTGATAGCTGTTGTTAGCTGAAGGTCGTTAGTCGCATTGCAGGACTTTTGATGCAAATACCGTTACTTTTAGGTACTGCAATATAAGTTCAGTGTATAGCTATTTGTTTGGCATTGGCATGGCTCCATTGCTTATCACATTGTTGAAAACGAATGCTTCATTAATTTTTCACATTAATTATTGCAATTAGTATTATAAAATCTACGAGTATAACCTTGTATACATGGAAACCAGACAACTGATATAATACTTATATACTTTTTGTAAATACATACATATAATACATATTAACACCCAGACACAGAATAAACATCTATATTCGTCACACAAATGTTTGCCCTGGGTAGGAATCGAACCCACGCCTACAGTGCAGAAGGCAGAGTTACTACCAACTGAGCTGTGAGGCCTGTCAAAGTTACACACTAGTTCCAATAGGCACCTTTTTTTAGCTAATGGCAATATTTTACTAGTCCATGCTACAATTTCAGTATTTTAGTATGTTTAGACTGCCTCAATATATGTAGGTTCAAATAGAATCTCTTCATTTTGATACATGGATACAATCGAATGTATTCACAGTAACAAAGTTAAATCATTATCTACAACTCTCTCGGCGTTATCTATACAGATAAATAAAATTTGAGTGTCTGTTTGTAATATGACTATAACCGTTTTTTACTAAGTTCATATGGATATACACGGTATATATGTCTGTCTGTCTGTTTGTTCCGGCTAATCTCTGAAATGGCTGGACCGATTTTGACTGGACTTTCACTGGCAGATAGCTGATGTAACAAGAAGTAACTTAGGCTACTTTTCCGAGGGGGTAAAATAGGGGTGCGTGATAAAACCGTATTCCACACGGATGAAGTCGCGGGCAACAGCTAGTTGTAATAATATATTACGGAGTTTGTAATGTTGGCAGTTCAGCTTTTGTAATGTAAACTTTGGGTTGAAGATAAGAATAATAAAGCATTACCGGGTGTTATTTCACCCGCCGCCATCGACAATCCATAAACATATCAAACGAGCACACGAGGCGTGCCGGTGCGGCGCACGCGCCGATGTTGACATTATGTCGTGTTATTGTAACGTTACTCTTTTGTACCCAAAGTAAAAGAGATCTACTAACTACTGGTTAAGTAAAACATGATACGGTAAACTAAGTAAATAAGAGTTGATTAGGTAATAAAGTATATAATATAAATAATAGATCGGATAGGGTTTGAACAGGCGTCAAACTTAGCGATAAGTACGCGTGACCTTATGTTTTGATTATTATTGACGTTTCCAAGCAATTTCTTTATGAATTCTATGGAAATAAAGTTTTTGACTTTGACTTTGAATAGTAGATTTAGAGCATAAACACGGTTCTTACAACACTAAAATTGATTTTCGGCCGGAAAAATACTGTCTTGGTACTTTTATTTAATAAACTTATAAAACAAAACTACTTTGGACTTAACACAGTGCCATCTAGCCCCTAATTGAGCATAGCTTGTACTAGGGGACCAGATAACTGATAGATTACTAATATATATTCTGGTAAATACATAATATATAATACATGTTAACACCTGGATACAATCTGGAACAATCATCTATGTTCGTCACATAAATGTGGGACTCGAACCTACGACCTACACCGCAGAAGGCAGAGTTATTACCAATTGAGCTGGGAAGCTGTGTGCCAGTCGTCATAAATCATTTGCAATACATGTTTTATGGGTTCCACCAGTATTGAATTAAATGTTAGGTACTTTATGTGACAGGATCTAATGATGGATAAGCGGCATATCAGTAAAATAAGTCGTTTGTCTTCAACGTAATGTCATTTGGTTTGTTTTTTACCCTCAATCGTATTGATATAAGCGCTTTTAAACTTGCTATCACCATTCTCGTAGTTGCAAATTCTTCTATTCGAGTCACTGGTTCCCTGGAAACAGTGTGTTGAAAGGATTTTAAGCGCGCCTCTAAGAGTCTTCTTTCGCGCACTTGACACATGTCGGTTTCCTCACGATGTTTTCTTTCACTGTTTTGAGAACGTGGTATTGCGCACATAAATCGAATTTTTCAATCGAAAAACTCATACGTTCACGTCGGGTTTGAACCGGTGACCTCCGGATTAAAAATCGGGGTCAGTACCACTGGACCGCCACGCTCTCTGTAAATCCTTATATCCCAGTAAGTCTTATCAAATGTATTCCGTAGTCCAGTTCATTCTGTCAGACAGGCCTCACAGCTCAGTTGGTAGTAACTCTGCCTTCTGCGCTGTAGGTCGTGGGTTCGATTCCCACCCAGGACAAACATTTGTATGACGAATATAGATGTTTGTTCTGTGTCTGGGTGTTAATATGTATTATATGTATGTATTTAAAAAAGTATATATGTATTCTATCAGTTCTCTGGTTCCCATAGTACAAGCTATGCTTAGTTTGGGGCTAGATGGCGGTGTGTGAATTGTCCACTAGTATTATTATTATTATATTATATTTTGTATCAACGTCGAAGCACAATAAAACATGATTATGCATTAGCGGCCGTTGAGTTTCTACATCAAAACAAAACACAGCTGGGTTTTACCCACATTCGTTCGTTTGACATGTCAGTCGTGTTTGAGGAAGCGATAAGAGAACAATTTGTTTATTGACGTAACTACTACTTGAACGCTGCTGTATTGATTAATAGAGGCACATAATATTGCTGCTGAGCTGTGATGGTAGTAAATAGTAGGAATTGGTAGACTTCTTTGTGCGATGTTAGCTCTATTCCGGTTTAATGGGTTTTTTGGTGGCATTGTATGGTTGCTACATTTTTAAGCTATTGATTTGCGTTGTAAGTTTATATTTTGTTAAAAAATTTCGTGTAGGCGTGTACAAGGTAGGTTTTTCACTTCTCTGCTCGAACCTGGACCAGGATGCTTGTTCGAATAAGTGTTCTACTATCATGTATATATACACCAACATTACCTCTGGCATCAAACTTATTTTATTTCAAGCATTGATGGCAAAAAGCCAAGTTAAGCCTCTTCATGTTGCAAGTCTTAAAATTGTAGCCTTTGACCTTCCGTTAACCACAACATTGACAAGGTTGAGTCTTGTTTGCATTTTAAAGAATTTTCCTTTTATCGTAAGTGTGTAAGAAAATATAAGTACACTACTGAAAAATATTTCATACACGAGGTTACTACCGAACAGTCCTGAGTGGAATCGAACTCACGACCTACAGCGCAGAAGTTAGAGTTACTACCAACTGACCTGTGAGGCCTGTCAACATAACAGCATCACTAACGAGTATAAACTATTCGTATTTTATTATTATTGATTCGTCGACATTGAAATAAACATACCTCCCTACGCGCTCCTGATAAAGATCAACGGTGCTTATCACTGTGATGTGTTTAATTTCTGAGAAAAAACATGCCAGTGCCGAGAATAGTCTGTTTCCCACGGCCCTTTAAATACACGCTAAGCGTTCTTGGATCTCTAATTATCTGCAGATATAGTAATCAGTAGTTTTCCTTGCTGTTCCGATTTGACTATAAGGTATATTTTATTTTACCCTACAGTTTGTATCCTTTGGCATTATTACAAGAGTCAAAAACTTTATTTCCATAGTATTCATAAATAAATGCCTTGGAAACGTCAATAATATTCAAAACATAAGGTCACGCGTACTTATCGCTAAGTTTGACGCCTGTTCAAACCCTATCCGACACTCCATGGGGAAGAACAGACAGAAACCCCTAAAGGAGGGCTTCCTTTTATTTCGCGAGCACGATCACATACATGTTTTCTGATCTAAAATGATTATACAACGTATTTGACAACTGTATTTGGATGCTCTAGTGAAAACTTAACAAGGTACATACAATTATACACGTCATATTTTTTTTTATATACTTATATTGATGGACAATTCACGCAGCGCTATCTAGCCCCAAACTAAGCATAGGTTGTACTATGGGAACCAGACAACTGATAGAATACATATATATTTATTTTTTGTAGAATCCCTATCGATATAACAAAAGTGACAGATACAAATTAATTTTAGTACAACACAGTAACAAGTTAATTACTTAAGTACTTAATAGTGTTTTTACAAAAACCGGTTCAACCTTTTTGTACAAAATATTTACACAAATCTTCCTCGTTTATCGCTCTTTCCATGAGTGAAAATCATATCAAAATCCTTTTCGTGGTTTAGACGAATAAGCTGAGAAAAAGGAGGCAGATAGCGACTTTTTTAAATGCTGTTCAGAGATAGATACTGAAATAAAAGATGAATATTGTATACGGATTGTCTGTAAGCGCAAGACTGTTGATAACATTTTATCCTGTGTCTCGTTCATCAGAGTAACCCCCCAGATAACGTGAGATAGCTTCTGAAAGCATTACGTGTCGTGGTAAGTTTATCTCGAGTGGCCTACATTATCTAGCGGAACATTGGCCGCGGCCAGCTTTCTGCCGTAAAACTGTGATAACGTTTACTGTCGCGTTATTGTTACCGGCGTGTTTTAGTTACGGTTCGGTTAGCAATTAACCGGTATGCTCTCGGTAAACGTTGCGTCACTAAACCATCTTCCAAGTAATAATAATGTATAATATTAATATTGGTGGACACTTCACACAGCGCCATCTAGACCCAAAGCTAAGCATACCTAGCTTGTATCATGGGAACCTGGCTACTGATATGTACCTTTTTTTTATGTACGTAAATACATATTAACACCCAGACAGAACAAATATCTATGTTCGTCACACAAATTTATGTCCTGGGTGGGAATCGAACCCACGACCTACAGCGCAGAAGGCAGGATTACTACCAACTGAGCTGCGAGGCCAGTCAGTATGTTGTGTAAGTTCATCAATATTAATTACCTATTATCATTATATTGCTATACCGCTAATCAAATACAGCACAATGCATCTAGGAAGTCAGTTTGTTCGAATGCTATCAGCTGATTTGACTAGTATCCGCCTACCACTCTTCCTGTTCAGGCTCATCCCGTGTAAAGATACTATCCGGTCCTCCCAGTTTCATTTCTATTGTCTGATCACTGATTGTCCTTAACTTATGCTTAGCTGTTTCTATTGATTATAAAATACCCGATAAGAGGTAATATTCTGATATCTAGTCAGAATTAATGCATTATTGTAGCAGTAACACTTGCGCTAAGTTTGCCCGGAGAAGTACTGCCACCACACCTGGTAATCTGCCGCCAAGCAGTGATGAACTCGTGTTGCTGTGTTCCGGTGGAAGGGAGTGGGTGCCGGTGAAATTGTGAGACGTAACATCCCCGTCTCGGGGTGATGGACGCAACGCAATGCGACTTAAGTCATCTTATACTCTGTTGGTGAGGGCTTGAGTCGTATTGTTGTTGTCCATGAGCGGCGATTACCACTTAACATCAGGTGGGCCTTCAGCTCGCTCAATTACATACATAACGTAAAAAAAAAAAATTAGCAGTTCTTGTTTTAGTAGTTACTAGCTGTTGCCCGCGACTTCGTCCGCGTGTAATTCGGTTTTATCACGCACACCTATTTTACCCCTCGGAAAAGTAGCTTAAATTACTCCTTATTACATCAGCTATCTGCCAGTGAAAGTCCCGTCAAAATAGGTCCATCCATTCCAGAGATTAGCCGGAACAAACAGACAGACAGACAAAAATTATAAAAAATTCTTACGGATCCCTAATTTTTTGAAAATAAATTATAGCCTATGTTACTCCTCGATAATGTAGCTTTCTATTGGTGAAAGAATTTTTGAAATCGGTTCAGTAGTTTCTGAGTTTACTTTGGACATACATACAACATACATACACCTTACCAACATTATCTCTTTATAATATTAGTATAGATGTTGCCTGAAGAATTTTTTTCAGGTTAGAATAAACAGTTAAGTTGCCACACACATTTTAACAAATTATTTTGGAACGCGTCGTTTTCATTACATTCAAGAAAAGTTTTTAAAGCAATCGCGAGATCTTGAAACTCAGTCATCTTTTACACAATACTACATGCCTCCATGTACGACATTACTATGAAGACATTACTGTTTTTTTTATATTTGCGTCATATTCAGAATTTGTCTTACCTTTCACGCCGTTGCAAAATTACCCGAATGACGTAAATTCGCTCGTGAGTAACTAGCGTATTGGTAATCTGTTAGAGTGATTAGCGACGCTCGGTAACGGTGACCGTATGAAAGGACTGTGCTTTTAATTTTTAAATTCCCGTATCTTCACGCTTGAGCTCGTTTTTTTTATGTGATGCTGTTACGGAACGTGCTGACGGCCTACCTGATGTTAAGTGGTAACCTCTGCCCATAACAACCGATGCGACTTGGGCCCTACCCTACCAGGTACGACAAGACCCAAGTGGCATCAAATGCGCCCATAACTCTGAGACTTGTAGGTGGAATGTCTCATGTGCCTAGTTGCCGGTGAAATTACCGGCAACCACTCCTTTCAAAGCGGAACACAGTAACGCGAATGCGGCAGAAAGGGGCATGGTGGCAGTACTTTCCCGGATGAACTTGGCGTGAGTTCAGCTGCTCGTTATGGATAGACCGCGTGTTTTTTCTCAACCCTTCTGTAGACAAGTCAGCTCGATGAAAGATAATAGAAACTAGTGAAAGAAGCATTCCACATTTCTTCTTTCGTATCACAAGTGCGCACACTGGAGCCGTTACCTTTCCAGCGTAATTGAGTACCAATTGAAATGTTCTCACGTCTGTCACACGGTCGGGAATCCCGGCATCCGGCTGTCGTGCAGATTTCAAAACGGATTTGACCGATACGTATGTTTGCGCAATGAACTTGTATCGAACGACCTTACGGTGTTTCTCCCGGACTTACTAGTGTTGCAAGGTTTCCGAGCTACTTTTTTTATTGTTTTAATTAAGAAAACAAGACTAGTTTTTGTTATTGACGCAAAATCTATCTTTTATTATAATTGTATCATAAATAGTCTTAAAACCGCAGAGATCGACTGGGCGACGTATTCTTCATCCCAACATGGACATAGTACTATTGTCAGTGCTACTCTGCTTCACGACACACAAAATATTATATCTTAAACGTTCCAGTATTATGTAGTCAAAGTAATTGACTAAATGTTACTACTAGATTTAGATCTCAAATTGTTACAAGAATCGTTTTCGCGAAAAAATTAATCCCTCATATAGAGAGGTTTCTTGGCTGTTATGCCCCATCAAAGGTCGGATAGGGTTTGAACAAGCGTCAAACTTAGCGATAAGTACGCGTCACCTTATATTTTGCATATTACTTATTGGCGTTTCCAAGCCATTTCTTTAAGAATTGTAAGGAAACTAAGTTTTTTGATGTTTGAATTTAACTTTGGTAAAAATATAATATAGTTTTATTTTCATAAATCCTAAGACTTCATAAGAATAAGAGTGGAGATGATTAGTGGATAATAAAGTCAAGTATCCCAATGATGATAATATCCATAAAAGGAATTTTCATTAACACAGAATCGAGTAGAACGTATCTAAAACATGTAATAAATTGTGTTTTGTTGGTGTCATGTCGCTCACCTGTAGACTCTGTGGGTGACCGACCGCATTGACATGACTCCGATTGCTAAGTCAACAAACCACTTAATTACTCGGTAATCGACGCTTCATTTGGGTTCGGTTCTCATATTTTAAGTAATCGATATATTTGTTCGTGATTCTCAATCATCATTAAATTTTGATCGTGATTAGGTTCGGATTGATCTCATCTCGCTTTACGACATACAATGAGCCAAAGTCAAAGTCAAAAACTTTATTTCCATAGAATTCATAAAGAAATTGCTTGGAAATGTCAATAATTCAAAACATAAGGTCACGCGTACTTATCGCTAAGTTTGACTCCTGTTCAAACCCTATCCGACCCTCCATGGGGAGAACAGCCAAGACCCCTAAAGGAGGGCTTCCTGTTTTTTCGCGAGCACGATCCTTGTAACCATCTGAGTACTTAGATCAATAGCCCTTCAGGACATCGGCTTCCGACTAATCGATTTTAATTTAGCCATATTTCCATACGGCTGTAAATTTAATTATGTTTTGATATTTACCCGAGAATGTATAGCCTTTTGTCAATACGCACAACAATCACTCATTGCTGACGTGATAATTTACTGTTACTTGAAAACTTAAACTTCATGCAAGTAAACAGATTCCCGTTGCAAGGTCTGTGTGTTACGAAAGCAATGCAATTAGTCTGTTAGTAATGTTAGAATTGGATTATGAACGTTGCCTTACCTTCAAGGCAGATTCTGCTGTTCAGGTTGTTTAGGTTTTAAAGTGAAGTTAAATTATTAAATTAGGTTAACTTTATGTAAGCCTGGAATATACAATCTTTTGTTTACGACATAAACAAAGGAAAGTTTGGTTTCATTAAGCCACCTCTCGTTCGAATTATACTCCTATTAGAATTCTTGTTCTGATGAATATGTATGAGCAAATTATGTGCAGCGGTGGGTTGTTACGAAAGGGATTTAAATGAAACGCTCAACGTATGGGTAATGTGACACTGTGAGAAATAATCTCGATGTGAAACACACCCAGCGAATGGCGAATTTATGGTCGTTTGTAGTTTTAAACAATAAACCAATAGTGAAGAAAGAATATATTGAGGTAGGGTCGAGAATTGAGCTTCGAGGAGTACTCTCCAAAGACATGGCTGCGTCTAATATGTCAAACCGATATCATTGACTAGTGATTCGTACATAGCTGTCGTGCGAAAAACAGCACTTTTGGAAAACGCCGAAGTTAGTTTTGATTAGCCTTACAGCTCAGTTGGTAGTAAACGTGTGTATCGTGGGTTCGATTCCCACCTAGAACAAACATTTGTATGACAAACATAGATGTTTGTTCTATGTTTGGGTGTTGATATGTATTATATGTATGTATTTACAAAAAAGTATATAAGTATTATATCAGTTGTCTTTTCCCATGATACAAGTTACGCTTAGCTTTCTTTGGGGCTAGATGGCGCTGTGTGAAAAATCCACCAATATTATTATTATTATCAGTTGTCTGATTCCCACGGTACAAGCTACGCTTAGCTTTCTTTGGGGCCAGATGGCGCTGTGTGAAATATCCGTCAATATTTATTATTGTTTGTTATTTCAAAATTACGATATTAGTAATTACTTGATTAGTGTACCGTTTCCCCTTACTCGCCAAACATTTGTACTAAACCTACGTATGCACTATTAGTTATCAGAATAACCTATTACTTAGGTGGAGCATCCGAAATCCGACCTTCCCCTTTTGCATCCTCCACGTAGAAGTGACTCGTGCTTTCTGCATTAATTGCACCATGGGTTTGGTTCGGGAACTCGTCCAACAATCGTCTTAACTGTTGCTCGTTTCTCATAACTTGCTATTCACTTCAACAAGGCCCTAGCAGAATACCAGCGTTGCACTGCTCGCCAGTACTGAGTGCTGACACATGCTGAGCTAGATGCCTATTGACTCCGGACACTAGTTATAGCTAATATTTATTTAAGAATTGTTTTTTGTATAATTTTTTTGTTTGTTTTTGGTCTATTTATATAATTTATAATTTTGTAAATGTATATTTTTTGTGGAGTCAATAAAACATTTTTCTTTATTCTTTCTTTCTTTTTTCTATTTATTTAACGGTAGCGTTGCCAACACACAACTATTTCGACCACGTTAGATCGTATCTGCCGGTCTGAAGTTTCGGCGCTCATGACTCACGCAGAAATTGATTCTACTATGCGACATGAATCAGCGGAAGAAATCACTTTCGAACGAGCGTACGTGTTTTTATAACTGGCACGTCTTATGTCATCATGTGCTAGGTAAGGAGTAGACACGAGCATCCGAAGGTCATCATTGTAATGGTTTATCAGGCTATAGAAGAGATGCTATCTACTTTCAACATCTGTGAGAAAGTCCGGTTTAGTTACCTCGACTTACCTTATTTAACTTTGTCGTATTCGCACAATATTTTTTTCCACGTTAAGTGTGAATTGGAGTGAAAAAAAAAGTATGATTATGATGAGTTTTATGATAAAATTCATGATAATCATACTTTTTTTTTACAAGAAGGGATAAACTTTTATCCCTTCTCGTTAGTCAGTTATTCCCTTACTTGACAAATGATTGATTCCCCATACAAACTTTCATCTACTATTCACCCTCTTCCGTTTTTATTTTCGCGACATAAGCCTATGTCCTTCTCCAAGGCGTGAAAAGATCAGACAGACGTCCTTTACATTTATAATATTAGTATGGATATATAGTTTACCTACATTGAAACTCGCTAACGAGCGACCAAATTCTCAAGCTTTTCATTGTAACTACTAACATACAAAGCGTGGCAAAAAATCGATCCGACCTTTCCATGCCCCAAGGTATTCACGGTAAGCGCGAGGAGAGCCCTTGATATATTGAAGAAGCGCTGTTGAAAATATCTGGAAAATACAAAGTACTCAGAATTAGGGCATCTGATATCGGAACATTTTCAACACCGGCATTGACTTGATTCACACACACCCATAATTTTCGTGTTTTAAATTTTTGAATTGGATTAACCAAATATCCGAGAAATAACCTATTGAAACTATTTTTGTTTCATATTCCTATTTAAATGATTTTAATGACAAATCAATTATGTTCTCGTACTCTGAGTGGCGGGCGCGGTGCGGCGTTCAGTAACCTTGGCCGTGTCGGTGCCACGCGCAAGCAGACACTGCGCAAATGTCACTGGCACTTAGAAGCTGATTTGAAACACTTTCAGACCTGATTGAAACAAGACTCAATCAAAACGCATACCTTCTGACCTCTCCCTCAGTTTATTCATCTATACAAATAAATAAAATTTGAGTGTCTGTTTGTAATATTACAATAACCGTTTTTTACTAAGTTCATATGGATATACACGGTATATATGTCTGTCTGTCTGTTTGTTCCGGCTAATCTCTGAAATGGCTGGACCGATTTTGACGGGACTTTCAGTGGCAGATAGCTGATGTAACAAGGAGTAACTTAGGCTACTTTTCCGAGGGGTAAAATAGGGGTGCGTGATAAAACCGAACTCCACGCGAACGAAGTCGCGGGCAACAGCTAGTTATGTATACTCTATGCCGTGTGCGTGCAAGCAGACACTGCGCAAATGTCACTGGCACTTGGAAGCCGATTTGAAACACTTTAAGCCCTGATTGAAACAAGACTCAATCAAAACTCATACCTCCCGACCTCTCCCTCAGTTTCTTCGTCATTATTTATACATCTATGCCGTGTGACCCAGTTTAAATATCAGCCCCGTGCTATGTCCCCGTCATTCTGTAGCTCCGCCGCACGCCATCTCGATAGTTTTATCGTCGCCCGTTAACATATTAGTTTCCTTAATGTGCTTTTGTTTTGTTTCAGGTAAGATATGGCACGTAATGCGAAATAAAGCTCTTTGCCGTGAGTCGCCTTAATTCTTAGGTAAACAATTGTATTGAACAGTAATAGTATCTACCAGTATGGGAGTCGGGGGACATAAATCGAACATTTCCGAAATGGCGGGGCCTATTGTGTGCCAAATTAACGAAACAATATCAACAAATGCTTCGAACCAGTCCTTTGCTGGACCAGTTGCTTAATAAGCAGCTGTTGCTTTAACAAACCTAACCTTGCTCTACTAATTATCCTCACAGTTCTCTAAGATAAAATTTCTCCTTACACGCCAGGATCGATCGGAATGCGTGTATTTCGTCATGCCTACGTGTCAACTTACAAGATTCAACTTTATCACCCACGTGCAAGATAATAATTTCTCTGTCAGGTTATTTTGTTTACTTGAAACCTGACGAAACGATTGAGTGCCCCATTAGGTATGAGGGAGACACCGGCGACACTTGGCTGTGTGCATTAAGAATTTTGTTGACACGCCTCGTTGAATGTCTCATTGACTCTTAACCTTATGTTTTCTCCTCATATTTTAGCACTAATTGTGCGTTAACGACCAGCTTATGTAAGTGTTTCGGCGTTTTATTTATAGTCTTCCAATTCTTTGTTACTTCAAAGTCGTTAAGCTCGATCTTTGCTTATCTTTATTTGTTCCTTATTTGTCGCTCTGTCTTCGTTATTTACGTCACTTCTGTTAGTTTCTAATCACATGAAACACATGAACCGCAAGATTTATTACTAGAGTGCACAATTAAGATGTGAAGTAAGTTAGGGTTTAATGGCCAGGGTCATTAACTTTCCTTCTTCTGTTGACGGAGTCCTGATCATTTGCCAACTAAGACTAATATCTAAGTTTTGGCGGAAGTACCCGGAAGTGATAATGAAATAGTGTCAGTGGCCAGCAGTGAGTTGACTGGACGTTACTAACTTTTGAGGAAAACAATTGCGTCGCGTTTTTTGCGATGCATTTGTCGGGGACTGCAATTGTCCGGTTCATCATTAAAGACTATGCAAATAAATAACATTGAAGAGTCTTGTTTGCAATGTCAAAATAACCGAAAAAATGTATTCGGTACCTAAGTATGTCAAAATATTTCTTACGTTTTGTGTCTCTTCTGGCTAATCTCCGAATCGGCTGGACCAATTTTGACGGGACTTTCACTGGCCGATACCTGATCATAAGGAGTACCTAACTATTTTTCCGAGACCTAAAATAGGGATGCGTGATAAAAGTGAATTCCACGCTGCCGAAGTCGCGGGCAACAGCTAATTTACAATCAAAAAGTTTCTTCTGAGATATAATGGAAAATTCCGCGCACCCATAACTGGAAACAAATTTGTTGACCGGTACGGTAATAAATGTTTAATTAAGCTCACGACACGCGCTAGCAAAACCGTGCAGCCTTAGGATATCGGATTTTTTACTTATAACATTACTATGATGTAAAAATATCCAACGATTACATTGAGATCGTTGATCTCGTGTTCTCAGAAGTCGCATCACGTCTCGGATTATGCACGTAAACATGTTTTTAGACGCAAGTCTGACTTGTAGACCTTTTTCACTGTCTGCTTGTACTGTCAGCTGATAGTGCAAAGGTTTCCTAGTGATCACAATCCTTATGCGAATGATAAATAATCAATTTTTTTTAAAAACATCCTATTTATTCTAAGTTTCTAGATTAGCCGTTTAATGAACGTTTTGCCTAATGTAATAATGACAAGGCTTACAATTTTAATGTATTGATCATATGATCATTCATTTACAGTAAAACACAATGTAAAAGATAGTTTCAAAAACTATTCTGATTTTGAAAATAATAACTTTGACGTTTATAATATTAGTAGGATTTAAGAGTGCTTCTGTTTATGTGAATCTCCCAAGTTAGATAGATAGATAGAAAACTCTTTATTGTACACCACAAGATAAACAATAACAATGTTACAAGAAATAATAGTTAAATGTGAAGTACAATGGGCGGCCTTATTGCTTAAAGCAATCTCTTCCAGGCCTAAAAAGAAAAACCTAACCTTCTCTTCCCATGTTATTTGCTGAAACGCTCAGTGCGAATGAAGCCGTGTACTTTTTTCAGCTTGATATTGATCGATCTATATCAGAGTACATACCTAAGTGTGTTCATATTCAATGAAAAGTCAAGGTAGGTGGTAAACGACGAAGTTATTATTAGTAACCCCCTCTCATCAATAACGTTTTCTATATTTAGTGACTGAGACGATAATAAAATAAATCAGTGTATGCCGAGTACGAAAGGAAGTGTAATGTAGCGGGTTAGTTAATTTTTCTGTAAAGTACAAAAAAAAAACTGGCATTATAAAGCTGGCTTTGACGGTAGTGAGTTTACATAGACAGCTTTTTTATCTAATACCTGTTTAAGTATGGACGGGCTACTTTTTTACAATGTCGTTAACACTTGGGAATGTAGACGTGGCAAGCGGTGAGTTTCATCGCCGCCGTAGCTCCGCTCAAACTCTTACCTGTTTTACGACAGCCATGATATTTTATTAGCCAAGCAACGTAACGTCGTTCGTGGCATAGGGTTATTGTAAACCTATGTATTTATCAACTTATATGGAAATTTAAATATAAGTTTATTTAGTGTAAATGTGGTTAAATATCAAATCTTAAAGAAGGGATATCAATAGTCTCATTGAAATGATACCGAAAAACTGGGATTCTTTTAAAAATCCAAAATTTTTCATTTTTGCGTCAACTGAGCTGATTGGCAGATTTTCGAAAGCATTTCTGTTATTGTATGCCTTTGTAGAGCCAAAAAGGCGGGCCGCATAGCGTGTATATGTAAAATGCGAATCACCGACCGACTATTATAATACTAAGACTATATAATTATTGCGACTATAATATCTTCAGATACATTAACATTACTGAGTTGGTGAGTTAAATACCAATTTACTGAGTAACGACCGAGTGGCCGACTTTATAAAATATGTAGAGAACATTTTATAGCACAGTACGGTAGAAGCCATTATTGTAACATAACAGACCGAGTGGCCAATACGATAACAGTTTACTGCGAGGATAGCTCGTCCGCTGTCAACGTTGGCTTAAGTGGTCATAAAACACGGAACTGGTGCGCGTGGCCAGGGAATATTGATGAAGTACTAAAATGTCGGTAGTTACGATATTAGTTTCTCATTATTATACTGAAGAATATTCGCTTAAGATAAGGAACAAAGTTGAACAAAGTATGGAAGCGCGCACTCTCTCCCTCCCTCCCCCTCTCTCTGTCTCTCTATCCCTCCCACACCTATCTCCCTCCCTCCCCCCTCCCTCTCCCTCCCTCTATCTCCTTCTGTGAAATTACAAGACGGGATTTCACCTTCACTTTCGCGCACATAACCCACTGCGATTTGTCTTCCCAAATCTAAGTAGGAGAGGACCCAAGGCTTATTGCTTTTGTCATGGGCAGTGGTTACCGTTTAACATCAGGAATATCTTTCCAAATCGTAAGTAGGAGAGAACCCCAGGCTTATTGCTATTGTCATGGGCAGTGGTTAGCGCTTAACATCAGGAAGGCCATATTTGCTCGTTCCGTAACTTATCCACATGAAGAAAATCACATTGTGTTGCAAATGTTGGCCCTAGTTGTTCAACTAGCTGGCCCAGCGTGCTGGGGCCTTTAGCATGGCATTCAATGACCGATGTGACAGTTTAGTAGCGATGACTAGGCTCAGGTTTTTATCTGTCTGTCCCTGAGGCGCCATATTATCATTGATGCCTACACGTATAGCCGAGCTGGGTTGTTCGTTCTATCATAACGAGTGAGTAATTTTATTGTAAAATTGAAATGACAACGTTTTGCCACATATATGTTGATCCTAGAGACGTGGATTATTTTGAGGTGACCATTGAAAATAATATCATTACTTGTGTATATAATGCATAGATGAATTATTTTTTAAGCCTTTGACTTCAGAACAAGTTATAAACTGTATTTCGGAAGCCATCGTCTATTCACATCCCAGAGCCGCCCGCCCAGAGTGGGCATCGCAACATTTATCCAATACCTATTGTTCTAAAAATCGATATCACTATACTATACAATATTCGTGCATTTAACATAATTTAAAAGAAAAAAAATTAAGTATATAATTATCTAATATAAAATAAAGAATTATTTAATTACTAATCAAATATGTATATTTTTACCAGTGAAAAAGAATAATACTTTTTATTATAACGTTATTTTAATGAATTTGTAATGGAGACAAATGATACTTAATTCAAAAATTGACGATGAGAGAAGTTGATAAATTTAGATAAAACAATAAATTTTTACTCGTAAAATATATGCTAAAACCGTATGAACTTATGGTTATAAAACGTTTATAAATTAGCCATAAATCTAATAGAATAATGTTTGCGTTTAGTGATATAACGGTCTTGTCACACATCCAAATATGTGTCTTTTATTCTCGTTGCCTCTCCTTCGGTAGTTATATGGCTACAATGAATAACCACTTGGTAACGTGAGTACAGCACAGCTAGATTATCAAACGAAGTGTTTCGAAAATCGATAAGTTTTTATTTTCTACATCTACCCTCAACTAGTCAACGAAGGACTGTTTTTATCCGCTTGGCAAAATGCCTTCCCCCCATTCCTTCCAGGATTCGCGATTTTGTGCGATCGTCAATATTATTCCTTTATCAATATAGGAACTAAGTAATGTTAAATGTTAATACAAAATAATGCAAATAAAATGTTTGATCGATTGAATAACTTTTACGGGCTTCTTAATAAATTATAGATATTCAAGTTACGGACTAAGCTGCATCTGAAAACTATATCAATCATTATAAGTTTTCTTGGATCAACGTCAGTCGTTATTCTAGGAGTGTATTCTTGGTCTGTACCAAGTTTTCACTAAATACTGATACAACGATTCCAAATATTCACCATATCGCTTTGCTAAGCTTTGAACGCTATAAAGATAGAGTTGATCTGTTGGTCCTGTGGACAGACAGAGGCGTGTTTCATACGTGAGGTAGTGATAGTTGGGAACATTACTCAAAGTGTGGGTGGCCGGTGGCCAGCGGCGCCGGCGCAACCGTGGATTATCATATTGATAAACGATTGTTTATTAAATGCTATGGTAATAAATGCGGCATTGCAAACGGTAACTGTGTCAGCTGACTTATCAATCGTTGTTTTGGTTTCGCTAACTTATTCACATTCCGAGTGAAATTGTTGTATTAATTTATATATCTGTTCTCGTATTGTAAATAAAATTGATTTAATTGATAGTAGATTAAGTTAATAAAAATCTATATTGGTTTAGATTCCTTTTTTTATTTAAGTGATGGTTCGAGCTGACGGCCCACCTGATGTTAACTGTTAACCTCTAGTCAAGTCGCATTGCGTTGCGTCCATCACCCCGAGACGGGGAAGTTACGTCTCATGCACCTGCATGCCTTAAGGTTGAAGCAAGCTGTCAGCGAAGCTTGATAGCAACAAAGATTGTGAAAGCCTGGATTCTGTGCTCCATCATGCAACGCTGCTCACCGCCTGTCATGTCTACAATTGCTTGTCCAGTCGTCCAGTCGGGTTCTTGATGTTTTCGCGATCCACGTCTCTTATCTGTTGTTCGGCAAAGATAACCATTGTAACGTAACTGAGGTGCAGATTTTTCATACAGTTGCATTTGTTTCGCTGTGGACTATCCACAGGTTCATTTCATACATGCGCATACAGAGAGTCGTCTCGACAGTAATAGTACCTACTCGTTTGTTCTGTACTAGAACCTAATAGGAGGTCTATAACCTTACCGTCACGGTTTATTCTATTCTAGACGATTAATTTATATAACCTTGTAGTGTCTTCCACAAACGTAATCCGACACACGTTAATGTCTCAACTTCTTCAATAATCGTATGTTTTTGAGCTCGTTTTATATAATTTTCCTGTTTGTTATATGTTTTCAATTTCTGTTGAATACAATAACTATTTGAGTCTAGAAAAGTATATGTTACATAATTTCTGAAATGCTTTGCATTTGGTCACAGCTAATGGTTTACAGTAACCTACTGTTGTCATAAGCATATCTTAATTTTCTTTTCAAGTTCCCTTAAAGTCTAGGTGCTTGGCGGCACTTAGGTATTTTACGTTTAGAGTACCTTAGAGTAACTTATTTTACTTTAGAAGCTCGTTGTAATTCCACGACCAACAGTTAGTAAGCCGGCGTCACTTCCAACTGCGCCCTCCTCCCTTAAGTAGGGGAACCTAGTATGTGATATAATATACTTTCGTCACATCATATAGCCTGACTTACAGCTGACCAGACTCGTTTTCGGCGTCACTTCGTCATGATATATTAGTGAAGTCCCATTTTGAAGCAAACGCCAAAATTTTGCAGAATATATCTTTTTCACGAGACTAGGACAATAAATACATTGCATCATTATACTTGTTCTCAGAACGAAATGGGGATCATCTATCTATCTTAAAAACTAAAATCCGTCCGAGACATGTGCCAAGTTCTTCGAACTTTTCCAATATCAAAAGCTATCATCTGCGGATAAGTTTCCGATGTCTGTTACGTATTATATAAAAATATATTTGAAGTAAAGATGTTGAATTTGATTGTTTTGATGTTTTTTCTTTCACAAACTGAATTATAAATAATATTTATTCAATAAAATATTTTATACAACTAAGTAAATAGAGTTTAAAGTAATGAGAAGAATTAAGTTAAAATAGTGAAAGGTTTTAATGTAAGTTACCGGTATAGTATGTGATATTATGTTTAATTTAACAACTACTTACAACTCTTCAGTGCAACAAATACACTTCTAATAACTATTCTGCTATTTTGTAGTGATAATCGTTTGAATTGTATTATTTTCTAACATATCAACTTAAATAAATTTAGGTATCTTTATTGATATAAACATAAGAGCTTGCAGTATTTAAGCTCCCATATAATACTTACAGTTCCATTCAAAGGTTCTTTACACTCTTACAAGCTTCAGTCAATACCACGAGTTGCAAACACGCGCGCTTAATGCGCAGTGAGCAAAGTTGAAAAATTTAGTTTACTAAAGGGATGTTTTTAAAATATGGTAAAACTAGAGAATAACAATAAATTTATTTGCCAAAACAGAAGGCGTGAACAATAGTTAAATTCTAATTAAGTTGTACACTAAACGGGCACGCGTACTTTTAATCACAACTATGAGTGAATGCAATGTGCGTATTCTCTTATCAAGTAGGGAAGCTGTCTTGTTTATGTTAACATTCACGTCGTAGCTCGTTAGATCAGCGGTGAGCACTGCCTGCCAACACAAGTACACACAAGTTCACTTGACTGTGGAACGCTGCGGAATATGCGAGCGTCTCCGACAAATATTGATCAGAATGTATTTGAAGTACCTAGGGTTAGAACTTAAGCTGCATATTGCCAAGATCACGATGTTGTTCACGAGGCAGATGTTTGAAAATATTTATTCTGGACTCGTTTCTGGTGAACATAACTTTAATGTTGAAATGTGCAAAAATTTTGCCAGATGTAGAGGCTGCGTGTTGTTGATGGTGTGTGAAAATGTAGTGATGAAGATAAATAGCGAGCTCACCTTTTTGTGCCAACACTCTCTTCGTATCCATGAGTAGCTGTAGAGTTTATTCAAAGTTCGTACGGGGAAGTACTGCTACTATACCCATTTCTGCCGCCAAGCAATAATGCTTTCGTTTTACTGTGCTCCGGTTTGAAAGGTGTGGTTGCCGGAGAATTTACAGGCACATGAGACATTTCACCTACACGTTTCGGCGCATACGATGCGAATTTGGTCTTGCTTGTTGTACCTACTTAAGTAGAGAATGACCCAAGTCGTATTGCTTGTTATGCTGCACATAAAAAGCATTATCCTTAGGTAACACTAGGTGAGCCATCTACTCTTACCGTTACATTATCACATAAAATCCTACTAACAGAAAGTACCCTTTCGAGTAAAAGTTCGAAAGTACTCTAAAAAAATTAAGTTTGAAAGATTTATAAAATACAGTATTTAAATTCTTCAACATTCTAAGTAACTTCGATTTAACCTGTGTTTGTTCATTTCAGCACTTTTGATATGTGAGCATCTCTGAGCTGGCTAATCGCAGGCTCTCCTATGACTCTCCTATGCCCTCGTCCGCCGACTCTAAATAGCTTGAATATAATTATTGTATCTGCTAGCTCTCCAGTTTAATGATCTGTGAAGGAAGAGACAGAGTTATTTCATTTAGTAAATCACATACACGGTCCCATTCCTATAGCAGTTGAAAATCCGTACTTGCTCGCAGACATGTCGTTGACTGCACGTGTAATTGAAAAGGCCGCCTCCCTTGTTTTTGTTGCTGATCCCTCGTGTAATTAACACAGCACTTACTCCCTAACGGTGTAATTAATTGTAATTTATGTACTATTAGCTTCCTTGGTGTTAGAGATAAACGTTTCGAGCTAACTCAAATGGTTAATTTTCTGGTTATGTTTCCTGGATTCGCCTTACGAATGGTTTCTTCGCGTTAATTAGGCAAATTCGACTTTCGTTTTATTTATTTAGTTGTGGTTGATAACAATGATTTTTTATCCTTTTTGCATGAACGTTTTTATATTAAGCGTTTTTTACCTTTTCCCGTTAAAAAACGTCCAGAAACAAATGCGTTTGATAAAATACAGTTAAGTGCACTCCGAAATTGGCAAACGTGAAAAGAACGTACTTCCATATTACTGAAACTTATCACCCATATACCAGTCACACTCGAGTAACTCGAAGAAAATTAGATTACTTTTCTTATGCGGAAAATAACACGTCCAAAGTGGAAAGTATCTCACAAAAATACATATATTAATGCCAATTCCGGAATTCCACGTACGAATTGCCGGTAAAAATATTCAAATAAGCGTCTGGAGCGAGAAGTCTTTCGCTCGTAAAGTTACCCCCCAAACTTTGGCATAAACATATATGGGGGAATGAAGATGGTAATCGAGGAAGATGGTTTTTGGCACTGAACTGGAGAATTGTCCTGAAACTCAGTCAAAAGCCGGCTTTGCTCGGGCTCTTTATAATAAAAACTCAAAATTGCGGACAAATGAAACAAGAAATCCCCCAGTAAAATAAAACAAATATCGATATTTCTCTATTTTGCAAATGTCAGCAATATAATAGTTACGCTTTACTGAATGAAATGGATTTTATTAAAACCGTTGGCTACCAACAAATTCGCGATTAATTACCTCCATCGAGATTTCGTTACCGGATCTTTGTCGAAACTCATATTATTTTCCAAAGAAACCTCAGAAACTTCGCCGGGAACTGTCAAACTTCACCGTGAAAAATAATTCCGCTTGAAAATATTTGTAGTTTAATGTTTTTCTACTTTATTATACGGAGACTCCAAAACATTTTAAGAATTTGAATTGTATTTTGGTTTAGAACTTGAGCAAGATTGTAAATTATTTTGCTTTTGACGTCTATTTCAATTGAACAGTTATCATTGTCATAATGATCCGAGACGGACATGAGAAATACAACAATAAAATTAATAGTTTTTGTCTCGCTCGTGTTATTTTTGTCAGTATCTTAATTTTTTTTTATTAGTATCTTTTTAACCTAATGACCTCTACGGTCATTAGGTTAAAAAGTACGACAAATTATGAAATTGTAAACTGTTTTAAAGAATAAATGATTTGGTTTGTTTATTTTTACGTACAAATTGTACAAATTCGTATGATAAAAAAAGCTAGAATCTTACAAAAAAAGTTTAGGAAGTAGAAAACATTTATTGCAGTAGTAGGTAGATATTCGAAATGGGCTAGGCAGGAGCGTTCCATGCCTCCACGAAACTTTTTAATGAAATTCCTCCGGTAGATATCTCCGGCGCTCAATTAAACTTGTGCTCAGACAGATATAGGCGCCTTACTTTACATATTATCCACCCTTCCGGAGTATGAAATTTTCACTTCGTGCACAAAACGAGATAACGGTAAACCCAGGGCTGCGCCCGCCCTACTATAGATAACCGTTTCATTTAGCATCGGCGATTTTGCATCTGCATTGATACGGCTTTGGGATCACAGATATAGATAACATCCAACAGGAAACAGATTCTTAGTTGCGAAAAAGCAATATATCTTTACCTGTTACTTCCAAAGTTTTCAGTCCTATGTATACAAATAAATACAGTTGAAGCGTTTGTTTGAAATGTTAAAAGCTTTTTAGTAATTGCATGTGAAAGTATATACGGTAATTATAACAAAACGAACAGTTTTCAGCCTGTCTGTTTTTTTCCGGCTTATCTCCGAAACGGCTGTACCGAATTTGACAGAAATTTTCACTGGCAGATAGCTAATGTGTTAATGTTATTAACAATAACAATTAATAAATTTTTTAATTAGTTAGGCTATTTTCCAAGGGATAAATTAAGGGTACGTGATAAAACTGAATTCCACGCGGATGAATTCGCGGACAACAGCGGGTTGATCATAATATTTGTACATGTGAAGCCTAATTACGTTTAGTCTCAGGAAGACGGGTGCAACGCGATGCGACTTGTCTTCCCATGATACAACACAGGTGATACAGCTTAATGTTAAGTGGGCAACAAACTACTTCCGTCACAATCTCTGTCTCTCTTATAAGCAATAAGACTTCTTGGTTGATGTTCTCAGCTGTTCCCAAAAGCAAGCAATTACACATATCGTGCAACAATAGAATGTAAATTAACCAAAACGCGTTTCAGCCTCCACGGAGCGTCTCGAAACGTTTCTCGGAATAATCATAGTCGCGGTGTATTACCATTATATTGTTTTTTTGTCGTTACACTGATTATGTATTCAACTCTGAGACAAGTGCGTTTTGTATTCTAGCCGTTCACTTCGACGTCGCTCGCTGCCAATATAAAAAGTAATAAGCCAGTTCACTAGCTAGCTTAACAACTTGTGGATTCACATGGAGACAACACATTTGACTCGCCTCACAGCTCAGTTGGTAGTGACTCTGCCTTCTAAGCTGTAGGACGTGAGTTCGATTTCCACCCAGGGAAACATTACTGTGACAAATATAGTTGTTTGCTCTTTATCTGGATATTAATATGTAATTTATGTATGTATTAAAAAAATAGTATGTTAGTATTCTCATTTCATTTTCTCATCAGTTGTCTCGTTCCCATAGTACAAGCTATGCTTAGTTTGGGGCTAGATGGCGTTGTGTGAATTGCCCACCAAATATTATATTATATTAAGAAACTTTATATATGTAGCTTTTTGCCAGCCTATATTTTTTATTATATTTAACAAAGTTCTCGCGTGTTAACTTAAAAAATAAAAGGTCACGGAGCATATTTGCATGATTACCATTGTTCTTATATTAGCTCCGACGTTCCAGGAACAATGCTCTACTCTATTCTTGAATATTAAGAGTTCTGTGGGTTGTCTTGTCTTATCCTTTTAACCTCTGGCATGAAGCATGTCCCAACCAGCATCACGAATCTGATAAGATTTTGCCACGCGATAGTAGTGGTATTTTCCGTATTATTCTCGCTCAAAGATCTTGGAGGCATCACTTTCTCTATAGATTGTTAATGACAGACTCTTTTCCAGACGCTTAATGAAATCGGGTATACAGTATTAGACATCCAAGAACGATGTATTAATTAATGACATCTTGAGTTTGCGTGAATTGGAACAATTCTAGCAAACATTCAATGACGCAAATATTGATTTACCGCTTTTTTGGAAAGTAGTAATGGCTAACATTGCCCACAAACACGGGTCGCGCGCGAATACATTGCAAAATATAATAATAATAATATTGGTGGACAATTCACAGGGCGCCATCTAGCTCCAAAGTAAGCATAGCTTGTACTATGGCAACCAGACAACTGATAGAATACATATATACTTTTTTTTTTGTAAATACATCCCTATTAACACCCAGATACAGAACAATCATCTATATTCGTCACACAACTGTTTGACCTGAGTGGGAATCGAACCCACGACCTACAGCGCAGGAGGCAGAGTTACTACCAACTGAGCTGTGAGACCTGTCCTCCCTATATAACTTGGAAAGTATCTTCCATATTCAATAGTTACGAACCGAAGGCGACGCCACGACTTAGTCCCACGGGACATCTACGTCTGTGAATAATCTTCGATGAGTAAGAAACTTTGTTCCTCTCGAGCGTACTAACCGGATCTATATCCTGTCTAGTTTCCCGTGCGCGTGCCTGATGCATAATTCATGTCGCGCGCCAGAAACGGTCGCGTGCGCCCGCGCTGTTGACCGCACCAGCCGGGTGGAACGTTACTGGGAACTAATCACTGATGTCGTTACTTGAACTTGACTCAGAAATTAGATTTGGGTGAAACTGTAATCTGTTGTACTGACTGAAGCATTATATGGATATCAGCGAGGGTTGTTAAATAAACTCAGTTTTTATTTATTTTTATACAATTGAATTTATTTTGTGCTTGGTGATTTATTTCTTATATATTCTTATATTTCTTGCTAATCTTATATTATATCGTAATGTCAATTTAAAGGACGTATATGTTGTTGTTATATTTACTTGATAGCAACTAAATTGCCTGTCGTTTCTTTGTTTATTATTTGTGTTTTGGCTGACTCCTACTTCCGCAAACAGGATGATATAATCATATGTTTATGTAGTGGTAGCCATAAAATCGGAATTTTGAAATATTGTATTATAGTCTAATAATTTTCAAGATACATACATACATACATATATACATACTCATAATAATGAAGTATAATATGTATATAAAGAATAACTCAAGTGTTTTCATCGAAACTGCCACCTCATTTTTCAAACCGTGTATTATCCATCAAAATCACGCTAATAAAATCCTCATTAAACTCTCCTGACGATTTACAATCCGTGTTGCCATTGTAAAGATTAAATAGTAGCGCAACGTGTTTTGTGTCAAATAAATTGTTCTCTCTATTACAATTAATTTTTAAAAACAGGACGTTAAGGTGAAGCTCAGTTAAGTGTCCTCAGAAAAAGATGAAAGAAATTGTATATTAGTAGGTAGTAGGTTAGCCAACTAGGTTAGTAGGATCATTAGCAATTTTCACTAAGTTATCTAATCACGACTTGATAACTTGACTATCAGATGAAAACTTTTCTATTCCAACATCGTTTATTCCGCATTCTTATTTATTTTCTAAATCAAATCTGAAATTTATGTTTATTTTGGTGTGTAATGGGTACACATTAGAAGACTATTGCTACTATTTCACCACAAAACAGATTATATTCTTCATTACATTAGGCCTTTTGTGTAAAATATATTGTAAAACTATGTGATTATAAACGTAACAGAGTTGAAACACTGTTTAGTAACGGTGATCGGTTATGTGTCTGCGTTCGTCACAGCCGCCTCCCTCCTTGTATTGCGGTGATCGACGTGTGTATACCAGCCGAACCCGTTGTTCGTGTCGAATGTGAACGATTGTGCATTCGAGATTGCTACATGGAAACTTAAATGTCACCTGGATTCTGTCTTGTCAACTTCATATTATATTTTGTCGATATTGGAATTATCTCTTCGTACTTGTAGTAAAGACAGCTATCTGAGAGCGTGTTGGCCCAGTTGTTTAGATGAATTTGAACCCTGAGGTTGGTTCAAATATCAACGAGAACTAATAAGTTTTACATTTAAAAAATGTACGTGTGTTATCGAACATGTCATGCGCAATACCTAATTGTTAAAATCCGAAAGAAAACAACTAGAGAAGACCGACAATTTCTTGAATCAAAAATTCGTAGACGAGTACACGAAAGGAGCGTTTTTTTTTTATCCTCTCACCGAACTGATTCAAGAGAGCACACGAGTTAGTATCAGCGCCTTTTCAGCATTTCAGTGCTTTGTTGGTTGTCCTCGGCTCACCGCTACAGACTATTTTGATATTTTATGTCAGCCTGTAAGCAACATTTGCACAATAGTAATTTTGGGATACTATGAGCTTGTTGTAAGAATGACTGTGTAGTTGTGTATGTTTAAATAAACTTGACTGAGGTAACAAGATGTTAGCTGTTCATATAGATTGGTGGGACTGAATTTAGACATGACTGAGCGATAAGAAACATTTCGTACAGGGCTGTAACCTGCAACGATGTTTTATGTTATTATATAAACGAATCATCATCAGAAGCGAACGAATGCAGTGAGCGTACCGCGGAAAACAATAAATCATCGTTATGAACTTATTCTTGTCAGGAAAATCATATGTAAATCCAGTCTCGTCGAAATTCGTACTTATCGAAGTTCAGTCCTCCCAAGCTACGTCATTCAAATTTCAATCTTTCACTATAAAAAAATAATGTCATAAATTTCAGATCCAGTTAACCATTGAGCCTCTTTGAAGCGCACATTAATCCTCTTCGAGAGAGCCCAGTGACACGAGCAGTAGATTATTTTAAGGATGTTGATCTCTAGACTCACGTTTTCTTTGCCGATCAGAAAATCGCCTTTCGTTAGATTGATAAGGAGTTGAGAATGAAGGCGCGGCGGAACCTAGTTATCAGCAACCGGTTCCGAGACGAGGTCTACCGATTATCGCTGAGATATCATCGAAATGGCCACAGTGAATGATTAACGTGAGTATCAATAAATGTCATTAGGTCTGCGAAGTAGCCAGCCATCAATAATTAACTCGATGTAATCCGCCGATGCGCTGACGCAGCTTAACAGAGATGGCTACTTCACTTATGCCACGGATAACACGAACACGCTGGGAATGTGGTCTGGTCTGCGGTAGCTCTTAACAAGGGATAAAATGGAAGGAATTGGATGTGGCCTTTGCCCAACAGTGGGACACTACAGGCTGATAATAATAGTAATAATTGAAACTTGGTGAGGCACACTACTTTTCCTGCATATAAATTCACAATGAAACGAGTCCATTCGCTGTGTTCAGTTGGTTTTTGTGATTAGACTTTATCGTGGCACTGAATTTCAAAGCTTTGTGTGATGAACATACAGCTCTTGGTCTTTTGATGAGTCTGAATTGTGAATCTGTGCGTCTGTTGCCTGCGACAGATATCCTTAACTGTATAGGGCTGTGATGTGTAAGGTACTGCTAAGCAGTCGTCATATTATTAACAAGCTGTTGCCCGCGACTTCGTCGGCGTGGAATTCGGTTTTATCACGCACCCCTATTTTACCCCTCGGAAAAGTAGCCTAAGTTACTCCTTGTTACATCAGCTATCTGCCACTGAAAGTCCCGTCAAAATCGGTCCAGCCATTTCAGAGATTAGCCGGAACAAACAGACAGACAGACAGACAAAAATTTTATAAAATGTTGTTTTGGTATATGTACCATGTATACATCCATATGCACTTAGTAAAAAGCGGTTAAATTAATATTACAACTACAATTTCTCGAAATTGTAATAAATGTTGTTTTGGTATATGTACCGTGTATACATCCATATGCACTTAGTAAAAAGCGGTTATTTTAATATTACAAACAGATACTCCAATATTATTTATTTGTATAGATAATTTGTGTGTGGTGTTTATGCCCCATGGTGTGAACTAACCGTTCCTTATATGAGCTGTGTCGCAATTGTGTAATGCAGTTAAATTGTAATTTACATCAGACGACGAGGTTCGGAAGAGGCGTGCCCCCATCATAATGAAAGCTGTAATTCATCCGCACGGCGTACATGGCTTACCACAAACCTACCGAACTGATGGAATTTTCCTTCTACGACTTTCATGTTTCTTTTTTTTGGAAAATTTAATAATACATCAATAACTTCCTAGAACAAATCTAATGGTTACTTATCTTCTTTAGGAGATTGAAAATCGTTTTGTTTTATAATATGTATTCCTTAAAACGCACAATATTCAAACAACGAGTAACTTTATATTTTTTTGTTTAGGCGAGTACTTAATTACTTAGGGCGTTAGTTACAAACATATATATTAGTGATTTAATTGCTCGTATCTATTTTGTGTTGACGCTGATTGCAATAATATGTTGTTGTTAAGTATGTAAATATGCACTTTGAACTGTGACTCATCATGTTGTGAAATTAGTTAAAGTAACTTAAGTAACGTATTTAGACGAAATTATGAATGGAAAAAATGGTCACTGAAAAAATGTGTAAGGGCGGGTTTTTAACGAATATATTAGTGTTTTGGTGAATTCTAAAACGTGCTGTTTATAAATTCAGCCAATTATTTTTATACCTTATAGGAATTTCTTTGTATGATAATATGGACTTCATCTGAGAAGGCATTTCATATATAATCTCCCTTCAAACTCACCACGGATACATTTAAAATTTGTTACCATAATTATTAAAGCGACTGGCCGCGAGGCGCTCTTGGTAGTAACCCTGCCTTCTGCGTCTGTAGGTCGTAGGTTCGATTCCCACTCAGGACGAACATTTGTGAGACGAATATAGATGTTTGATCTGTGTCTAGTAAGTATTCCACCAGTTGTCTGGTTCCCATAGTACAAGCTGAGCTTATCTTACTTTGGGGCTAGATGGCCCTGTGTGAGTTGTCCACCAGTATTATTATTATATTATTATAAAGATTTCGACTACCGGCTACTGATAATTTGTGGTGCTAACTACTAAGGCTAAAAGTTCAAGATTTCGTTGCTTGCTAACGTGCCACAAATACCCAAGTTTACGGTCCTATATATAATTAACGCTTTACCGGATCTCAATTTTCAATGAACAGTACTGCGGGTAGAATCGTAAAACTGTTTATGTGACCGGGTCACGTCATACTTTAAGTGCGGGGCGGGAAACACTGCGGTCGGCGAAGGTCGACCTTCGATCTTCAAGTACCTATGCAAGTACCATACATACTATATACATATATGTACATACTGAGTATGTAATAGTTAATTTTTACACGACCCATATGATCTATTGAATCATAATCACGTAGCGTCCTACATCATCAATATCATACATCTAGATTCACACTTTACCTCCGTAGAGCAGTAGAACTCACGCCAAGTTCGTCCGGGGAAGTGCTGCCACCATGCCCATTTCTGACGCCAAGCAGTGATGCATTCGCGTTAGTGTGTTCCGTTAGTTTGTTACAGCTAGCTTTTCTGGATCGTCTCTTTAATTATTTATTAAACTGTTTCATTTATGGTTTATAAAGTTGAATATCTAAATTGGCGAAGCAACAAATCCACAATAACCGTCTGATATATAGTTGTGCTGGCAATCACTAAAACGACACATTTATATCGCTAGATAGACATGATACCTACACATGGTATAATTATTATATTCATAGTACCTTATAGGTATATGGTTAGGGTTCTAAGCATCATCTTTGCCTGGAACCAAGACTGGTTGGTGCTTGCTTTCATGCAGTTTATTTATGTAACCTTTAGTTCGCCATTTTAATGAACTTTAAATGTGGGTAGGGTCGCGTCTATATTTGGGTTCATTTCACTGAAAGTAGACTCGTTGACCCCAATAGAATCGATTGGTAACCTTTCACGTCGACATACATAGTGCTCTCTCACTGAAAATGTGCACTTTAGTGTTGGCAGTATTCTGCTGAGACTTTGGGAGTTATATCTAGGTTTCCGCACTGGCTTTTTATTTTTAACCCCTCGACGAAAAAGAGGTATGTTAATAGTTTGTAGTGTGTATCTGTGTAGCTTTTGTAACCCAGCCGTCTGCGCTGTAGGTCTTGGGTTCGATTCCCACCCAGGACAAACAGTTCTGTGTCTGTGTGTTAATATGTATTAACAAAATAAAAGTATATATGTATTCTATCAGTCACCTGGTTGGTACTCATAGTACGAGCTATGCTTAGTTTGGGGCTAGATGGCGTTGTGTGATATATCCACCAACATATAGTATTATTGATTAATATTCCAGTTCTACTGAGCGAGGCGATCCTCTCCGACGACACGTTAGAAAACAAAACTCTCAAGATCACCGACTTCGGTCTGGCGCGCGAAGTCTACAAGACGACCAGGATGTCGGCTGCGGGAACCTACGCGTGGATGCCTCCTGAAGTGAGTGCACAAAGTTTTTTTATGTGATAAACTTACAGAACGAGCAGATGGCCCATCTGGCGGTAGAGGTAACCTCTGCCCATAACAACCAATACGACTTTGGTCCTTGGGTACGACAAGACCCAAGTCGCATTTTATGCGTGTAACTCTGAGACGTGAAAATGGAATGTCTCGTGTGCCTGTAATTTCACCGGTAACCACACCGTTCATACCGAAACACAGTAGCGCGAATGCTCTGTTTCGCGGCAGAAATGGGTATGGTGGCAGCAATTCCCCGGAAGAACTACTAACTACTTGCTCAATACACAAAATGCTCATCACATAATCGTTTTGGTGATGAATTTTGAACTCTGAAAGGCCAAAATATATTATATAATTGTTTCTTTCCTTGTCACCTGCATGCTAATAGATTTGTAAAAAGCGGTTATTTTAATATTACAAACAGACACTCCAATTTTATTTACCTATTTGTATAGATGTTATAGGTAATCGAATGACTGATAAGTATTTCGGCATTAATTGGCTACTTGACGATGTTTTTTATGATTGTTTTAATGATCGTTTGATTGATGGCAGCTAGCCGCCTGCGCCCCGGTAACCGAGTATGCAAATAGCTTAGTTCACGGACGGTTGTGTGCGCACGTGTAGTTCAGATTTGTGGTCTCGCAAATTTCTGTGTCCGTGTCACCTGTGACAAGTTGAAACTTACAAAGCTGAAAGTAAAAACGATACCTATGTATCTATGCCTACATATCACACCACTCAATTGTACACACTGGATTCAACTTGTAAAAGTTTAATTGAAAATATATTGATATTCAGAAATTACAGGCACATGAGAAATTTCACCGACACGTCTCAGAGTTATGGGCGGATACGATGCGACTTGGGTCTTGCCGTACCTAAGAGGGGAGGACCCGAGTGTCATCGGTTGTTATGGGCAGAGGTTACCACTTAACACCAGGTGGGCCGTCGGTCGGCTCGTTTTACTGCCTCACAATGTTGCATAGTGGATTTTGTAGTCGACTCGTCAATAACGTTGTTTCATATTGGCTCTACCCATTAATATATATATATATATATATATATATATATATATATATATAAATAAATAAATAATAATATATATATATATTAAAAATACAAGGCTTATTTTGTTTTACTAGTATATATAAAACAAAAAAAACACCTATACAAATAAATAAATTTCAAGTGTCTGTTTGTATTATTTAAATAACAGCTTTATAAATTATATTATATTAAATGCTTATGAAAGTACTTACGGTATGTTACAAAAAAATTATTTACTTGTTCCGTCTTATCTCCAAAACGGCGGGGCTGATTTCGACGGGACTTTCACTGGCAGATAGCTGATGTTATAAAGAGTAACTACTACGTAGGATACTTTTATCAACGTTAATTAACAAAATAAATTCGATGCGGCGCCGCTTGTTTTAATATAAGATATTAATATTTATCGCTTCACATAAAATGCCTCCTGAGACCTTGTGGTTCGATCGTACTAAAAACGTTAGTTAACGTTGAAACCGATTTACTTATTCCCCTAGGCAACTTTTAAAACGCTCGTCCAGCATTTATCTTCGATTTAGACTCTGGGGTTAACTTAGATCATCAGTTATTCAAGGTTAGATAGAGCTGCAATCCAAACGTGAATGTTGCATTCGATCGATACTAGAAACTACTACACAGACTGTCTGTCTTCTTGAAAAAAGGATCAGGTAACAATCTATACAAATAAATAAATTGGAGGTTTGTAATATTAAAATAACCGCTTTTTACTAAGTGCATATGGATGTATACACGGTACATATACCAAAACATCATTTTTTACAATTTTTGTCTGTCTGTCTGTTTGTTCCGGGTAATCTCTGAAATGGCTGGACCGATTTTGACGGGACTTTCACTGGCAGATAGCTGATGTAACAAGGAATAACTTAGGCTACTTTTCCGAGGGGGTAAAATAGGGGTGCGTGATAAAACTGAATTACACGCGGACGAAGTCGCGGGCAACAGCTAGTAATAAATATTGGTGGCCATTTTTGGCACAGCGCCATCAACAAAACATATAAATACCTAGTTAGCACAATGGGCGGCCTTACCTTCACGACATATCTCTTCCAGGTGATAAAACACTCGACGTTCTCTCACGCGTCCGACGTGTGGTCGTACGGTGTGCTGCTGTGGGAGCTGCTCACGGGGGAGACGCCCTACAAAGGAATCGACGCGCTGGCCGTCGCGTACGGAGTGGCCGTCAACAAGCTCACCCTGCCGATACCCAGCACCTGTCCGGAACCATGGAGGGTGCTCATGGAAGGTAGGCTTCCTACATTCTCACATGGTGGTACCCGGTAGGAACAGAGAGCGTGGTGGTCTAGCGGTACTGTCTCCGGGTTTCAATCCGGAGGTCGCCGGTTCAAATCCCGACGTGCACCTATGGGTTTTTCGATGGAAAGATTTATGTACGCTATACCACGTTATCAAAACGGTGAAGGAATATCGTGAGGAAACCGACATGTCCTAGAACTAAAAATTCGAAGACATGGTGTCAAGTGCACCACATTAGTTCGAGAGAACCAGTGACTCGAATAGAATAGAAAAAAAAGGTAGAACATTATGTTAGTGGTGCCTGCGGTGCCCACACATCTGCAACGCATCTCTTGAAGAACACCTAACTCTCGTTTCATTGTTAATCTGAACCTGAAGCGAACTTGACGTTTTTTCCAAAATTAATCTTATATTTATTAAGAATTATTTTTGTTTTCACATGTTTTTGTTTGGCAGTAGAACTTATGCCAAGTTTTTTAGTAGAAGTACTGCTGCCATACCGATTTCTGCCGCTAGCGGTAATTTTTTATGCGCTACTGTGTTCCCTTTTGATGTGTGTGGTTGCTGGTGAAATTACAGGCACTTGAGATATTTCAGCTTCAATTTGCAATGTTACGGGTGCAATACAATGCGAAAAGAGTCTCCAGCACTTTATTATGAGCAGAATTAATGATTGGTCATCTGTCTAATCCACGTTACTACACATCATCAAGATAAGAGAGAAGAGAAACATTTGACTTGTTCCCCAGCGTGCTGGCACTCGAACCCGCGGGAGCGGCCGCTCTTCCCCGTCATCCTGGAGCAGCTGGAGCGAATCAGACAGTCTGAGTTCACGCGCGCGCCGCATGAGTCCTTCCACACCATGCAGGATGGGTGGCGGCTAGAAATCGAGGAGGTTCTGCGAGATCTGCGGAGGAAGGAAAAGGTAACACTTACCAGCACAGCTCTTCTCTTGGAGACACAATAGTATTTTATTGCTAATTTTCTTTATACAAGTCAATTTCTATTTCTAATTTAATATATACAAATATGAAATAGTGATTGCTACAGTAATGATAAAAAATAAAAAATATAGGAAAACCCTAAATCAAGACCCTGTTTACGAAGCTATAGTCAGGGGATGATGCGGACGCTGAGGAATTGTACTCTTTCCCTAGTCTCTTGCAGACTAACCATGCCTACCAAGCTTAGTCATTGAATCAGCTGAAAACATTATGTTCTGCACAAACTTTATTTTTGGTCTTAGATGTTTTCCAAAGCGTTTTTGTCGGTGGGCTACAAAAGACATATGCGATGTGTGTAATTTAAAACAAAGAAAGAAAAGGGAGTTTATTCTGGATGCCACTACAGATTATCTAGTAGCTAGTTTTAGCTGCAACAGCGCTTTGTCCATAAATAGTTACGCAATAAAAGTAAAAAAAAATGCGTGATTATCGTACACAAGATAGAAGTGAAACTTCTTAAAAAATCTTAATCTATCGCTTTGTATCATGTATAAGTCGCTCTCTTTTGCTCCATTTCCGTAGCCTCGTAGTATATAGCTCTCCCTCTGTTTCCTTATACGTCATATGTTTCTTCTCTCTCATGTAACGAAATTTGCTTAAACTTGACGCATCCTTCAAATTTTATTCTCATTATCTCGGTTACTTGTCGAGTATCGAATTGCCACCTAAGAAGTTTCACTTAAAAAAAACAAAGATAACTTGTTCAATCCTCATTATTAACCTGTAATTAATCCAAATCCCCCAAACCCAACAGGACTGCACTGTAAATGTCTAGACTGTGACTGAAATAGTTAATCTTTGCTTGCGTACCTCATACTTCCACCTTCATTGTAGAAAGATTTGGGAGTGGCAACGCTGGATAACACTCTTTGTTTGAGTAATATCTGCACCGAGTCATTCATAAACGGCCTACCCACGTCAGTTAAAAAACTTTTAAAAGAGCATTAGTACAAATTTGGCGCCCAACGCGGGACGAACTTGTTGTGGGCTACATCCTAAAAATAAACGGCGGGAGCAAAAGAATTTATGAGTATTGTGTAAATGTTCATTGCTGACTTTATTTTGCGTGTTGTTCTCACATTAGACAAACGATGTCTAGAAAAGTCGATACCTTCACTATGATTTTAAAACTTTTTCTAAATTTTTCTACTATTAACTTCTAACTATTTTTGGTCTTACAGCTTACATTATTATTAAATATTAAGGATTTTTCATTATGATTGGTTCCTGCAGTAAACACAATACGTCCTCTTGTGAATTTACTGCATCCATATTTTATTATAACCATAACGGTCTTGGAAAAATACATAATGGACTCTGCCTTCTAAAGCGACACCCCTAAGATACAACAACCGAGCATAGTAATTACATACGTACAATCACGAGGATTTTATGATTCCTATTAATACAAATTTTAATAATTAAATACAAAAAGATTTTATGATCTTAGGATTTAGAATCATAAAATCCTGTGTTCGCGTAGCTTAGTTGCCACTCTCAAGTTAGAAACTGCCGGAAAGTGTAACCTGCTTCAGTCAAGTTGAGAACTAATTCAAAATCTAACCGTTGCGTGACTCCACTTTATAGATTCATTCGAATCCAACCCTGCTAAATATCATAATGATAATTTATTCTTAATTGTTTCCTGTTTCAAAGACAGTTACTAATACGGGCATTTCACTTTGTAACGCTTCTTACGGATAGGAATACAAAACTATCGAGGAGGTTAGTGGGATTGATGTTGTAGCTTTCCTTTTTCTTATGTTTGTTTCCGCATATTCATGCTTATTCAGTGTTATTTCTTTGGCATTTTAAGCGGCTTCGTTGGAACGTTATTCAGCTTCTTTTTTCTTTAGTCTCGCACTGTAAATAAAGTTTAACGAGCACACAAAAAGCGCTCCTGAAATCTGAGCAGCCGTAATATAATTTATTTTGCTGTGTAAAATTATGTAGTTTTAAGCACGTCTGGATCATATCTCCTATTATTCGGACCAAGTCAATTTTTTTATATGATAGTTGTAATGTATGACGTTGTTATGGGGAAGATGATGAAACACAATAACCTCTTTTTATTGCGGACAGATTGTATCTTGATATGTTCATCGCGTGTAAAGTTTTGATGTCACATAAATTTGATTTGTGGTTTTATCCGACATAAAGAAAAAGTACAGCAGAATTCAACTAATAATTTGACAAAGATTTCATGTTTGAATGGTTTTCTGCAATTATAATTGGACGTAGCTGACGCGGTAAGTAACTGAACACCTTGTCTAAATCCAAAGCATGATTTTACGATTCGACGTTTTAATTAAATCAATCTTTGATGTTAGATGAAAGCGGCGATACGAATTTGTGACCCGACCAAAGTTGAATGCGGCTATAGAGACTGATTTTCATTGATACAGTATTTTATTTCATATTCAGCTTGCTTTACAAGCTGTTTAATCCAGTCCAGCTTTCATATACCGAATGGGCAGCACAACTGGATTGAAACAATGGATCAATATATTTGACCCAACGCCCACCTTTAATACTCGCACGATATCGAAACCTCCCCCACATCCATCTTTCTAGGAGCTCCGATGTCGGGAAGAAGAGCTGACCCGCGCGCAACTCCAACAAAGACTCGTGGAACAGAACCTGCTACAGAAGGAGCGAGAGCTCGAGATGCGAGAGTTCGAGTTGGTGGCCCGCGAACTGCACATCCTCATCTTCGCGAGCAACATGTCCCACAATCAGCCGCCCGCGCCCAACAAACGGAAAGGTCTGTTAAATTTACTCTTTAACTTATAAGAGGGTGATACAGACTCCACTTATTCCTGTTAAGTGCACCAATGAGTTGGTTTCACTTCAAATATGTCATGTATGCCATCGCATTGATTGGTGATTGGTTCTCTACTTGGATTGCTGTTCTGATTTGATAGGCATCCTTGACGAACACCGTGGAACATTCTGTCTCAGAGGTTTCACTCAGGGGAGAAGCGATCGAATCATAGCGATGTCATACGGGTCTCTTCTTCCATGAACAGAACAGAGGAGTCCGTTTGACATAAGGTGGCCCGTCTGCTTGTTCCATCACAACACTGATATTTATACATTGCATAATATATTTGTTCAGGAAACATCTATAATCCTTTTGTGTGATGATGTGTGCAGGCAAGTTTAGCAAGATGAAGTTGCTGAAGAAGGACACGATCTCGTCCCCGCTCGACTTCCGGCACACGCTGACGGTGCGCCCCTCAGAGGACGAGTCCAGCGTGAAGCAGCTCGTTGCCGTCGCGAAGGACACGCCGCCCGGCTCGCCAGCCATCATGCGCGCCATCGCACGTCAGTACACGCACACACGCGCGCACACACACGCGCACGCACACATACCCACGCACACGCGCACATACCCACGCGCACACTCGTGCATTAGAACATTGCATTGCGCATAAACATTCTTCAAGTGAATCGCTGGTCCTTGCCTGGACTTGAACAGCGGCTTCCAGATCGAAACTTGGGAGTCTATACCATTGGACCACCATGCTCTGTACAGCATGTTAAAACACTAGAACCTAAATTGTATTGCTATGTCGTATGAAGCGATCACCTCTGCTGGCTAGCAGCCCTTTTCTGATAATGTTACTTTAACAAATCACCCGTTCTGTATTCCAGTGCCGGCGGACGGAGTGAAGGGCAAGACGTGGGGCCCCTCGACGGTGCACCAAAGGTCTCGCAGCCACCTGCCGCTGCCGGCGGGCCCCGCGGCGCCCCCGCTCGCGCCGCGCTCGGAGCGCGCGCGGCACTCCACCTCCGCGCCCGACCTGCCGCCGGCGACCCGCCCAGGTACCGCCCCCTCCCCCGCACCCGCGCTCCCCACCCGCCCCGCGCGCCCCAGGAACGGCAGGCACGACCTCGCGAGGAAGCGCAGCGGCAGCCACGACGACCTCCTCGAAACGGCGGAACCGCGCCGGAACAGGTTCCTCTTGTGCCCGTTCTCCTCTACCGCCAACATCAACCACTACGACACGGTGTTCGAAGTGCCCAGGAAGGGGAAGAAGGGCACCTTCCTAAAGAGTATCAGATCGAACAGCCTCACGGGGCTGCTGGCCGTCGCCGGCAGCCTCTCCTCAGATACTACGGGCTTGCTCAAAGATGACTAGTTTGGGGGTACACTTTGGAACGGACTATTGAACGGATTTTCTGAGTGATGTCTCCCTTTCGAATGGCACGGTTATGTGTAAGTTGCTGTCGGAAAATGACTTGTATATAACGCTAGGTCCTAATCCCAGCTTTATTAACTCAGCTGACCAAATTAGTTTTGTCTTTGACAAAAAGAACAGGTGAGGACCTCTAGCTACATAGAAAATCGTTGTTTTTGAAAATGTAAAAAAAATAATAATTAACTTATATTTATTTTCACTCCCTTTTGAAACCCTTCAAAAGTTCTATTGTCGAGCAAATATTTTTTGAAGTATATTTTCCATAAATAACGGCCGTCGTCCGTGCAGAGTATGTTCAGTACAAAAGTGTTGCCATATAGAATACATATCATTTTCTACTAACACATTCCTATCAATGAGCATTTTTGTTCACTGCTACGAAGTTTATCCCAAACTTACATCTGGCTAGGTGTTGGTCGGAAAAGTGAATCTATGCCACGGCTTCTCAAAACGTAACTCTATGTAAAAATAACGACATGATTCGCATATAAAATCTTATATTCAATTTTGTTTTTTAGTTACGATAGACTAACATTTGACCGCAATCTCACCTGATGTTAAGTGACGATACGGCCTACGTTGTAGCATGCTTGATATTAAAAATAAAATCTAGTAATCAAAAGTGTTAACCGTTTATTGGATACAATAAATTCCAGATTTGTAGGACACGTTAAAAATCTTTATAATATCATTATGCACACGCAGTCATTACAGTTTATATAAATACAAGTACTACTACTAATCATGTCTCTCTCGAACCAGTATGATGAAAGCTTTAAAGTGCGCCTCAGAGAGGCTCCTTTCGCCAACGACGCCGGCAGTGTTGTCTCACGCACCACAATTAAGAACTTTTGTAGTACATAATTTGTTACTCCGTGACGTAATCAATACCTTAACATTATCTTAATATTGGATGGTTCAAAAGACTCAATGACTAAGAAAAATAATTTTGATGAAATTCAACTATCCTGAAATATTTACCAACCCGTTAGTGCTAAAAATCTGAACTAGAAGTATATAGAAATATTAGAACTGAAGCAATATGATTTTAATATTCAGTATTTATCTTGAAAATCGAAAATATGCGGTCTGGCAACACTGAGCGTCCGTTTGTATCCGAAACCGTACGGTGCCTAATTCGTACACTATTCATTTCTTCAACTATACCCACTAACTGTCGAACTGATACTCTGAGCCGTAACTTCGAACAATGTCCGAAATTTATAAATCACGATATCGAAAAATTTATTCCCGACACGACTAAACAAGTGCGTCTCGAAAACGCGTCAATGTACATATAAATAACGTAAAATGTTCCAAGGATTTGACTTTATTATAAGTTAGACTGTAATGAATTTAAAAGACTTATTTTTAGATTTTAAATTTAGTTTTTAATTTATATAGACCAGTGTCCGCCATATATCTTTTAAAGTGCATCAATTTTTAGTAAATTTTAAGTTTTATTCCAATTCAGTTTGTAATTCCAACATTTGATTTTCGACGAAAACTTTTTAGAAAAGATGTAAATTGTTACAATTCTGAAATCTAAGCATTTAATTTAGTGTAAATTTAATTAGGACGGGTTAGATAGTTAATTAGATAGTTAAAGTTATGTGCATTGTTTTATTCTACTATACTTTGAGTAATAACTGACTGAAGAATCATTAGGATCTTGCCAAATTCATTTACAATAATGAGTTTACGAAGTGACACAGTAAGACAAAAATCCAAAAAAAAGGTTAAGCGTGGACTCATTATTGTAAAGTCGTAGGAAGGTATGGAAGTACTAAAGCGCAATATATTTGATGTCAGCTGATTTTGTTTTCATCGCTGCTACTAAAGGGACCTCTCAGGACAGCTTGCTGTACCCATCTTGTGAGTATTTTTATCCATTTAAAGCTTTTTATTCCTACAAAGGTGAACGTAAGACTGCCATTTTAACTTTACAGCGTGAACGACTATTATAAAATCTCCAATTGCATCGGGCAGTAAATGATTAGGTTATTCCCGGAGAAATTATACGCACCAGAGAATAAAATCTTATAAAGTATAAAAGTTTATTTTAAAACTTAAATTTTAATATCGTAAGATAAGATTCCTTGCAAACGATTTATCTGAGAATACGGAACACAGTATTCTTGTCCCTGTTACGATACTTCGCTTAAATATTGAAATCTCATGACTGGTTTATTAATTTATGTTGTCACAAATCTTCACCAACTATTCCAACATTTGTATCCGTGGAAAACTTACACTAGATGTAGTGTAGATTGTATTGTATGGAATTGACTTGTAAAAAAAAGATTTAAATAAATCATGTTACGTGTGATACTCATGTATATGTGTGTTAATATTTAGTTATTTTTTATTGTATTTTATTCAGTAGTTTTGTATCCGTTTGACAGTTTTTTTTTATTATTTTACGTTTGTAAATTGTAAGCATTTGTTTGCTTTCAGCCAGAATTTATTTAAGTTTTATTAAACTTAAGAGCTATGCATGCTTAGCAGTTCATATACGCGCTATATACGAATCAGTTTAAGTCATTTATATTTTATATGTATTTGTTGTACTTACTTGTTTATTTGTTAGTTTGTATGATTTTGCTTATTTTTCACCACGTCATTTTGGCACGCTTTCAAATGTTTACAATGATACTATCGATCTTATAGTGATATGTGTTTGGAAGTCTGTATGATCACGTACAGAACCCTGCTTCGCTAAAACTCATTTATGAACAGACATGCGGCCCCAAATATATACATATATAACGTCGTCCACTACTCAGTGGCACAATCATCCAAGATAGTCCCAGAAATTTAGTCATCAGAGTCATTTTAGAATATTGCCCCATAGTGACAGATTATAACACCTAAAATAAGATACTAATACAGTAACCAATATTCAAGTCAAAGTCAAAAACTTTATTTCCATAGAATTCATAAAGAGATGGCTTGGAAACGCAAACATAAGATCACGCGTGCTTATCGCTAAGTTTGACGCTTGTTCAAATCCTATCCGACCCGCCATGGGGAACAACATACAAGAAACCCCCTTAAAGAGGTCTGTCTTGTGTCACACCTAATGTACATCACTCTTATTGCAACACAAATAAGAGTGTTAGTAACATTGTCCGGGCGCCGTCACGCAGGTGAGTTCTCTACAGACGTACAGCCTTCCAATAACTTAGTCTCATGTAGTTCAAGTTGTATAGTACAAAACTTGGTGTTACTTGGATGTGACACTGTCCCTGATAACGGTGGTGGATTAGCAATTACAGTATATACTATATAGTAGTATATACTGTATATAAGTATATACTATAAACAGTATATATATCTCAGAGGCTCATACATACGAATATATCGTAAGTGTAAGAGCGCAACGCACTCAAGCTCCGAATTGTAATAACGTTAACGGTGTACTGGCCCTTTATAATTGATCCTTTTTATATATATCAAATAAAACCTTAAATCTAAATTGGTGTATTTTTTTAACATGGGATTACTAATATTTTAGTTACTAACTGACCCCCCCTTAGATGAATTAACTTGTTGAGAGCCATAGACTCCGTAGGATCGTTCGGTGACGGTAAACGATAAAGAGGTTTCTCTTGGAGGTAGACGCGCTTCGCTTTCTTTCACTCTGGCTACCTCTAATTCGGGTGAGGCGTGATAACGTAACAATTTCAATATTAACCGACATGCGTCATGCGACAAGTGATTCGAAGCTAATTATTTGCACATGTAAGTATTATTTTTTGATTATATTCTATTATTTGTTGTTGCTTATTATTCAAGTTTGTAATGAACTGTTTGGCATGCGTAGCTGTTTATTGTTTGCAGTGTACATGCATGTATCCACACCATTTTGAGTTCAAGTAAATATATATTGATGTAATTGTATTCTGTTGTATGTAATAACAAATAAAATTGTTGTAATTCCACAGTTAGAACACATAATACATTCGATGTTTTGATAGACTTGTTATTCTAACGTTGTAATGAATGCTGCGTAAATCGAGTCTTCTCATTAATTTATACAAGAAACACTGTAATAATATGCCATATTTTATCATTATATTTGTGTTTGTTACTTACAAAGGAGTCAGTGCGGGGAGAAGGTCCAATTTGTTTGAAAAATTGAAAGAAAGAAAAAGTTTTTATTGACTCCACAGTACAAAACTACAAATTATATAAATATTACTAAATGGAAAAAAAACTAAATTAAGATGAAAACATATAAAACATCTTATACATATATTAATTAATAAGTCATAAATATTAGAAAGAAAATATAATAAAAAAAACGAACTAGTTAAACTTATGCAAATAAGCATAGCGGTGTTGCCGCCTTCCTCTTTACTTCAAACCATATACCTGGCTTAAATAAACCATTATGTCTTTGAAATCATTAGCTTACGTTCGGCTGGTTTAACTTAACGTAACTAGCAGAAAAGTATTCGACAAAAGTGATATAAAAAATGTTGTTTACCTGTTTTAAACATTGTCTCGTATGCAACTATTCTTATGAATTATTCGAAGTATATACTATATACTGAAACAGTGGATACAACATGTATATAAGGGAATACCTTCGTATAAAAAGCACATTTAACTTTTGCAATTTTCTGAATAATAAAGAGGCACGTGTCATATTGTTGTGTTTTTAACACATCCAAAAATAAATAATTAAAGATACCTTATTTATCGCACTCATTTTTGCGAGGTTAAATTTCTGTACTATCTCACAGAATGGCCTTAAATGATAGCAGGCAACTTAATATCAAAATTTGACACCCAAATTGGAGCTTCGCCTTGTCGGCCGCCTTGCACAACACAGAACACACTAACGCCTATGTTTTCCATTCACATAGGTTGTTTTCTTCCTTACACAGACTTCAGTCCGGACGAGTGGGGGCCCGAGTTCCCGCTGGGCACCGCTTCTCGGTACATACCCATGCCCACACTTTATACTACTGAAGGTGAGTCTACAACAGTATTGATTGTGCAACACTCTCATTTCGTGTTGCTACTGACTTGTCTAAGTGCATATATTTATGTCGAAAGATCACATTAATACTAATACTAGTATAATTACTCTAATCTCACAGAAGGGTCAAAGTAAAAAACTTTATTTCCATAGAATTCATAAAGAAATTGCTTGGAGTTTCTTTTATTTTTTTGAAGACGCCTGTTGAATCCATAGGCAGTTCTGTATGGGGAAGAACAGCCAAGAAGCCCCTAAAGGAGGGCTTCCTTTTTTTTGCGAGCCCCATCCTTGATGAATGAATAGATGAACAATACGCGTACTTATCGCTAAGTTTGACGCCTGTTCAAACCTTGTCCGACCCACTATGGCGGAATAGACAAGAAACTCCTAAAGGGCGCTTCCTTGTTGGGTGGGGGCTAAGTGTTTGGCACCCAAAGAAACACTAAAGAACAGGTGAAAGAAATGTGTTGTAATGATGAAACCTACATAGTATGCAAACCAAACAATGCATTATAGGATTATTTCCTCTTTTTGTCTTCAGTGCGATGAGACTAGTTTTCCAATACTAATGCCACTGATCTATCTCTCTCAATATCAGTGGGCATGTGACTAGTTCTGGCATTCGATCCACGTTAAGTCTGACCTGGCTGATAATATATCCGTTGAGCAAGCGTTTTGTATTGTTTAATTGCGTATAATGTTTTAGGGTCCAAATTCAAGAAACCGAGCATAATTGAATTGGTTTTGTATAACATGGCGGCGCTGCTAGGAGGGGTCGCGGCCGGCTACGACGTCAGGGTGTCCAACGTGAGCCCGCTGCATCCCACGCTGCAACCCCACAGGTGAGACATATCCCACCCTGCAACCCCACAGGTGAGACATATCCCACGCTGCAACCCCACAGGTGAGACATATCCCACGCTGCAACCCCACAGGTGAGACATATCCCACGCTGCAACCCCACAGGTGAGACATATCCCACGCTGCAACCCCACAGGTGAGACATATCCCACGCTGCAACCCCACAGGTGAGACATATCCCACGCTGCAACCCCACAGGTGAGACATATCCCACGCTGCAACCCCACAGGTGAGACATATCCCACGCTGCAACCCCACAGGTGAGACATATCCCACGTCGCGACCCCACAGGTGAGACATATCCCACGCTGCAACCCCACAGGTGAGACATATCCCACGTTGCGACCCCACAGGTGAGACATATCCCACGCTGCAACCCCACAGGTGAGACATATCCCACGCTGCAACCCCACAGGTGAGACATATCCCACGCTGCAACCCCACAGGTGAGACATATCCCACGCTGCAACCCCACAGGTGAGACATATCCCACGCTGCAACCCCACAGGTGAGACATATCCCACGTCGCGACCCCACAGGTGAGACATATCCCACGCTGCAACCCCACAGGTGAGACATATCCCACGTTGCGACCCCACAGGTGAGACATATCCCACGCTGCAACCCCACAGGTGAGACATATCCCACGCTGCAACCCCACAGGTGAGACATATCCCACGCTGCAACCCCACAGGTGAGACATATCCCACGTCGCGACCCCACAGGTGAGACATATCCCACGCTGCAACCCCACAGGTGAGACATATCCCACGTTGCGACCCCACAGGTGAGACGTGAGACATCACGTATACCTTTGATTTGTTCCCGGGGAGATTCATATTTTTCATTTTCATAACTGGATTTATTTTGATAAACACTGTAGATTTGTGATTGTCAAACAAACAAACCATTGGCACCATCGGCTATCGATATGTATAAAAATGTAACCTTTTACTAAAAACAAATCCATAACTGTTGAGCAAGGGGAAACAATTAGTCCTAAAATTTATCGTCCCACTCCTTCAAGAAACTGTCCAAATGTAAAGTCCCGGTGAAATGTTCAAAGTCAAAGTCAAAAACTTAATTGCCATTCATAAATAAATGGCTTGGAAACGTCGATAATATTCAAAACATAAGATCATGCGTACTTATCGCTAAGTTAGACGCTTGTTCAAACCCTATCCGACCCTCCATGGGAAAAACAGTCAAGCAACCTCTAATAAAGGAGGGCTTAATTATTTTTTTTCGCGTGCACGATCCTTGTAACAATCTGAATTGATTTACAAACGTTATTTCAATAATTACAGATCTGAGCCCGAAATAGAGCCCCTCAGCTCCTCGGTATACGAAGGGTTCGGCGCATTCGGGCACAACACGTACCACGGACCGCCGCGACATCTGCGCGCGCCGCTTAACGCGATCACCGGACCCGTGAGTACATTGAAATTACATACATTAATTATATTATTATTATTTATGTGATAAAGATACAGAACGAGCTGACGGCGCACCTGGTTGTAGGTGGTAACCTCGGTCCATAACAATCGATGCGATTTGGGTCCTCCTCTACTTGGTACGGCAAGACCCAAGTCGCATCGTATGCGCCCGTAACTGAGACGTTTAGGTGGAATGTCTCATGTGCCTGTAATTTCACCGGCAACCACACCTTTCAAGCCGGAACACAGGAACGCGACTGCTTGGCGGCAGAAATGGTCATGGTTGTAGTACTACCCCAGACGAACTTGGTGTGAGATCTACTGCTATTAACCTGGAAGGAGTCGCTATAATGTCACCTATTAAGGAAAATGAATTCATCAAAAACCTGTTGTTACAAATAGTCTAGTCCTTGGGCTATAGAATGTCGAACGGTACCACATTGAGACTACGCTCGATTATTTCAGATAACTAGTCTCCAAACGTCGGACGAGCAGAAGCCGATCCGCTTCACGGACTCGCCGACCCACTACGCGCACCCCTCCTCCTCCTCGGGGTACGGGCACTCGGCGCAGCCCCTCTCCGGCACCTCGGGGCTCGGCACCAACTACACCTCCACCTCCACCCAGCCCACCCCCTCGCCGAGGCGGACCTCCTCCACCACCTCGGACCACCTCGCGGACCTCTACCACAACTACAGGGAGAACTTCCAGCCGTCGCCCTCCCACGACAGGGAGTACTACTACAGGAACGAACCGTACGCGTACGAACGGACCGCCGACTACGTTGTGAAACACCCCTACTACGGGTACGACGAGTGCACGTACAGTGACTATCGGGAACCCACGCCGGACTACCGGCCCCAGTACCCCACCCACCGGCGGACACCTTCCAACTCGTCCGCTTCCAACTCGCACCCCGACGAGTTCTCCCCGTCGAGGCAGTACAGGAGCAAGGAAAAGCAGGAGTACAGGGGGAAGACCGAGTTTCCGAGGAAGTCGAACGACTACTCGCTCCCAAGAGACTTCTACCGGCAGGAGTCACAGGACAAGGAGGCGGAGAGGCCCGCCAACCTGGGGCTGGAGCTGGCGCCCACCAAGCTGCGCTCCAGCCTCAAGAAGTACAAGAAGTCTTGCGCGTCCGGGGGCAGCACCCCCACCAACCCGACCCCCCCGGACAGCGTCACCAGCGAGACGGACAGCTCGTATGTGTCCGCGCGCGACGCCTCCAGCGGGTCGCACTCGCGCGTGCGCTTCAGCCCCGAGACGGCGCCGCTCCCCGCTGCCACCCCGTCCCCGTCCGCACCCCCCGCACCCCCCGCACCACACACGTAGCGAAGGCTGCACAAGTTCGACGCGTACCTCGTGTGATGCGTGTACGTGCGCACGTACACGCGCGCGCGCGCGCCGGGAGCGGGGACCGGGGCACGCTTCTCAGACTGTTGTTTTGATATTAGCGATTTGTGTTCTTTGAGGCAGTGATATTGTGGACATTATATGAAAAATTTAAAACTGAGCTCTGAGATATGTTGAGTGTACCCGCAATAAGCTTGTGTAAAAATGCTGTTGTGTTCATTATGTCTTATTGTAATCTTAAAACGACTTGTACATTTTGTATCATACGACGTAATTGTTGAAGTATTTAACTGATTTTTAACTTATATCATCCGTAACGTTAGGAGCACGTTTCGGCGAATGTGACTTTTGTTTTGTTTCCGGTACCCCTTTGTTGTTTATATATATTTACTCGACGTGTATGTGAATGCGGGTGTACATAGGTAGCCCTCGAATATTGTATATAACGCGTTTCCCATGTAATTGTACGTACCCGCCATTTATTTCGTAACGAGCAGCCGAACGTGCGTTAGATTCGTTTAAATTTATAAATAGTACAAATGTATATTTATCGTGATACAATATATTGAACTGTACGCCGATGTGACTCGTACAGTTTGAACTAACAATATATCGAATATTTAATGTACTTATGTCGATGTAAGTATGATTTGTGTGTGTTTTGTACAAAAGATCAAATGTTAGATATTTTTTACTAGAAATATCTGTAATGTAGTTAGTGCGAATAGCTTTCGTATCCCACAATGTATGTTAGGTGAATGACTAGTCGGAGGTTTGCGAGGAATCTAAATTATTGCATATCCCAGATAAACGATATTTGTATTTGATATTATGCTTCATGACTTGAAAACATTGGAGTTTATACCGAATTAAAATCGCGGAGTGATATGAAACAGCCTGGGCACACGCCTCCGGATTTTGGTGGAATTGAAACAGTGGCTAATTCGCTACACGGTTGTCACCGAATATACTTGATTCGATTTTCATTCGGCGTCCCCTATATAAAAAATAGATAGATAGATATGCTTTATTGAACACGGAATAGAATTTCAACATGAACATGAACAAAACATGAACTATTCTTAAATATGTCGGTTGGCCGTCTTTACGCTAGTAAGTGATTCCTTCCAGACAACTAAACAGACAGGATACAGATAGGGTACAAACTTAGTGTCGGTGATTAAAATAGGCAGCAAATGATAGTCAGCCAATCTACTACTAGGAATGAAATACAATGTTTATGACATGTTTTTGGCTCCACTTTTAAAATTAAATACGTACAAAATGTATGGCCTTCCGCAAACTGTTCGTTAGTAAGCCATTATTTTTAGGCATAGATAGACTTTTTGCGATAAACTTAATTATTTATATAAAATGGTTTCGCACAAATAAGTAAACCGAACGACCGTGTAACAAAAGTGAAGAGCTATTGCTTTCAAACGCAGATTTTGCTCTACAGATATATAATAACACAATTTGGGATTAGACGCTCTAGAGTCTAGCTACACTTTAGGATGTATTTGGGAAATTGTCTGCAAATCTCTCTGCAAAAAGAATCCCACATTATGGATCGACAATCTGAAATGTTTGATATTTCAATAGCAGATTTTTGAACGTACGAAGATACTTTGTAGCTTCCATTGTACGGAAGCTTAAAAGCATTTTGGACGGACGTACTTGGGAATTTAAAACTTTTTATTTCATAGTGTCCCATACGGTGTTAAAGGAAGGTGTGTGCCCAGTCGCGCTTTTCAGTCGTGTTAGTCGCGTATACACCCGAAAGCTTGAAATTAATGAATTAGTGAGTAAATTATAATGTATAAGATGTACGTCTATATCGAAATTAGCTTTGATATTATTAGCCGAAACCAGTGCCTAAATTGAGCGACGGCGTTTGAGATTACGGACCGCAGTATCACGGCCAGTAATATATTTTGTTTTCAAATTTTATTTACATTTCTCTCGTGTGCAATATGTGAAATTATTTTGCGTCCATTTTTAATTTTATTTTTTTTATAATTTTATTCATCGTCGTACAGTATTTGTGTGCAGTATTGTTTTGAAATGTATATTATACGGAAAATTTTAATGGTTGTATGTTGTCGTGCTTAGATTTTAAGTTAATGTCGAGTCAGTGCCAATGTTGTCCAGTGTTTTAGTTGTTCCCTTTATCTAAACTCAATTAATTTAGTGTAGACTTATGATTCTCTTATAGCTGGGTTGCTCTCGAATATTCTCTATATCCATTGTATAATATTATTGTGATACGAAACTGGTATTATATCCCAAAAAGGCGTACCCTCAAGACACCCACTTGTATTGTTTGCAATTTAAAATTTACAGTTTAGTTTCAATTGAGGGAAAATAATGAACTCCTTTTTTTCACGCTTAATTTAACGCGAGATCGGTGATAAATTTTTTAAGGCATTTACTTTACTTATTTTAGGTATGTTGTAATATTTTCCAAAAAAAAAAACCCTCGTTATGTCCGAAATGTCACAGAGTTTCAATTTACTTTTTTACGAGTACCCCTTTTCGGGATAAATACTGCCTAATACCAAATTAATCATTTTATCCTGAGACCCGGCAAAGTCACAAATAACGAGTCAACGATTTATTTTACGATATAAACGAAATTCACGGCTTGATACTTAAAAAAAAAAAACAATCTAGTCCTGTTTTATATAGTAACTGGCTAGCATTCGAATGGTCAAGTACTACCGGCGAAAATGTACTCCCGAATCATTGGTTTTTACGAATTTTATATTATTTTGGGCATTCCATTGTATTGTGAAACATTCCACTGTTGTGAAGTGATATTATGTAGATACGGTGCGGAAGGAAAGGTTTGTGTGCCAATTGCAGAAGGTGGTGGAGGGGAGGATGCCTTACCTACGTCTACGTTACAATCGACAAATAAAACTAGTTTAAGCTTTTTAAAATGTATTTTATTTATTCATCTATACAAATAAATGAAATTGAAGTAATAATAAATATTGGTGGGCATTTCACACAGCGCCATCTAGTCCTAAAGTTAGCTAAACATGTTTGAAAGATGTGTCCTACCTAGACTATGTGCAGTGAAAATTGTACCTACCTTGAGTATACGCAGTGAAAGATGTGTCCTACCTAGAGTATGTGCAGTGAAAAATTGTACCTAACTAGAGTGCGCAGTGAAAAATGTGTGTATACTAAGGTTCAGAAGTAAATCCACGTTGAACTTTAAACGTGTCTTAAACAGCAAATATTCGACGGAAGCAAAACACATTGCGGCCTTGAATTTAACGCGTATTATTTCGTTCTCATATAATATCGTCGTTGAATTAAATTATATCCAATCTCATCGTTCTTTGCTTTAAACAGATTGTAACAGATTCACCGAATCAAACTTTACTTCGCTAATAAACTATAAATGTAGAGTTTATTACTCTAGTACACCAGATGGTGAAATTGTGGTATTTGATAAGCTAGTTTTCAAAACTGGTAATAGATTTGTAGTTAAATGTTCTAAGAGCGTCTCTGATCTATTAAAAAAATCGAAGAAGTATCATAAGCGAATGGGTGACCATTTCTTGTCAATTATTATGATAACTGTGACTTGGTGGAATATTTATCTGAGCGCAAAGTTAAATTACCTGTTCCGTATAATCAAGAAACAGCAACGGGCCGGGCGGTCTGGAAACTACAACGTGGTGGCAAATCGCTCGAGATGTTCATGTTCTCACTTTGTTGATTCTCGACCAAATTAATATCATTTAATTCCCTCGGGGATATTGCTGTCTACTAGAGTAGAGATAATGTATTCAAGCTACGCTCGAGATCGTGAGAATTTACTAAATATTCATTCATTAGAACTTCACAACCTTGGAAAGGAAACGCGTCTAAAATCAGATTTTGATTGTTTTAATTACACATAATGCGTTGTGATTCGTCACGGTCGGCTGCGAAGCATGAAACAGTAGGTAGGTAGGTACCTACACAAAATTCCGGCACTCAGGTGAGTTGTGTGAGTGACAGAACTAGAAGAAATGATTCCTCTGAAAAGAATAACAGGTATACATAACTATACTGCATGGGTCCTTTTCACAGAAGAGTCTATTCTTCCTCCCTAGTTCTCGTATCTACCGGTGCAGGTGGGGTGACTCAAGTTGCTTGTGCGTATTACAAGGCAAAGCTAAGGGTACTATGGAGACTTGACACGACCATTTTTTATTTCTTTATATTTTACAGTTACGGAACGAGCCGAGCGACGGCCCACCTGGTGTTAAGTGGTAACCTCTGCCCATAACAACAGATGCGACTTGGGTTCTCCGCTACTAGGAACGACAACACCCAAGTCGCATCGTATGCGCCCGTAACTGTGTGACCTGTAGGTGGAATGTCTCTTGTGCCTGTAATTTCATCTGTATTTTCAAAACGGAACACAGTAATGCGAATGCTTTACTGCTTGGCGGCAGAAATGGGCATGGTTGCAGTACTTCCCCGGACGGACATGGCGTGAGTTCTACTGCTCTTAAAACGATGGTGAAGTTCTAGGGAACTATTAAAAAGTCGGCGCGGCGTCATAAAATAATGTTTTAAGCAAATCGATCACTAACACCATACCACCTCCGATATGAACAACTCCTTGGTCAACGTCCTCTGTGTGTAAGGTTCTCAATTAGATCTTGATCAACACACAATGTGAAATCCACAGTTTACTATCGTCCATCGCCGCGGCGACGTAATAAGATGGCGCGGTGCCAATTACATTCAGCCAATTTGATGAAGAAGTATTATCAAAAGATTTAGCACTAATTTGCTCATCAACAGTTTCAAAATTACTTGCGTTTAGAGCGACTCTATGGAACACTAACAAGATGAATCGACGAGTCGGACTGACGCAACTAATGATTCTTATCATCATTGACATCATATTAGGGCGATTATAGAAAACTGTGGCAGCTGCATTTTGCTCACATCACATATGATATCGTTTATGCTATGACTGGCACAGCTTTGTAGTAACACTGCCTTCTGTGTTGGTCATGGGATCGATTCCCACCCAGGACTAACATTTGTGTGACGGAACATATGATCAGATATAATATGTTCTGTGTCTGGGTGTTCATATGTACCTTTGTATTTGCGCGGTTACTACCAACTGAGTCAAACCAGTCAAAAAACACTTAAAATTATTTATAGAATACGTATGTAGATATTCATAATTTGAACCCACGATTGGGCAGAGAATAATTTCACAGGTTATTCCGTAAACATAAAAACTGTGCATCAGGTTTCGACGGAAAGTGGACGAAACCTTCATAACTTGTTTCTTTGACACGTCGCGTCGCGTCGCGTCACCTACCTGGCTATTTTTTAGATGCAACAAGGGCGCTGCGATTCTTTGGAAATAGGGGCTACGGTCGTCCTTTGGCCGAAACCGAAACAGCTGTACCTATAGTGTGCAAGCGATCTAACATTTTTTTGCAATGAGCAAAGAAATATTTCAAATGCACAAGAGACGCGTTTGACGTTTTTATTGAATACACCCAATGTTAAGTAATATTAACAATTATTATTACTTATAAATAATTTGTAATGTATTTCTAATAACATAAAGATTAGGTAGTCTAATTTTTTTTACACGTTTTTCCATTTAAGTACTAATAAGTACCTAATTATAAAGTAGGCATACTTACTGTATTTTTTGTAAAATATCCTTTAATAATAATCAGGAAAACAAATGATTAAATCCCTGTTTTCGTAAATAGATACAAAACATAGCAAAAATATGAAAGAAACGCTCTACGAATTGTTACAGTCACGAGCCACTTTTTCATATCTGTGCATAATTTGTATTTAAATCTCAGAATGGTTCCTCGTAACGTTTTTTAGACAGATATACTATTTATTGTACAGTTCATCATAACTAATCAAATATACCAACCCACCTGATCGTCAGTTCTCTATCACATTCAATCAAAATCAGTTAGGTAGATACTTTACTACTTATGCATTTTACTCTGATCTGCAATATGGAGTAATAATCGCACAAATATCTTAAAATAATTTAATAACAATAACAGCGCAGCAGAACCAGCTCCTACAGCACATCATACATTTTGTTTGTACAATCTGTTTATTTCACACATAACAGTGCTATGTAATGAAAAATAAAACTAGAATAAATATAAAACGGTAACATTGTTTGCGTACCTACACAATGTACGTCGACAAGACAGCTGCACAGAACTAACAAACAGCGGCTAAATAACCTTTGTCTGGGCCGCTACACTCAAAGGGCATTCCAGAATTTAATAAATACATTTTATAATATACGTAATTGAGGTGGCAAGAACAATTTTAAAGGGCTATTTGTACTATTAAGTTCATTCTTCATGCATCGCTTTGTTCTAAAAGGCATCGGTATTAAGCGGATTAGTCGCAAGTGTTTTTTGTTCGGTGCAGTAAGGTAAACTACACGAAATGGTCTTCTTTCTACACATCATCTCAGGTTATTATTGAGTCACGTACCTACCCACCAAGTAAATACATACTACTCTCAGATGAGAGTAGTATGTATTTACGCTACGCTTGATACATCCCCCTCAGATGAGGGGATGTATCAAAGGCACGACGCGACTTCCAGCATAAGGGTGTGTCCCCCGTCCTCCCCCAACTGGTATCAGAGAAGTAGTGCGTTCTCAGTGTCTGCTGAGACCATGGTGGTCTAGTAGTACTGACCCCGACTTTCAATCCGGAGGTCGCCGGTTCAAATTCAGACGTGCACTTATGAGTTTCTCGATTGAATGATTTATGTGCGCAATTACGTTCTCAAAACTGTCAAGGAAAACGACATGTCCTAGAACTAAAAATTCGAAGACATGTGTCAAGTGCACGAAAGAGCCTCTATGAGGCGCACTTAAAATCCTTTCACCACACTGGTTCGAGAGAACCAGTGACGAATAGAATAGAATGGAGTGTCTGCTGTGGAGGAAGAGACACTGTTTAAGGCTTGACTTTTATAGTCAAGCCTTATACAGAAGCCTTCAATGTTTTATTTAAATATACCTAATGACGGTCGAGCTTACAAGCACGTGGACTGACTTATATAGGCGGCATCATTTGCGCGAACAGCAGTTACCTCTTACAATTCAAAACACATACCTATGGGAAATTCCAAGTCGAATGCGTCCGTCACCGAACTCACCGAGTATTGGAGATGGAACGAGTCGTGTGTGTGTGTGATTAATATTTGTACACTTTGCAAATCGAAATAGAAATGAAAGTGCATTATTAAACGCAGAAATAGGTAAGGAGGCAGTACCTTCACGTCTCACATTTACGGGCGCATACGATGCGACTTGGGTCTTGTCATAAATAGTATGGGAGGACGCAAGTCGCATCGGCTGTTATGGGCCGAGGTTACCACTTAACACCAAGTGGGCCATCGGCTCGTTCCGTAAATGAATTACATAAAAAAAAAGAAAACCTCCGCCAGGATCTTGTATTCACTGTGTGTTGTACCTGTATTGTAGGTATCTGTCGATGATCACAATCTCTCTCACAATGAGTCTTTTCTACCATTATTTTAACTAAGACTGCTTTTACTATCAGACGTAATGACTATAGCTTCTCTCGGTATTTCATTTCGCAGACACTGGCCAAGAATAATATCTTCATCTACTAAATTCATAATAGACAGGTTTATGATCGTCTTGTTAAATTGATCTTTAACATCATTTACATCTCATGAATCTTATCCGCTTTCGCGACAAAGACCTTGAATCTACAACTTTTATACGTAAGTGAAGTAACGAAGCTAGCATATCTGCTTTTTAATGAACACAGGATATCTCATGTGTTCTTTAAAAAAAGCAAGAACACTTTTTATGATATTTATATTATGGTGGAGCATGTAATTTCACCAATACTCCAAACCCTTCGTCGTATCTAGCACTACTTCAACTTTACCAAACATTTGCTCGTAACATTGTATTTTGCCTTTTCAAACTGGTTTTAGCAAGATAGTGCGTTAGGTCATTTCTGAATTTAATTTACTATATTTAAGCATCTTAATATCTTTTTCACGGACAAAACTTTTTGTACGTGTTCCGTATCAATTATTGTTGTTTTTTTTTTCGATGAGATATTTTTGACTCAGTCTAAGAGCCGAGGATTTCGTTTCATTGGTTTCAGAAGCCGTGTTTTTTTTTTGTGTGATTTTGACGAGCTGACGGCACACCTGATGATAAGTGGTAACCGCCACCCATGGACAACAACAATACGACTCAAGCCCTCTCCACCCGAGTGTGAGATGACTCAAGTCGTATTGCGTTGCGTCCATCACCCCGAGACGGGGATGTTACGTCTCATGCGCATGCAATTTCACCGGCACCCACTCCCACTGAAACACAGCGACACGAGTGCATCACTGCTTGGCGGCGGATTACCAGGTGCGGTGGCAGTACTTCTCCGGGCGAACTTGGCATAAGTTCTACTGCTACTAAAAGATTTACTTACTTTAAAGATACCGAAAAGAAGTTGAGACCGTCCCGGCCCAGATTCAACACTTCTGTGATGATACTCGTATCACGCAGATCCATGACGAATTACTCAAGAGATATATTTACAGTGTCTTAGTCATATTCGTTGTATAATAACGTTAACTTAGTGGTACACTTCTTATCGGCCTCGCTTTGACGGACGAGTTATTGACTCAATGACAATCAACATTTTTGGATTGGAATAGTTGATCAGTTTTTAATGCACTTTACATATTATTACAGATGATAAAAAAGATTTTTTTATATGATAAAGTTACAGAAATAGCAGATCATGATCATTCTGGGTTAAGTGGTAACCTCTACTATAAAGTAGTACGACTTGGGTCCTCCTCTACTTACGTACAAGACCCAAGTTGCATCGTATCTGACTGAAACTCTGGGACGAGGTTGGATATTTGACTCATATTATTATGGCAACGACGCATTTCAAAGCGGACCACAGTAACGTGAATGCATTAGTACTGCTTGGCGCATGGGTGTGGCGGGCGCCTGACTGAGATCCTTACCTCTTCAATTTCCGTGATTTCACTTAAGCCTGTGCTGAAAATCAGCGCTGGGGATCTTGTGTCCTCAGCCCATGCTGAGCACAGAGCTTTTTTCACAAGCAATGTACACGGCAGGGATCCGCGTAGGCATTTCATTTTTTAGTTTAATTTATCCTAGTTATATAAGTCTGTAATCGGTGTTGTGTACAGTTTCAGAAAATAAATTATTCTTTTTTTCTAGGACCTGAATGTATCCTGCGTCCTGCGTCCGTCGTAATTACGGTCTCAGCAAGCAAACGTTGTGAGAGTGTTTATGCGGTTCATGGTTAAATACATAAAGTCTTCTTCATACCAAGGAAGTGTTATCATCCACAACCTAATACGTCTAAAATGTGTGTTATATTTATCTGTATCAACACAACAGACTCATTAATATGCACCCCCTTATGTGAACAAGACTTACTTCGAGCGGCACTTATTATTCTAATATTTTAAGATGTAAGTATATGTATATATCATGTTTTTTATTAGAAAGCAAATGTGGGTAGGTACACTTATCGGCTATCGTGCTATTCGCCTAATAGTTTGGTTGCTTCTGGCAGGTGGTAGTATATTTAATAATTTTACCTGGTGGTTTTAGTGGTACAGCATTGAAACAGAGGAAACCCAATACTCAGGGTCGAAAGAATCTGCCTTCAACCACCAGCTCTTGGTCAGAAATGAAATGGCAGATTCTGTTAATTAAGTAACCTAAGCATAACGATAACGCTATTAGATTGCTCTAAGCAACCTCTGTGAATAACCGCTTATAACTATATTTCTATAGTTCTATGCATAAATAGCTGTGATAGATGTCCGTTATTGTCCCCCAGAACAGGGCGGGTGGGGGGACACTTTATTCTGGACCCCAGATTACTAAATAGTTTAACTCTAGCAATAATCGCCCGGGTGACGTGAATACATTTATCTATGCCCACGCCGCTCCCTGTCTAGCATAAGGAAAAGTTTTTTCCTTTGTATTAGATATATTTAAACGCAATAATTACTATTTTATCCCAAAATACTTTCTTAGCTTATTTATGATATCAACTGCTGCGTTTTCATTAAAAAATGTAGGAAATTATTGTAATTTAGTATAGGTTAGTATATTACATGATATGAACATGCAAGGAATATGTCTTCGTCGGATGTATGGAAACCAATAAATAAGTGATAACCACAATCTCACTATGCAAATAAATTATACATTTTAACGAGTTTGGCGTCAATAAAGATTATTTTTAGATTGAGAGAGTAACGTTTCCGACATAAAGTGAACAAGTGAACGAGGGTTCCATAAACTTTATTTTTATGTCTGGCGGCGACTGGAGGGCCAGACAGGTGGAGGCATATATCTACCCCAAGAGCCCAGTCTAGATCGATAGCACAGATGTTGATTGCTTTCCATTTTTGGTTCTAAACATATCGGTTTCCTGGCGAAGTTTTTCCTTTAACGTTTTGTGAACACGAGCATGTTTATTTGTAAGAACTTAAGAAATCATTTGTGTTCCAGATTTCAAACCAGTGACATCAGGAATATAAGTTGAGGTCCGAACCATTTTTTTATATTTACATTGATAATATGAACGAATGAAAAGTTTGAGTAATAAAACGTTGACGTTTCCAAACTATTTCCTATGAGTTCTATGGAAATAAAGGTTTTTGACTTTGAAAAATCGTTATATATTTTAAATACTGCAGTAAAATTTCTAATTATCGCCAGAATAGAATAGAATGATCGACATTCGGTGTCAAGGGTTCTACACATCGAACGGGGCACGGCGCGGTTATCTTTAAAACCGCGCCGCTTTTGGTGTGTAGTGTGTGGAGGCCCTAAGCAATTTCCGTACAGTGTCCAATCTTGATGTCAATTTTCCATAAGTCTTTCTTTATTCTTTATTCTTTATTGTACACAGAGAGTAATAAATACAAAAAAGTCATAAGAGATACATGTACAAAGGCGAGCTTAACCCTACAAAGAGTTCTCTTCCAGCAAACCTTTGAGGCTAGAGAGAGGCGATTTTATAGAGGTAGGATGTGTACATATAATAAAGATAAATCAAAACTAAATTATTAAGGGCCTTAAAAAAAAAATATATATAAATAATATATATAATACATATATATAATATACATATATATAAATACACCATAAATACAAAATACTATATATAAGTATATAAATATATAATATATATATATATATAAACATAAATATATATAAATTGAATAAATATATAAAATATGACGACAGATTAAAAAGAAAGGTAGTGCTCTTTTACTTTCTTCTTAAACACATAGTCCGTTTGACTCGCACGAATTTCGTGGGGGAGGCAGTTCCACAGCTGCACTGCATGGACTGTAAAAGATCCACTATAACAGCTGGAGGAGTGATTTGGAGTTTTGAGAAGAAGGGACATAATTGTTCTACAAGACTCACCACGAGGAACAAGATATTCGAAGCGCTCACGGAGGTATGGAGGAGAAAGAGGGTTTTTAAGAATTTTAAACAGAAATGTCAGAGCGTGAAGATCACGACGACGACGGATGGGGAGCCAATTCAATTGGGACCTGAAGGCAGAGACGTGATCAAACTTGCGCAATCCATAAATAAAACGGATACCCAAGTTTTGAAGACGCTCCAATTTATTAAGAAGTTCCTCCGTGAGATCAATAAAGCAGGTATCAGCGTAGTCGAGAAGAGGTAGCAGCAAAGCTTGGGCAAGTGTGACTTTAGTCTCAAAGGGCAAGAACTTCTGGAGACGCTTGAGAGATTGAAACGTAAAATGAACCCTTTTACTGATGCTATTGACGTGGCTTGTCCAGGACAATGTACTGTCAAATATAACACCCAAGTTTTTTGCATTGTTAGTGTAAACAATAGGTATACCATCGTATATGACAGGAGGAGGTGCAGACTGACTAACAGCGTTAACCATGTATGGAGTACCAATGATCAATGCCTGAGATTTAGAGGGATTAACCAGGAGGCCAAACGCTTTAGCCCATGAGTGGATTTGATTAAGGTCAGCGTTGATGAGATTAATTCCCTCCGAGATCTCGTCAAATTTGAAATGGCGGTAAATTTGCAGATCGTCAGCATAAAGATGGTGGTACGAAGAGGAAATCACTTTAGTGATAGAGTTTATGAAAACAGAGAAGAGAAGAGGGGAAAGAACGCCACCTTGAGGTACACCCGCAGTTATGTTACACCAGTCTGAGCAGGACTCATCCAAGCGGACACACTGCGAGCGTCCCGAAAGATATGAACTAAACCAGGATATTACTGAGTGGGAAACATTTAGTGAAGAAAGAATAGAAAGAAGGATATCGTAATCTACGGAATTAAACGCATTGCTAAAATCCAGGAGCACTAGAATAGTGAGTGACCGGTTGTCCATAGCCATTCTGATGTCATCGGAAACTTTGGCAAGGGCGCTCACAGTGCTGTGTCCGGGACGGAATCCAGATTGAAAGGGGCTTAGCAGGGAGTTCTGGAAGAGGAATAGGGAGAGTTGCTTTTGGACGATATTTTCTAAAATTTTAGATAGAACAGGAAGAATAGAAATGGGCCGAAACTGGGATAAGGTAGATGGATTAGAAGTTTTAGGGAGAGGAGTCACATAAGCTTTTTTCCAGCCAGAAGGAAATGAGCTTGTCTCCAGAGAATAATTGAGAACGTGAGTGATTGCAGGAGCAAGCTCAGTGGATAAGAGTTTGAGCATCTGGATGTAGATTCCATCAGAACCGACAGCTTTGGTAGAAATGGAGCAAAGACATTTCCTTACTTCAGATACAGCAATTTCACTGAAGTGAAAAGGATTACAATCAGGTAAGGGCAGATGAGAAAGCATATCTAAAGTTGAGAGCTTATCGCTAGTGTCGAAAGAAAGGGGGGATTTAGAGAAGTGAGCATTTATAGCATTCAAGTCATAAGAAATGTTTGAATCACAAGAATCTTTACCCAAGCCAAGAGTCCTGAGGAACTTCCACATTTGAGAGGTGTTACAATCTTTAATAGAATTATGAATGTGGCGTCTTTTAGCATCCCTACACATCTTGCTGCAACGATTGCGTAATTTTTTATAATTAGCCAGGTTGATATCCGAAGGGAACCTTCTAGCTAACCGTTTTGCTTTGTCACGTTTAGACATTACCTTCTTTATAGGAGGAGTCAACCAAGGAGAGGGAGGATGTTTGACTTTGACAAGTTTTAGTGGGGCGTGAAGGTCGTAGAGCTTAGTGACGAGGGCATTAAAAGCACCTACTTTCAAGTCAACATTGTCCGCATCAATTACGGGGGACCAGTCAATATTGTTTGCATCATTTTTCAAGCGTTCCAGGTCAACGTTCTTGAAGCTGCGAAGAAGAAGAGTTTTAGGCTTAGGTCTGGGAGAACGGATTTTATAAGAACAAAACACAAGATCATGATATGAAAAAGGAGCTGTTAATTGCCCATGTGACGCAACGCGATTAATATCGGAAACAATAATAAGATCAAGAAGTGAAGGGGTGGAGTGGGGAGCGTGGTGAGTAGCAGAGAGAGGAAGGATATGCATATTTAAAGAGGAGACCAAATTTGTTAGTTTTTGACTGCGCATATCATTCTTTAATAAACATGTGTTAAAGTCACCGAGAATTAAAGTGTGATCATATAGTGAACTATAAGCTTCCAGTTTGGATTCAAGGGAAGAAAAGTAATCAGTATTTCTGGAAGGGGGGTAATACACGCCAAGAAGGATTTTTGAATGGTTAACGGATATTTCAATAAAAAGATGCTCAGCAAAATTACAGTAAGCTCCCGGGGATTGATCAACAATTTGAAAAGGGATGTCACAACGGAGATAGATGGCAACACCACCAGTCTTCTGTCGAGGGATCCACGATAAACGTGCCCTACGAAGCACCGAAGCGCTTAGGCCTAAATGTCACATGAAATGAATATTAGTAATGTGAACGACTATTAAAAAAGTAAGGTACCTAGGTATGTGGACAGTGGGGCCGAGAGATCGGATCCACTGTCGCCAATGATGGGAGTCGCTCAAGGTTCCTCCGTCTCGAACCTGCTGTTCTCACTCCTCCTGAATGACCTCCCCGATGCGGTGACCATTGCAGACATCTTAATGTATGCTGATGACGTAGCTGCAGTTGTCACAGCAAGTTCGGTGGACATTCTCGAGGAGAAACTCAACCGCACGGCGTCTCATTTGGCTCGATGGTTTATGATGAATGGATTGAGTCTAAACTTAAAAAAGACACAATTCATTCACTTCAACCTAGCCGGACGGTCGATGAGGCCGCTGACTCTCACAACAGATGGAACGAACATCCGCCAGGCAAAGAGTACAGCATTCCTTGGGTTTGAACTTGACAGTGGGCTCACGTGGGAAGGGCACATTGACAAACTATGCGCTAAGATGGGGAGTGCATGCTACGCTCTGAAAAGAGTTTCCAGTGTGGTGCCGGCGAGTGTAGCACGGTCGTGCTACTTCGCTACTGTACACTCGCTGCTACAATACGGCGCGGAGCTCTGGGGGCGTGCTGCGGACTGGGAGCGCGCTTTCCGTATGCAAAAACGCGCCGTTAGGGTACTAGTGAGGGTATCTCAGGAGACCTCAGCCAGGCCATATTTCAAGGAACTGGGGATACTGACACTACCCTGCATTGTCATTATGCAGGTCGCACTATATGTCAGAACCAACATAACTCAGTTCCGGAAAAAAGGCGACTTATCTAATTATAACAGACGGAACGCTAAAATGATGGTAGCTATACCACATTCAATGGCAAAATCTACCAAACTGACGCATATTATGGGTCCGACAGTGTATAACCGACTACCTGAGGAGGTTACAGGAGCCGACAGTTTATCTTGCTTCAAAATAAGACTGAAGCGCTGGCTTATCGAAGAAACTTATTATAATTTTGACGAATTTTTGAACAAAAAGTTACCTAGGTAATTTTTACCTACATTTATTTACCTATCTTTTAATTTTGTTTTGTTATAATTTTATGATTTGATTTTATTTTGACGAATTGTTAACATAGTTAGAATTGTATAAATGTCTTGAATAGATTTTAAATATGACTGTGATGTTATGTTGCCATTTATATTGACCTGTAATTATCATTATTAATAAAAAAACTATGAACTAACTATGAACTATGCAATACTAGCACCAGACCGATGTCAGACGAGGGGTCGTTCACACCGTGTGCCTACCAGCCGACGCAATATTTATAGGCATTGCCCTTGGTAAGGACGCGGTGTCCTAAAGTGTTTGACCGGTCTATTTGTTCGCGAATTAACGTCTCGCACTCTGTTACACGTACAAATATTTACAATAAAGAATACAATAATACAGTTGGAAAAATAATTTTTAACGCTTGATGAGTTAAATTTTGTACGTACCTGAAGTATTTAGGCAATATTGGGAACATGATATTTTCAGGTTTCATTAAAAAAAATTACATAATTTTATATATCAGAATATATAATTATATTGGTGGACATTTCACACAGCGCCATCTAGACCCAAAGTAAGCTAAACATAACTTGTATCATGGGAACCAGACACCTGATATAATACTTAATATACTTTTTTGTAAATACATACATATAATAAATATTTAACATCCAGACACAGAACAAATATCTACGTTCGTCACACAAATGTTTGTCCTGGGTGGGAATCGAACCCACGAACTCCAGCGGAGAAGGTAGGGTTACAACCAACTGAGCTATGAAGCTATGAAGTCAGTCATAAAGATGAGACCTTTGATTTATAGGTAGCGTTGGTATGGTTGTTACAATGTGGTGACTGATATGGTGGCCCAATTAGTAATATGTATCAATACCCAGGCGATATACTGCACTTGTGTTATCTGTTAGATCACTGGACCGCGTTATCGTACACACACAATACTGGGGCCGTAATATATATAATCCGTAGCCCCACAAACTACATATGACCACTACTAGTACACTCCTACAGAAATATATTTTACCAAAATGTATACAATGCATATGCATTACCTCTAGGTAAAATTCACTTAGAGGTAGAATTTTATGACAAACCTTGGTGTATCAGTACAAATAAATAAATAAATATTAGTGGACATTTCACACAGCACCATCTAGCCCCAAAGTAAGTATAGCTTGTATCATGGGAACCAGACTGATATAATACTTATATACTTTTCTTTTGTAAATATATATTAACATCCAGACACAGAACAAACATCAATGTTACAAATGTCACATAAATGTTCATCCTGGGTGGGAATCGAACCCACGACCTACAGTGCAGAAGGCAGGGTTACTACCAAATGAGCTATGAGGCCAGTCTCACAGTCCACTTTGTTTTGTTGTGGTTATATCGATTGATGCACCAAAATTGCTCAAAGTGTGTATTCATGTGACTTAAATCCATTATTCTTGTTTTTTAATTGTCAAACAATTTATGAATGTTCTTCATTATAGCCCATATAGGTGACTACTGCATATAACAGGTTTCGTCACCCGGTATTTCTTCATAAAAGTAACCGTTTTTACGACTTCTATTATTTTTCCTGATAACGAAAATGCAAAAAAAAGAATTCATTTTAAAATTGTTTTGTATCAAATACATTTTTATTTAACTACTTAATTGTATATGGACTAGAACAGGGCTTAAAAACTAACTTTTAACTTACAAAAACAGCTTACTCACCATCAGTAGTTTTCAAATACTTACTCGCTACATTCACTAGCATGATGACAGAGGAATCCGAGGCACATTTCATCACCGTACATTACTTTGTGGCAGTAAAGATGGACCACTATGTTGTCCAGTAATCTTATCAGTTTCCTAAATCCCATGGACTAATAATCATTACTCATATGCTCACATTTTACCCACTACAGACTATTCTAATGGACTTGAAACCTTACAAATGTAAGAGATTAAAGCTCACAGCTCATCTGTGATGGCCTAAAATAAATAGGTTTTCAGTAATTTTGATTAAGAGGCCTGACTTGCCAAAAATAATATTGAATAATTAATTCACGGAAACTACAATAACTACAGCCATTAAACTCGAGGTAAAATAAACAAATAAAAACTTATTTTCAGTTTCACTACACAACATGCAATAATTAAGAGATTCCAGTCGACCTGCCGCAATGGATTTACACAATATAATAATTGTTAAAACTACTGCCACAAAAATATATTAATATGTATAATACGTAAATAAGGACAACCACGGGGAGGGGGCTAGTATATAGAAAATAAAAAAATAGAGAAATATACGATAAAATCTATTTCAAACGTGAAATTTATTGAAGTTTGAAAAACATACAGAATATTTTTTTGTATACAAAATAAAAATATATGTGGAGGGTCTGGGCGAGCGGGGGCGAGCGGGCGCGAGGCGGGGCGAGACGAGCGCCGGCGCCGCCGCGGACATACATACATGCGACAGGTCCATATATAGTCCAATAATATAATATAATAACATATCATAATGATAAAATTGGGTACACATATATGATACTGTCAAGCCAACTAAATTCACATAATATAGTCATGTCGCGCTCTCGCGAATATATAAAACTATGTTAAATCTTACAAAAATACTTATGTGACTAATCTGAAATGCACAAACCAGTAGAGCTTCCTGCTCCACTACAAAAATATTGAGATTGGAATGAAATCTTTAAGCTTTCGGCCCGGGACGATCACAACGGCGTTTAAAACGTCCGCACACACGCTAAGCGCTCCTCTTCTGAGTCTTAAAGCTAACTGACAGAACCTGACCATTCAACGCGTACCCATTGAGCGCCTGGATGGCCATGGCGGCCTCATCGTACTCACGCATGTTCACAAACGCGAAACCTTTGTTTTTCTTAGTCTCCGGGTCCTTGATCACTTTTATGGAGTCGATCGCGCCATAGGGGCCGAACAGCTGCCACAGCGCAAGCTCCTCAGTCTCCTCCCCGACATTGTAGACATACACCGTGGTCTGGTGGGACATGGGCCCCGCGCCCAGCATCGGCACCGGGCTCGGGGGCGCACCCATCAGCGGCATGGGAGAGTGGTTCGTGGCCGCCATTGGGTTGAACCGCTGCTGGCCCTTGTTGATGAAGGGCAGCGCCTTGCCGGGCGAGGGCAGCATCGGCGGCGGCGAGCCCTGCGGGTACCCGGGGGCGAAGGCCGGCGGGCGCGCGCTGAACGCGGCCGTCAGCGCGCCGTTGAAGGGCGGCGGCGCGGCTCCGTTGAACATGGCGGCGGCGGCGGCGGCGGCGCCGTTGTACGCGAGCGGCGCGGCGCCCACGCTGAGGCGCACGCTCGGCCGCGGCGCGTTCTTGTTCGAGTTGGGCTTGTTGGCGAACTTGACGAGGATGGGCCCCGCCGCCGGGATGGGCGTCTGCCCGTTCATGTGCGCGATCGCCTCCTCGGCCTGCGGGCGCGTCTCGTAGCACACGAACCCGATGCCCTGCGACACCCGACTGTTAGTTATGACGCCGAACTGAGAGAAGAGCGCGTTGAGCCGCTCGAGCGTCATGTCCGGCGGCAGGTTGCTGATGTACAGGTTAGACTCTGTGTCGGGCTTGTGGCTCACCTTGTGCTCGGGGTTGAGCAGCGCGAAGCTCACCTTGAGCGTCTTGCCCTGCATGAGCAGCCCGTTGAACGCGGCGCGCGCCTTCTCCGCGTCCTCGTGATGCTCGTACTCCACGAACCCGTAGCCGCGGTTCGCGATCAGCTTGCAGCTCTCGATCTTGCCCATGGCCGAGAACAGCGCGTACATCATGTCGCGTGTCATCAGCTCCGGTATGTAGTTGACCATGAGTTTGGTCGGTGACACATTGTTGATGGCGTCGCCGCCGCCATTCTCCATTTCGTTTTTTATCATTTGCTCTTCAGTCGGACACTACACTATGCTAAACGTTACGCTTTCGAAACTCGCACTGTACGAAGCCGTTTACTTCATTTGGTACGTAAAAAGAACAAAGAACTAACAAAAAGTTAAAAGTCACACGAAAACGCCAACGACGCCGGTTCACAAGTTCATCGTCGCTTTGACGAGTTGTTTTTGGACTCGAAATGTTACCAGGATAACACGTCATACGTCTCCTTGTTATGTCTACGATACGGCTTTCCTTTTCGTAATCACATTTCAGCTCGGTTCCTATTAATTTATGAATTAATTTTGCACGTGTTAGCACCGTGCAGCTGTCACACTGAAAATAATAATTTTACGAATTTTTGTTAGCGTGGCATTTTACTGTATTTTGTCTATGGTAGGCAAAAAAATGATTCATCACTTAATCAACCTCCGTATTTGTTTTAGACGACCGTTTTGTTTTCTTTTTATTCTATGAATTATATTTAATTTCACTTTGGCTTATTTTATGTGTTAGATATGCAGAAAAAAAATAAGTTAGTAAAACATAGTGTGTAAACCGGTAAATTATGTACAAATAGCATTGCTAACAATCATGGAGGGACATCACTATAACTACAGCGTCGATGTCAAATGAACAGCTGGTTGCAGCTGATCGTCAGGTGGAAGCGTTTGTTATTGTGGTGTCTCTGTTACACTACAGCGTATCGTATGACTTTGTCTTTTCTCATGGTTCATCTCAAACGTCTCAAGCAATTCAACAAATCGAGCTAAGCAACAAAACAGAAACAATTTTTATCCTGGAATTCTCTATTTTTGAACAAAAATAGTACCACTTTAAACAAAGCTAAAGCACTATAAGCAAACTAACATGTTTATTACCAATGTGTTGCTGAAAAAAGTTAAAAGCAAGTAAGTTTCATCCAACAACCTTCACAATTTATATAGCATCGGACCTAGAATAAATTGCTTATTACGTTCTTTACAGAAATATTATGGTCCTACTGGAAAGTATAGTATCTGGGCACCAGCGCACGATGATAAGGGAGCGATTGGGAGATAAATTGGAGCTGAAGATGTTTGATCCTTACAGTGAGTTCAATTACTATTGGATAACCTCAAATGTAACCTGTATTAATACCAATAGCTACGATAAAAACTGTCGAGAAAAGCCAAACGTACGACAATTGTATCAGGCCATCTGATCATCCCGTAAACTAATGAAATATAAATAAAATATATATTCAGTTTAGTAATTTTCAAGTTTGGTGAGAATATGCCATATATCTGCATATACCACGGATAACAATATAGTGTTTATTCGTAAACTGCGTGTTTTGAGACTCTTCCTAAGAGAACCACCACCGACATGTCATCACTGTACAAGAGACAGGTATCTGACATTTTGATCATACCACGAATTATCTTTGTCCTTTATCAAACCATTGACTGACTGGCCTCACAGCTTAGTTGGTTAGTAACCCTACCTTCTGCGCTGTGGGTCGTGGGTTCGATTCCCACCCAGGACAAACATAGATGTTTGTTCTGTGTCTGGGTGTTAATATAATAATTTGTCAAAAATATATATATATATATCGTCCCTTTAGTTGGAAAACTAAATAACTAACATATTTTGCCAAATCGACTTTACAGCACCTTCATAAAGTCCAATTGAAGCTGCATCTTTCTGTGTCACTAAAGTTTTGATATCGTATGTCAATAAAAAGATATACAAAAATGAACCTGTTAAGTCCTCAAAGATGAAAAAAAAAATTTTTGAAGTAATGATAAAAAAGTAGCGAAGAAGAAATAGTTAACTCAGCAATAAAATAGCTAAGTGTAATTAAGCGTTAACTTTGCGGCGAATAAAATGCATAAAGTTACTTATTCAGTTTTCCTTCGACACATTTCTACGCTCTACAGGATCAATGCAGTTAGGAATAATTAAACAAGAGCATTTATATAATTTTTGTGTAGTCATTTTATTAATTAGCTAATATAGGAAAATTAAATAAAGGCACTTAATGCTAGCTTTTTTAAGTTGTTTGGAGAACATTGACGAAGAAAAACTAAATAACTGACATGAAAAAATAAGTGCTTAAAAACTTGAAAAGTTTGTTGAGGGAAAAATACATAGTCACTTTTTAATTTTTTTCTTACAAACTAATGAACTAACGTATAAGACCTTTATATTGAAAAATAGCTTAAGTAACAATCTATAACATAGCAAAAGATGTATGGTAAAAATGTTCCCAAACAACAATTTATAGCCATATTACACGCAAAAAAATAGTAAATCGCGTTTTTCTCCCGATTTAGGTTTTGTTAGTTATTTAGTTTTCCAACTACAGGGACGATATATAAGTATTCTATCAGTTGTCTGTTTTCCATGACACAAGCTACGCTTAGCTTACTTTGGGGCTATATGGCGCTGAGTGAAATGTCCACCATTATTAAAAAAAAAAAAGGCAGTATAAGATATTGCCAGATACCATGAGGCACTCTATATAATCTTTCTGATACACACAGAAAATCCTAGTATCTGGTCTAATATAGCAGTATTATTTAGCAGCATATTTCTATACTACATTTTAGATTTTTCAGCTATTATTCATGATAATGTTCTAAAATCTTTTGTTTCAGTTCAAGAAGAAAGCCTGTACAAGGAGAGGAAAAAAATCCGCAGTATGAAATCCAAGTAAATTTATTGAAACAATATACTTAATTATTTTGTAGATAGACTAGGTTAAATAATACACACCAATATGTTATAACTGATTGAATTTTTATTAAATATAATTAAACAATAAACAAATCTTTGGATACAATTTGTATTCTATTTCCTATAAGGGCAATGGTCATAAATATACTTAAGTATTTATCAAGTAAATAATGTTTATTACAAGCAATTTATAACTAATAACATTGCATAATAATTGAAAAATAAAATTCTATTAATAAAACGTTGATTAAAATAGACAACACTTTTTTTAAAGTTCCATGACAAATTGTATTGTTACAAAAGTTACGATGAAATGTAATTATTAGACTAGGTAACCCTTATTATTAACAGTTTAAAACACTGCATAGTGGTCTTGGGTGATACATACATCAGATATATAGACCATTGCCCTTTTCCACAACAGGTAATGTAATATATGTTTTGCTACACAGTTCTATAAAGAACAACATGCTTAACATATTTCCCATAATAATGAGTTTAGAATATATGCTTTACTTTTTCAATCCACATTCTTATACTATAACTGTTTTAATTGTATGCATAAGTCAAAATGAAGATATATATTGCCACCAATATATGTGCCACACGAGTCAGAATTAGTGTGCTTAGTGCGATAGAAATGAAGGATTTATTATATTTATAAAATTTATATATTATATAACATAATTTCTACCTACATACAAATACATTTATAGAAAAAAGGGACCATACGATAGGCCAATTGAGGGATAACTATATCACATTCTCTAGATATTAATAACGTTATATTTCAACATATAATTATATAATAACTTTGATGAAAGATACATTAAAGAATAATTATATTATTCCAAATTTCAATAAGTGCAATTCAAATGATTAAAATATAATTGATGACGAATTTTTTTAATTTATATGAAATATAGTTTTTATATAAACTATGATATACATCAATAATTTACGATTTATTCCTTAACACTTATATCTTACTCTCACTATATTTTTATCAACTTTATATCGTACTCAAGAGAATAAAATATAGCTAATTAAGAAATTAATTCTAATCAATAATGATTTATTAAAATTTTTAACATTTAATAATTTGTCATGTTTCACTAATTACAAAAATATGTACCTATTAATAAATATTATAAATTATATATTGAATGCGATAAAGTATTCTATAATGGTCACAAATTTTCAGTTAGTTACAATGAGAATAAAATATCCACATGCAATAAGATATTATTTTCACAATAATATCAGCGTTTTCATACTGCAATGTTTTTATCAAAGCTACATGGATACTCGTACTTTTGTATTTCATTTTAAGAGTTATACAATATTCAAGTTGAATCACTTATGAACACTTTCCCATAACCTATATTATACTTAATAACCCTTAATACTGCAAAAATATATTTATTTGAATTAAATTGACTAGAATGCAATCGACCTATGATAAAATTCAAATTACCTATTTGTAAATACGAGCAAAAAACACAAGTACCGTCATTATAAATAATATAATGTACTTATTTATTATGAGTACCCAATATTACGCACTATACAAATATATTACAAGAAATTACAAACTACATTTTTGTAATTAAACTGTTCATGAATTGAGGGGTGTATGTGTGGTGATCAAAACACATCGGCATACATTTAAATAAGTTTACGTATATGTATTTGGGTTGTTCATAAAAAGGACTACAGTAAAATTCAACCAATTTTCAGACTATCATAGATGAGGTTGACGATAAAAATATAAAATCGGAGGAAAATCCACATTTTTTTACCTTTTACAATATCATACTATTTATTATTAGATATAATTTACATTCGATATAATATTCTTAATTAAATAAATAAACAGAATTGGTCCACTACGACAGTTTAAAACAATCGCAAAAAAATAAATAAGGAATGGTTGAATATATTTGATTTGTTAATAATTATTATTTTAGTTTGTAATTAAGGTTTAAACAAATTGTTGTGGTGAATTTGGGACAACCTGATCCAATTGATGCGTTTAAAGCGGGCTACAGACATTTAGTTTTCACTGAACTGATGATCTGATGATCTAATGATAATTTGATTAGATTATCAGTTCAAATGTACAGCTCTCAGTTTTGCCTACACACATGCGTTTTAACTGAACAGTTCAAGTGTTCAGTTACAACTGATCAGTTAAAACTAAAGTTCTGTAGCCCGCTAAACGTTTCAGAATATTACAATACGCACGTTATGACGTTATTATAAAAACAAAGAATACAGTGAAACAATTTTAAATATCCGAAACTTAGAAACAGAAAATAATGTAATCTTAATGTACGTCATAACCACTATTATACTTCTAAGGAAGAACAATAGATAATATAATATATATAATTTTCAGTTAATATTAATTATTCATTATAAAGTTAAGGTTAATTTATTATTTATTTATTTAAATACCTACCTAATTATGAAATAAGACACGAGTGCAGTTTTTTTTATTACATTTAAATACCAACAATTGATTCAAAATTATCCATAGTAGGATAAGCTCTCATGTATACCGAAACATAAGTGGATGCGTAATATAAATTATTATACTATAACTGTGTAGTAGTATTATATATATTATGTTAACAGTATATAATTATTATATCATAAAAAGTGATAAACGTTGTAGTTTACATACTGTCCACTGAGCTTTTATATTATTCAAACAATTAACTGAAACCAGTCATAAAATATTTTCAGTCATTCGATCATTCATATAAACAGAAAGTGTAAAAGGAATTAATTATTCGTTTTACTTAATGAGATAAAACAAATTACCTGTTAGGTAATTTAATTACGCTCTAGGTTTTAGGAAAGTATAAACTATCCTAACAGAGTTGAAAAACAATATAAAAATTTAGAAAGGCCAAATTTCACGATGTATATAATTTAGTCGATCCAATTTTTCGTTTCGTAATTTCATCACATTGGGTAGATACATCATTACAATGAGGCTTTAAGTAAAATCGGGACAATACGCATAATTATTTACTGTTTTTTTTTTCTTAAACAGTAGTCTAGTATTTGGCCCATACCACCATCGTTTAATATACTGCCCCTACTTCAGCATGGCAACATCGAAATCTAAATTTTAACATTTAAACCCCGCTTGAATAACACGTAGAGAAAAACAAAACGATATATATTATAATATATATTTAAACTCGGCTTTAGATTTAGTTGCCAACATAATTAGGGGCGTGTTATTTGTAATACTATACTATACTACTTTTTGGTTCATTTATGGATGTTTATTAAAATTATTTATTACAGAATTTATACTTACAACTAATTCAATTCCTATGATGTACATGTTACATCAATATTATGTACTTTACTATATAAAGTCATGTTCTCACGATAGTGTAACACACAAGGTGAAAAGAGACTCACTCTGCCTACCCCTTCGGGGATAAAGGTTTGAATCTATGTATGTTTGTATAAAAGTCACATTATTTTGAGAGCTCAAATAACTACGAAGAACGAGGAAACAATTTAAATAAAAATAAAGCTGCAAATTAATTTTATGTAGCCTTTAGGGCTTTATACTATTTTAGCCTTTTTAATATAACAATTATGAGTTCATAATGATTATTTGTCAACCATACAGATGGTTGAATTTATTTTTACATTTACAGGTTATATAATAACTAATATATAGAAAACAATTCGTTACAATAAATATAATTATATTGAAATTGATTTAAAACTGCTAGTAAACCACAGTTAGGGTCTGCAGATAAATTGTTAACCGTTTGATTGCTACCACGCCGCATAAAACATTTAAAACGGTCTGATAATACCCTAAGTCCTTTTTATTCTATTGATTCACTGAAGTTACATTTACATATCGCTTTACAAGCACACTATAGCAATATGTTAATTTAACTATCGTTAATAAATTAAATTACATTAGTTTTAGCTCCACTAATGCCTTCTAAACCAATTATTCTTAAATTAAATATATCATTATTCTGAATACAATATATGAATATTTTAATCGCGTACTTTGATTTGATTGACATACGTCAATGACAAAATTGTTAGACAGTAAAAGACACTGGCAACTCATGGTAGGCCCCGCCCAGTAACTTACGGTATACATTATAATTAGCACTATAATAAGAGATCACTATTCACTCACTTGTTTCAAGTCAGTTCCTCCAAGAGAGGAGCTATGTCGGGGTACTTTCATGCAAAGAACTCCGTTTTGGTCGTCATGTCGAACTCGGACTCCTCCATCTTGTACATTTCGATCAACTGTACACAATAATTTATTAATAACATTGAACCGCTCACATAATGATATGGATAGATGACACTTTATTGCTCACAAAATCAAAATAACAACAATCAGTAACGATGTACAAGAGTGAAACAATGGGCGGTCTTATCGCTATAAAGCGATCTCTTACAGACAACCTTTGGATGGACAAGAAATACTGGACTTTATATGGGGCTTTATGGTTCATCTAAGATTGATAGATATAATACATTATAGAGACCAGAATTTTCAGTAGCGGACATCTTTTGCCAGTATTAGTCTGGGGAAGTACTGCCAAAATACCTATTACTGCCCCCAAAAATGTAGTGCACGTCGCATTGCCGTGTTCCGGTTTAAAGGAGTGGATGCTGTCAACGGTGAAATTACAGGCACACGAGACATTACACCTTAAAATCTGACTCAATGCGATACATCTTCGTATACCATTAATTGAGGGGAAGACCCAAGTTTTATTACTGAAGATGGCTAGGATACAGCTTAACATTAGGTGGGTCATCCGTCGCTTATCCACTTAAAAAAGTGTCACAGTGGTACGGGTACTTTGAAAAGGATTATATAATTTCATAGCACGATGCCAACCAAATGAGTGGACTTTGACGAGTGAATATAAAGTGCGGATCCAAACATACGTTGTCGACATCTTTGGAGAGCTCGTCCATCTGCTTGTCGTGGCAGACCTTCAGCTTCTCCTTCTCGCGGTTCTGCTTGATAGTTTGAGTCTGAAAACGAGAATATTAAATCTATATAAACTATACAAATAAAAAAAATAACGTGTGGCACTCGGAGACTGCCGCGGTAAAGCTATTGCGCGTGATATTTCAAAAAGTCATTAAAAGTTCTGGTATTTATTGATAGATGGAACTAAAAAGTATCACCGCTGTGCCGGTCGGAGTGGGGGGTGTTAGGTTTTTTTCGTTACGGTATTTCTGGATTCGGTCTCTACGCTCAAGGCCCGCGATAGAAGCTATGCAATAGCTTAATAATAATATATAATCTATATAAGAAAAAAACACAGAGATAGCTAAGGACACGAGCAGTATAAACTATTAAAAGCGGCAAAATGGAAGCCCTCCATTAGGGGTTTCTTGTCTGTGTCACAGGCGTCAAACTTAGTGATAAGTACGCGTGACCTTATGTTTTGAATTATTAACGTTTCCAAGCCATTTCTTTATGAATTCTATGGGAAGAAAGTTTTTGACTTTGACTGAGAAGCAATGTTGGAGCACCTTGCGTTCGTCCATGAACTTCTTGGTGTTGTTCTGTTTCTTCTCCCGGAGGCGGCGGTCCTTCTCCTGCTTGGTTTTCAACGTCTTGTCGTTGGCGACCTCCTTGCTGGTCTCCAGGCTGATCTTCGTCTGGCGGGCGTTCATCTCCTTCAGCTCCCTGGAATCGAATACCACCACTCCTAAATCTTGTGCTTTTGGAACTTTTTATTTGGTTCGCAATTTAAAACTAACGTGAACACACCAAGCGTTACGGACTATGTATAAACAAGAAATAATCAGTATGAATAATTAAAATAAACTAAATAAGTATAAACAAAAACATCTATAAAATTTGCAGCGTTGTGTCTCTCTACTCTTAGATTAATTTATTTTCGCAGAGGCTAAAGAACCATCAAAAATGTCATAGATTGACCTGATATGAGATCCCATTATAATATCAGAACATTCGATGCAAAGGGGAATGTTGGCCGACGTTTATCTTGCGGGATCCCCAAAAATTTTTCTTGAAATCGACAATTTTTTATGAATATTCAATGCGTACAAATTTTTGGCGCATAACGTGAGTTTACCCATTTCAGATAGAATCCCATACCCAAGTAAACCGCTCAATTACCTCTCGTGCTTGGCCTCAAGCTGCTTGAGCTGCGCCTGCTGCGTGGTCTCCATCATCTTCTTGAGCAGTTCCCGCTGCTCGTTGAGGCGGCTGCGCGCGCTGCTCCACTCCTCGACGCGGTGCTTTGCGACCAGCTCGCTCCACGCCACCGACTGTTCGTTCACCAGCTTGCGGAAGCCGGCGTCGTTGCTCAGCTGGTCCTTGCTGTGGGGCACATACGCGCACAAATGTTACACCCCAGTAATTATATACTATATAGAATCAGACCCAGAGAAGTCTACTTCCCAAAGTTGTGTTCGATTCTGGTAAAAGGAATAACCGAGAAGTGCAGGTCTTTTGGCTCGTCTTCAAGAATATTTCTCTGGCCGTAGAGCTGTTCGCATCAGCCAGTGCTACCAGTGTTCGCACTTAGCTGTGTGGTCGACGACTTACTTCTTTCCCTTGATGATTTTCTCCAAGGCGGAACACTGCGACTTCTGCATCGCCACTTTTTCCTTGGCGTGCCGCTTGCGCATCGTCTCCAGCTCCTTCTGCTGCTTGCGGCCCGTCTTCACGAAGCCCTTCTCCTGGCGGAGGGACTCCACTGTGATCGGCTCGAACACCAGAGGCTCTGCCGAGAGATAGTAAATAAAATTTTACTTCAACCTGATAACCTCGGGAGTAGAATGTTAAATTTTCATACCGATATTCTAGTGCCTGCAATAAGAGGGGTTCTGTGGGTCAAATGATATCCAGCTTCCGGCTGGTAGGTCCCGCCTGTAACGTTATTTTTCGTTGATTATTATCTCGCCCCTCGCCAATTCACCATGTTACTGTGTGATGCATAAATTAACTTGTTAATTCACTTTGTAATTCGGACCCCACGACACAGGCTAGGCCTAGTGCGGGGTCCACCAGTAATCAACCACTAATCCCTGTTGTATGAATAAATATGAATGGATAACGGGCATGTTTTTGACTTTGCTCGCCAGAGAGTAGAGCTAGTGAGAGTACCTGTCGCGCTGTCATCCGGCCGCACACACGAACTGATAACACGAATCTCTCGGTCGCGAGTTACTAACACAAAAAGTTTTCATCTAGTGTAACCGAGAAATGTTGTAAAAATAATTATTTGTCGAAATTGCTTCATGAAATGATCCTACAAGTTACAGTTACCATTTACCAATATTGTTTAATTATTCTTTATAAGCTTCGAAATTATTTGTATCGATTTGCAGTTTATGATAAACATTTAGCTAAAAAATACGGAGAACGTGAATAAATTACTAAAATGAAATAACGAGTAACGCTATAAAAGAAAGGTCGTAAACTAAAATATGTTTTAAAGTAGCCGGCGCCAGTCACCGCCAAATTGCGCACAAACATAAATATTTGTAGTAAATAATTAGATTACCAATACAGATGTGTCCCGGGTTCATATCCATTGTAACACAAACTGGACAACTGACGTCCGCGCGGAGAGCTGAATGCAATGCTAATGATTCCCGTTGGAACATTCCGATCCGCATTGGGATAGTTATAAAGCAAATTAGAGAAACGCTACCAGTTCAAGGGACAAGCGGAGGCGGAAGAGAATTTTGTGAATTATTACAGTTAGTATTGATTATTTTATTAATTAATTAATATATCCCAAATTTTCATTTTTGCATGCTGTATTCATGGTTGTACTTTTTATTGTCATTTATCCATGTTTTGCAAAATAAATAATTATGATTATGAATTTAATATAAAAAACACCCTCGACCCCAACAGTAAGATTTCAGGTAGCGGAGATACACTCAGATACACAACACAAACATACAAGACCCGAGAACCAACATTGTGCTTATCACATAAAATTCCCGGCAGTCTTTGCTTTGCAGACAGGGTTACCACCAACTTAGGTAACGGGCTGGGTAATGGAACCTAGGAACATCACGTAGGCTGTCGCTCTCATGGCACCATACTTTTTTCAAAATGTTACATATATCATATTTAATAGGTTCAAAAAATTACATAAAAAAAATTGGTGGACATTTTACACAGCTTCATCTAGCCCCAAAGTAAGCTAAGCATAACTTGTATCATGGGAACCAGACAACTGATATAATACTTAAATAATTTTGTAAATACATACATATAATATATTTCAACACCCAAAAACAGAAGAAATATCTATGTTCGTCACACAAATGTTTGTCCTGGGTGGGAATCGAACCCACGACATACAGCGCAGACCTGCGTGAGTAACCCTGCCTGGGTTACTAACAATTGAGCTGTGAGGCCAGCCAACACTACAGACTTAATTACAAAATGAGTTTTCAATTGGCATAAGAATAAGTAGCATTAGACAAAATATTTTGTTTAAGTAAATTACGCTGTGTGTTTTATGATAAATAAATAAAATATAAAAATCCAACTGGAACGTAAAAGCAGCGAGTTCGAGTCCCGTACAGATCGAATGATGTAAATAATAATAATAATGATGCAGTATGACTGAGTCATCTCGTACTATGGAGAGTACTTGAGTGGTATTGCTGTTGTCCATGGGCCGCGGTTACCACTTAAAATCAGGTGGGCCGTCAGCTCGTTCAATCACGTCAATGACATAAAAAAAGTATGTCACGCAGTAACGGCCTGGGTGCTGTGGGTGGTGGGCGATATGCGAATCCATCACTTACATCAAATAGTTATTATTTATTCATTGAGTTCATAACTTGCACCGTCGACCAGAAGCTTCCAAAAATATCTTTTATATAGATATAAACAAGCCCGTTGTAGCGTCCCGGCTATTCGCGGAAACGAGGTGTGTTCGCGTTAATATTGCGTTATGAATATTGTATGAATGTTCTGGTTTTAAGAATATTCAATAAAACGTAAACACTCTCGATTAGGTATCTCTAAAATTTCTCTGCCGGTTGAAACAAGATTTATTTTAGATCGGGGCCATCTTGCTGTAACATAACTAGTTATTCCAATATCAACCAGTTGCATATATTTTTAACCTTATTTGCTTTATAGTCTTTGGATTTTTTTGGAAATGTTTGTTCTGAGTGGGTTTCGAAGCCACGAGCTACAGCGCAGAAGGCAGGGTCACTACCAACTGAGCTGTGAGGCCAGTCAAAAGGGGGGGCAGGGTTACCTTCCTTCTTCTCCTCGACATGCACCTTCTTCTCCCCGCCGCCCTCCTCGATGCCGAGCTTGTTCATGTTGTCGGTGCGCTCCTTCGCAGCGCCCATGAACGCGCGCGGGTCCGACAGCGCCGCCATGAAGTCTGCGCGAGTGTATTACACCGTTACTATCGTACTTCACACAGAATACAGTGCACTGGACTGAACACAGTTATGTGTTAAATAGACGTCTCAATATATTATGTTCATCACTCATATATTTGGCCTTAGGGAAACTAACCACATATATAAAATTACTTTAATGACTCGAATCCACAATGTACAGCGCAGAAAGCTTACCTACTACCCGCTGAGTTATGAGGTAAGTTTGATATCAAAAAACGCTTTGCGGGAAGGGAATCATTTGTGTGTGTGGGCGACATCTTGCTGACAGACCTCGTGTTATTTAGAATACTGAGGGTACACTTCATAACCAAATCCCCCACAAATATGTCCAAAAGTTAAAAAGGCTATTTATAAATGCTATTCCGAACGAACTTAATTCATCATGACCTAGTAAGGCCAGTCTGAAGGTATAGAAAAGATCACATGTCCCATGTGACCCGTGTTGAAGGAACCGTCAGTAGTCAAGTGGCAGGATAGCGACCTTCGAATCCGTCCGGCACGTATATCTTGAGCTCGATGTTGCAGAAGAGCATGGGCAGCGACATGGGGAAGTTGGCCTCGGTGCGCAGCGAGATGTGCCGGTAGCCGGCCTGCAGCCCGTCCAGCGGCAGGATGCGCTGCCCCAGCAGCTTGCCGCTCTCGTCGTACACGCCGAACCGCAGCACCGCAAGGTCCGGCAGCACCACCTACACACACACACACCACACAAGCATTACCACCTCGAATATATATCTAACTACTCAGTTTTTTCGTAACTTCACTATAGAGCCACTTCTCAATCAAAATCCAGGCGTTGTGGGGCGCCAGCGTCGTCAAAGCTTAAAGTCACACATACGAACCCGTCACTCGAAAATAAACATCTATTCTATATATACACATGGATGGAAGGTTTTGAAGTGTTACCAACATCTGACTAAACATTTGTGTTAAACAAACCATTGGTATCTCACCTTTCTGAACAAGAACGGCTCCTCATTGTATACGGGGTTCAGTCCGTTGGCGGGCACCATTCTAGTCCTGAACTCCTTGCGGATGGTGTCGGTGGGCAGCCCGTACATGTCCACTTCCACGTACGTACCCACTTTCTTGTCTGATAAGAACTGCCCCGCTATCACCTGGAATCGTAATATGCATTGTGTAATAATCTTTAACCACAATGACAGGCCTCACAGCTCAGTTGGTAGTAACTCTGCCTTCTGCGCTGTAGGTCGTGGGTTCGATATTCTATCAGTTGTCTGGGACTAAATGGCGCTGAGTGAATTGTCCATTAATATTATTAACAATATTATTACTGTAGGTGAAGGAAAACATCGTGAGGAAACCGGCATGTCCAGGACAAAATACGAAGACATGTGTCAAGTGCATGAAAGGAGCCTTTTTGAAGCGCACTTAAAACCCTTTCACCACACTGGTTCGAGAGAACCAGTGACTCGAATAGATAGATAGATAGGGTCGGCAGAGTGGCTGTTGTTGGTTGTACCTGAACGGAGCACTGCGCTGCTATGACTCCGTCCACAGGAGCGTCCGCGAAGGGGTCGAAGTTCCTGTCGGCGCGCCGCATGAAGTCCGGCTTGAGGAGGTACCCGCAGTTCCCGTTGTACTCGAACTTGCCCTGGTTCAGCTGCATCGGCAGGTCCGACGTCTGGAAGTTGAGGGACACCATCTGGCACCCGGCATTCCAGAACACCTGCAATTGGGCACAGTTACGATAAACTATTTCTATTACTGTAAGTCGTGGGTTCGATTCCCACCTAGAACAAACATTTGTGTGACGAACATAGATGTATATTCTGTATCTGGGTGTTGATATGTATTAGATACCATAGCATTGTGCACGGTCTTTTGAAAACGTTTGTGCAAAATTTGTACAGATATTTTTACTTTGTTCTTTTATTATATGTATAGATTATTATTTCATGAAGAAAAGAACATCCGAATTGTCAAACCTGTGGCATGTAGTTTGAAGAGTCGGCTCTGGTGCCCTTGGGGTAGATTCTGGACATCTGCCGCTTGTTGTAGTTGACGAAGTCGATGGCCTGCTGCTTCAGGTAGTTCATGCCGGTTGTCTCCGCGAATGACGACATGTTATGGTGGATGTTCTTCTCTGGAAACATACGAGGTCAGAAAATTCTTATTCCTGGCGATGGCCTCACTTCAGAGCTGAAAAGAGTCGACTCCAGAATCTTTGTCGACAGAATTAGAGCCTTTTCTTTCCGTTTTTATCGGATATGGAAATAAAAAAATATATAATACAATAATTTTATTATATTATTTGTGTGCGTGTGTGTGTGTATGTGTGCGTGTGTGTGAGTGTGTGTGCATGCATGCGAGTATGTGCGTGCGTATGCGTGCGTGCGTTAGTGTGTGTTGTGACCCACTGTCAGCCTCCTCGAACCCCTGGAACTTGATGGGCTGCGCGTAGTTGACCATGGAGGAGAGCCACGGGTGCACGTTGGTAGTGGAGCCCGTGTACGCGACCGGCGGCGGCGCCTCCTCGCCCGCCACCGCAGCCTCCGCCACTATCTCCTCCGGCTGACAACACCAAACCATACACACATACATACAATGCAATGCAATGCAAACATTACAAACTGCATATTGCTCAAAGCATCGAAAGAGGCGCACGGAGGAGAATGCTCCGCAGCAGCAAGGAAGGCACGACACTCGGTCAGGGCTACCCCCCGCCCCCCGGCGACGAAGTGCGTTCTGTCTGTCTACACCCAGAAGGGGTAGAGTAGCAACGAGTGGATAGGAAAGGGACGCAATTTAATTAGTAGAGGGTAGACTGAAAAGTTTTGCCCCCGACGATTTGGCCCGTATAACCGTAAGGTTCGTAGGGCCATGGTAGGTGGTTGGTTTGCTCAGAGCTTATGTAAGAGAAAGCAATATTTACATATAGGTGTTGTATTTATTTTACCATCTGAACTTCTACAGCCACTACAAATGGACAAGACCGCGTAGAAGGCGGTCACCAATAGTTACACATACATTTGAAAAACTATCACCAGGAAATGAAGTATTAAGACAACTACCGAAAATTTGATCTGGTATATCAGAATGGGTTTCTGGAACGACTAATAGCAAACCTCAAAATGAATTTACGGAATCCCGGTTGGATGATAATGATGATGATGATGCAGGAGCCAAAGCTTACCTTTTTGTCCGGTATGGCGACGGCGGTGGCGTCCTCCTTGACCTCGTCTTCGATCACGAACTGCCCCTGACGGAACAGCTCCAACTCCTGTTTCTCCACGTCCGGTTTCAGCCGCTTATTCTTGATGAGGATCTTGCGCTTCAGGGCGGACGGCGGAGGCAGCGGTACGCCCGGCTCCAACTGACAAATAATTACAATAGGTACTTATTATGATGCGATTGTTTTCAGATGGTAGTGACGCCAGTTTGATATAGGTAACATATGGGTTAGTTCCCCATATGTTTTCCTAGTCTCTTAAGAAAATACAATTGTTCTTTAACAGTAGTAAACATTAAACTCACAGGATAATCGGTGTTCAATTGTGAGCTACGAGGGAACAAGTGTATATATAAGTGTAGTAACTCACCGGGTATTCGGGCAGCTGTTGAGTGAGCAGCAAGTCGCCGAGTATGTCGTCGCAGTACTTGGCGAGCTTGTACTGCTGCGCCTTGCAGCAGTGGTTCTCAAAGGAGAGTATGACGGGGCAGTCGGAGGTCACGAAGGCGGTATCGCGCAGCGCGTAGATAACGTCCTTGAACAGGATGTCGGTGCACATCGCCATGCCGTGCGTGATGATCGGCTCCTCGTCCTCGCCCTTGCCGTCCCAGCAGTCCAGCTCCACGCACCTGACACAAACAACTATTTGTTAGTAAACTAGCTGGTGCCCGCGACTTCGCCCGCTTGGAATTTGGTTTTATCACGCACTCCTATTTTACACTTCGGAAAAGTAGCCAAGTTACTCCTTGTTACATCAGCAATCTGCCAGTGAAAGTCCCGTCAAAATAGGTCCAGCCATTCCAGAGATGAGCCGGAACAAACAGACAGACAGACAATTTTTTAAAAAATGTTGTTTTGGTATATGTACCGTGTATACATCCATATGCACTTAGTAAAAAGCGGTTATTTTAATATTACAAGCAGACAATCCAATTTTATTTATTTGTATAGATAGCAGAAGTCTTGAAGGAAAAAAATTCCACTGAAATCAAGCATCTCAGCACTCACTCCTTACTCACATCGTCTTTCACGCAATTGTCAACCTACGCATAGCGCCATCTAGTTCCAAACTAAGCATAGCTCGTGTTATGGGAATCATCTGATATAATACTTAAATACTTTTGTTTGGAAATACATATCAACACCCAGACACAGAACAAACATCTATATACGTCACACAAATGTCAGTCCTGGGTGGGAATCGAACCGACGACCTACAGCGCGGAAGGCAGTCACACACCTGCATCCGGCAAGCAGCACCTGTCGGTACATCTCGACGGAGCTCTTCCCACCGAACTGCCGCCCGGAGAGGTATGTGTTGTGGGAACTGTTGATGTAGTAATGCGCGAGAGGCTGATCCATCTCCATGTACTGGTCCAGCCGGTCCAGGAACACGGGCGCGTTCTCGTCTGACATCAGGTACCGGATCAGACCGTCCTTTGTCATGCATTCTGTACATGAGACAAAAAATACGTTACAATCCTTTATATATAAACTAACAACAAGTTAACACCATTATCTTTTTGAAAAATTAACAATAAAAACAAATACATATTTTGACTACCGATCACCGGATCGAAGCAAGGGTGTCTGTACCACTGGGCCACGACGTTCTCGTATAACAGTTAAAACAAAAAGTCCAAAGTCCGTTGCTCGAATAACAGTTATTTATCGGAACATGAACTAATTCACTTGAACTCTGCAAGTTAACTATTAGTATAATAAATAATATTGGTGGAGTTTAATTCACGCAGAGCTATCTAGCCCCAAAGTAAGCTAAGCACAGCTTGTATCATGGGAACCAGATAACTGATATACTTCTTTTTGTATATATACATAGATATAGTACATATTAACAGCCAGACGCAGAACAAACATCTATGTTTGTCGCATAAATGTTTGTCCTGGGTGGGAATTGAACCGACGACCTACAGCGCAGAAGGCAGAGTCAAGATACTCACTGGCATTCCTCGCCTCCTCTTCTTGCTCGTAAGTGGTGATGATCTCGGCGGCTCGCTTCTCGTCGTACAGCGGGTACAGTATCTCGTTGAGTCGCGGGTCGCGCTGCTTGTCGTTCATGAAGTTGACGAACTGATCTAGGTTGATGCGGTCCGACTTGCCCTGGGTGCTGGAACATCAGTCGACAAGGTTTAAGACGGTACCGTTCCAAAAAAATTATTTATGAATTCTGTGTTAAAAAAGTTTTTTGATCTTGGTATGAAACACCAGCTTTTGCTCGTGACATCGTCTGTATGGATTAGTTAGTTGCTCTTGGTTTTTATTCTAATCTATTTGATTCACTGGTTCTATCGAACCAGTGTGGTGAAAGGATTTTGCGGCACCTCTCGTAAGGTAAGGTAAGGTAACCTTTGGTACAGTGTTATCATAAGGTTTCACACAAATTTTTATCAAAGCGGTCCAGTACCTTCTTCTCGTTCCAGTACAAGTAAACACTACAGCAATACGACTCAAGTCCTCTCCACCAAAGTACGAGATGACTCAAGTCGCATTGCGTTGCGTCCATCACCCCGAGACGGGGACAGTACGTCTCATGCAGCTGTAGTTTAATAAATATAACACCTGCACCACTTTCCTTCCCCCAGAACACAGCTACACGAATGCATCACTGCTTGGCGGCAGATCACCAGGTGTGACAATGCCATGATTTTATATATGTATGCTTACATAGTTTCGAGTTGCGTGTAGTGATAATTAGCTACGTAGCCTAACACCAGGGAACAATATAATCAGACAATCAAGTGTATTATTTACAAAGACTGTGAGGTACAAAACTTACATTGATCTAAAGAGCTCCTCAATATCATTCCTCGGGCAGATCTTGTGGTACAGTGCGTAGAACTTGTCGAATGTGAACGCCTCCTTCTCCATCGCCTCGTTCTTCCCCGCGGGCAGGCCCAGCTCCGACAGGCACTGGTACACCAGCTTCTCGGTCTTCCCCGACGCGAAGGTCCGGGCGACCACCTTCACCGGGACCTTCCCTCGAGGGTCTGTCAGGAAACACAGGCGCATCCAACTGGAAGGGAGGTCTGCCATTAATCGACACCAAAGGAAAGTTTCATGTGTACGTCCCTTCTTTAAATGAAACCTCTTGTAATGAGTGCGACTAGCAATGATCTCTCTAAGTTGGATCAAATTGTTATCTTTCTTTTAAACTTTAATTGATGACCCTCAATAATAAGGTATCTAGTTTATTATAATAATTACATTTAGTATAATTCACTGTAAAAACACTAGACTATAACTACACAAAAAAAAAACATTACATTTCATTTCAATTGATCAATCTTTTAACATATTATGGTAATATAACATTTTACAGATGTTATGTGAAATTTAGATAGAAATAAGTTTATCACCTCTCATGGAGGTCAAGATATAAGCTTAAGTGCGTATTTAGTGCGTGTACATTTTATGTTACATAATAATTTTGACACCAAATTTCTGGGAATAAGTTAATCGCGTGAAATCAGCTAGCTTCAGTGTGTTATTGAGATTTACCACCAACTAGAAACAGATCATTTTTGACGGATAACGTATATTAAAAAAATGTTTAGTTACATTTTGACTACAAAAGTGCAATCTACATTAAATTATTAACAAATATTATTATTAATAAAAAAAATAAGCCACAATGATGGTTTTATGTGATAGGTATCAAAATTTACCATATTTCACCTAACTGTAAATTTTGATACCCGAGGTATGTCATAAACAACAGAAATGAAATAACGTTCCTCGTTTTAAAATCATGAGTATATCATAATACTTGTTTATTTTCATTTTTTCATTATATATTTAAAAACCCGTGGTTACAGTTTACTTGGATTTGAAAAAAGAAGATAAATTTGTAAACAATCATTTGTAAATGATAATTTAAGAACATTTATTTATAAATGTGGAACAAGTAGTACATATTGTCAAGTACTTGGATATACGTCTATACGTTTTCATACATTTTAAATGAATTTCCAGCGACCCTTGAAGTGGTTTCCGAACTCTAGAGCTCATACAAAATTTACGAGAGCCTCGCTAGCTGGGAATTTCCGTGAGCACGGCGTCCAATTTGCTGATCGATATTATGTCAAATTTGAATGAAAATTAGTAGGGTATTTATTTAACTTTACTTAATTTGTCAATGGTTGCTTATTTCAAATGATAAATTTATTAGATATTTACATTTAAAATATATGTTAAATATAACTAATTACTAGACTAATATTCTGATTTTTATATTATTTTGATGTATCACTTAGACTTGTAACTTATGAATAAATTTATTTATTTATTTATTTTTGTATGTTTAGCGAGGTTACTCGGTCTCTTTAATTAACTATGAACTATGAATTTTTGTTACATACAGTTAGATCTTGTAACAATTGGTTAGTTTATTAAAAGTAATTGTAGATTTAAACTATTGGCTACTCTGTAACTATGTAGTTAATCCTGTCTTCAAAGAGTCCCGAGTTCGATCTCGGGCCGAACATTAGTCTGGTGACAATAAAGTTAGTTCTCGACTCTGTCGTGTGCTCATGCCATCTGTGACACAGGAAATCCTAGCTAAAAGAAGCTAGGTTTTATAAACAACGAATAATACAAATGATAAAATCATTTATTACTTATGCGTCCACACAATAATTTTGCCCGTCCGGAATCGAACCCGACAACTTCCGATTTGTAGGCAGAGTTCTACCAACTTAGGGAAACGTACTCGTAACATTTAGGTTGCCACTTCGTTTCTACAGTGTTACCTAAATTACCCTAAGAATATTTGACAGGAGAGATTCAATGAAGAGCAATGATCTAATGGCGTACCTAATTATATTTTGACGCCACTTGAGTGCTATCAGGTGAGATAACTCAATAATTTGTGTGTGAAATGTAATAAACGTGGAGCGAACATTTTCATCAGCTTTCCCGGAAACATTTTGCGTTATAATTTATAATCAAGACGTAAGTAAATCTATTTAAAGTATTAAATATATCATATGTGTTCATACTCTTCGTTCTATATCTATAGCTTACACAGTCACTTACACCCCTGCACTAGGACTCCCTGTGTTGCAGGTGGCAGGGGCACATATACACCACATTCACATACATCACCCCAAACATGCGATGATGCGATGCGATTTGGGTAGTCCCCTACTAGGTACGACAAGACCCAAGTCGCATCGTATGCACCCGTAAATCTAAGACGTAAAGGTGGTATGTCTCATGTGCCTGTAATTTGACCGATAACCACACTTTTCAAACCGGAAGAAATGGGCATAGTGGTAGTACTACCCCGGAAGAACTTAGCGTGAGTTCTACTGCTCTTAAAAAAGTTATATCAAAGCAAATTTGATACCAATGAGAATATCTGTCATAAACGTGCGCCTTCCCCTCTCACTCGTTATTCTATGTCACGAAATAAAGAACCAAGCATTTAAATATAGCAAAATCGTACCAAATAGCACAGCCAAAGCTAATCAGTGTTCAAAACAATGGCTATGCTAATCTCAAAACTGAAACCGTGCCCGTTTGAGTTCACCGGACAAAGGGGTGTGTTGATCCTGCGGTGAACTGAGTGAACTGGGGCGCACACAGCGCTGATAAACTGGGACGCATCTCGGGGGCGGATTGTGTTTTATTAGGTGCCAAGTTCAGCTCTCCAATTGCTAAGGCTGTGCTAGATATTTATTATTAGATACTCGTTGAAATTCAGCGTATTAATCGCATTAAATAATTTATTTTTTGCTTAATCTTTTCATTAGCTTTGTAATCATGTTTGATAGGCAATATGTTGAAGCTGATATTAAATGTATTTTAAAATAATATGTAAAAATGTATTAAAAAAAATATTTGAAAGTCAAAGACCCGTATCACTAAGAAGAATCACTGAAAACCTGAATCAACTGTGTTCAGTAATCCCAATTTTAATTCTGCTAAAAGTATCCATTTACTCTTCCTTGGAATGTCACAAAAGGGAATTCTGATCTTGTAAATTTTTATTTTACATATTGTTATCTTATAATAGTTTCTAATAACCATGAGCTAGTAGATCCTAATATATGAACAGGTCATAATTTTGCCTTATTTCTTGAGGGAAGTATAATATAATGTAGAGCTGCAAACAATTGCTAATTCCCGCTTTTTGCACAGAACTAAAACAGCGACCGGGTGGAAAGTGACGTTTGTTTTAGACCCTTAGGCTTATTTGTGTTCTGAAGTTGGTCACAGCATTTTAATTCCCCAGTGTTTACCGACGTGGGTCTCGAGTTTAGCAAATACAGAACAAGTTAGTTGTCCAAATAAAATGTCACCTAAGAGGCGATCAATGTCATATTTTTAATGTTTTTTTTAAGATATCAGAGACGTAATTAAGTATGATAAGGATGATAGGTACTTATAAAATTTTACAAACAGCTTTTTATAACAAAATCATCATTTTCTTGCCCTTATCCCAACTAGGTGGGGTCGGCACAACATGTACTTTCCTTCCATTTCTCTCTGTCAGACGTCATCTCAGCACTCACTCCTTTCTTACTCATATCATCTTTCACGCAATCCATCCATCTTTTCTTTGGCCTACCTTTACTCTTACATCCATCCACATCCATATCTAGGACTCTCTTTGTAGCATGACTTTCATCCCTCCGCATAACATGTCCATACCACGCTAACCTACTGCTCCTCAACTTCTCCGTCACTGGCGCTACTTTCAAACTTCCCCTTACATACTCGTTCCTAATTTTGTCCATTCTGGTCACGCCACACATCCATCTCAACATTCGCATCTCCGCTGCATGCAATCTTCTTTCATCAATTCCTTTGGTGGCCCAACATTCCGATCCATACAATACGACAGGTCTGACAATCGACTTATATATTTTCCCTTTCAGTTTAAGGGGCATCCGCGGGTCACATGCTGTTGCTGAGACCTGTCGCCATTTCATCCATCCCGCATTTACTCTATTTCTCACATCCCTGTCTATTTCACCATTATTTTGGATCACAGAACCGAGGTACCGAAAATCAGGGCAGACTGATAGGGGTACACCATCTAAGGCTATAGGGGAAAAATTGGATGACCCACCAAAATCGCAGAACAACTGTTCAGTTTTTGTTCTGCTGACTTTTAAACCGGCATTCTCCAATTTCTCCAGCCATTTTTTCAGTCTGGTCTGGACCTCAGTGGCTGTTTCTCCGACCAGAACAATGTCATCGGCGAACAGCATGCACCAGGGTGTTTCCTCTTGTAAATCAGATGTTAAAGCATCCATTACAAGAACAAACAAATACGGGCTTAAAGCCGACCCCTGGTGCAAACCTACAGCCACACTGAACTGGTCCGAGACTCCAACCTCGGAGCGAACATTCGTACTCGCTCTGCTGTACATCGCCTTTACAAGCTGCACATACTTCCCAGGCACTCCTTTTTCTTTCATAGCCCACCACAGAACCTTTCGGGGAACCCTATCGTATGCTTTTTCGAGATCAACAAACACCATATGCAAGTTTTTATGCGCAAGTCTGTACTTCTCGCAGATTTGACGAAGTATGAATATGGCGTCTGTTGTCCCACGTCCTGGCATGAATCCAAACTGGTTCTGTGATACTTCACTCTCTTCTCTCATTCGTCTCGCAATAACTTTCTCCCAAATCTTCATACTATGTGACATGAGCTTTATCCCTCGATAATTGTTACATTCCTGTACATCACCCTTGTTTTTGTAAATAGGCACCAGCGAACTGTTGCACCATTCATCCGGTATTGCCTCTTCCTGCAACAACTTATTGAAGAATAAAGTTAGCCACTTCCAACCGTCAACCTTAAGTAACTTCCATACTTCCACTGGTATGCTATCAGGCCCTACAGCCTTCCCATTTTTCATACTCTGACCAGCCTTTCTAACTTCATCCACACTCACTTCTTTCACTATCCCCATGTTAACAGACAAATCCTCTAACACACCACTCCAGTTATTCTCCTCATTCATAAGTTTATCAAAATATAGCTTTTTATAACAAAATATGATAACAAAATTAAAATAAGAACTATTCTATTTATTTGTAATACAATGGATTTACGTGATACATAGGTATATCTCTAAGCTGCCAATATACGAGTACACTGTGATATAGACGATCTGTGATAGGCTTTGGGAATAAAACAATAGATTTGAGAGTACTTCAAAAATATTCGGATCGTTTTCCTATTGAAATAACGAGATAATAATGATAATGTCACATATGTGCCATATGGCAACATCAGTCAGTCACCAAATGGATTGCCTTTGTGAACCAGTCAAAAACATAAATGGTGCCATATTATATCATTTTTACTAAGACATGATTTTAACGATACTCTCTTATGGAAATAGCTTTCCCTGTATTCATGCTTCGCTAAGTTTTTAAATAACTAATTGGAACATAAAGTTTATACTAATTAAGTTGCACAAAGAATCTTGTGACCGTGGCATAAAATACACTGATGACCTGCCTAGGGCAATTAGGTCCCCGTTGCCTGAGACATGTTCATTTCTTCATAAACTTACTTCATTCTCGCACCTAAAGGTCTGGGATCTACGTTGGTAACTTGACCCCAGCCTCAAATTTATTTACCTTGCAAACCTTCAACAACAGATTCCTCTCGCAATAATTCTGTCAAGTAAACAAAGCCTTTTGGCTTCACGCCAGGAACCGAGTCTAGTTCGTTCATCGTACAATATTAACTTCAATACAATATAAGCTCTCACGTACCGATTTAAGGTTCATTTTGGCTCATATTTACAATCGAACTGCTTGCACATATCATATCTACTGCTACGGATTTAAGCTTTGTCTCGTTGACTTTAGTTTCAATTTCACTCGCGATTACTTCAAGTCTTAGAACTGAACCGTCTGTACGAAAGTGCTTTATATATTGTGTGTCAAAGTGAAACTTCTGCAATCTGTGGTTCCATCTACTGTTGTCAAGTTGGGCTGATATTAAGCAAGTTTCTGAGATGCCGAGCAAATAAATGTATCACAGGTAATTCGTTTTCATAGTTATGTAAAACTTAATATTCAATTCAGGTTTTGAGCTGACTCTTAAGTAGAGAGTGGTTGACGAGACGGAGCGGTTTCAAGTTGGAGCGGTTTTTATGTAAAAGGTTTGTCTGTAAAAAAGGCCTGTAATATGTATAATTTTTAACCAGTTTACTGTACAAGTAAAAATGTCTGCTTAAGTAACTATGTATTATTTGTTTCAAAGGATAAGCGTTTACTGTCTGTTAGTAAGCATTATTTCATCGCAACATTTGCTGGACATCACCTACAAATACTCTGAAGTATTAAACGTAGGATTATAAAAAAAACTAGCTTCACTACATATGACAATGATTGTTAAGCAAACATAAACTCTACGTACTGTTTCATAAGGTTGGTTCTCACACAGACGTTGTTGATTTTGTTGTTGTGAGTGATGCCCCGCAAACACTCCTTCCAAACCTTTGGCAAAAAGCAAACGAACAAACGAATAGGTAAACAAGCATGCAGAGAATCATGCAACTTGACTTGACAATTATTTAGATCGAAATATAAGGCGGCGTTTGTACTTTAGTTTACAAATGCAGCTAATTGCCAGTAGACTTTTTTGTACAAAAATGAAATATATTTTAGAAGATTACATGCGAAGCTAAGTTCAGAAGTTATTTCAACAATTAGAATAAAAGAATATCAAGAGTTTTAATATAACATTACAGTTAAACAAAGCGTAGCACCACCTTATGTCAATGCGTTCAAAACGGACATCACATTAAATATATTATGGGAACGTAACAAATAGATATTGTTTCATGTCTTTGAATGTCTCTCACCGCGACCAGAAAAAAACAAATTTAGAATCTCCAATCGCTCCCTTGGTCCCAATTAGGATTTGGAAAGGTAAAAGAAACTACTTCAATCTGACGATAGTCTTCAAAATTAAATTTGCAACTAATTTATCTCACTTCACATTGACGGATATAATCGTCATCACCATCACAGTGTGTCCTATTAGTTATATGTGCACTTAACATGGTGCTATGCTAATCCGCAACCCTGGAAACAAATAGAAAAGCAGAAAGCCATGCTTCTATCCCATGCATGCTGGCGACTTACTGCTTCTTGAGACAGGTCATGGGGCACACGTTGTTCGCTTTCACGTTGTGTGTGATTTGTCGCAGCCCTTGCAACCAAACCTTGAGTGTTCAGAATATTTATTGTTAATTTTGAGTAATCAACGTATTTTGAAGAATCATTTTCAGCATTTTTCTATGCCTAAGTGGTATACTCGTATCTACCTTCATCACCGCCTTTACGCCATTGACCCCGATACGATTCAAGCTGATAAATCTTGACTTTGAATACCGTGTGTCCGTGTTTTACATATTTATGGGCAATCTGGGCGTCTCATGCAGACAATTTTTGAATCATTTTATTTCTTCCATGATACCGACCAATGTACCCATATTGACAATTTGTAAACATTGATGTAGGCCTAAGCTTCTTTTATGGAGCTCTGTTAATTTGTGGCAATATGATTATCATAGAATGCCTTTTGATTGAAAATGCGTCCAGTTCTTTCGCTCTTGAATTTTACCAGTAAATTATAGAATGACGGTGTATGAAAGTTGTATCGTCTAGTTAATTCAGTAATGGAAATGGGAGAAAGAATGGCAATTAACTCAAACAGTGTTACACTAATCACTCACACAAATCTTAAAGCAAGAAAGGCACAAGATTCTTTAACGTTACAAAAGATATGTTTAGGAATAGATTTAGACCTTAGCAGTGGCAGCATCGGGACACACAACGTGCTGGTAGTTGATATTGATGTAGTCAGTGCCGCTGCATATAGTCAGCGATTTCTCTTCCAAGTTTTCTCCATGCTTGTTGTATAAATTCGTACTTAGTTTTCCATCCTGTGAACAATATTATGCATTACATTTACGGACGGTAAGAGATCTTGTCTATTATTCCCATGGAGTTTCGGATAGGGTTGAACAAGCGTCAAACTTAGCTATAAGTACGCGTGACCTTATGTTTTGAATAGTATTGACGTTTCCAAGCCATTTCTATATGAATTCCATGGAAATAAAGTTTTTGACTGTAAGATCAATTTATTTTGGACCATAACCAACAGCTTTATTTCCATTTGAGACACCACACATCGAATATGGTGCGGGATGGTCCGATATGGTAAGAAAAAGCTCCATAGAAGGAATCGTTTGAAAACAGACGATTTGATTACTAAACTCATCTCCAACACTGATTTAGCTCAGATAACGCTTTCTTTCAATACATCATTAGTTGTTACCTACATCCAGGAATCCTATACCAACCAAGAAAAAGGCATTACTGAGTTACCCTTATTGTTTAAAAGTTTACCCCATTTATCAGGGGATTACGGAGGCCTTTGCCCTATAGTGGGACGATGGAGGCTGATAATCATAACCTTATAAAGAGCGTTATTATATTAATTTAGTCCAATTGGCCTTTGTTTGACGTCAGACCGGTACAGTGGATATCTGCCGTAGGCGTGACAACTGACGCAAGAAGGAGGGTGCGCTCCTACCCCCGGGGGCTTCGGATATAGCTATTTTAATAACGGCTGACAGGCTGTCGTAAAACTGCACTGAGCCGATTGGATTTTATCAAAGCAAGTATGTAAGCTCTTTTCTTTCCCTTATAAGAAGACAACTATGTCTGATCACATTTTTATGACAAATAAACGTTTGGTTACTGAAATAGAATTCTTTGTCGCAGATGGCATGAACACAGTACAAAGGCAACCAAGAGGGACAAGCTTTATGCTCGTCACACAATTTTTTTTAGTGATTGTCAAGCTCCCGGTTTAAAGGTAGGTCGTTCAAAATAAGGCCCCTCACCATGAAATCTATCTCTAGTTGTTAGAGGCTACACGCGGATCGTCCCGACCCAGGTACTAAATATTATTACCAAAATTTCAGTATAAAAGTACTCTCTGATGAGGAATTTCTACTAACACAAGTAGCTATTTCTGTCTCTAGCAGTTGTGCCGATGAAATTACACACAAAAATCTATACAAATTTAACTTTCCATTTCTTGCTACGAATGAGAATTCGTAGAAACGAAACTCAAGTTGGGTAAAACTGAACGCTATATTGTACGATGTTTTCAACCAGACAGAATATCTCGGCTTGGGTCAACATTTGACACAAAATATGCAAATTTCAGGTCCCTAATGAATTCCGTTTACCTGGAGACTCGTGTCATACGAACGGATAGACAGCATAACGACAGTAACGCGGCACGAACGGATAGACAGATAACGACAGTAAATCCATTTACAACAGCTTGCTTCCTCTGCTTGCTACCGATTCAACAATGATTCTGATTTAATTGAGTCGATGGGATAGTCTCGTGTTGATTTTTTTATGCGAAAAGTTATAGATCCAACTAGATGGCCCACCTGGCGTTAAGCGGTAACCTCTGCCCATAATAAAAGCGAAACTTCTTGGGTCCCCTTAGTTATGAGAAGACCGAAGCAGCATTGTATCGCACCCGTAACTTTGAGTGAGAAAAGTGTTATTTCCGCCGATGTGACAGGCTCAAGAGACATTCCCTTCCCGTCTCCGATTTGCTATAGCTACTCGTGAGAACTTGTCGTACTGAATAAATAATAAAAATAACAAGCAGTATGTTATTATTGTTATTTATTCAGACTACTTTTTGGATCATACATGTTACATATAACATTAAAATTAAATTAATCACAAACAAACGACACAAAACACATTAAAATTAAATTAAATCACAATTAACGAATAGGGCACTAATTATAATACTTATAATCAGGCGGGTTGCAACTTATTCACATAAAAACATGGGCAGAGCAAATTTTTGGATTTTGGATTTAGGATTTCAACCTTGATACAATTAAAATTTAGCACCTTTATTTCGAAGTGAGTTGTAAACTCGGTCGGTAAGGTAATCTGTTCATACCATCAGTGACACAAGAAATTCGAATGCAGGGGTGCCCATATATACAGGGTTACAGGAAAAGTCGTGCTAGATCCGTTAAGGGCGTGGAGTACCCATCATTTCTGACTTATTTCACTATGAAACACCCTACCCTAAACTTAACCCTTTTCGAGATATTCGACTTTTAATTTTTTATTGAATAATGCCGATTTTTAGGCTACGAAATTTATTTTTGTTTATTTTGTGTATCTTATTATTATTATTATTGCATTTTTACATGTGTAATAAGATGCTTTAGGACATCAATCATTAAAATAGTGCATAAGTTAATTGAATAGACCGTAGTAGACAAGTGAAAGTAAAAAAATAAAAAATATATTAGCAAGCTTATTTTTCTCTAAGGGATATCTAAAAAAAATATTATGACACTTGTTCGGCAGATATTTTTTAAAATATCTACGTTTCATCAGCTATCTAACGAGGTCTAACAATCTAGGGTTTGTATTACATTTCGTGGAAAAAAGTAGTTGGGACGCTCCAGGTAGCAGTTCTAACGGTCCCGCGCCTATTTTCCTTCAAGTTAAGACGCACCGAGAGAGCGAGACAAGTGACGATTTATGTAGGTGCGAATGAAAGAAAAAGTGTAGAGACCGGTTAGAGCTGGGAATACAACAGGGGGTATTGTTTTGGTTGTCAGTCTGCTTTTGTGCTTCGTACATAGTAGATGTGATATCGTTTTGCTCTTTTTCTCGACTTGGCTGTGATTCTGGACTATTTCTTCTGATTTGTGACTACTGTGCTTGTTAACCGGACTCTGATTTGTACCTGTGATACTGTGATATATGTGTTGAAGATGACGTCCTACACACCTGAGGAATATGCTGATATGCTTATTTGTTACGGATACTGCGATTGTGTGTCTGCGCAAGCTCGTAACGAATACATAACTCGCTACCCCGGTCGTCGAGTGCCGGATGTGGCCTGTTTTGACAGAGTTTATCGAAGACTTAAAGAAACTGGCTCTGTTTTGAGACGAAATACAGACATGGGAAGACCACGAATTGACGACGAAGAACAGGACAATGAGATAGTGCAACGCTTTCGAGCGGATCCGACTACTTCCACTAATATTGTTGCCCGTGATCTGGGACTTTCGCAATGGAGAGTGTGGTTTACAGTGCATACTGCTGGCCTATACCCGTACCATTACACGCCGGTACACGTTATTGAAGAAGGAGACCCCGCGAGAAGATTGGACTTTTGCAGATTTATGCTAAATGCTGACGTAGAAGACCCAGATTTTCTAAGAAATATCTTGTGGACGGATGAGTCCAAATTTGATAAAGATGGCATAACCAACTATCACAACGTCCATTACTGGGCCCCAAAAGAACTAAGGAATCCCAATAAGAAAAGAGTGAAAGGGTCCCAACGAAGATTCAGCGTGAATGTGTGGATGGGCATTATCTCTAATCATTTGATTGGACCTTACTTTCTCCCGGATAATCTAAATGGGGAAAGCTACGAAAATTTCCTGAGAGCAGACTTGAGTGATTTGCTGGATGATCTGCCACTCAACCTGATCAGGGACATGTGGTTCCAACACGATGGCTGCCCTGCCCATTTCAGGAGAAGTGTCAGAGACTGGCTGGACACAAATTATCCAAACAAATGGATAGGACGAGGTGGGCCGTTGCCATGGCCAGCAAGAAGTCCGGACCTAACTCCCATGGATTTTCATGTATGGGGGTGCATGAAAAGTCTTGTGTACAGCGAGCCGAATCCAGTTTTGTCTGTGGAAGACTTAAGAGAAAGGATTGTGGATGCAGCAAATAAAATGAGGACCACGTTGACCACTGGAGTAGTGAAGACTGGTCTCCGTAGAAGGATGCGACAATGTTTCAGAAATAGAGGCGGCCATGTTGAACATGAACTGTAGAATAAGAAAAAGTTGTGTGAAAACCTTTAATAAATGACATTTCATGCATACCTAATGTTTTATTTTACTTTTTAGGGCTAAGTATAAATTTTCTTCTCCACTGTCGCCTATGAAACTAATTTTTTTCCAATGCATTTGAATAAAACCCTAGATTATTATACCTCGTTAGATAGCTGATGAAACGTAGATATTTTAAAAAATATCTGCCGAACAAGTGTCATAATATTTTTTTTAGATATCCCTTAGAGAAAAATAAGCTTGCTAATATATTTTTTATTTTTTTACTTTCACTTGTCTACTACGGTCTATTCAATTAACTTATGCACTATTTTAATGATTGATGTCCTAAAGCATCTTATTACACATGTAAAAATGCAATAATAATAATAATAAGATACACAAAATAAACAAAAATAAATTTCGTAGCCTAAAAATCGGCATTATTCAATAAAAAATTAAAAGTCGAATATCTCGAAAAGGGTTAAGTTTAGGGTAGGGTGTTTCATAGTGAAATAAGTCAGAAATGATGGGTACTCCACGCCCTTAACGGATCTAGCACGACTTTTCCTGTAACCCTGTATATATAATAAATAAAATTGTAGTGTCTGTTTGTAATATTAAAATAACCGCGTTTTTACTAAGTGCATATGGTTGTATACACGGTACATATACCAAAACAATTTTTTTGTTACAATTTTTGTCCATCTTTATATCTGTCTGTCTGTTTGTTCCGGCTAATCTCTGAAATGGCGTGGCAGATTATGACTGGATTTTCACTGGCAGATAGCTGATGTAACAAGGAGTAACTTAGGCTACTTATCCGAGGGGTAAAATAGGGGTGCATGATAAAACAGAATTCCACGCGGACGAAGTCTCGGGCAACAGCTAGTATATATATTAAACAGTGTAAATGTTATATGGGTAGCCGCCAGCATTTCGACTGGTAATAAATAGATGATGTTATACTTCGGCCCATTTGTTACCAGTGTACCGCCACCCTTATAATATATAACTTGTTATCTTAGCGAAGGGGCTTACCTTTGGAACACCTCCAGCTCTTATGTCGCTGACCTGGCACAGTTCTATGACGTCACCGTCCTGAAACAACATAATACATTAATTTTAATTACTTAGTTTTTAGTTACATTTCTACCTAACTTTATAATTTATTTTCTCCGTAAAATGGTTCTTTCTTTCTTTGGTGTACAACAAAGAGTTTATCTCATCTATCTATCTATCTTTTACCAATTATTTGTTCATTTGCTTATATGTGTTTATGTATTTATATGTAAGTATTTACAAAAAAAGTATATGTATTTTACCAGCTGTCTGGTTCCCACAGTACAAGCTATGCTTAATTTGGGTCTAGGTTGCGCTGTGTGAATTGTCCACCATTATTATTATTATTATGTCCTAAGTACATTTTGTTGATCGTGGATCGTCGATGTAGAGTGTGAGAGAATGTGGGTATGTCTGTTCCTACGAAGTAATTTCCTCTGCAGCAGTTTCTACGCCGGTGTGAGGAAACGGTGCGATGGGGAGAAGACTTCCTGTCATCACACGGGGAAATTACCCGTTCACGGTTATTACGTTGGAAATGGTTGTATTCACGACACGAAATAGACTTTGTGGAGGCTAAGTTTTGTCGCGATGAGTTGGGGAAAAAGTGGACTCTGGATTGTATTGTGATTTTCGGAAACAGATAATTTGATGGTATTTATACTACTACTATTAGAGTCACTGGTTCTCTCAAATCAGTGTGGTAAAAGGATGTAAGTGCGCCTCAAAGAGGTTCCTTTCGTGCACTTGACACATGCCTTCGAATTATTTGATTCTAAGACATGTTTCCTCACGATGTTCACCTTTTTAAGCAATTAAACTCATTGGTGCTTGTCGGGAATCGAACCAGTGCTCCGGATTGAAACTCGGTGTCAGTACCACTGGACAACCACGCTATCATTTTTAACTGAGAAGTGTGTAAAGCATATTATATATTTAATTTTCATCGGTTATTTTGCAAGTTAACACAGTACCAACGCAAATAGATTAAGACTAACAATTAAATTCCATAATTGTAACTCTACAATTGTAGAAAATTCCGATTCATTATTATTACAGTCCACATGATGATACTGAGAGAAATATACAGACTTGAGGAATTGTAGCGATTTATTTACTCGACTAGCCTCACAGTTCGTGGGTTCGATTCCCACCCAGGAAAAACAAATGTTTGTTTTGTGTCGTATGTATTTATAAAAAAAGTATACAGGGTGTATATATATATATACACAGTCACACACACACATATATATAGCATAGCTTTGTATCATGGGAACCAGACAACTGATAAAATACTTTTTTTTGTTAATACATACATATAATACATAGTGACACCCAGACAGACCAAACATTACTCGTCATACTAATGTTTGTCCTGAGTGGGAACGTGCCGCGGCGACTTGCGATCCATGCAGCACGGCTGAATCAATACAAGTGTCAATCACGTGCAGTCAAGTTTCAATTAAAGTCCAAAGGCTTCAATAGGTCGCGTTGTTTCTTGACCACGCATTTTACACGGTAGACGAGTTCTACAAACTGCCAATTATTTAATATTTATATGATAATTTCTAATTTATAATACTCTGAATATACATTTTATTTTATTTTAAACAGAATACGTTTAACCTACATTTCATCAACACACAAAGTTTACATTCTACAGTTGCATATCGATAAAGTCCCCTGAAACTGACAGCTGACAGTTGACAGTTCTGTGACATCTCGGCCAGACTGTCACTTAACTAGGTCGCTCGCGCGGCTTCCGACGACAGAAGCCTTTAAAGAACTTTGTATAAAACATTATCCAAGCTCGTAATGTCGGGCATTAAGTTCTAAATAAAATTCTAAATAATTTCTTAACTACAATAGAACAAATTTATTCTTCTTTTGAAGGAATTTCAATAATATTTACAAGGGAGACTTGGTGCTTAAATGTTGTTGTAGTTTCTGAGTCCCAACAACGTATGGGACGGTTAGATGGGTGACCATAGGGGCGTAAAATAGAGCGGTTATGTGCTTCGGAGGATTAGCTATGTTTAGTTTACAGAGTTTACTTTCACATCATTTGCTTTGGATTATTTTACCCTTCGATAGGGCACAGGTGAGATTATTTTTAGATGGACTAATGTACGTGCTTGGGGAGCTATTTCTCGACATTCGAATGTATTGCGTTTTTCGCCTAGAACTACAGTTGGAAATGTGTAGAGTTCATCCGGGGAAGTACTGCTATTTTACGTGTTTTTCCTGCCAAGCATTGGTGCGCTGGCACTGTTGTGTTCCTTTGCAGATGCCGGTAACACAACAGGCACGAAGTCGTTCCATCTTCACGTCTCAGGATAACGGGCGCAATACGATGCGTCTTGGAATTACAAAATTGAATTAAGGGCCAACCCAAGTCCTACTGTTTTTTGTGGGGGTAGAGGATAACGGTTAATTGTGCCTTCACGTCAAACACATCACAAAAACAAACGTTATTGGAAACCGCTTTTTTATGGTCATTCAATTTAAATAGCTACCTCTATAATCATTAGAAATTTACACCAAATTCGATGTGTCTTTGTAAAATAGAAAGTTTTGAGAGCAGTAGAACTCGCCATGTTCGTCCGGGGAAGTACTGCCACCATGCCCATTTCTGCCGCTAAGCAGTAACGCGTTCACTTTACTGTGTTCCGGTTTGAAAGGTGTGGTTGCCGGTGAAATTACAGGCACATGAGACATTCCACCTACACGTCTCATAGTTATGGGCGCATACGATGCGACTTGGGTCTTGTCGTACCTAGTAGGGGAGGACCCAAGTCACGGCGGTTGTTATGGGCTGAGGTTACCACTTACCACTAGGTGGGCCGTCGGCAGGTTCCGTAACTATACCTTATAAAAAAAGAATTTTGGGTGCATTCCAAAATATGTCACCCTTAACCAAACAAAATGCAAATACCCAACACACTTCCTCTCCCCGACATTTTGGAGAACTCTCCCTGGGAATGAGCACTCCACGTGAAGGCTGGAGAGACCAAGTATAAATGGCAGCTCGTTAGTAGCCAAGGTCGAGAGATGAGAAGTCAAGCCTCAGTGCCAATCTAACCAACGATCACCGAGCTGGAATACAATTTAACGCATCTATGTAGGGTGTACAACATCTATGGTTGCCACCACACTTTTGTTGACTGTACCTTTTTGGTTGAGGAAACATTGTTGAAACTACACCAAGTGCCTGCCTAATTTAATTACCTACAATTTAATTCGAGCATTAATTGCTACCAAACCTTATAAAGTCAAGTGATGGAAGTACGTATTATAAGTTTGTACATTTAGGATTGAAAAGAAAAACTTTTTTTTAAATGAGTCATATAATATAATTGCTTACATAAAAGTTCACTAGTCCTCACACTAGGATTCCCTGTGTTGTGGGTGACTAGTCCCTTCCAGGAGAAAACAGTATATAGGTCTTAGACTATTTATAGACATTGTAATAACATTATAAATGTTTGGCAAAGAATAACTTTTTTTACTCAGTAATGTTGCCGATTCAAGTTTTTTTAGTTAAGGGATTCTGTGAAATGTTTCCAATCAAAGAATATGTGTTATGTGGTCATACAAAAAAATCGTATATAGTTGCTGATAAATGGCATCGCTTATAGAAATAACGGAGTGTGCTTCTAAGACCATCATAGCTCTGAAGCGTAGCGTTTATAACGATCCTAGACTTTTTTTTTATGTAATACAGTTACAGAACGAGCTGACGGCCCACCTGGTGTTAAGTGGTAACCTCAGCCCATAACAAGCGATGCGGCTTGGGTCCTCCCCTACTAGGTACGACAAGACCCAAGTCGCAACGTATGCGCCCGTAACTCTGAGACTCGAGGTACCTTCACTCATCGATGGCTTATAACTTTGTTACTTGTGAGGTTTCAAAGCCTTACGTAATAGTATTGATTTTCAAATTGTTCAGCTACTCGTAGCTAACCATTGCAACACTAACATTATTATTTCAAGAATACTAACAAAGGGAAACACTTATGTTTATGGCATTATCAGAAGGTATACCAATATTGTCCAATAGCTGACAGAATAAATCTTTTACCATTTATTTTTATATGAATTTTTGACGCTAATGGCTTGACGTAAGCGGGAGCCGAGCTATCTTTGAATATAATATCAAAACAACAAAATGAACTTAAATTCTTCCAAATTTAGGAAGAGAAATGACACACGCAATAAGCGAAAAAGAGATACATACATGTGGTTCCATATTTAATTGCATAATTAGGAGATATCAAGTAATTCCATATTTAAAACTAGCTGCTCCCCGCGGTGAAGGTAAGTCATCCCACGGGAACATTGCACTTTTCCGGGATCAAAGAAGCCTATGCCAGGATACATGCTACTTTGGTAACAAATTTCATAGAAATCCGTTCAGCCGTTTGTGAGTGATGCGCGCACAAACGAACAGATAAATAGATAAAAAAATTAAAAATTGATTTTTTACCTTCTGTTACTTATTCGTAACGCAACTCAGTTATTTGCGTATTTGATGTACACACATGTCTACGATTTTATTATATGTATAGATTAAAAGTGTATTGAACAGGGGCTGGCACAGCACACAATTCACTCTCCTATTATGAACGGTATCGCACATTCAAAAGCTTGTCGAATGGCAACTCTTTAGCGCCACAATACGCATACAAGATGGCGACAATGCGTTTCCGGCCCGTTCCCGCGCTTCCCACCGGCCACTTCCGGTAGCCATTGTCAGCTATCTAGCGGGAAACCTGAGGGTTCTATTGTGGCAACAGGTGCTGATATGCATTCAACCCAGGAGGGAAGTTTTACATGTCATTTATCGATGCCGTTTCAAGGTCATTTGAGGTAAGAGGTCAATTTTTAATATATTAATGTAATTTGATGGCCCACCTGATGCTGTGGGAACCTTTGCCCATAACAGCAATACGATCCTTCCCTACGTACATCAGCCATAGCTCTGAGACATGAACGTATAATGAAAAATAATGTCTGCCTGTAATTTCATGTAACCATACCTGTCAAATCTGAACAGAGTAATGCGAATGCATAAATACTGCATTATTACTAGCGGTAAAAATTAGTATGGAGGCAGTGCTTCCCTGACTAATACTACACAAGTTCTACTGGCTGAAAAATTATATTCCGGAATAAACGCCTATTTTCTCGGTACTTACTTTTTAAATTCAATTTTATGACACAATTTAAAATGACAGCGATTTCAGCCATTATTTTATGTACACAAGTATTTTATATATTTATTAGAAACTGGAAAAATTATACTTTTTATTCGATGAACGCTGAATCCATAAAAATCTTCCCTCATCCCTCTTGCACTACGCGATTTTCGTAGGCAGTGACAGTGCCAGACAACAGATGGCCACTGAAGCTCATGCCTGTAGGAATCGAACCCAGGACCGACACATAGTAAGCCGACGGCACTACGAACTGAGCTACTGAAGACTTGAATAACATTCTTAACGTATCACACGTTAAGAATGTTATTCAAGTCTTCAGTCCAACTATTGTAGTATACATTTTGTATTCCCCGTATTCAGCGGTGTGAATAGCGAAACGAGCTCCTTTGAGATGGCAGACCTCGTTAGATGTCGATAACCGAGAATGGAGTGTGCATCTGGGAAATGTGGAAGAATTTCGTTATGTGATAGGAAACGATGTTTGACAAATAATTTGATCCTTGGGGCTTCATGTGAAAAGAATGATAACAGACTCATTTTGTGTGTAACACAAACGCAAAGATAATAATACTAGTGAGCATCTGAATCATATAAGCATAGCTTTTAGGTACTATGGGCACTAGATAACTGACAGAATACTTAAGGACATCTATACATACAAATAAATAAAATTGCAGTGTCTGTTTGTAATATTAAAATAACCGCTTTTTACTAGTGCATATGCATGTATACACGGTACATATACCAAAACAACATTTTTTTTCAATTTTTGTCTGTCTGTCTGTTTGTTCCGGCTAATCTCTGAAATGGCTGGACCGATTTTGACGGGACTTTCACTGGCAGATAGCTGATGTAACAAGGAGTAACTTAGGCTACTTTTCCGAGGGGTAAAATAAGGGTGCGTGATAAAACCGAATTCCACGCGGACGAAGTCGCGGGCAACAGCTAGTTTATGCACATGTCAAAACATGTTTGGGCTTTTTTGACGGATGTCTATATGGCGTACTATGTAGGGGATGGCTTTTATCATTTTTTATTATACAAACCCAGTACTGAGACAAAATATAATGGATTTAAACATTATATCTTTCAAATTTTCCAAAGTGCTTTTGTAGCCGACGCCGACGGTAATTCGCAATCGAATTCGCAAATAAAATCCCCCCATTGACAAACCATTACTATTTTACAGGCCGTTACGTGAGTTTATTAACACCTGTATGTTTTCATGAACAATTACCTTTTATTGATTCAAAGTGAAACGATTTAATGGTAGTCTGTAAACGTTCTGTGATGAATCGCTTTGATCATACGAACATGCCGCTACACAAAGAAGTTTAAAGTTTAAAGTGTTTTACTTTATACGGAGAACATGTGGACATGTATGGCATTTTTTCAGCGTAAAACTAATAAATAATAATAAATAAGTCCTGAACGACACCTCACTCGATTAGAGGATCACTCACCTGGGTGGGTAATTACATAGATCACTCACCTTGCCGTCACTCTTCCAGTAGATGAAGAAGCCATACTCGTCCACTTTGAAGAGGCAGTTCTGCTCGAGCTCCGTGTTGTCTTTCTCTTCCGTCCATCTGTCGAAGGTTGCCCCCTACAAACAGACAGAGAGAGGTCAAACTTTTTATTTGATTATGTAAGCAATACCATTTGAGTCCTCCACTCTTAAGATATACGGCAGTTTTTAATTTTTTTCCTAACCTATACTGTCCCACTGCTGAGCAAAGTTTTTTATTTACCGATAATTATTTCTTTATTTGTTAATATTCATTATAACACATCTTATTTATTCTTTATTAATTTAATTTTGCTAACTTTCTTAACTTGTGCCCGTGACGTTAACGCATGTAATTTCACCGTAAATCAAATCATTCAAATTGGAACAGCAATGCTACATACTAATACATTCCTACTTGGCAGCAGAAATGGGTAGGTGGCAGTATTTCCCCCGTAAAACATGGGAAGGGTTTTTCTGCCCAAAAACTACTGCAGAACCCTATAGATAGATAACTTCTAAGATCGTGCTACACTTAGTTTTCAAACAACAGTTTGTTTAAACTCGTTTGTTTATTAAGCATAATGTAACAATTTTTTGTTTTTCGTTTTGTTGAATTTTTTATTTATTTCTTTCTTACGTCACGGATACCGTAGACGCTGTCAAAAGGTTGTTATTATGTTTTCCTCCAGCGGAATTCCTAAAACAAAGCAAACCCTAACCACAGACGCGAGTTGCTCCTAATTATCGTTCCAAGAGGGAATTTAGGGCCGTTAACTTCCTGGCAGCGATCCATGGCGATTAACTCAAATAAATTGACTGATAAATTACAGTTCCGTGAGAGTAATCACTATGAATCGCCTTCCTGAAGCCTAATTTCTGGTGGAAAGCAATAATGCTCGGCGTTAGCTTCTCATGTAGGTAATGTTAAGTATACTTACTTCACAGCTCAGTTGGTAGTATCTCTGCCTTCTGAGCTGTAGGTCGTGGGTTCGATTCCCACCCAGGATAAATATTTTTGTGACGAACATAGATGTTTGTTCTGTCTGGGTGTTAATGTGTATTTACAAAAAAAAAGTGTAATTCTATCAGTCATCTGGTTCCCACCCATTACAAGCTATGCTTAGTTTGGGGCTAGATGGCGCTGTGCGAAATGTCCACCAATATATATTTATTGAAATCGCTTGGTTAATGTTAGGTTACCTGTGATCAATCACAGTGCAACAAGTGAGGTCAACATATCTGTCAAAAGACATTTTGAATGGAATTTTAGTCAAAACCGCTTTGACCAAAGCACGTAGTCGAAGCTGCTGTATTAATGGACTTTAAACTGCAAAGTAAAGTAGTTTTAAGCAATCCTCTCATGATTTTGTACACGTATCACTTTATCCTCCCCAATAAAGTCGTAATTTGAATATTTATCATTTCCAGCAACATTTCTCAAAATGTAATCTTCCTTCATTATTATTCACAGTCGAAGCATTTAATGTGAATATTACATTTCCGACAACTGTCACAACATATTACGTATAAAATCTTACTTCATATGTAAATCTTTCAAATGTTCAGTGCAGCATTTCATTTAGAGTTCATTTTTGATAACTAAGAATTAGTCGACAGAAGTTCGACGAAATGCGAAATGATATGAAACACGGTGTATGGTATCTTGTTGCATTTATTATTGCTACTACTAATAGCCGCGTCAAGTGCGCCTCAAAGAGGCTCCTTTCGCGCACTTGGCACATGGATTCGAACTTTCCGAATTTCATTCCTGAGTGAGGTTATGTTATTTCGGACAGAATTCACACATTTGGTATAACACTGACCATACCTAGCCGAGTCCGTCCGCCCGAACCGAGCTGATTTACGACCTTAAAACACACAATCATGAAAGAAACGTCTATTCCCGGCACAGCTTCTGGATTTTTTACATTGTTAGCCGACATATAACAAAGTAATTGGTCTGTATATCCGACAATAAATAGGAAGGGGCCGAGTATACGCCCTTGTGACAAACCCCGGGGTTTGTTCTGTGTAGTTTTCTGTAAGCGATCTACAGTAAAAGTAACTCGCTCTCAGCTCTCGTCCCACACCCCAACTCTTGTAGTTATGAACACTTGACAGGGTAATCTTTGCCTGTTCACTGCACACGACGCGCCAATACTCACTCCAATATCGGATTATCAAAACAAACTGACTTTACTGGAAGTTATAGGAACTACTTTCTTTGTTTAGGTTTACATTCCACTTGTATTACAAGATCAGGAATATGACTCGACCCAAGACCTGCAATTCACACGGCGACGTCAAAGCCAAATGAGCAATCACAGGTACACACTAGAATTTGGGTTTCCTTTTTTGTATATTTCGGAACAGTAGATTGCCCACCTGGTGTTAAGTGGTGAACTCTGCCCATAACAAGCATTACGGCTTTGTTCCTGCCCTACTTAGGTGCGATAAGACCCAAGTTTCATCGTATGCACTTGTAACTTTGAGACGTGAAGGTGAATGATCCTCTAGCAATGTCATTCGCGGCATGTCTACTGAAATCTTTACAGCCAAGCGGAAAAGCAGAAATATACTACCATGTTCATGAAGGTTTTTTATTCCATGTTAAGAAGGATTTGACGTGAAAAAAACAAATATAAAGGGAGTGAAATAAGAAAACATAAGAGTCAATTCAATCAATTACCAGGCAGCCATGTGAAGGGCAAATCCTGCCATCTGAACTGGGTCTTATATTTTGCCCAGTTTGCCCAGACCCAGTTGCCAGAGCTGGTGAGAGCGAGGAAATGAAAATATTATTTTCAATTTAATATGTACAGGAATGTCAACGCTCCTGGCATTTCGGTTGAAATTTGAACACGATAATTCCCTAAGTATATAATGATAAATGGACAGAACTCTGACGTATTACGAACTTAACTGTTGTTTGACATTTCTTCCAGATAACCTTTACGACGTAGTAGTATATAGTATTATTTACCTTACAGTCGTGCCGTATACATAGTTGTATAACGATAATTATGTATTACGAAATGTAACATTAACACGACACACCTAATTTATAATAATAATTAATACTAAATGGAAGTTATAAATTATGTAAATGTTATTGACCATCATATGCGAGAAAATACATAATTCATACATTAATGTATGTGTACCAATGTATATCAATAAAAACGAATTTTCTTACAACTGTAATTAAATTTGAATTGTGACTGTAATTTTCAGTGATATACAAACAAAAATAAACACTTCAGTAAGAACCCAACTGGTATCACTTTGCTACAATCGTCTTTTTCTCCCTTTGTTTAATAGCTTTCGTACCTTTTAGAGCCATTATGTAGTTCCCTCCATCTCAAAACCCTACGACAGTTTGTATGTTATATAGTTGCGGAACGAGCCGACGGCCCACCTGGTGTTAAGTGGTAACCTCTGCCCATAACCGATGCGGCTTGGGTCCTCCCCTACTAGGTACGACAAGACCCAAGTCGCATCGTATGCGTCCGTAACTGTGAGACGTGTAGGTGGAATGTCTCATGTGCCTGTAATTTCACCGGCAACCACACCTTTCAAACCGGAACACAGTGACGCGAATGTGTCACTGCTTGGCGGCAGAAATGGGCAAGGTGGTAGTACTTCCCCGGACGAAGTTGGCGTGAGTTCTACTGCTTTACTGACCGTATGCAACAACTCGCACTAGTCTTTGCAGTGACCGCTTATTAATGATAAAATAATAAATTGGTAGACATTTTACACCATCGGCTATGTAACCGCTTAAAGTCACGGTCCGATGCAAAACTGCTAGTAATACAAAAAATAATCTACCACACTAATCACTACCTCACCTGCAACAGTGGTTCCGGGACCGGAATCTGCCAGATGAAGTCGAAGCGTTTCGTCATGGTGCCGGCTCACTAGCACCGAACCCGCGCTCTTCACCACGGAATCTGCTCTCACCACGCGCCCATCATACGAAGCCTGCGGACAAACAGGAAAATGTCATTGGAAATGTGTAATCTAGACATGTAAAGATCACAGTCGTTAACCCAACAGGTTTCATTCGATTTTGTAAATATCATCTGTACGAATAAATTATTTTTTCTCAATAAGTAACACAATACATAGTTATAATGTTCGCCAAACTACAGCACAGTTAGCGTTGGTTTTAAATGATATTTATTTATATTGAAAAAATATAGGAATATACTTTTTTCTATGAGGGCCACGTCTGTCAGGCCCGCTAGTTATAAATAATAAATAAATATTGGTGGACATTTCACACAGCTCCATCTAGCCCCAAATTAAGCAAAGCATAGCTTGTATAATGGGAACCAGACAACTGATATAATACCTATATATATTTTTTGTAAATACGTACATATGATACATACTCGTATCAACATCCAGACACAGAACCAACATCTGTGTTCATCACACAAATGTTTGTCTTGGGTGGGAATCGAACCGACGACCTACAGCCCAGGGTTACCACCAACATAGCTGTGAGAGCTCTCTTACATATTCAAGTACCCAGAATTGAACGCGTCTCTTGACGTGTTCTGGTCACTGGGAGGAGAAATGAATTTGCCACATGTGTGATGTACTTACCATTTTTACGATATATTTTTGATTTGACGGTAAACAAACAACTAAATACTCACATTACCTCACAATAAAGTGTGACCTGGCATGTTAGAATTCAGTCGGGTTCGTCGCCCAGTATGTTATCACTTGAGCGATAAAGTCCTTCTTAATACAGGTAGCACCCTGAGTACACTGTTCAACTTTTATAACAAATAAATAAATAATTAAATATTGGTGGACATTTCACACATCGCCCTCTAGCCCCAAAGTAAGCTAAGCATAACTTGTGTGGGAACCAGACAACTGATACTTATATACTTTTTTGTAAATACATACGTATAATACCAATTGACGCCCAGACATAGAACAAACATTTATATTCGTCATACAAATATTTGACCTGGGTGGGAATCGAATCCACAACTTACAGCATAGAAGGCAGGGTTACTACAAACTGAGCTGTGAGGCCTGTCATCAAAATCTATTTAACAGCAAAAAAGGACTTACCTCGCATAACTTAATCTCCGAAAGTACCTCGCCTACCAGTCTAAAGGAGGGTATTTCATGACGGAGACGCTCGCTAAGTCGGGGAATTCTTGGTACATCGCAGTAATTTGGGTAAATCCGCCCCTAGGTGGGGGAAATGGATTGTCAATATTTGTATGGAACGGAACTCCTCGAGAACTAAGCAGCAAGCGGGCGGCTCCTAGTAATACATTAAACTATTAAGACCAAATTGAACGGTTGTAAGTTATCTAGATTGGAAATGGAATGGACCGCACCTTGGCAGGCCAATTAGGCTGATTTACTAGTAAGTAGTGACCTACCGCGCGCACGTTATCTGGGGTTGATGCCCGGGTCATCCCGATAGTAAGGCGTGCCTTACCACATTTTGGTATTTAATATATTATATACATCTATACTGGTTACGAGGCTCACATATTTATCTTTACATAGTGTAAAATAAAATCACTCCCGCTGTCTGTACGCTCAGATCTTTTAAACTACGCAACGGGTTTCAATGCAATTTCACCAATAGATAGAGTGATTCAAGAGGAAGGTTTATACGTAAAGTTTAATATTGTATTTTATTAATTGTTGAAATATGACGATAATTGTTCAAGATGTCGGAAGAAATCAAGACGACTGAAAGCTTTACTGGCGTACACTGGCGTAAACCAATAGTTGTACATTCTTATTAAATTATATTAGACCATCGTCTTCTTTTTTAGGTGTATAATGATCTGTTACCCGTGCGATGCCCGGGCGGGGGTCGCTAGTGTGATAGTATTTTATATATTTAAGTATTACCTTATTATAAATCATTGATTTGTTTGCAATTTTCTACCAGGGTTGGAAATTATAGATAATGGAGTTTGTATCTAACAATCAATTATGTATAATGACATCAAATCACGCAATTTCATTCATAAATTCAGGTTATCAAGGCACGTGCCGTTTCCAAGGCGGCGCGGCCGCGGGCGGGCGGGCTGGGAAGGGCGCGGGCTATCGGCGGGTCGCGGTTCAAGGACCCACTGCGCAATCATACTGCGCATCTTTACGATTCACCCACAATATATATATAAATACTAGCTGTTGCCCGCGACTTCGTCTGCGTGGAATTCGGTTTTATAACACACCCCTATTTTATCCCTTGGAAAAGTAGCATAAGTTACTCCTTATAACATCAGCTATCTGCCAGTGAAAGTCCCGTCAAAACGGTCCAGCCGTTTCAGAGATTAGCTAGAACAAACTGACAGACAGACAAAAATTGACAAAAATATTGTTTTGGTATATGTACTGTGTATACATCCATATGCTCTTAGTAAAAAGTTCCAATTTTATTTATTTGTATAGATTGGTGGACATTTTACACAGCGCCATCTAGCTCCAAAGTAAGCTAAGCATAGCTTGTATCATGGGAACCAGACAAGTGATATATACTTTTTTGTTAATACAAACATATCAACACCTAGACATAGAACAAACATCAATGCTCGTCACACAAATGTTTGCCCTGGGTGAGAATCGAACCCACGACCTACAGCGGAGAAGCCAGGATTCCTACCAACTGAGCTGTGAGGCCGGTCAATGTGTTAATATTTAGCTGCAAACTAAATTTTACATTATTGACAACTCTTAAATGATCTCGCTCTCTTAGCAGTGAAGTAAAACAAGATGGATGCCGCTAAAGTTTAACATAGTTTCGTCTGTAAACGGGAGGCATCGCTGCTGTCTTTGAACAAGAACAAATAGGGCAAGTTGGGACATAATGGACCTTAAGATGTCCCCACTTAAATTCCCTTCAGAACACAATAAATATTCTGTACGGACCAAGTTACGGCCTTCAACGATTACTTAGGAGGCCCACAATGCCTACTGGCTAAGTGGCATGTTGGGAATGTCTCGCCTACGAGAATTAGAATCGGGATTTATACTGTATTAGGTATTATTTTGTGTGACGAATATACCTGTAGATGTTTGTCCTATGTCAGGGTGTTGATATTGTATTTACAAAAAAGTATTATGTACTCTATCACACAGCGCCATCTAGCCCCAAACTAAGCATGGCTTGTACTATAGGAATCAGACAAGACATAATATACCTTTTTTGTTAATACATAGATATAATATACATTAACACCCAGACACAGAACAAACATCTATATTCGTCACACAAATGTTTGTCCTGGGTGGGAATCGAACCTGATATTAAAATGGAGATCATGCGTAGGTACTCTGTTCTATTTATGTTAAGTTGTATTCATGAATCCCTTCGTACCCTCCGACCCTCCACGAGGAAGGAAATAGTCCAGGAACACCATTTTTCTCAAGCATCATTATGTATGCCGCTTACGACCCGTGACTGTTCACGCGTACATGGAATATATAACTTTATATTTATACACATATATTTATGTAATATTGCGAAGATTCCCCGTAAGGGTTGGACCACATATGCCCGCCCAGCATCGGACTTAAACATGCCTCTATTTATGTATCGCTCAGTAGAGCTCACTAGAGAGAAACAGCCATGGTTAAGAGCAGAAGATCTCACGCCAAGTTCGTCCGGGGAATTACTTTCACCATGCCCATTTCTGGCGCAAAGCAGTAACTCGCGTTACTGAGTTCCGGCTTGAAAGGTGTGGTTGCCGGTGAAATTACAGGCACATGAGACATTCCACCTAAACGTCTCAGAGTTACAGGCGCATACGATGCAACTTGGGGCTTGTGGTACCTAGTAGGGGAGGACACAAGTCGCATCGGTTGTTATGGGCAGTGGTTATCACTTAACACCAGGTGAGCCGTTGGCTCTGACGTGACTGTACAAATAAAAAAAAAACATGAGTTATAATTTCCCATTTCTTTCGCTTCACAGCCAAACTCTCTCCCAAGTTTTGCTGAGTGGTTGATCATAAAACCAAAGGATTTGGCATCTCATCGAGTAACGCCATAACCATGTGTTTAGCACGCACTGAAGCGTACAATTGCAAGTAAGTATCATAAGTAAACAGATTATATGTATGAACAACAGTATTTGAATAAATGGCCACTCGTGCGAAGCGTCACGTGGCAGCGGATAAATGAAACACGTGTAACTCAATTATTTTACGCTACACTACCCTACAAACTGAACTTTAATGCTGAGGGGAGAGGGCAGGTAGGGGGGGAGAGATAGAGAGCGACAGGGAGAGAAGAGACGGTCAAATTCGTGAATCTGTCCGATTTCGAGAATTGTTAGATTATATAGATAATCTTAATTGCAGCTTGAGTTATAAGCCCACGGAAACCTGGGTGCTTTTCATTGATGAGTATTTCAACCCAGCACTGGATTCCAGCTCCAGCGTTCCACAAGATCGTTATTTAAACAAAATGTAAACGTTATTCAAAGCGGTCCATCCAGCTGTAGTTTCAAATGGCCAACATTCTTCAAAAACTCAGTTCTGGGTTCAAACCATCTCTCCCTAAGAAATGAATGCTTTAATTCTCCGACAAACAAGAATAGAATAATAATTTATTAAAAAAGAAGAATACAAAATAAACTTAATATAATTTGAGTAAATTAATAAAAAAGTTGATTGTTTCCTCTGATTCTTATAATGGTTTACAACTACAGTTTAATATTACAACTACAGTTAAATATTAATAAAAACATTCCAGGCAATCGTGCACCATTGTCCGCATTTTCAAATTCCATTCGGTGAGGCGGCAACCAAAGACAACACTAATTAATATTTTTTTTGCAAACAGACTAATTATTGTACTTCGTACGTAATTAGATCGTTACAAGCTATTGTCTTTCAATAACACCGGCCATTAGAGGAAGCCTGCAAATCTCATTACGTCTGTCCTTGCGACGCGACGCGACGCAGACTAATAGGATCGCGTGAGGCTTCAATAATGCGATTGTGGATATTAGATTTTACAGCCGTTTCTACGGTCAACTCATGAAATAAACAGGTAGGTGATCGATTCCATATTTTATTTTCACAAGCATAAAAATAAAACAGTTTGAACAACAATTTACAAAGATATATTTGTATTCTAGATGGGTATATATCGTTGGAAAATTAAGAAATGACAATTAATTTAACTGAGCTATCTAAAGAACGTTTCCAACGATGATAAATGTACGGGATCGATACTGAAATTGATTGAAACAAAAGTTATGTAAACAACCCCTAGAGGGAATTAAAAAAATTGTTCCCCAATTGAAGAACATCGGTGAACATAATAAAACAGATGAACACAGAACTTCCTCCATTTTTGAAGTCGGTTAAAAAATCTATTTTATTAGCCATCTCAAATATACTCGTTTTAAACCTGAGCAATATTTTACTAAAAGAATTAGAAGCAGATTAATTCAACCATATATTTCCAATACCGTTTTTTTAGGTTAGCTAATCTTAATATTATTTACTTTGTAAATTACAAAAACACCTTAGCGTTTGCCCTTTATAATATTCCTTTACAAAGGAACGCCCAACAAAGGGTAATACTAAATACGAAAATAACTCTCAAAATAATTTTATTTCGGTAATTTCGTGAGGATAGAATTAATAATTATAGAAAACGCCATTTCTGGGCTCGTTCGCTAGTTTATATTTTACTTAAGCTGAAGAGTATAATTAAAAAATATTAAGAACCTAGTAAATGTGAGACCCAAATGAAACTCAAAACTTTGTCCAAGCTGGGTATCAAACCCCCGCTTCGAAGACTTCCTGACTAGTCAAAAACAAGCTTCGCTGCGAGCGCTCCCTAGGTTAAATTACCTTAAGTATATATATATACCTACGTTGCTCGTATATAATGTACACTGAGCTGTATTATCTCAATTTATCGATACATTTTATCATTTCCCAACACATATTGTGTAGTCCATTCGCGGTGATTGCGGGCCCTTTGTGCTCGGCAAACATACCCACCCGCCCGATACCGTCACCTGACCCACTGTTTATTATATCATCAGTTATCAGTTGTCACTCAACGTAGCAATATACATACTTTGTTTGTTCTATACCTATCATATAGTTTTATGTTTTACTAACTGTTGCCCGCGACTTCGTCCGCGTGGAATTCGGTTTTATCACGCACCCCTATTTTACCCCTCGGAAAAGTAGCCTAAGTTACTCCTTGTTACATCAGCTATCTGCCAGTGAAAGTTCCGTCGAAATCGGTCCAGCCATTTCAGAGATTAGCCGGAACAAACAGACAGACAAAAATTGTAAAAAATGTTGTTTTGGTATATGTACCGTATACATCCATATGCACTTAGTAAAAAGCTGTTATTTTAATATTACAAACAGACACTCCAATTTTATTTATTTGTATTGATTTATTGAGAGCGTGGTGTTCTAGTGGTACTGACCCCGAGTTTCAATCCGGAGGTCGCCGGTTCAAATCCCGACGTGCACCTATGAACTTTTCGCTTGAAAGATTTATGTGCGCAATACCACGTTCAGGAAAACATAGTGAGGAAACCGACGTGTCCTAGAACAAAAAAATCGAAGGCATGCGTCAAGTGCACGAAAGGAGCCTCTTTGAGACGCACCTAAAATCCTTTCACCACACTGGTTCGAGAGAACCAGTGACTCGAATAAAATGTATTTATTTGACACTGACGTTATGTACTAGTGAATAATCAATTCGTATTTGTAATGATGTATTCAATAGATGTAATTACATCCGGTTAATCCGCATTGATTGAATAAAATAAAATAAATAAATAAACAGTCAATGTACATTTTATTGACGCGGCGCTTCTCACGCGCTTGACAACTTTGTGTCATTCTTTTTCTAAAGTTACAGAAAAAGCAGATGGCCCACCTGGTGTAAAGTGCTAACCTCTGCCCATAACACGCAATACTACTTGAATCCTCTCCTACTTAAAAAGATAAAGATAAAAGATAATTTATTCACACAAGACATGTCTATGGACTATAGGATTACCAACTGAGCTGTGAGGCCAGTCAAAGTTCACTAAATATTGAAATCCAAAACGTTTGGCTCATCTAAATTCACTCCTATTAAGTATGTAAGCGGTAGGTACTGCCGGCAAAATAAGTGACCACATCGGTAAGCCAATAACCGATAGCAACAAGGTCATTTCAGGGTGCGTTACTGATACAAATGGGAATTCGTTATTTGTAAACACCTTTAAAATGGAGGATAACTGGTTCAAATCCGAATCTCGGAACAATTCTTGTGCTATTGTTCCCAAATTAGGTAAGGTGGGGTAAGGCTGCAAACGGCAAGTTTTACATTTCCCTATTTTACGATTATGTGCCCCGACCCGGAGTCGTGAGTCACGTTTCACAGATACACAAATTGGTATATCGTCCGCACAATCTATATAATCCGTGGATCTATTTACAGGCGCGTGTTATGTATACATACAAATGTTTACTTAGGTGTTCTACGTTTGCACTATTCATTGCGATTCTTAGTATCCACTGAGTTGAAATTGAAACAGGCGCCATCTTAGCGATACTTATTAGTCACCGAATATTAATTGTTTAATTGGTATAACTAAATGTGAGTCTTAAATTGGTCGATTTTTTCTTTCTTATAGTTTCAATAAGTTAATCCGGTTCAAATCCCGACGTGCACCAATGAGTTTTTCGATTAAAAAGATTTATGTGCGCAATACCACGTTCTCAAAACGGTGAAGGAAAACATCGTGAGGAAACCGACATGTCTTAGAAAACGAAGACATGTGTCAAGTCACGAAAGGAGCCTCTTTGAGGCGCACTTAAAATCTTTTCACCGCACTGGTTCGAGAGAACCAGTGACTAATAGAAAGAAAGAAAGAAAGTTAATTTGACCGGTCTGAACACAGGCTATACAAAATTCAGCACTTGTACAGACTGTTACATGCAATATACTTTTTTTTATATCATGATAGTGACAGAACGAGCTGACGGCCCACCTGATGTTAAGTGGTAACCGCCACCCATAGACAACAGCAATACGACACAGACCTCTCCACCAAAGTACGAGATAACTCAAGTCGCATTGTGTTGCGTCCATCACCCCGAGAGGGGATGTTACGTCTCATGCGCCTGCAATTTCGCATGGCAGGAAACACGAATAATATATGTTCTGGACATTAGCAGCTAACTTTAGACCATCGAGTTTGATCACCAGAACTGTATGCAGGGTATGTAATGTGCTCACAACCTTTTACAATTAGCTTCTGTACGTGATATAAATAATTTGTTCCACGATTATGAGATTATGACACGACAATTTTGAGGTTTTAACTACTCGAAATTCATGTTTCTTGAAGGTCATTGATATCAAATTCAAACAAGTTAACCCTACCGGTCGTAATCCCCAAGAACCAGCAAAATTATGTTATATTAAATTATTATATAACCTTGATATTTACAGCAAAATATACAAAATTCCATTTATACAATTCCTTTATAAAAAGAATTAAAGTTGTTTGGTCAATGTAATAGGTTGGTAGGTAGATGTACATAAGTTAACCTTAAGAGGTTGTTAGCATAACATACAAGCATTTACAGGGGTACATAAGAGTACCTACAGACATTTTTACTAGAATTGCAACATTTTTTTTAAATCAACAGTCACTTAGTTGCCAACACGAACGGAGTTTCCAATTCCCATTGAAAGGTAAATTAATGATTTTCTTTTTAAGACGACGAATATAAATGCTTCTGTGCCTGGGTGTACATATGTATGTATCTACAAAAAATATATAATGTAAATGTATGTACAATGTAATACATAAAAATGTATGTCTATATTTAGGCTAAGATGGCGCTGCGTGAATAGGATATTCACTCAATTCATCTAAGAATATGTTTTATTAGATATTTCACTGAAATTCTGAACAGAAATGTTGTTCTGGAATAACAAGGGCTATACACATAATTCCAGCACCACACGGGCAAAGTAGCTACCAGCTCAAGCCAGTTCCTAAATAAACCAGCTACGACAAAAATATGAAACACAACGCAATAGCAACGCGTAAATCACCATAATTGGTTGGTTTCGTTGCAAAAAACACACGTTGGCAACGCAAACAAAACTGATTAAAACTACTTTTTATGTTAATCACTGTCACAGTCACGGCGTTGAAGATTAATTGAGCAGTCGCGTAACTAATCAAAATTGATACTGGGCTTGTTGTATTCCATACAAATTGTAGCTTGTCGAATCCACGATTCGTTCCTGTAGCGCGCTGTTACGTAACAAGCAGATGGCCCGTCTGGGTTAAGTGGTACCTCTGCCCATAACCAATACAACTTGGTTCCTCCCATACTTAGGTACAAGACTTAAGTCGCATCGTGATCGTATGCGCCTGTGACGTGAAGGTGGAATATCTCACGTGCCAGTAACTTCAAAGACACCTTTCAAACCAAAACATTTGAAAGATGTAAGAAAGGAGTATGCTGGCAGTACTTCCCCGGACGAACTTGGCATAAGTTGGCATAAATAATAATAATAATTATTATTATTTATTGGAAATACAGGTGATACTTAATACTAATAGTACTTTTGCTGTGGATCCAATAGGCGGTCTTATCGTGGTAATACGATGTCTTCCAGACAATAAACAAATAAAGGTTTGAACAGGCGCCCAACTTAACATCAAGTAAGAATGATAACTGTAGACTATTTTTTTTCTAGACTCGTGTGTGTCTATGAAAATTGTATTGGTATTTGATCAAGGAATGATTCACGGAGATACGCAAATAACCATCAGTGTTTCTGTAACCTTGGGTTCCGTAACACATAATAAGGAAGCGCGAAATTAATACATCAAGGAATAATTTGGTTGCTTCCAATATCTTTATATTTATTACTTTTTATACTATTTAAATACTGCCGATAGTAAACTTATTATCGGCCCCAATTTAAATTTCGGTGAATACTTTCGTTTGTACGAGTTGCACACGCATAATAATCCTACTAATATTATAAACGTGAAAGCTTGTATGGATGTTTGTTACTCATTCACGCTCAAACGGCAGAATGAATTTGGGTGAAATTTGGTATCAAGATAGCTTATATCCTGGATTGACACATAAGCTACTTTGATCCCGGAAAAGTGCAGTGTTCCCGTGGGATTACTTATTCACCGCGGGTAACAGCTAGTATTAGTATAAAATATACAACCCTGTCAATCTGTCTATTCGAGTCACCTGTTTCTCTCGAACCAGTGTGGTGAAAGGATTTTAAGTGCGCCTCAAAGAGGCTCCTTTCGTGCACTTGACACATGTCTTCGAATTTTTAGTTCTAGGACATGTCAGTTTCCTCACGACGTGATACTTCACTGTTTTGAGAACGTGATATATTATATTGATACACATAAATCTTTCAAGCGAAAACTCGTAGGTGCACCTCGGGATTTGAACCGGCTACCTCCGGATTGAAACTCGGGGTCACCACGCTCTCAACCCGCAATATGGCTGAACTTCGCTATATAATCGTCGCCGTTGTCTAGAATAATGATAAAAATGGACGCGACCACTTTGACCACTTGACTAGATGTCCGGAATGGGATGGGATGGACTACAATCTTGTACGATGTCGTACAACTTGGGATGAAGTTGCCGGCAAACAACTTGAACACGAGTTGGCGAAGTGGGGGAAAGTTCGCGCAACAATGCCTTTTTAATATATAATAATAATAATATTGGTGGGCATTTCACACAGCGCCATCTTGCCCCAAAGTAAATAAATAAAGTGATAATATTATTTGTATGTATTTACAAAAAAGTATATATAAGTTGTAAGTATTCTATCAGTTGTCTGGTACCCATAGTACAAGCTATGCTTAGTTTGGGGCTAGATGGCGCTGTGTGAATTGTCCACCAATATTATTATTTATATTATTATATTTACACCCAGACACAAAACAAATATCTATGTTCATCATACAAATGAAAGAATAAAGAAAGAAAGAATGTCGATATTCAAGTAGCTGGCTATTATCAGGCCGTCCCTGCTTACAGCTACTGACTACACTTCGCGTCGAGCCATGAAACGTCCTTTTGATGCTCTCACTGCGATTAACCTTGATCGTCCAATTACATGGTCACGGAGCATGCAATGTAATTCACCGTAGTCGCCATTATTTATTGTGATGGGCTATTTGGTGGGCCATGGTCATTGGCGAATATTACTCAGGCACGATGCCGATATCATAATGTTATACACCTATTAGTCAAAATGAAACCTTTTTACCTAATGACATATTTTTTGTAACATGGTGAGGCTTGTCGAACGCCTGATACTTTGACACCAGAACAATATATATGGTCAAATAGTGTTCACATAAAACCTAGCTCGTAAGACGTTTTGGCTACAGTAACTGTAAGTTTAATGAGTATCTGTAATAAATAAATTAAATTTTTTAAGTCAATCATATCAATTATTGACTGGCCTCATAGCTCAGTTGGTAGTAACTCTGCCTTTTGAGCTGTAGGTCGTAGGTTCGATTCCCACCCAGGACAAACATTTGTGTGACGAACGTAGGTGTTTGTACTAGATCTGGGCGTTAATATGTATTTACAAAAAAAATATAAGTATGTATATCAGTTGTCTAGTTCCCATGATACAAGCTATGCTTAGCTTACTTTGGGGCTAGATGGCACTGTGTGAAATGTCCATCAATATTTATTTTTTATTTATATTCTAAGGAACGTTACAGGGTAGCCATCTATTAAGAAGCAGGGTTTACAGGGTTAGGACTAGTGGAAATCGGATTGTCTTTTTACAACTTCCTGGCAGAACGTCCAACAAATCCAAGGCCGCGTTTTATACGGCGTTTCCATTCCTTCGTCCTTTAACTAGAAAGCCGTTAACCCTCAAAAGGTTAATTTTGACTTTTTAATAGGAAGCGATACAGTTCAAAATTATCTATTTTTCTGTCTAAGAAACGTTTGTAAATTATAATTAGTTCCGGAGATATAAAAAAAATTGTAGGCCGTTAAGTGACGGATATAAAAAGAATTAAAAAAGTTCTCCGAACGTATTTTTTAAGCAACAATTTTGGGCTTAACGGCTTTTTAGTTAAAGGACGGCAGCATTGGGCTCACGAGTTGCAACATTTAGCGCCATTATGGACGTCATCGTACTTGCATTGCGGATCTCAAGTGATAATTAAGTACACATTTGAGTAACCATACAAGTTACCATCATCACCGCTAAATCAAACCTCTAGGATCTCATCACCGCTCCTTAGAAGATCTGGAACAATGGATTATCCGTTCCATACTAATGTTATAAATGCGAGAGTAACTCTGTCTGTATGTTGCCTTTTCACGCTTAAACCCCTGAGTCAATTTTGATGATTATTGGTAGTGATAATCATATGAGACCTTGGAAACAGACAATACTTTTTGTCGCCAATCTTGAATGGGGGTGACATAGGGGATGACATTGTGTGTGGGGAATCAATCAGTTATCAAGTGAGGGATATAAAACTTATCATAATTATACTTTTGTTAGTTGAACTATGGGTAAACTTTGGTTGAAGAAATAATTTACTGCGTTTTTAACCAAACAAGTTATATGTATGTACTTTTTAAGTTATGAAATAAATATCAATAAATATGTTTTTTTTAAGTATGTACTTTACCTACATTTGTATGGAGATTGATAAAAGCTCGGAGAAAAAAATATACTACTCGGATATTAATTCTACGCAGACGAACTCGCGGGCAGTTCGTTAATTATAAACGACAAGGATCAAACAGAAGCAAGTAGGTAATTGGAAAACTTATGTCATTGTATACATTTGGCTTTCAGTGCTTACAGTAAGTTGCCTGATCGTTATAGGAGTGATGTCATTCGTGACGTCACACGCAGATAAAAGGCTAACAGCGCGCGTGCAAAATTCAAAATTCAACTGACGACTTGACTGGCGTTTCTGCAACCATTTTGCAGTTGACATGCGATTTGACAAACGTTTAGTTAATATTAGGTTTGACAAGGCTTTCGGAAACCAGCCGTGAGTGAGTTAGGTAATGCAGCTCAATTAGTGCTTCATTATAACAGTACGTAGCAGGCAGGTGTGAACCACTCGTCTGAGAAACTAGAACGAGAAGCATTCAAACTACTTGCATTTATATTTATTCGAGGCTCCATCCCCTGACTTGTTAATATTAATCATAAAAACGTGTGTCAGACTGCTCCGAATTCAACGGACCGAGCCCATTTTCAACTAACTTCACATAAAGGATAATGATAACTAACTTTTGATAACAATCAACTTGGTTGTATATATTTTTTACTTTTGTTACGTCATATCTCAGCCATTTATAAACAGATAAGTATGGAAAATTCTTTTTTTACTTGCCAGTATATATGACAGTTTTCAGATTGGTCAAGTCAAGTCATTCATTGGAGATGAAGTCGGTTTTTTCCTAACTGTGTAACTTTATTCTCATGGGTGTTAGAAATAATTACATCACATTATATTTAATTACTACACGTTATGGGTAAACCGGCATTTCAACTCTAGAGTTTCGTCAGTGTGCCAAGTCTAATATAGGCCTCGTGATTGGTACGAGAGAAGAGAGAGTAGATGGCCCACCCGATGTTTAGCTATATCCTTCACCACACATAGCAATACGAGCTAGACCGTCTCCTGTTAATTATGGAAATACATATCACATTGCACCTGTCATCCTTAGACACGATGTCTCATGTGGCGGAACTAGAGCTAGGACTACAAGTGAAATCTAGAGGCCCTCAACCGCAGCTCTCTCTAGACTCTGTAAGCTTGAAAGAGCGACGATAGTTACTTCGTAGTGACTGGTCTGTGGCAGACTCGGGAGTCTATACAAATAAATAAAATTGGAGTGTCTGTTTGTAATATTAAAATAACCGCTTTTTACTAAGTCATGTGGATTTATACACGGTACATATACCAAAACAACATTTTTTACAATTTTTGTCTGTCTGCCTGTCAGTTTGTTCCGGCTAATCTCTGAAATGGCTGGACCGATTTTGATGGGACTTTCACTGGCAGATAGCTGATGTAACAAGGAGTAACTTAGGCTACTTTTCCGAGGGGTAAAATAGGGGTGCGTGATAAAACCGAATTCTACGCGGACGAAGTCGCGGGCAACAGCTAGTACTTAATAATATTTAGAATACAATACATACGGGACCACACTTATCCAGACAAGCGGCACCTACTTCCCCCGGGAAAGAGCCCTAGTAGGGATTAATATTTAATTCGTCGTGTAGGGGCGCTATAAATACGAGATGAGGCTAGGGGTCGGGGGTTGGGGGTTGGTGACAGGACACGGTACATTAAATGTTTTCGCTTGGGTCAGTGGGCATTTGGAGTATTTACAATATCGCCCACGCGGCCGACCGCTCATGGGGTAACTGGTACGCTGGGTGGTGTGATCGGTATTACTAACGGGTAGATAAACATGAAAAATACACTCGTTTATATAGGTATGTCCGAGTGTACATTTAGTATCGAAAAGGAATAAATGAACTGAACTATGGTCACAAAAAACTAGGTAAACTTAAGAACTAATAAAATACTAGACAGAATAAATATTTTTTCATGTTATAAGTTACTAAACGAGCAGATGGCCCACCTGGTGTTGCCCACTAACGGCCGCAAGCAATGCGACTTGGGTCTTCCCCTACTTAGTTACGACAAGTCCCAAGTCGCATCGCATGCGCCTGTAACTCAGACGTGTAGGTGGAATGTCTTATGTGCCTGTATTTTCATCGGAAACCATACCTTTCAAATCGGAACTTTTCTGCTTGGCGGCTGAAATGGGCATGGTGGCAGTACTTCCCCATACGAACTTGTGTGAGTTCTAACTGCTACTGTATATATAAGTAAACGAAAGGTATTTAATGATTTTATTTATTTATTTATTAAAATTACACAATGAGCTTACAGATAAATCCAAAGTGCCCAAACGTTAGGTTGTCATAATAAATAATACGTATACAAATTAATGGTTTGATACAATCATATAAATAATTTACATTTACATTATTATATAAATTTACATTTATCACTGAAATTCACTCTGCATCAAAACCATTGTCTTGTTCGAAAAAAATTGCATGTAAATTCCATAATGTGAAGATACAGAGATTGTAACGCGAAATAGTTTTCTATGAATTATTGCTAGTTATTTTATGTTATTCATGTGACATACGACTATCGCACGCCTACGTATCCTGTGCCCAGTAACAGCATTAACGTCCACGGAAATAGCTAAATCAAATCGCATTACAGTAAAATTATGTGTAATTTCCACGGTCATTATACTTTTCGAAACTTTTATTAAAACTATTATAATATTGGTGGACATTTCACACAGCGCCATCTAGCCCCAAACTAATAACATTTTGTATTACGGGAACCAGATGACTGATGGAATATAGGAACGTAATTTTTGATAAATACATACTAATTAAAAGTCATACATAAAAAAACTATGTTGATTACCTAATACATGTTTGTCCTGGGTGAGTATCGAGCCCAATACCCACAGCGCAGAAGGCTGCATTATTTCACTGATGGTAACTATACCCAAAAAGCTAAATGGCCCATGCCATTCGATTTATCTGTTTGAATTAAACAACTCCAATATTCAATTTCGAACGAATTCAACGATATTTAGGTCCAACAAAATATAACTGAATTCGTTCGAAATCGAATCAAATGTCGGCAGGTGCTGAATGGGGAATTCAATTAAGCAACAAATTAACAAGGTGCTCTAACTTTCGTGAACTGTAAAAGTATCCCATTTTCTGGGAAATTAGATTGGAGCAAGTGCTTGTTCCTTTCGCAATCTGCAGGACTTCGGGTACGAAATGATTTGATTTTTCAATTATTTTTGGAGATTGTTTTTTATTTGTTGGAGTGGAACGACAATTTGCGAAAAGTAGCAGTCCTTGCAAAGGAATCGGATCTGGAACAGGGATTGGGCCGAGGTGGGAGAGATATTTGTCTTCTTGAGGTATGTCAAAGTCAAAGTCAAAAACTTTATTTCCATAGAATTCATAAAGAAATGACCTGTAAACGTCAATAATATTCAAAACACGCGTACTTATCGTTAAGTTTGACGCCTGTTCAAACTCTATCCAACCCTCCTTGGGGAAGAAGAGATATAACAGATATTTATGAAGTGCAAGTTTGTTTGAATAATGTTTTAATTTTACTTATGTGAGTAAAAAGTTATTTATTATTATATTTATAGTTGGTATTTAAAGTGTAGGTAAATGTACTTAATAATGTTAACAGTTTATAGCATTGTCCTCAACATTAGTGGTTATAATCGTGCTATTTCAATGTAACTTCATTTGTTAATTTCATATATGATAAATAAATAAAAACAATAATTTTGTTTGCCTGTGCTCCAGCTGCCTAACAGGTCTGCAAAGTGCGCCCGCCTGGCTAGCCCCTAGCTACGTCTTTGCCCACCATTATCTTGATTTCCTCTTCGTTAGAAGCTTAAACTAAGTAGGATTCAAACCTGCGATCTATAGATCGCAAATATAAGTCGACGAGCTCACTTCACTGATCGTCGATTATACATAACACACTGAATAGGAATCAAAGTTGTACAACAGATATGAACCAACTTCGATAAGTACGACCAAACTAGGTACATATATAAAATAATGTCCATTTCTTGCGTAGAAAAATCACGACTGAAGTATCGTACACCCTGTCGGACGCATATCAACAATCTAGAACAATTAACTAGGTGTAAATATTTTCCCTGAGTCCAGCGAGAAGCGAGATCACGTTTCTCGTTGATTCTGAGAACCTCCCATAATACCTTCCCGATACTAATACGACGCAGAGAATGCCAATTCAGGGTCCAACGAGATTACCACCTTTGGAAACCTTTTCCGTCACCTAGGATTATTTTAATCTTTTTAACCTTTGGCTTTGATTTTAACTTAAGTACTTAATTTTCATTTATTACCTTATTAAAGCATGACGCAATATGCGCAAAAGATTTATAGCAAGGAAAAATACACATGAAAATTAAATAACAACGAATACCCAAGGTATGATTATCAAAACCATTATAAAATCGCCTTTCTCTACCGTCAGAGGTTTGCTGAATGAGAACTCTTCTTAGAGTTAAGCTCGCCTTTATAAATGTTGACACATTTTGTAATTTGTTATCTGTGCACATTAAAGAATAAAAACAATTTCAAAGGAGTATGTAAAGGTAATCGTAAAAGGTCAAATATGTAAATATATTAACTGAGTAAATACTAAATGAATTTTTTAATTAATTAAATGTTAACATGTCTATGTACAAACGGAATTATTCCAGCGAGTATGGATATATCTAGTGGATTTTCACTGCCTGAGGGAAAAGTTAAATTTGGCGATCGTTTTTCCTCACTACGAAAAGGTAATTAAGTAAGGGTTCTAAAAGTACCTATCTCATTTCTGTGATCGTAACAGGCTGAGAAAAAATAACAAAGGGGTCAAATAACAATGTTTAATGGCGCTTCATTGGATAAACTACTCGTAAGATAATAAAAACACGTACAGAATAAGGGTTTTTTTATCAAGCTCTTGATATAAACCGTTAACTATTAAGAAACGATATGTCAGCTTATCTATTTTCGTTTTAGTTATGAAATCAGTGGAAAAACGAAATTAACACAACTGATTTTTCTTGACTGTTCTTTGAATCAATCTTTATCCAATCTTTGATCAATTCAGGCCTATGTAGGGAATCTGAGCGTGAAAATTCCTTATCCGAATTTAAAGTATTTTCAAATTCAGTTTGATGGCATCAGAATTAGTCAGTTGGGTGTATCCAAGACTAATCATCTAAAGGAAACACAACCATTATATTTATACATTACCTATTCTCTGAATGCACTTATTCTATATTTTAGAAATGCTAGAGGGTCGGACAGGTTCTCGTCTAGCGAGTGCTCAATTAGAATCATAAGTTATCGTAACAACGAATATTATCGTAAAAATTTACACAATCATCCAAGTTTATAAGGAAAAAACGGAGTTAAATATTTTTAATTTATGGTATAGAACTGCAACTAACTAATTAGCAAGAGTGTTAGAACCTGTTAGAACTCCTACGGGTGCATATTTATATTAGTATAATAAAACAGAACACCTGGGCGTGCCTCTATACTCGCTAGACTAAATAAAGATCAGTTTAAACATCGAAATCCTTCAGTTACGTAGGAATTTTAAGTGTAAATTCGCGTTCGAGTTGAATCGTTAAAACGAATCCATTATGTGGCCGTCCACCTACTCTACGTGTAGTACAGATCGTATCAAAGCTAACGACTGTACAACAAACAGCCAGACAAACAAATCCTGTATGGATTGCGATTATCGGCGCATTGAATTGTCGAAACGTGACAGCTTACGAGATCATTGCGACTACGACTCACCCGTGACGGAGGAATCGTGCGATCCGGCCGGGAACTGAACCGTCGCTTCACAGACACCGGGGCGTGTACTATGGACGGGACGACGCACGTGTTGTTGGTAAATTTATTTGATGAAAGATTGATTATAATTGTTTTTTTGCACGCGGCGTGTGTGTACGCGCGCGAATGACGTTGCCGCGACGGCGCGCTCTCGCGGACTGTGGTGATGGTGAGGCGCGCCGCGCGTCGGCCGCTACTCGCGCATGCGCGCCGGCAAGGTCATGCGCGGGAACGCCGCTTTATCTCGTGTGTACACAATTCTGTTTACAACGCGCGGTGAGGCGGTGAGGTAGGGATGCCAAAATTTTTACAGTTGAATATAGTATTTTTGAGAATAAGCTAAGAAAATATATAGGTACCTAGTACGCTTCAAAAAAATAGAGTAGGTACTTTTTGGAAATTTGAAAAAAGGCAATTTTTTGTCTCGTATTATAGTTTCTTTGCGTACTATATATTAGTTCAACAGTCTATAGTACGGAGAGCCGAAATACAGTAAAATACTATATAATATAGTACGATTGGCAACCCTACGGTGAGTGACCGCTGCGCACACATTGCGCGGTTTGAGTGACCGCTCGCGTACGACCGACCAACGCCGCCACCAGTGTACGAGCAAACATTTATGAGATTTATTCAGAAGTTAGGTACCTATTTGTTTACGTCTGATGTGGATTATCCTAACTCTTACGTATAGTGTGTATAGGCCTCGCTCGTTTTATCGATAATGCACTGATATCTAGAAGCACATTGTATTGTACTATGAGAACTAGATAACTCATAGAATACCTATATACATAACTTTTTGTAAATAATTGTATTACCATAATTATGTTAGTCACACAAATGGTTGTCCTGGCTGGGAATCGCACGCACGACCAGAAGGCAGAGTTACTAGCTGTGGGGCGAAACATCAGAACATCATCAAACATCATTTTGTAAAAGTATAATTTTTTTATATTATTATTTTTTATTCTAAATCAGTAGGTATATTGTCACGAAGTAAAAAAAAATGCAGTAAATCACACACGAAAACCAATGTTTTATTTGAGACAAAATTAACAAAAACAAAATTTTAACACTAAAGAGAAATAAGTTAGCTTTTATATATAGACAAATCTATGATTAACTAAACGACGTAGTTATGGCTGAAAAAATATTAAGGTAAAAACTTAATTTTTATTAATTTTGATTTCAATTGATAAAACAAAATAGAAACAGCAAATAAGACCATCACCTGATAATAATTTAAAAATATAACGTCTTAGAATTAATAAAGAATATATGAGAAAAAGAAAAATAAATTAATATAAAACTAAACACGAGTAGTACTACTAAGTACGAGTATTTATAAAAAAAGGTATACTTAATCCAAACGAGATCAAATCTAACTTCATTCATAAATAAACTTATTTGTTAATTATTGTTACGGAACGAGCCGTCTCACCTGTTGTTAGGTGGTAACCTCTGCCCATAACAACCGACTTGGGTCCTCCCCTACTAGGTACAAAACGCAAGTCGCGTCGTATGCGCCCGTAACTCTGAGACGTGTAGGTGAAATGTCTTATGTGTATGTAATGTCACCGGCAACCACACCTTTCAAACTGGAACACAGTAACGCGAATGGGTTACTGCTTGGCGGCAGAAATGGGCACGGTGGCAGTACTTACATTACTACCCGGACGAACTTGGCGTGAGTTCTACTGCTCTTCTTTAACACTAACAAGAAACTTTAAAACTAACAACAACAACATACGTGATTGAATAGGTATATTTAACAGTATATAATTCTTAATCACGTTTTTCGTAATCAAATTGTCCTTGCTTACTTTCCATTTCTTTAAATAAAAAATCAGTGTACCCCCCCTTAGGAGTTTAAAATTTAACTAAGGTAGTGGGGGGAATAGATTATTTAAACTTGAAATTATTTATTTTTCTATGTTAGCGGCGAACTTTCGCTTCCTGCCCCAATTTCTAAGCGGAAATGTATATTTATCGTAAATGTTTTTATTCTTGTGACAAACGTATAACATTCCTAAAAGTGGAAAGGAATAGTTTCCCAATATATGACACATTCGGCTCTCTACAAAATCGATTGTTAAATAAATTGATATTGCGGAACTGTATTTAACGTAAATTCATATATTTTTTATGCTTGCTAGAAAGTAAAATTCCAAAACATAAGTATGAAATGGAAAGAAAAAATTCTTTCCAGATAATATAACAAAAAATATAAAAATATAACAAAATCTCCAGAAGAAAAAAAAAACACCTAGTTTCTTAATGTGAACATTTTTTCTCATTTTAAATAGTGTCTCCGATAACAACTAAAAAAAATGACAAAATGCATGTAAAATGTAAACAAAATAAATACTTTTAGAAATATCAAATATTTCTTAAACGTGGACTTTGTCCAACTAAATACGTAAATATGATTTTATATCAAGACTTAACAAAAATGCCAGCCTTTAATCGAATCACAAAATTTGTTTTAAGCACTAGATTACTTGATTGAGAGTAATCGAACACATCTCGCACAAAATGACATCAAAACATAATTCTAAAATACATGACAGAGATTGTGACGTCATAACTTTTATTACGATCCTTTACCAGGTTAGAAACCACGTCACGTGACATAAAAGTGACATTACAATTTCATTCCTATAAGTAGGTACCCGATTGAAAACCAAGTTTTATAAAGATTCAAAGCTTAAAACCGACATAACGTATGAGACAGAGACGTGACGTGATAACTTCCTTACCAATAATTTTTAAAACTTTTCGATCCTGACTGGCACACTGTGAAACCGCTTCTTGTATAATATCCGAGCCGGCGGAATATTCAAGTCGTGCGTATATTTACAGTGCTTCTTCAGGTCGCAATACTTCCTGAACTGGGCGCCGCAGACCAGACAGTCAATGATCATCTTCCGAATGCTGTGCACCTCCCACTCGTGGTCCCATTTATCTTTGAGACACTTGAAAGAGTCTTTGCAGTATCCGCAGCCGTATTTGGAGGTGTCGTTTTTTTTGTGAGCACCTTTTATATGTTTCTTGAGCATGGATTCGAAATGAAATATTTTACTGCAGTACTGACACTGGACTGGGGCGGTTGTCTCGTGAAGTTCCATATGTTGAGTTATCATTTTCTTGGAGTTGAATTTCCTGAAATGTACGAAATGGAAGCTTAGTTTCAAGACATTATTGTGAACGAGTTCAAAATTAAGACATCCAGAAAGCCCGATTCGTTTTGAGAGATGGGGCAGATTACGTTAGCACATTGGACACGACAGTAATGAAATAAATGTTGGTGGACATTCCACACAGCTACATCTATCCCGAATCTAAGCATAGCTACTCGAATATGGGAGACGTAATGTAGTTTTACGCGGCCAGGCGACGAATGTAATACACAACGTTATTATCTAGCAGCACATGAAGGTGGTAACGTGGCACGAAACGAGGAACGAAAGAGAACTGCAGAAGCGACAGGCGTGTCTTCAGAGCACAATAAAGTGAACGATCATGTTATTGATAGAATGACAGATTCATTAATTATCAAACCCGGTGATGATTCGTCATCAGAATCAAACAGTGAATTTCAAATGCTTAGATAAAGATAAGATGAAATGATAGTAGCGATTTCGAAAATGAAAATATGCCAAGCACGAGTGATTGCAGTCGCGCGATCCACTATCCTGAAGATGTGAGAGAATTAGATAAAATGACAGCGACGATTGAACAGATTAAGTTTACATGTAACTAAAAAATAACAATTAATGATTACTACGGATACAACGGATTATTACGGATACGATGCGCGTCATTCCGACGTAGCGTCGAGGATCTCGAGGAGTGGGGTGCTGGTGTTGGTGCTGATGCCGGTGCTGTACCCGGTCTGGGTGCTGCCGTCCGCCGGCCGCACCGAGCGACGCACTGCATTTCTCTCGACACTCAATGGCGGCGGACGTTTGAGAGTTGCTCAATTGTTCTCACTTTTGTATTTTGAAATTGTTAAATTATTTCGATCTGTATAAAGTTCTTTGTGACAAACAGAAGTTTTATTCTTTTTAAACTCCCAAGATCTGTATTGGTTAATAAAAAATAATAAATATTGATTACAAAATCTATTTAATTTAGTGTTTACCTACCTTGAAAACTTAAATGTATAATTTGGCTAAGTAGGTATCTAGGTAGATGCTTTTTATTACAACCATAGATCATTTAAACCTGGGCTAGATAGGACAAGTCGTATACAACATTCTTGTGGTTTGCCATATTTTTAATTATTGGTTAGGGTTGCTCTCCTTCGCCAGATAGCAAGCAATAAATCAGAATATATATTTTCGATAGTTTATGTAATACGTGAATATTCCTAGCCCAGGCACCATACATTCATAAAACATCTGTGTGATCTGTATCGGGTCTCTAAGACCTGTACTCAACACTTTTCCACACAATTGTATATGTGTAATCGTGTCTTGAACATAACTTCAGAGGGGCAAAGATCCGTTGAGACTACTGTAAATACTTTTTGTAAATACATAAATCGTTTGTTACAAATCAACACTCAGACACAGAACAAACACATTCGTCACTCAAATGTCCTGCCTTGGGTGGAAATAGAACCCACTACAGCAGAAGGCTGGGTTACTGCCTACTACTGACGTTTCACACAGCGCCATCTAGCCCCAAAGTAAGTTAAGTATAGCTTGTGTCATGGGAACCAGACAACTGTAATAAATTAAATATTTGTAATAAATGACAATATAACACCTGTTACAGAGGTCGCACTGCAGATGGGAGACGCCGTGTATCTTCTTGTGCTTGGAGAAGTTGGAGGAGTCGCTGAATGTCTTGTCGCAGAAGGTGCACCGGTAGATGGTCAGCTTGGCGTGCTCGCGGAGGTGCGTCTTGTACTTGTCAACTTTGTTGAACGTCTCCGTTTGGCACACCTGCACACAGGAGACACTACTTCTACCTCTACTACTTCACCTCTACTACTTCTACCTCTACTACTTCACCTCTACTACTTCTACTTTCAATTTTTATTTATGTGCCAATGTTACTATAAATATATAAATACTATTAAAAGAAAAGCGAGATCAAGAGAACAATGGAAACAGTTGGAAGAGGCCTTTGCCAAATACAGGCAAACAGACAGAGCTGTTGACAGTGAAGTGTATGTAAATTAGTATTATGTTAAACTTTATCTGAATAAAGGCTATTATTATTATTACTATGAATGGTCTAAGACCTGTACATTGTTTTCTCCTGGAAGAGTCTAGTCACTCGCAACACAGGGAATCCTAATAAAATTTTATCGTAAATAATCTATTATGTGACTTAATTAACTGCTCAATAATGTATTCACGTATAATACATAAATTATGCTATATTATATGCGCTTATATATTTACAGTAAATTGTACCATTATGGAAATGTTTACTGATTGAGTCCACCAGGTGTTAAGTGGTAACCTCTGCCCACAGTTATTTAGATATCTCAATTGATTTCATGTAATTCGTAAATAATAAAAACAATGTATGATTAATAACTGAAATTACGAACCTCACAAGTAACACTGATATTGCCGGAGCGAAAGCCTTTTGATTTCTCTAAAGTAGACTTTATGATGTGCTCTATAAGGTGCCTTTTTAGGTCGTCAATCCGGTCGAAATATTTAAGGCAAACTCCACAAGTCTGAAATGAAGATAAAAGCGTTTCAAGCGTAAGCAGAAAGCGGTGTAAGCGGTGACAGGTGACACAGGTTGACACAGGTAGTACGCTTGCCATTTGTATAATCGTATCTACCAATAATAATTCATAATGCAAGGGTTAATTATGACAAACGAGATTGAACGGACTTATTACCGCAGTCCAGTATGGATTAGGAGATGCGATATGTCTTCAAATGTTCGGTTCCAGAGCATGCCAGTTACCTCGAGATGTTTTTGGTATCGCGAACATATTTTCGAATGCAACTCTTATAATATTATCTTATGTAAATCTTATTTCAGTATTTTATCTTATATATTTAAACGAAAAAATATATATATATAATCTGAATCTCGGAAACGGCTCCAACGATTTTCATTAAATTTAGTATACAGGGGATTTCAGGGGCGATAAATCGATCTAGCTAGGATTAATTTTCAGAAAATGAACTTAAACATAAACTTTTTTTTTTTTTAATTGAGAGAAAATAACAATAAGGTGGCGTTTATTCTGTCGGTAAGATCGAAATATATTATTCATATTTCAACATTTTATCAGTATGTAATTCGTACTTAAATATAATTTCTAGAAAACACAATTTATAAAAAAAAACCGAGCAAAGCTCGGCCATCCAGGTACTGTAGTCATAAATGTAACATAGATCTTAATACTCAGATTGTTACAAGGATCGTGCTCGGGAAAAAAAGGAAGCCCTCCTTTAAGGGTTTCTTCCGTTACGTACGCGTGACCTTATGTTTTGAATATTATTGACGTTTCCAAGCCATTTCTTTATGAGTTCTATGAAAATAAACTTTGACAACACTCACAAGTGCAGGCTAGCTTTAGAGCTGAACCAGCGACCTGCGGATTGAAAGTCGGGATCCGCATTTGACTCAACGCTCGTTTTGTAAATCATATTTAAGGCTTTCGACGGTGGAAATTGTGACACACCACAGCAACGGTAGGTATCTAACGCATTTGACAGCGCTAACTAACGTCTGCCTAACGGATTTTAGATCAGCATCTGTATTCAAGATAGTGACAATGTATTGAAGGCGTAATATTTTGCTGAAGGTTTTATAAGTTGGGTGCAATGCGATCGTTCCAATTCAGGCAGGGGCAAGCATTTGTGGGATGAATGTGAGGTTAGTTTGTGATACAGTTACGGAACGAGCCGACGGCCCACCTGGTGTAAGTGGTAACCTCTGCCCATAACAACCGATGCCACTTGGGTCTCCCCTACTAGGTACGATAAGACCCAAGTAGCATCGTATGCGCCATAACTCTGAGACGTGTAGGTGTCTCATGTGCCTGTAATTTCACCGGCAACACATTTCAAACCGATAGTTACTGCTTGGCGGCAGAAATGGGTATGGTGGCAGTACTTCCCCGGACGAACTTGGCGTACTTTCTACTGCTACTAAGTTCTTGTTCACTCGTTTCTAGTTTTTGGGACTTCGCATATTTGTGTTGTGTATGTGTGTGCATGCCGTCTGACCACTGCGACACAGGGGATCTTTTGAAGGGTGTATTTGCCTCCAGTTTCAGCAACATATGAGTAAAAATATCAAAATTCTCCATTTTGTATGCACTGTTTGATACGAGTAAAGTATAGTCTCCTTACTAGGTTGGTGGAAACCCGTAGCACCTGCCTACACTAAAGGTGATCGGGCGTGAACAAAGCAAAGCATAAGGTGCAATGGAAACGAGAACCAAATAAATGTAAAAAAAAACAAATGATACGAAGGTTTGGTAAGATTGCTCAGCAAGCCCGTAGTAGGACCGAGACGGCTTATAATAATAAAAATTTAATATTGATCTCGACTGATTAACAGTTCTTGTTTGTAATATCTTCGAGGTTATACTTTTACTCAAAACTGATCATTCCAAAGACTTCACTCGACCGAATTAAAACGTTACAGTATATCAGCTGTAATCAAGTTAAGGCACATAATAATTAACAGTAAACAGTTTTGAAGTTCTCGTGTGGTGTGGTGTGGGTGAAACAGTTTCGAGTTTGTAGCCAGTAATAACCGAAGCTTACCTTCCGGCAACGTTGTTTCCTGGCGGTTTTGGAACTGAGCAGAAATACTTCCTCGGACATCACCGTGGCTATCACCGAGTCGGCGCTCTGCACGCGCCCGCGCTCGCGCTCCGGCACCGGTACTGGTGCTCGTGCTGGAGCTGGTGCTGGCACCGGCACCGGCACCGGCACCGGCACCGGCACCGGCACCGGCACCGGCGCCCAGCCCCGCGTCACCGCCGCGCTCGTCGGCATCGCGTAGTCCGGACTAGAGCTGAGGACGTAACCACACAGTTATTTAACACTTCCAAGCGAGCAGTTCAACTGTAAAGCTAGTGATGACGTCACCTACCCCCGAGTAGGGCGAAACATTCGCGCTGTTTCCGGACACATGCCGATCGGTGTGTCATCTGCGACGCAGGGTATCCTACTTCAGGATCATGAAAATGCAAACAAAAAAAAACACCTACGCGCGAGGCCTAGGCTGGGTACGTGATAATAATAATAATATTGGTGGACATTTCACACAGCGCCATCTAGCCCCAAACTAAGCATAGGTAAAAGTAAAATGTACAATGGGAACCAGACGACTGATATAATACATATAAACTTTTTTTGTAAATACATACATATAATACAAATTAAAACCCAGAAACAGAACAAACATCTATTTTCGTCAACAGATGTTTGTCCTAGGTGGGAATCGTAACAGTAACGCGAATGCGTTACTGTTTGGCGGCAGAAATGTTGGTGGCAGTGCTTCCCCGGACGAACTTGGCGTGAGGCTCTTAAAAATTAATAACAATTAATAATCATTTTCAACAGCAGACTTACATGAACAAGTCTCGAGTGAGCTCCTGGTTCGCTGGCGTCTCTCGGCCGTGCCGTTGAGCAGAATCGAGTATCGGTGCAGATGTTTGTGGGTTGTCGCACTTGGAGGCTATATCGTGCCAGTGCGGCTTCGAGTCTGAAGACATCAGTGAGCAGCTCTTGTCCTGAATGTCATAAAGTTAAGTAGAATGGCCATTGATCTGAGCTCACTTGAAAATCAGCAGTTCTGTTCAATTTATTTTTTATTCATTTTGTTGATGGCACCTGATGTTAAGTGGTAGCCGCCGCCCATGGATAACAGCAGTACGACTCAAGTCCTCTCCACCGAAGTACGAGATGACTCAAGTCGCATTGCGTTGCGTCCGTCACCCCGAGCGGGGATGTTACGTCTCGTGCGCCGGGACCAACTGCCTTCCATCGGAACACAGCAACAAGATTGCTGCACTTCATTCTTGTAAGCAATACGAGTGAGTAACCTGTATCAAAAAGGCAGTGTAATGTGTTCATATACCTGGCACATATACATCAGATGTCGTTTCTCCAAATGAGTGTTGAGTTCGTTGAAGCGCACGAACGCCCTGTTGCAGTGCACGCACGGATACATACGCTCGTGTATCTTCATGTGCACGCGCAACGAGAACTTTGTGGCGAACACCTTGTTGCAGCGGACGCACTCGCGGTCCGGGTCGCCGTGTCCCGTCCGGTGCGCGTCGTACTTACCTGCACAACACGTTACATTACATACATACATACTAAATATGTTGATTATCTAACACCACTCTCTCTCTCTCTCTCTCTCTCTGTAGCTTTTGTTCTCGCCAATCAAGTTCTGGCTAATCTCCGAAATGGCTGGACCGATTTTAACGGGACTTTCACTGGCAGATAGCTGATGTAACAAGGAGCAACTTAGGCTACTTCAGGGGTAAAATAGGGGTGTGTGATCAAACCGAATTCCACGCGGACTAAGTCGCGGGCAACAGCTGTAAAATATAAGTACATACTTTGTGTGTTAAGGATCTTCCCACAGTGAGAGCAGACGTAGTTGCGGGCGGCGGGCGCTGCGGGCCGCGGCGCGTGACTTCCCACCACATGCTGACGGAACAGAGATATCTGATCGAAGATCTGCTTGCATTTGTCGCACTGGAACTTCTTCTTCTTCGGTTTTGATGCTGAAGACTCTGGAAAATGGTAAAAGTATTTTTATGTAACTAACGATATTGGCCTCCGTACCTTCTGCGCTGTAGGTCGTGGGTTTGATTCCCACCCAGGACAAACATTTGTGTGACGAACGCAGGTGTCTGTTCTGTCTGGATGTTGATATGTATTATATGTATGTAAAGTATTTAAGTATTATATCAGTTGTCTGGTTCCTACGATACAAGCTATGCTTACTTTGGAGCTAGATGAAGCTGATTGAAATGTCCACCAATATTTTAAAAAAAAGATGGATTCGCAGATGGCCCGACTGATAGGCGGTATTTATATAATTTTTTTAATCTACTTATCAATTTCGCAGTATTTAACATATTATTTAACTTAGCATCAAAAAAGCACTAAAGTTTGTACCGATGCCTACGCGAGTAGACACACTTACTTATATTACAAGCACAAAAATAATATAATACAGTACTGAAGTAATAGTACACCATAACAAACGGAAACGACTGAGATATCCCTTACTTATGTACCTACGTGAAGACCCAAATCCGAATCCCGAAAACCAATGTATGGCCAAATAGGTCGTATTATCTGTCACCCACGACACAGGGAACATTAACAAGGGTTAATAATGTAAACAATGTACCTATAGGGGTCATTGTGCCGAAAATTATAACCTAAACGAAACTTGGATGCCAATTTCACAAACAATCCCGTAACTTAAAGTGTCACCCACAATTAGCAAAAACATGAGTTCTGACGCTCAATTTTCCAACCAATCCCATAAGTGTTTTTATGTTATCGTCACTTACCACTTGAAATCTGATTGTTGTTGAAATCTGACATATTTAAAGTCAATTTTGTCATTCATATCTTACAACATACATAATATAAAATTATATAATTAATATTGGTCGACATTTCACACAGCGCCATCTAGCTTGTACTATGGGAATCGCACAACTGATATAATAGGTACTCAAAAACTTTTTTACTTCTTATAAGTACATACATACATATAATACATTATGATAATGTGGTGGTCCAGGTGTTAACCTGGACACAGAACAAACATCTATATTTATCACACAAACGTTTGTCCTGGGTGGGAATCGAACCCAAGACCTACATCCAGAAGGCAGAGCTCCTAACTGAGCTGTGAGGCAATTAAAGTAAAATTTGATCGGCGTCACAGCTGATAAGCAGAATTTACTTAATTATAGAAATGACCTAAATTAAAAAAAAAACATATTTATGATGTTTTTTATACTAGACCGACAAATAATTTTTGTATTTATTAATTTGTATGTGTAATTAATATTGATTTATTTTTGAAATTAGGTAACATATTAACCAGCTTTTGCATATATTTTTATATTCCAGGTGCTGTTAAAACTATACAAAATACAAAAATATTTATTTAATAGCACCACCAACAGCGGTAACAAATTTTTTATGAACTAATGTTTAATAAGCAGCTTAGTATTAGTAATCAGATATTGTAGATTAGTAATGTCTATAAGTGTAAGGTGAACATTTGCAAAACATTACAGTAGCAACGGTCTCAATGTTGAGGAAATTTACATTTTCTACCAAATTAATCATAGATCAAATTAAATATTTTGATGTATTAAGTAAACCACCAATTTATATAATTATTTGTAAGCCAAATGTAAAGCTAAATATACCAATTAATCAATATAAATATATTAACTCAACTCACCGACAGTTACTTCATGGTCCACCTCGAGCTCAGAACACTTCACCAACGGGTCATTGTACGATATGTTCTGTATGGTCTGTCCGGATTGGGAGTCGTGGCCAAGAAACAAGATGGTCTTCCTCTGCTTGGACGTAGACTGTATATCAGATGACATCAACTGCTTCAATGCATTGTTCTCCTTACTCTCAATAAGGTTAAAGTCATCTTTAGCCTTCGTCTGCTGCTCGTTCATAATCTCCTCTGGCAAATGAGATAGGAACACTCCACATTCATACTCATCATCTTCATAGTACAAACTTTTCGTTATTTCCGGAGCTGAAGTGGCCGTTTCCTCCTGTTTCCTGTTACTTTTACACTCAAAATTCCTAACAGGAGATGGCTGAACCTCTCTAAAGAAGACATCTGACTCTTGATGGTCATACTCATTTTGAGTGATATATGTGTCGTGGTGTTTGACAGACATGAGTCCTGCGTCTTGGACGGCGTACTGCTCTTGGGGGGAAGGATCATAATGGTTGTACACATATGGGCTCCGAGATGGGTCAATCCACACCTGAGATTGTTTGCACGGACACAGTTCGTTCTCTTCGGACAAGATGACCGGCATCTGCTCTATATCAGGTCTTGAAAAGCCATCCGGGGATTCGAGTAAGTCCAAGCTGTCATCATAGGGGCCCACAAGCTGTATGTTACAGAACCCATTATACCATTTTTTGTTTTTACCATCCTCGTCTGGAGAACTTACGTTCACCTTTGTGAATTCATTAGCGATCAATTCCCAGTCTTGTACCAGCGTGATGCAATTTTTCGGGATCAGCATGATCGGATAGATCATGTCGGAATCGATAACGACAGTAAACGATGGCATGTCGAGGGTTTAACCCTACGAAAACACGAAAATTCTTGTTTACAATTCATCGTCAGTGCTCATTTTGCGTGTCAGAAGAAATGCCGGTAAATCAAAATTAATGTGAAAAAAAAAAGTAGTTATGAACTTACCAAGCGTGTGATGGCGGCGGTGACACGAGAAAAAAGAACGTGAAGGTACGAATTGAATAAAAATGAGGAATTTTTGGTGCTACCCGCAATAATTGTCTTTTTTACAACCGCAGGTTTTCAGGTACCCAAGTATTTAATTAAACCGGAGTCGTTAATTTACTTCTTTGATTATCAACTACTTGATATTTCGATTATATCTTTTTAAAATGAACGATTAATTAGAATGCAATTATTGAATTTCGAATTATAGTGGAAATTTTGTTTTCCTCATGACAAAGAAATTGAAAAAACTGTTGGATTGAATCTCAAGGGTAAACCAATTTCGACTTTATGCGTTTGAACTTAGGAAGTTGTCTTATCAGTAGTACGAGTTTGTTATTTTTCGTTCAAAAACTCTGCATGGCGAAAATCAGAGGTAGTCTGGTTTCCGGTTGTGATTCTCACGGGTCAGTTGGTATTAAATTTACCTTCTGCGCGTCTTTTCTTTGGTCGTGGGTTCGATTCCCAAGCATCACAAATATTCGTGTTTATCTGAGTCTGGGTGTTTAATATATGTATGTATTTTAAAATACTGATATTTATTATGTATTATTAAGCATTCCATTAATCATCTGATTCCAGTTTAAGTAAACCCAATAAAATATGCATAGTTCGGGTGTAGGTGGCGCTGTTGCACCAATATAAAAAAAAACTACCGAAACGGACGTTTGCACCAAAACAAACACACATTTAATGTATACTTGCCGGACGAAAAACAAAAACTTCTAACGTCCAACCTACTAAAAAAAGTTATAAAAAAGTTTTTAATTTCATCATGTTCAATGTTCTGAAACAACGAACCCGTTTGTAACTCTCAGTATACTAACTCCGCAAAAGTGAGGGAGCATACAAAATTGCAAACGATTTTGTAAGGATTTTAAGGAGGATAAAGCGAATTGAACTTGCCTCGCGAATTAAATTCTATGGAATCGTTTGACGTTTCTCACCGCCTTCTAAGGTGGACATTAATGACTGCCCGTTCCAGATTTTCTTTTTTATACCTCTCCCTTTCTGTTCTAATCTGTTCGGAAACAATTCGAAGGAAAAGCGTTGCTTCGGAGCAGATAGCTGCTAGCACTAAATCTTTTTTTTTTTAGTTTGTAGCTATGGACCAACTTTGTTGTTAGACTTGTTAGTCTGTAGGTGTCTGCCGAGTACCAACGCATATTTTCCAATGAGAAATAGAAGGGGTTTCAATGTAGTTTGTGGTTTTAATAATAAAAATCTATGGTTTGAAGTAACTAGTAGTGCGTAGTAACGTAGTTTATTAATTATTTACACGATTATTATAATGATGTCAAGTTTGAAAGTTTGTTGGAGCTTACGATAAAAAACAATTTTTTCACCAATATTTAGAATGGACCTTTATATTGGATATAGGCTGTATATTACCCCGTTAAGGGCCGAGTAACCCTACCTTCTGCGCTGTAGGTCGTCGGTTCGATTCCCACCCAGGGCAAACATTTGTGTAACGAACATAGATGTTTGTTCTGTCTGGGTGTTGATATGTATTATAAGTTTTTTTTTTATTTTAAGTATGTAGAAGAAAGAAAGAAAGAAAATAAATTTATTCATAACTAAAACTAAGATGTACAATATATTATAAAATAACAGAGTTAAAATAATCTAGGTATAAGTACGCTCCGAATTAGCTACGAATTAGGATAAGGCTCAGCATGATGCGCTACGTACAGGTACGCAGTGCGCTGATCTTCCGCCACCTCCTACAAACAGTATCTGGTAGCTAGACATATTACATTAAAAATATAAAAACTTTGTTATGTACAGGCGTGAAATCATTTGACTACCAACTATAGAGCATTTTATTAGCTTGTCAAAGAGATCAAAATCATATGTATTTACAAAAAAGTATTTAAGTATTATATCAGTTGTCTGGTTTCCATGATACAAGCTATGCTTAGCTTAGGTACTTTGGAGCTAGATGGCGCTGTGTGACATGTCCCCAGTATTATATATATAGTATTATATATTATATTATTATACAAGCTGTTGCCCGCGACTTCGTCCGCGTGGAATTCGGTTTTATCACGCACCCCTATTTTACCCCTCGGAAAAGTAGCCTAAGTTACTCCTTGTTACATCAGCTATCTGCCAGTGGAAGTCCCGTCAAAATCGGTCCAGCCATTTCAGAGATTAGCTGGAACAAACAGGCAGACAGACAGAAAGACGAAAATTGAAATTTTCTTTTGTCTTTTCTTTGTCTGAGTGTTAATATGTAATACAAAAAATATATACGTATCTGTCGTCTGGTCCCCATAGTACAAGCTATGCTTAATTTGGGGCTAGATGGCGCTGTGTCAAACGTCCACTTTTTTCAAATATAAAGTATTTATTTGTATTATTATGCCAACATTTGGTATAATGGCGACCACTACTGATGATTCCCAACATTGGATTCTATGAATTCCTTCATGGCGGCGACCCTCGCGAACATATCAGGTGCGCCGCCCGCGCATGAGATCACCCAGGAGGCGATGCCGGACTGCTTGCCGGTCGCCACAGACACCAGCGCGCTGCCGGAGTCACCCTGGAACACACAATGTTACACTAACTCAGCAAGTTTTTGGGGGCCCAAGTTGCTCGTTGTCTAAGTCCCTTTGAATCCCTGCACGTGTCCCCCGGGTGGTGCGAAATGAGCAACCCAAAGTAGCAGTAGAACTTGTGCCAAGTTCGCCCGGAGAAGTACTGCCAACACACCTGGTAATCCACCGCCAAGCAGTGATGCACTCGTGTTGCTGTGTTCCAGTGGAAGGGAGTGGGTACCGGTGAAATAGCAGGCGCATGAGACGTAACATCCCCGTCTCGGGGTGATGGACGCAATGCGACTTAGGTCATCTCATACTTTGGTGAAGAGGACGTGAGTTGTTGTTGTCTATGGGTAGCGGTTACCACATAACATCAGGTGGGCCGTCAGCCCGTTCCGCCGCCCGAATCACCAGTGGCGTAACTATACCATCTGGGGCCCGTGGCAAATTCTTTTGATGTGGCCCTATCAGTTAAAAATTTTTTTTACTTTTCAAGTAAAATATAAAATACTCAGGTACAATGTAAAAAAATATTTCTGAGCTCGCGGCCTCTTGGGCCGGGGCCTTCTTGGGTCGGGGCCCGTGGCATTTTGCCAGCCCTGCCACCCTATTGTTACGCCACTGCGAATCACATAAAAAAAGCAACATGATTTTCTACGTTCTGACGACAGCGCGACTTGGACAGGTGAAAAGTGACATATATATCGAGCCTTGGCCGCCTTTGGGTTGCTCCTTTCGCAACACCCGAGGGACACGTGTAGGGATTCAATGGGTAATCACTTACGGACGCCAGCAACTTGGGTCCCCTATTATTTGAGTGGACGATATCAAACGTAGACTCACGTGGCACATCCCATGTCCTGCGGAGTGGTAGGTGCAGATCTCTAGCAGCGGGTCGACGTGTAGACCCCGCCCCCACTGGCCGGCTATCTGCCACGCCGGCGCCGCCGCCGCCTCCGCGCAACGCGACCCCGCTATCGTGCTCACGTACAATATCTGCAGCTCGTAAGGCAGGAGTCCCCACAACTGGTAACGGAAAGATTGATACATATTATTTGACGGAACGAGCTGATGGCCTACTTCTTAATGTTAAGCGGTATTCCCGGCCCATAAGAGCTGTTTGGGTCCTCCTTTAGTAACCTTTAGTAACGTAAAGTATGCGAAGACAGAACTAGCATTGCGTTGCACCTAGTTGGAACGTCTCATGTGCCTGTTATTTCCATGCACCATTGATGGCAGAAATAGATTGCATTACGTGCTTCCTCGGACGAATAATGAAAATACAATTGATTCTACTGCTACTAAATTCAAATTCCTGTATGTAAGAGAAAGAAGAAATAACGTAACTTACTCCCAGCCTACCCCATCCTGTGACATAACTCTGCACCCCTCCGGCCACCCAACTGTAGTCCAGCTGGATCGCTTGCACCTTCTCAGTGAACTCCAGCCTGTTCTTCAGGAACAGAAGGCCGCCATCATTCTTGATGGTCTCAGCGTGGTACGCAGGGTGCTTTCGGTAGCTTTGGAATTCCACGACAACCCCGCCTCGGTTCCAAGTGTGAGTGCCCACTATACCGTGGAATGAACTGAAAGTATATAGTTGAAAGTACTAGCTGCGGCCCGCGGTATTCCCCGCGGTAAGTCAACCCACGGGAACACTACACTTTTCAGGGAGATCAAAGTAGCCTATGTGTTAAGCCAGGATATAAGCTATCTTGATACCAAATTTCATACAAATCCATTCAGCCGTTTGAGCGTGAAAGTGTAACAAACATCCATACATACGTTTATAATTATTAAATTGTTACACGTTTATAATATTAGTAGGATTAGGTTAGGTTTAGGTAGGTAGGCGTAAACTTTGCAGAACGTTGTTACTTTGTGATTAAACGCATTAATTTAACTAAATTGATGAGGAATCTCTTCACATCTAAGATAAACTAAGTTGTTTTTAGATGTGATAAGCAACATTTTGAGATGTGTTCTTTTAATTAAAAAACACATACCTACCATTTTAAGTAATATTATTATCTTAGGACACTCGTGGCAATGATTTATATTTGGTAAAAAGCAATGACCTATGCTATTTTCAGAATAATACCGAGGTGCCGGGTTAGAACATTTCTCAAATATATTTTTTGCTCGTTAATTTGTTCCTCCGTCTCACCTGAGAGCCATTTTCTATTTCTGCTCCGCAAACACAGGTTAAATACGTAGGTACGTATTCAACTTATAAACAAAATAGATAGTGCCAAAGAACTTACTCCATCAATTGCCCATTCCAATGTATGAATGAGGTGATGCAGTGCGCCGCAGTGAGGATGTGGGTGTTCGTGATGAGGGAGCCTCCGCAGACGCAGAACTTGAGCTCATGGCCCACCACCAGAGCCACCATGTGAGGGGCTTGTCCCGGCGGGGCCACTGAACCGCCCACGATCCGGGAACCGACTGCATTCTCCAGGTCTTGCGAATTCTGCACGTCGCTTGTGGGAGCTAAACTCTCCAAGTTATCGTGATCAAAGAACTGCTTCAGATCTACTGATGATTGTTCCACAGGCACCGCTGAAAATTATAATATAATTAAATATTTGTTGAACATTGTTAAATTGTAAGTATCACAGCCTGAAGCTTTTTTTTTTACGATAGGAAAATGCTTTACACATCCCCCTGCTCGGGGACAGCAAAGGGTATGTCGGACTCTCCGGGAAACGTACATGTTAGGAGCTAACTACCGGCATACCGACTAAAAACCCATCGACTCTCCTTCACGTTACCTCAGAGCCAATGCATCGTCAAACCACTCGTCTTCTGACGAGTAGATCGGCGTTGCATTGGCACTAGATAGAGCCACGGGGTCTCTCTCGAATTCAACCGCAACTCTATCGGATCTCAGCCTGAAGCTAGCTCAACCGCTAGTAAGTTGCTAAAAATGATCACGAATTAATGAGGTTTAGATTAGACTTTGCATTTAAAACATTTTAAAAGGAAAGCGTTTTGTTATTAATAAATAATCAATATCCAGTAAATAATATATGTAGCACACGTTGTTCAAGCAATGTTCTACAGAGTTCGCAAGGCCTTACTAGACTACTCGGAATCTGAATACCGCATGCTGAATATTGAATAGTGTAACAGCTTTATTGTCTGCTAAAACCTCAGTTTCGTACCCATGGACATATATCCAATTAACGTCACACAAAAAACGACTAAAAGAAACATTTTGCTTATAATTTTCCTCTGAAAGTAGGTGAACACTGAATCACTGTTAATGACAAGTAACAATATTTATACTTATTGACAAATCAAAGGATTTTAATCGAATATAGACTCAGATAAGCCATTTTGAGTTCATCTTTTTTCATAATGACCTGAATATACGATTACTATTTTGAAAAATAAGGTGAAATTGATTAGCTCGTTCATTAACTTACCAACGGAATTATCGTAGTTATCTTCAAGCCAATCTTCAACTCAAATAGGAAAACATCGACCCTCGTAATATCCTTCATGTTATGATCTGTCTGGTTGACTGGCCTCACAGCTCGGTAGTAATCCTGCCTTCTGCGCTGTATGTCATGGGTTCGATTCCCATCCAGGACAAACATTTGTGTGACGAACATGTTTGTTCTGTGTTGAGTGTTAATATGTATGTATTTACAAAAAAAAGTATATAAGTATTATTTCAGTTGTCTGGTTACCATGATACAAGCTATGCTTAGCTTTGGGCAAGACGGCGCTGTGTGAATGTAAAAAAAAAATGTGTAAGAATATGAATATATTTATTCTGTAAGATATTATTTTTTTAGTCTTACAGTAAATTACTTATGTATATATATACTTATGCATTAACAGATAGATTTCCGTCCTTATCCCCAAACGGGCAGAAACATATATTTTTATGTTTATGTTGATAAATAAGTCTTCAAGAGAAGAGTGAATAGGTTACTTCTAGGCAAGCATGCTTCATCGTAGACCACATCGTCACTTAACATCAGGTGAGATTGCGGTCAAATGTAAGCCTATCGCTAATTAAAAAAAAAAATTATAATAAGGGGAAGAACAGAAAGAAATCCCTTCTTTAGGAGTTTCCCCAAGGTCACGTTTGAAACCTTTATCTAGTATTATTTGTAATTAAATTTATTATTTGTAATTTTTCTTATAAATCTGTGCATCTCATTATGCATTATTTATTTTCACCTTAATTTATTATCCTTATCTTAGTGGAAAACTTGAACTGAGAAACAATAATACTACAGTGAAAAACCTATATTCTGTAGCACCCTTAAATTCGGGCTTGTAGCCTGTTAGGAATTCCGTACTAAAATTTGTGCGTGGAATGCGCGGGCCAGGCTAGAACACTAAGCACCTTTTTACCTTATTCTATAAACCTGCTATAAATCTTTATGGTAGGTTTATAGAAGGGCCTTTGATAAGTTGACAAAACCAACAAATTAACTCTAATTTTGATTTGTAAATACGCTTTCATTGTCACCCAACGATAGGAAGGCTATACAAGTAATTTTCATGAACGGGACCGTCTATCTTTAACCTTGCTAAAGCGACTGTAAATATGATGTCCATTCAAAATTTAAAGCAAAACGCTATTTACTGTGTAGGTCTATTCCTCGTATGGGTGTCCCTAACTACGAGGAATGATCACTTTTCCTTCATGCATGCACAGTTTGCGGAAGTACTGCCACTATACCCCTTTTTTAGACCAAGCAGTAACGCACTCATATTACGGTACTACTACAACTAGTCGCATCACTCGCTCTATCGAACAACCTTTCTGATCGGATCACACTGGTTCGATAGAACCAGTGACTCGAATAGAATAATAGAAAGAAGACCATATCAACCTACGTATATTTCCACAGTATATTGTTGAAGTAAAACTAATTATATTTTAGAAGTAATAGGTCCATTATCTCTAATTAAATCAGTGTAATCCCAAGATAATGATGAAGTATAAAATAGTGCGATCAACAAAGATGGTCATAGTTTGGGTTCAAACGTGTACGAAGAATGGATTTCAAAACTAGCTTGGTTTTAGTCGCTTTGGCTGTGGGCTGCTCAGGTAACATGTCTGATATCTTTTATGTACTCAGCCGCTTCTTGGCGCAATAATTATAATTTTATCAACAGATAACCGTAAAACAAGTTATTGTGAAAATTGTTGTCCAGCGCTATAATTATCTGACTCACTGGCCTTACAGCTCAGTTGGTAGTAACATTGCTTCTGCGCTGTAGGTCGTTGGTTCGATTCCCATCCAGGACAAACATTTGTGTGACGAACATTGATGTTTTTCTGTGTCTAGGTGTTAATACGTATTATATGCGTGTATTTACAAAAAAGTATATAAGTTTATCAGTTGTCTGGTTCCCATGATACAAGCTATGCTTAGCTTACTTTAGGGCTAGCTGGCGCTGTGTGAAATGTCAACCAATATTTATTTATTATTTATTTTATTATTAACCAATATTTATTGTAAATTTTATAAAAGTGTATCTTAGGAATTAAGTTTTAATTTATATTGCATGCTATAGTCGCTGAATATGGCTGTACCTGCTGTAACATAATTATAACACCTGTTACATACCCATATTACGCAATAAATGAATTTTGAATTTTTGAATTTTATTAATATTTAATTCTATCAGCCTGAATTATTTTACAAAAACTATCGTTCTTACAGCGCTGCCGTCGCAACCCAAAGGTGACATGTCCATCTTCTTCGAACACGTGAACCCAAACTCAGAGAGCAGATTAGTGGGCGGTGCCGAGGCGCCGGCCGGCAGCCACCCGCACATGGCGGCGCTCACCAACGGACTGTGGATCCGCAGCTTCCTCTGCGGGGGATCCATCATCTCCGCGAGACACGTGCTCACCGCCGCGCACTGCATCGACGCTGTCTACACGGGCGCCCTCAGCAGGTGACAAATCCGCTGAATCTTCCTCTCAAACCAGTGTCGATAAGCTTAGACGAGTTGCGCATGTATAAGAATATTTCCATTGAGCTTGACTACCGCTTACTGGTCGCATTGCGTTGCGTCCATCACCCTGAGACGGGGAAGTTACGTCTCATGCGCCTGCAATTTCACCGGCACCCACTCCCTTCCACCAGAACACAGCAACACGATTCCATCACTGCTTTGCGGCAGATTACCAGGTGTGGTGGCAGTACTTCTCTGGGCGAACTTAGCACAAGTTCTACTGCTACTTTGGGTTACTTGGGAAAACAAGGAAAATACTTTATAGGATCAGCATAATCATGACATGTTGACTTAGTCTATGTTGACTTTGCTAACTATTACAGCTTGTTCCATCTGGCGTGAATAGATGACACCACACTCTCAGTTTCCAATCAATTGGTGAAGAGACTTACTTGTTTTATTTTGATATTCTAATCCGTTTCCCCAGCAATCTCCTCGTAACTGTCGGCACTAACCGCTGGAACCAGGGCGGGCAGGGCTACTCCATCGCACGCAACGTCACCCACCCCAACTGGGTGTTTGACATCATCAAGAACGACATCGGTCTCCTCGTCACCACCCGTGATATTGAGTTCTCTGCGCTCATCAGCCCGATTGCTCTCAGCTTCGAGAGCGTCGGCGCTGGCGTTCCCGCCAAGGTCGCCGGATGGGGCAGGATCAGGGTCAGTATCTACCTCTATTAGAAAAATAGCAAGTTTCATCCAAACAATACCTATTAAGGTAGAAGGAAGGTTTACGTTTCCCTTGGTTTAATTTAAGAGTTAAGAAGAAGAATTTAAGAGTTAAGTTCAGCTGAAATGCGGATGGGTTGAGGTTTAGAATACGCTGCATATCGACTTACAAGTTTACAACTGACGAATTTGGAAAAACGCTGATGGGTTCTTCTTGATTCTTCGACCGGTCATTGTACGGCGCACTTTAATTTGATGTTTGTACTTTAACGTTTACTCTTGTGAGTTTGTCTTCTGTGAAACCTTTGTAGTTAAAGATCATTTATTTTCTCATAAAGAATTAACAATTTCACTTATATGAGAACCATTTTAATACTTTGGCATAGTCAGTTTTAAACACAAACAACAAGGTAATTATAAACTACCCTCAGTACAAATTAAAATTCGTGCACACAAAATGACAAGCGCAACAGAAACGGTTCAATTCTACGAGCCACAGTGTAGCTTTACGCTTCGCAATTAGTGATAGTTTGAATGCTCGTTGCAGGGCGGCGGCGCGCTCTCAGCGACGCTGCTGGAGTTGTCGACGGAGACGGTGGGCGCGGAGGAGTGCGCGGAGGCGGTCGCCCTCGCCTCCCACCAGCTCGACATCGAGGCGCCATCAGTGGAGCCCCACATCGAGATCTGCACCTTCCACTCAGCCGGCAAGGGCAACTGTAATGTAAGTAGTATACACAGATGCGAATGTGGATGACCTCCGGATTGAGACTTATGGGGTTCACCACTGGGTCACTCTCGCACAAGCTGCAAACCATAGTAGATATCAAGTGTGTATGTATTTTCGGTTCTAAGACATGTATGGTGTTGAAATCGGTTGAATCAATATTTTTATTTTTCGTGAATTAAGTATCTAATATCCTATTTTTGAAATCGGTAAACAAATATTGTAAAACTGTGTTTTTTTTTAATTCCTTCAAAATATTATCACAATGCCTCTTTTTTGTTGCAGGGCGACTCGGGCTCTGCCCTGGTGAGCACCGCCAGCGGTGTGCAGATTGGAATCGTCTCGTGGGGCTTCCCCTGCGCCCGCGGAGCACCCGACATGTACGCACGCGTCAGCGGCTTCCAAAACTGGATCGAGGAGAACACCAAATAATCACCACAAAAGTAACCATCAGTATACACCGTCACCAACCCGACTAATGCGATCAAAGTGAATAAAATATTTTCACTAACCTTGGACCTTTTATTTCGTTACCTTGGCAATTTTTTTATGCGATGTAAGTGATAGAACGGGCTGACGGCCCACCTGATGCTAAGTGGTAACCGCCGTCCATGGACAACAGCAATGCGACTCAAAGCCTTTCCACCAGAGTACGAGATGATTCAAGTCGCATTGCGTTGCGTCCATCACCCCGAGACGGGGATGTTACGTCTCATGCGCCTGCAATTTCACCGGCACCCACTCCCTTCCACAGGAACACATGCTTATCCTTATGTATTGTGGTCCTTATGGTATGCATTAATTTATTCTTGTGAAAACAATATCAGAAGCACGAGATTTGATGGCCTTTCGGATCAGGCACATAACTGATTCGGTATGGTCGTCAACTTCCTAGCACGGAATTACCAATGTGTGAGCATAATAGCCTTCATTTTAGCCTTCTCTTATAAGCTCAGTGGCTAGTTATGCTGCCCGCAAAATGAGTGGCCTCGGGTTCGATCCCTGAGGGTAATCATTGTGTGGTGACCATAAAGTTTGTTCAAGGTTTTTGGATATTCGCGTTGTGCATTTGTCCATCTCCATATCTATACCACTTGCATCAATAGACAATTCCCGGAATGGTTTAGAAACACCGAATAAATTCACTCGTCCTCACTGTAATATTATCACCTGACACAGGGAATCATAGTTGAGAGGCATCATGTGTTTTTATTTACCAGTCCCATTGTCCCAGTGTCTTCGATGTTCATGAAATTCTCAATTACTACGTCGTCAACACCGTGCTTTCAAACGTTCTATATTCCTTCGGTCTGATCACTCGGTCATAACCTTGCTTTATTGGACACTTCACTTACCGTTTATCTCCGTCACCGACATCGAAGGATAAATCTTTTAGAGGATGACTCCTACGTCCTACATTACGGAGCGAGTTCGGCTGAGCACAACACACCTTGGTGCAGCATCCTTGCCAAGCGTTTATACATATTTTGAGTTCATGTTATAGAGGTAGTCAGCAATATTACATATTACTTCGAAAATGTAATTTCACGCCAGGAGCTGTCATAGTACGTGTCCGATGATACGTGAAGTAGGTGCTACTCCCATCTCTAGGGCGGCTCTGCGAAATATGAGCTAGTGGTTTGGATCGATCGAGTTATGTGCGAGATCTGCTCAAGAATACAACAATAAATGTTTATATAATCATTTTCAAATAAAATACGGCAATAGTTCGGAGACATTAAAAACATTACAGTAAATAAAAATAATGCACAGAACCATCAAATGAACATTAAATTATTGAAATAAATAATATACAAGTCAGTGCATAACTCAATTCATCTAAAATCATTGAAACACCAAAATAAATACTGTCAATGCTATTATAAAATATGTCAATAAAATCTGAATTTAGTTTCCTATTAATTATTCCTACTAACTATCTCTATCCAGTTTTTTTTTATGTAATACAGACATGGAAAGAGCCGACGGCCCACCTGGTGTTAAGTGGTAACCTCGGCCCATAACAACTGACGCGACTTGGGTCCCCCCATACGACAAGACCCAAGTCGCATCGTATGCGCCCGTAACTCTGAGACGTGTAGGTGGAATGTTTCATGTGCCTGTAACCTTAATTATGGTTTTTCCCTTAGATACTACTTATTTTACCTCAATTGTAGTTTATAACACGGGTCTAATTAAAATGGCAGTGACAAACGGACAGGCGAAAACTTTATAGTTTTCGCCTGGATTCCGTTTAGATATTTGGCCTAAAAATGGGAAAACCTAAAAATTTAAGGTGGTATATAGCACAAGAAAATATGCATTGGGATTATTTAGATACAAACTAATTATCCTTTACACGAATCAAATTATAGAATTATAATTATCGTATCAATCAGGATAAGTATTTAATGCTAGATTAATGCAAAGTATATAAATTTGTGTGATTTATTTTAGTTATTAACGTCATTGGCGTGTTAGTGAAGATGGTCATGAAACATGTGATATTATTTGCCGCGCTTTTAGTTGGGGGATTGGGTAAGTGATGATTCATACGCTAATTTCATCTAAATTTAATACTAACACTAAAATAAGAAACACTTACTTGTTTAGGCCCAAATATAATAAGCAAGAGTTAGGGTAAGCGTAAGTTATTTTCTCCGTAACAGTAATTGCAGGTAAGAAATTGACAACAATTTCTTTCCAGCGGCAGCTTCCGCCGGAAGCATGATATCTATTTTTTAAAGCCTTAAGGCATTTAGTGTTCTTTAATTTTCAAATTAGGCCCCGAGAACAGAACAGAAATGAGTTTGAACCTGATTTATAGCGAGCCAGAAAGTAGATAGGTACTAGTAATAGTGAGTTGAGTACTTTTCTACTTGATAATTTACTAAGTAATTGATTTAGCTATGACTATTTATCGGCCTATCGACTTTAATTTTATAGATAAATGTAAAAAAATATTTCTTTCCCTAAGTCTAAATAAGCCACAATCCATATTTCGTTCGATTACATAATTTAGATTATGGCTTATTTTGAGTTGTCCAACTAGATCATATAATGCGGACTTATTTCCATATTTACGAATTAAAATATAACAATTAACATATGCATGAATTTAATAACAATAGTTTTATAGTTTTTTCTATAATACATTTTTTCCATTATTTTCTGTAATTCATTTATTTACCACAAAATTGAAAGACAAGCAATCAGTGGCTGGATGCTGGCTGCAGCGGGAGAAATCTCCCGACGATGCGTCCAGCCATCAATTGAGCGCTTTTTCAATGAATGAAAAAGTATACGTGGAAAAAGTTTTTTATAAATGTTTATAAATTGTTGAGTTATAATCGATTGATTGTTATTATCTTAAGCCTTATAATTATATACACTAAATCCAGTATTATCTACTATCAAATAATTTATCAGTAATAATCTAACTTTATCAGGCACGCTCACGTGTGCTATCGGAATAATTCTTTTATCATAATGTTTTTTTTATCGTAATGGCGTGGGTTCTGTATAAAAAGCAGCCCAATATTCATTAGGTCTTTTACCTATGTTCTAAATTTCATCCAAATAGTATATATAAATAGTATGCCATAGATTTGGCGTTTTTTTTTTTTTTTTATGATTGGACATTATGCTGTTGGCCGCAGATGGCCTTGACAGCGTTTACACGGGCTTTTAATTTACACGGGCTTTTATTTTCACGGGCTTTTGAGATTTGGCGTTCAAACATTCATGGCACTTATATACTATATACTTCCCTCTTGTCCAAATATCACCGATAAATAAATTTATAAAATAAAAAATATTGGTGGACATTTCACACAGCGTCATCTAGCCCCAAAGTAAGCTAAGCATAGCTTGTATCATGGGACAACTTATATATTACTTCTATACTTTTTTGTAAATATAGTATATATAGTATTTAATAGGTCATGGGAAGTTACCTTCCCATAACACCTAACACAGAACAAACATTTATGTTCATCACACAAATGTTTGTCCTGGGTGGGAATCGAACCCACGACCCACAGCGCAGAAGGCAGGGTTACCAACTGAGCTATGAGATCAGTCACAAGAGAATGTTATGATCCATTCCAGCAATCCCAACGGCCGAAGATGATATGTCCATCTTCTACCAGCACGCTGACCCGTCGGCACGCATCGTGGGCGGCGCGCAGGCCGCACCCGGCAGCCACCCTCACATGGTGGCGCTCACCAACGGCCTCCTCGTGAAGAGCTTCTTCTGTGGGGGCTCCTTGATCAACCAGCGCAGCGTGCTCACAGCGGCCCACTGCATCGAAGCAGTCTACAGCAGGGGATCTCTCAGCAAGTAAGAATTATCTTATGGAGAAGTGTTCATCCCGTGGTACCCACATTGTGATCTCATAATTGCCTTCTCGTAGTTGTAGCGTTGTATGATTTATTGCCTTGCATAGTTCAGCGTTGATCCAAGAAAGCTTGTCTTGTACTAAAGTTTAGCATTGATCTGAGATAGTGGTTACAAAGTACTTTTTCACTGATTAGTGTAGATTTATAAATTGTAACTAAGGGACGGAACGATTACTAATTCCACTTGAAAAGCGACATCAGCCTGTTATAACACCAATCAAATTTAGGTCATCCCGTTACAGAGTATATAGGAAGCTCCTATTATTTGACTTGAACATAGAACGTCCCATTTCCCTGTAAAATCACCGGGATCGACTAACGTTAGAAATGGACCGTTTGGCAGTAATTTTACGGACACTGCACATACCTGCAGTTGGTACACGCAGTGCTACTGCTTAAAGCGTTGTTCTAGAGCTCGTAATCCTATCAGTTAGTAAAGCAACAGGTAGTCTAGATTATTTATATTATTTTATCACCAAAATATTACACGGCGTCAGATTTTCGACTTTGGCAAGTTTCGATAAGAACTTCTTATTTGTAGCAACCTCCGCGTGACAGTGGGCACCAACCGTTGGAACCGGGGCGGGCAGACTTACAGCGTGTCTCGCAACGTTACACACCAGAACTACGTGTCAGACACCATCAAGAACGACATCGGCATCCTCATCACGCCCTCCGACGTGGCCATGTCTGCGAATGTCAGCCCGATCGCCTTGAGTTACGACGAGGTCGCTGCTGGAGTGCCTGCTAGGGTCGCCGGCTGGGGCAGGATCAGAGTAAGTGGAGCTTCGGACCGCTATTGAATTTAACTTCTTGATTTCTAGCAATTTTCTAGATAACATTACATGATGGAGTATAACATTTCAAATATTATATATGTCAAAAAAAATATTTGTGTTTTTTCCGTTGTCCACCATATTATTATTTATTTTATTTATTTATTTATTTATTTATTTAGACACACCAACAACAGATACATAATTATACTTAAATCTTATTCTACGGTTTTGGCTTATAAGCACCTGTCACTTACAGGTATGTACAGCGTTCTCGAGTAAAACATTATTATACTAACTAAGATATTAACAATTCAATATTAGGTAGCAAAATTCACTATTTCACCAACAAATACACTATTGCATACTATTTGAACTATTAACTAGAATAATCGTAGACATTATACAGGCGAAGCTGAGCTCCGAGCTTCTGCCTTAAACGCAGGCAGATTAAGGCCAAAGATATCGAGTTTGTTATTTATTTTGTATGATGAATTATAATTTATCATCATTCGGTTGAGAGATGAGTGAGAACCCATGTTCGATTTGTGGTGCCATGGGCTGAATATTTTCCTGGTGTGAAGTCTAAAGTTATGACGTGGAACTGTAAAGGAGATCTCGCGGACCAGCTCAGGACAGTTGAACAGTCCATTGCAAATTTTGTATAGGTTGACGTTATCTATCAGTGCCCTTATTATTATTAGATATATAAATAAATATTGGTGGGCATAACACAAAGCGCCATCTAGCCTCAAGCTAAGCATAGCTTGTATCATAGGAACTAGATAACTGATATAATATTTTTACTATTATATATTATTGTTTTTATTTCATGTATTATTTTTGTAAATATATTTTCATCGTTTGTGCGTGTCTGTGGTCCGATACGCACTTTTCGGTTATTACGTCTCGTAATTATTATTGCATTATTAAGGTATCCCTCCGTAAGCGTTATGACCGTTGCAAGAAAGCTCATTTTGCAGCCGCTTTTTTCCAGAACGGTGGTGCCCTTTCCGCCGTGCTGATAGAGCTGGAACTGGCCACCATATCCGGACCCGAGTGTGTCGACGCCGTCGCCCGGGCAGCCGTCGAACTGAACGTGAAGGCGCCAGTAGTCGAGCCTCACATCGAAATCTGCACCTACCACTCTCCCGGCTTGGGTACATGCAACGTAAGTACTCTCCTATAGTACTGGTTATACAAATACCGTAGGTATAGAATATTCGGTTGTGGTTCTCGTCGACCAGAAAGTGTTGTCTTATAGTCAGTTCTTTATGACTTAGTCAAGCATACATTATTGTTAGTGTCATCGTATCTAAGTTGGTAGCAGTAAGTAGCCTGCAAAGCGAGCAGCCCAGGTTCCAACCATCTCCAGCCGCGGCAATCATTTGTATGATGAACATATCATTTGTTTTTGGCTCCTGGTTTTGTGTATGTTTGTAACCACTCCATCAAAGTTTCCATCAAAATATTGTGGTATAATTTAGTATTTCTGTCGTGAAAGAGGCACAATATTATACGTATACTTTCTATCCTTACTGCATACATATGTTTCGATGAATTGTCAACATAAAATTGCCGACTTATGTTTATTTCCTAATATTGCTCTCTAAACGATTAAAATTGTATATAAAGTAAATCCATTATTAGATGTAAGTATTAGTATTTAAGATTAAAATATGTTTGTTTAAGATCTGCGGGTTTAGGAAACTAAATAAAAAAAAACATCCAAATGGACATACTGTGTGACGAAAACGCACGATTGTTTCCAGGGTGATTCGGGCTCCGCCCTGGCGCGTGTGTCTGACGGGCAGCAGATCGGCGTGGTGTCGTGGGGCTTCCCCTGCGCCCGCGGAGCACCCGACATGTTCGCGCGTGTCAGCGGCTTCAGCGACTGGCTTCAACAGCACGTCGTCTAACTGAACACCTACACCTTGGAGATCTATGCATTAATACACTCTTGACGAATGTGTTTTTTTTATTTCAACCTCGTGCTACCTAACGCGGGTAGTAACTAAAGTCCGACGGGTTGTGGTGAATGAAATAAGGGCGCTGAGAGCGTTCTGTTAACGTGTTCCTATCTCTTAATATGAAGGATGAAAGAAATAGTGACTGAAAATCCTCATTCAACTTTGAGAGAGATAGCCGCCGAATTTTCTGTATCTCAAGAGTCGATCCGTACCATTTTAACTAATCATTTGGGTATGAAACATGTTACCGCTCAGCACCACGATAATGCGCCTTCGCACAAGGCCATGATTGTGAACGAATTTTTGACCAAACACTCAACAAATACCATCGAGCAACCACCATATTCATAGCTCCAGCCGACTTCTTTATTTTACCTAAACTCAAATTACCACTTCGTGGCATCCGTTTTCAATCGGTAGAGGACATAAAGGAGAATTCGCCGCGAGAACTGAACTCAATTCCGGAAACAGCGTTTAAAAAAATGTTTTGATGATTGGATTATTCGTTGGCGTAAGTGTATCGTTTCTGAAGGAGCATACTTTGAAGGTGATGAAATAAATTTGGATGAATAACAAACACTTTGTGTATTATTGATCTTTTCCCGGTACTTTCTTGACAGAGTAGTATATAGGTATACTGCCAAACTAATTTAGTTTTTTTTTGTATTATCACCTGGAGGAACGTAAAAAAAAACTGTCATAAATAAATTACCCTATCCTAATTTCAATGACTTACAATTCCTTTCCTATACGAGATAGGTGAATAGAAATTGGACATTTTTGATAAATGTTTACATAGACAGTCTCATGGTATTGTCAAAACTGGGGGTTTTCGGGGTCACTAAATCCAAATCTGGGGGTCCAAATTGTTGTCGCCAAGAATATTTTTAACGGATTCGTACGCACATATGAAATTTTACCGAATATACTTTATATTTATTGAGGTTAAGAAATAAGAAGTTGCACGAAAAAATGAGCACGCGCGCACCCGCGCAATCTCTAGATGATTATAAACGTCGATCAACAATCATTGTATTATAGACAGAAATGATCAAAGATCAGAATCTATAACTGATACGTAGGTAAAAAATATTATTCCTTGATATTTATTTCGGATGACTTATCTCTAGATAACAAAATATCTTTGTTTTAATTACTTACTGACTCAAATACGTAAAATAAAATATCTTTAGCTTACATTTCATAAGGTCAATGCTATCTCAAGTCTATGAACTTCCTATGACAGACCTACCCAAGTTCCTAATCAGATTTAAAATTCAATATATAAATCTACGGCGCTATTCAATTCAAATCAAACAAGTCATTTCCATCATGTACGTCTTACTGATGTTGTTTGGTGCTCTTGGATTGACCAATGGTAATTATATTACTTACTAATTATTATCCTTAAACATTGTAAATCTGGCTTTATAAATTCTGAGTGATATTACTGTTAGCAGCCAGTAGTCTCCTTCCTACACGTAAATCCAGTTGCACATCGATTGTGCTCGGTGGCAGAAATGGATATGATGGCAGAACTCCGTTCGAAGAGTGCTGCTACCACTGATATTGTCTTAACCAAAGTAGGATGTTTATGTGTATTAAATAAATATTGGTGGACATTTCACACAGCGCCATCTAGCCCCAAAGTAAACTAAGCATAGCTTGTATCACGGGAAACAGACAACTGATAAACTTACATACTTTTTTGTAAATACATATCAACACCCAGACACAGAACAAACATCTATGTTCGTCACCCAAATGTTTCTCTTCGGTGGGAATCGAAACCACGACCTACAGCGCAGAAGGCAGGATTACTACCAACTGAGCTGTGAGGCCTGTCAGTCAGATGATGATAACATTGATTAGGAAGAGTTCAACATTCCAGGAGTCCCCCTGGAGCCCTACTCCCGGATCATAGGTGGTGTGACGGCGCCGCAGGGGTACGCGCCCCACATGGCCGCGCTGCTGCACGCCACCAGGTACCGCACGACGCTCGTCTGCGGAGGGTCTCTGGTGACGCGTCAGCACGTGCTCACTGCTGCTCACTGCATCACGCACTTCATCACCCACGGACAGCTGACACCGTGAGTTCCAGCCCCTCCCTCACCCCCCCACCTGTTCTCACTACAGCCTCCAGAAGCTCTGTTAATCAGTCCTTATTAATATTGTATTTTTATCATTATTGTGAAGTCAATTGTTATTAGGCCTATAGCTATTAATTTTATTATCATTTATTATAGATTAATTTTTATTTGATTTTAATTGTTATTGTTATATTCTGTGCACTTTAGTTTATATTGACTTGTAACTTGTTTGTTACGAATAAATGAACTTGAACTTAGCTTCCTATCGGTAACCAGCCGGCAATCTCTCATGTTGCAGACCTTCAAATCTCAAAGACAATTCCGTACTTTCAGAGATTTCTACGGGCGTGTCGGCTCAAACACCTGGCACTCGGGAGGAACGGTGATAACCTTCACCAGATACCACATCCACCCTGAATACAATGACAAAACGTTGAAGTACGACGCTGGTCTCCTGACCCTCAGTGTTGAGGTGGAGTTAAGCAGCCGAGTGGCACCTATAGGGATGGAGTTCAATTATGTCGGGGGAGGGGAGAAAAGCTTCGTTACCGGGTGGGGAATTACTGGACCACGGATCGAAGGGAATGTGGTGGTATGTCTTATGCATTTTTGTATCAGTGACGTCACGGAGCCTGGTACTTCCTGCGGTCGACAGAGGCCCCAGAGCATGGCCCGGTTGAGGTTGGTGTAGCAAGACCGGAAGTTTATGTTCAAGTTAAAGTGCGTAATGGGTAGAAGCCAGGTTCACGATTAGAGCTGAGTGAAACCGCAGCACACATATCAGCACGCTATGGCCTTCCTCACCAACTTCACCCGTTATGGCTCTATGTCTCTCTCACCACCTGCTTGAAACATTCTATATGGGACAGAATTGGCAAAGTCTCAAATCAATGCAACATCCCAATTATGAGACAATTTATTGTCCTAATAATTCCACCATTTACCTTCTCTCCACTTTACAATAACAAACGTCCGTTAAAACGGGCTCATTAGTAACGTTTTCGGCTGTAGTAACGTCATCTAAATGAACTTTAAAAGTTTTGAATTTATAATATTAATTGAATAAAAATATCATTACCGAGCTGAGCATGTAAACAGTCATAATATTAACTTTTTCCACGAAAGCGACTGATTTTTTATACATTTCACACAGCGCTATCTAGCCCCAAAGTAAGCTAAGCATAGCTTGTGTCATGGGAACCAGACAACTGATATAATACTTACATACTTTTGTAAATACATACATATTGACAGACAGAACAAACATCTTTGTTCTTCACACAAATGTTTGTCCTGGATGGGTATCGAACCCACGACCTCCATCGCCAAAGGCAGTTACTACCAACAGAGCTATGAGGCCAGTCAATGTTTTATGTTCAATGTCCTTCAATTCCGTCAGCACCTGGCCCCGACACCTGACGAACTGCAACTGCTGCACGTGGAGACGCTGACGCCGGCGCACTGCGCAGAGAAGTTCTCCAACGCGCAGTGGAATACAGCTCCTCACATAGACGCGCGGCTCGAGCTGTGCACCTACCACTCCGTGGGACACGGCATGTGCAATGTACATACATACATACATATATAATAATATTGGTGCACATTTCACACAGCGCCATCTAGCCCCAAAGTAAGCTAACCATAGCTTGTATCATGGGAACCATACTAATGATATAATACTTTAAAAATTTTTTTTTGCAAATACATACATATAATACATTTTAACACCCAGACACAGAACTAACATCTATATTCGTCACACAAATGTTTGTCCTGGGTGGGAATCGAACCCACGACCTACAGCTCAGAAGGCAGACTTACTAAGTGAGCTGCGAGGCCAGTCAAACATATGACTTATATACTTTTGATAAATCTCGGCAACTGTGTAGTTGAACGCTTAAGATTTTGTCTCTAAACCTGCAGATTTAAGTAGCAGTAGACTTTTGCCAAGTTCCTCCAGGGAAGTATTGCCACCTAACCCACAAACAATTTCTGCCGCCAAGCAGTTATACATTAGCGTTACTATTCCTGTTGCCAATGAAACTACAGGCACTCAACACATTCCACCTTCACGTCTCAGCATTACGGGCGCAATATGACGTGTCTTCCCACACCTACGTAGGGGAAAACCCAAGACGTTTTGCTTTTGCTATGGGCGGAGGTTACTGCTCAAAATCGGGTCGGGCTGACTTGCTAATTCCGTAACTTATTCACATAAATAACAAATGCCGGTGACATTTGATCCGTGGCGCGGAACAACAGCCGTTTTGTGTTACCACCCACACATTTGCGACAACTGCGACACAGACAGTCATAGCGTTATACATTACTAAACTTCCCACAAAACTCCTTATTCACAATATATATGTGGAACGTTGTCACACCAGGGGGACTCGGGCAGCGCGCTGGTGTCGAAGGCGACCGGCCTCCAATCCGGTATCGTGTCCTGGGGCTACCCCTGCGCCGTGGGGGCTCCCGACGTATTCACGCGCCTCAGCGGAATGGAACCCTTCATTAGGAAAGGGCTTGCGAGATACGACTAATTGCCTCACCCTGCCCACCTAACCACATCTATACAAATAAATAAAATTGGAGTGTCAGTTTGTAATATTAAAATAACCGCTTTTTACTAAGTGTATATGGATATATACTATTTTTCTTTTGTGTGAGACAATAAATGTATTTTATTATTATTTTTATTACCTATACTCTGTTGAAACACAAATCAAAATGAACACACATCACATGATAATATAATCTGTGCTACCATTCACTAACAGAACTGTTCCTTTACCCGTTACTCTCCTTTTTTCCATACAAATAAATAGAATAGGAGTGTCTGTTTGTAATATTAAAATAACCGCTTTTATTTTTCCTAAGTGCATATAAATGTATACACGGTACATATACCAAAATATTTTTTTTTACAATTTTTGTATGTCTGTCTGTTTGTTCCGGCTAATCTCTGAAATGACTGGACCAATTTTGACAGGACTTTCACTGGCAGACAGCTGATGTAACAAGGAGTAACTTAGGCCCTCTTCCTTCGTCCGTGAAATGCCTCCTCTATGCCATTCCTTCTCGCTCTATCAATTATATCCTCTGTAAATTTATTAGTGTCAATAAAATTAAATTGTAATTTCTTTCTTTTCCTTTTTATAATTCCTATCATAATATCAGTAGTAGTAATAAATACTTAACATAGCATACATATATGTTATTCCTCGGTACAGAGATTCACCTTGGTCTTTTTTAATTAATTTCTACATTCTTACTGTTTCGGAATAATTACTACAATCAAAATTTTAACATGAACTCCTATGTTGTATATGACACTATCACTAGCGGTCATTGGCAGACTGGTGGGCTCATATAGCTCTGTAGCCATCAATTAAGAAGAAGAAGAAGAACTTAGGCTACTTTTCCGAGGGGTAAAATAGGGGTGCGTGATAAAACCGAATTCAACGCGAAGTCGCGGGCAACAGCTAGTTGTTAATATATTTTACCGAGTTCACAGAATTGAGGTAATTCAGTCATGATACATATTGTACACTGGGACAGCTTTATACGTAATTATAATAAGATCTAATCCCAGACGAGCACCAGCTCATATTCACTAACGCATGTAACGGCCATAACGAATTCCTGGTAGGAACGTAGCTGAGTATGACAGAGTTTTTATTCCCTTAAGTTGTTAGAATGATACAGATGATAAAGAAAAAATAATTAAAACGAAACTGTTAACCACAGACTATATTATTAAGTATTTACAGGTCAATGTATAAACTACATACATAATATTGTCTTACAAGCTATGTAACCTCCATTGTTTCGAAGTAAATAATGCTATGCTTGTGTTGAATTACTTGTAATTTGGATATATTTCATTAAAATGTAAAATAGTTATTATTATTTTGTTTGGAAATATTAAACATTTTCCTAAATAAGAATAATGTGAAAATGTATGCACTGAATAACAATATATGTAAAGGCCCGATTCCACTGCCACGCGAATATATAGGGGTTTGTTTCGATGATACAACCACCTGTGGGTGGTTTACGTTGATCGCAGGAGACGTTTCTCATATAATTTCATATAAAGTGAAAGTCAACATGCCGAGCAATGTATTCCAACACTAATAGACACAGAAATATAACACTTACACGGGGACAACAAGGTGAGTAAACATTTTTATCCAGAACTACATTAAATACTTCAAGAAAATAACTGTCTCACACCGCAGCCGCAATACAGTTCATAATCAGATTGTACAATCACTCGATATTCTGCCTTTACAACCTGCACTGAGCACCACGAAGCAGGTACATTCAACAGTAATCGTGCACACAATGAACCCCCATACATCTGGACCTGGTGAGGTAACCGCAGGTCAGAGCCCGAGATCACCGGACGAGCGTCTCTATGTCGGTGAACGCGTGGGCGGAGAGGGCGGGCGCGCTCATCAGCACCGCGAGCTCGCTGCGGTCGCCGGAGCCGGCGAGCATGTTCCGGTGCAAGTCGTGATACACCGCGTACGCACTGAGCAGCCGCTGGTGCCGCTGGTGCCGCTCGTGGCAGAGGGGCGGCGGCCGCCCTCCCGCGCCCAGGTACCACGTGAGGAGGGGCGCGAGCGTGTGCCCCCACGCGTCGAGCACGCGGCACACGCGCTGCTTGATGCCGAGCGTGTACTCGGTGGAGATGAGGGGCGCGCGCCGCTCCGCCTGCGACACCAGCAGCTTCAGCTGCCACATGTTGTGCGACGTCGGCTCACACGTCTTCATCGTTCTTATTATCTGTTGGACAAAGTCAAAGTCAAAGTCAAAAACTTTATTTCCATAGAATTCATAAAGAAATGGCTTGGAAACGTCAATATTCAAAACATAAGGTCACGCGTACTTATCGATAAGTTTGACGCCTGTTCAACGAACGAACTTCATGTTGCTGGTTTACAAGTAACGTTGCCCCATAAAGTCTCCTCCGTATGCACAATTCTCAAACCTTTGAGCTTCGTCTTGAACTTATTTGGAACTGCAATTTTGTTCTCCAGAATATATCACTTAATCACTCACTTAATCGGTTGAGCCTCAAACGCTTTCGATAAAAGGTTTTTAACTCGTGAGCTAAGCGAACCCGCAACCCTCAAATGCTAATCGGTTACTACTTCCTTCCCTATGTCATCTAAATTAGTATTGTTTAGCGTATTAAAATTACAAGATAGATTACCATCAGCTGCCTGATCATCAGCGCTATCAAATTGTATTACAGTGAGTATGCTCATTAGCTTATCAATTGAGTCACCAAAAATGTACTGTTGTTGTTTTCGAACGACTGACGATTATTTAGGTCTACAATACCTACCTATTAAAAAAATACGCATAAATGTATTTTTATCAGCAAAACCCATTAGTAGTCATCTATTTTCGAAAACAGGCCCAATTGATCCATAGATTAATACACATGATTACAAATTCAATAGTTTTTTGTTCCATTGTTGTTCCAATTTAGTAATACCATAACGTAATCGTCTACTAATAACATTACGAGCGTTTCTGGGGCATCTATTGAGCGGTTGCAATCTACAAGATGGAAGTTGTTCAGACTTTTGAAATGATGTATTAAAGCTTTATTGGAATCTTCACCAATAAAAAATTTGTAGAAAAAAAAATTTTTCTTATCGCCTGTTTTCGAAAATAGATGACTACTAATGGTTTTTGCTGATAAAAATACATTTATGCGTATTTTTTAATAGGTATAATTAACTAATATAATTGTAGACCTAAATAATCGTCAGTCGTTCGAAAACAACAACAGCACATTTTTGGTGACTCAGTTGATAAGCTAATGAGCGTAGTCACTGCAATACAATTTGATAGCGCTGATGATCAGGCAGCTGATGGTAATCTATCTTGTAATTTTAATACGCTAAACAATACTAAGTTAGATGCCATAGGGAAGGAAGTAGTAACCGATTAGCATTTGAGGATTGCGGGTTCGCTTAGCTCACGAGTCAAAAGCCTTTTATCGAAAGCGTTTGAGGCTCAACCGATTAAGTGAGTGATTAAGTGATATATTCTGGAGAAAAAAATTGCAGTTCCAAATAAGTTCAAGACGAAGCTCAAAGGTTTGAGAATTGTGCATACGGAGGAGACTTTACGGGGCAACGTTACTTGAAACCAGCAACATGAAGTTCGATCTCGGATCTTAGGTGTTCCCATGCCTCCTGCGACACAGACAATCCTAGATCTAAAGTAAGTTTCTACCTTTCTGTGTATTTGTCTTTATCTTTGAATGAATGCTGGCATTTTTTTCTGTCTATACGTTCACCACGACCCGAACGAAAGCGGAACTTTGTCACTAATGCACTGCGGCTTTGCACTAATCTCTCGTAACTACGCGCTACGCTCCAGCAGTAATGGATGATAACAACCACTATAGGGTCATATCACTATACGAAGTAAGGGTCGTTTGGAACTGTTGCTACGACGGGTTTTAGCGAAGTTCTGGATAGCCGTTCTTGGCCAGATGGGTGTGCGACATCCACAGTTGGTGCGAGAGCGTGGTGGTCTGGTGATACCAACCCCGAGTTTCAATCCGGAGGTCACCGGTTCAAATCCCAACGTGCCCATGAGTTTTTCGATTGAAAGATAAATGTGCGCAATAACACGTTCTCAAAGCGGTGAAGGAAAACATCGTGAGGAAAACAAAATGTACTAGAACTAAAAATTCAAGTGACAAGTGCACGAAAGGAGCCTCTTAGAGGCGCACTCAAAATCCTTTCACCACACCGGTTCGAAAGAACCAGTGACTCGAATAGAAGAAGTTGGTACGCGAGGGAGTTACCTTCAAGAACGCGGTCCAAATGGGCAGCGCACACATCATGTCCTTGACTAGACACTCGTACATCACCATGCTCAGACCTTGCACGTAGTCGCGCTCCTCTATACTGTACCTGGATGGGAGAAAGCAAGTATTAGATCAGTAATCTGATCCCCGGCTTGATTGGGCCGCTGTGTGAAATGTCCACAAATATTTATTAATAAATCAAACAAATCTAGGCGAATACGACAATTAACGTTCAAACTGAGCAAAGTTACCTCCGACAGCTGCAATTCCGATCGAAATACGGCTCGTTCTTAACGCCCTTCCGTTTCCTGGACAGGATCAGACAGTCCCCGCATATGTTGGCGGTGGTCTCGTTGTTGAGGTAGTACTTGACGAAGTTCCGTATCTTATCGTCGTTGGTGAACAAGTGTATGTAGTCCGGCTTCGTGGACCAGATGTTCGCATTGTCGAGCGTCAGAGTCTGCGCGAGCAGCGTCTGGTACCCGTGCGGGTCCTCCGCGTACGGGAGGCAGCCCGCGCGCTGCTTCACGCACACACACCAACTGTGCTCCACGTACTTTCTGGACGATACATAATCCATTTTAATAATAAATAGACTGGCCTCACAGCTCAGTTGGTAGCAACCCTGCCTTCTGCGCTGTAGGTCGTCGGGTAGATTCCCACCCAGGACAAACATTTGTGTGACGAACATAGGTGTCTGTTCTGTGTCTGGGTGTTGATATGTATTATATGAATGTATTAACAAAAGATAGTATATAAGTATTATATCAGTTGTCTGGTTCCCATGATACAAGCTATGCTTAGCTTACTTTGGGGCTAGATGGTACTGTGCGAAATGTCGCCAATAAAAAAAAATGGTATAACGAGTTATAAGTAGTAGTATATATTAGTACAAAATTATACAGGCAGAAATATTCAATCAGCGACTTTCCCCCAGAGACGAATTCTGATCGAGTTATGTATTTTATACCAAGTGAGCGGGCTTTGTGCAGAAAGCGACGCACTTAAGTAAAATTCGTTTAAACTTACTTGAACAAGTCCCAATTCTTGTCCCTGTGGAAGGAGACCGGCCAATACCTAGGGTCGTCTATTTTGACCTCCTGAAGGGTGCTCAGTTCGGGTATAATGCACGGCGCCTTCATTTCCTTCGCCACTCCTTTCAGATCTATCACCTGAAATCACAAATCAGAATCATTTGAAAATATATTTCGTATTCAAAATGAAATGGATTGGAAACTTCAATTACCCAGTAAGTAAATTAAAATACTTATTGTAAGTTTGACGCCTGGTTTTTGTCTCATGTGCATGTAATTACACCGTAACCAAACCCATCAGTGCGAGCACGCTTCTGCTTGGTGACATAAATTGGTATACTGAACTGAACAAAGTCAGTATTAACCTATAGGGGTGTTACAAGGTTGATGATAGCTGGATATTCGCCCAGAATTATTGGCAATTTCATTGGTATAAGACTTGTCCTGGCTGTCGGGTTATTAAGTTTCAGTTTTCAGCGACGAGCCTCATCCCTTGCCACCTCAACGTTCCCACGATAGTATAAGTTGAAGTGTCTCGGTGAAGCTCTGCCTACCCTTTCGGGGATGAAGGCGTGTACGTGTGTACGTTACCTGTATGTGGGCGTAGCACAGTTTGCCCGTGCTCATATCGCGCGGCAGCACCAGTCTCGGCTCCACCGCCAGCACGTAGAGATGCCGGAATGCTTGCAAGTGGTACCTGCGATAGTAACAGAGGGTTACACTTTAAGGTATACAACTGCACGCGCCGGCTAAATGGCGCAACGTTTTGACTGGTCTTACAACTTAGTTATAAATAAATAAATATATATTGGTGGACATTTCACGCAGCCCCAAAGTAAGTTAAGCATAGCTTGTATCATGGGAACCAGACAACTAATATACATAATTAAATAAATTTTTGTAAATACATACATAAAATACATACTGTCGCCCAGACACAGAAAACACCTATGTTAGTCACACAAATGTTTGTCCTGAGTGGGAATCTATCCCATGACCTACAGCTCAGAAGGCAGGGTTTACTACCAATTGAGCTGTGAGGCCAGTCAAATGGCTAAGCTGTATTTACAAGATAGAATATCATGCAGGTAGTAATGTAGACTTTGTATATTAGTTGTACCTGTTATCCTCCGTGTGCGTGGGGAACTTGGGGAAGAATGCTGCGAGCAGGGCGGCGACAGCGGTGCGCGACGTGCCCAGCGTGCCGCGCCCGCCCATCAGGAACAGCAGACCCACGCACATGTGCACCGCCATCTTTCAACAAGTTATATCTATGTGATACAGTGTGACCGACTGACTGACTGCCCACCTGGTGTTAAGTGGTAACCTATGCCCATAACAAGCGATGCGACTAAACCAAGTAGCATCGCATTCACCCGTAACACGTGACACGTGCGGGTGGAATGTCTCATGTGCCTGTAATTTCCAACCACACCTTTCAAACCGGAACACAGTAACGCGAATACGTTACTACTCGGCGGCAGAAATGGGCACGGTGGCAGTACTGCCCCGGACGAACTCGTCGCGAGTTCAACTGCTCGTAAAATATTTTATTTAAATGTTATTTAAAGCAGAAACTCCTTTAGTGTAGTTAGTTAAGAGTGTATACGTGTGTACCTGTCCACCGTGCGCGAGCGGTGCGTGCGCGGCGCGGGCATGCGGCGCGGCGGAGGCGGCGGCGGCGGAGGGGGAGGGGGGAGGCACGCGCGCGCGCAGCCGCCGACACAGCCGCAGCACCTCCAGATCGCCGCGACCCGCCATTATCTGTGCGACAACACCAACACCAGTGCACAATATCACAACACACATACCAGCTGGCGTACGACTGTTCACAGTACCATGTAGTAGAAGTAAGTAGTGCAGTGGGCTAAACTGTACCCAACTGTACCAAGTTATGCGAAATCATAAATATTGGTGGACACAAGACACACAGCGCCATCTAGCCCCACACTAAGCTAATCATAGCTTGTATCATGGGAACCAGACATGATACATGTATATATTATATTTTGTAAATACCGACATATAATACATATTGACACCCAGACACAGAACAAACATCTATATTTGTCATACAAATGTTTGTCCTGGGTGGGAATCGAATCCACGACCTACAACTGAAGGCAGGCTTACTACCAACTGAGCTGTGAGGCCAATTACAAACGCTAATGATATGTATTGATCGGGATCCAAAAGTTGGCTCGCCTATATGCATTGTTACACAGAATACGAGAGAGAGCGAAACAGCATGTATACCATGGCGGGCGCCAGCAAACACACGCAGAGACAGCACTCGAGCGTGGCGCGGCCCGCGAGCTCGGCGCGCGTGCGGCCCGCGAGCCGCAGCAGCCGGCGCGCGGCCCCCAGCGCGGCATCCCTGGCGTCCTCGTCGCCCGACCCCGCGAAGCGGATGCCCATCGCAAAGCACGCGCCCGCTATTATGTTGCAGTACGCTTGGCTGTCGAATGGAACGTACACACATGGAGTATAAGTAAATATTGATGGACGTTTCACACATCACCATCTAGCCCCAAACTAAGCATAGTACTAAACCAACAAACTAAGCATATACTTTAATTACTATACTTTAATTACTATTTATCACTTCATTTAATTTAATTCAACTTAGCTTTGCATCTACAACTTTAACTATAATTTTCTTATTTACTTATCTGTGGAATCTTTTAATTAGCCTTAAGCCTTAAATTTACTAATATAATATATTAGTATTATTTATTATATAATATATAATAAATTTACTATCCATTAAGCTAGCTGTAAGATTACCTAAAATTGTAAAAAAAAAAAAAAAAACTTGTACTATGGGAACCAGATGACTGGTAGAGTACATATATACTTTTTTGTAAATACATATTAACACCCAGACACAAAACAAACATCAATGCTCGTCACACAAATGTTTGTCTTGGGTGGGAATCGAATCCACGACCTGGAGCTCAGAAGGCAGAGTTACTAACCAACTGAGCTGTGAGGCCAGTCAGAGAGATGGATTAACTATTTATTGTACATCAAAGAAAGCATTTCACACGGAGATAACATTATAAAAATAAGTACACGTGCAACTGAAGAATTGTCACTAAAAATGATATCTTCCGTGCAATATTTATATGAAAAGGATACAAAGATACATTTCGTTTATTTGACAACGGTGTACAAAAAAGGACTATTGCATATGGCCGCTCCGCATTCACACTTACTACCCTACTACAGTTTTACTGCATCGGGTTCAGTCGTAAAACGATCACAGCTGCAAATGTAGCTAGTTTATTATATGCATATAGTAGTGCAGCTAATATGTATTGTATTTTAAAATCCCTCGTGACTTACTTCATAGCTTCGTAATCGATGTTATCCTCAGTGGGTTTGACAAAACAGTACGGTCTAATGGTGTCCGGAACTTGGTTCTCTATCCATTCGTCGCTCGCTTCGATATCGTCCCACAGAATGAGGCCTAGAAATGAGAAACACACGCTTTTATGATGACGCAATACTTTTTACTGTCCAATCGTTGGATACGATGACGGATCGGTAGCACGTTGCCTACTAACCGATTCATCTCGGATCCTGAAGCACGGGCAAAGTTTTTTTGGATGTGTGAAAGCTTGTTCTCGGATCATGAATGTTCGCACACCACCTGCGTGTGTGATACCACACTACACAACACCACACCACATGTATCATACCACACAGGGTATGATAGCGCAGAGTTATAAAATTAGGATAAGGGAGGCGGCGCTCCCGTTGTGCATGCACATTAATGGTGGCGGCTCGGGCTCGGGTTCGGGCTCGGGCTCGGGCTCGGAGGTGCGACTCACCCCTGGCGATGACGCGCAGCATGAGCAGGTCGGGGCGCACCAGGTGCAGCTCGTAGGGCGTGGCGGGCGGCGCGAGCCAGCTGGCGGGCGCAGCGCTCCCGCTGCGCATGTACACGAGACCCAGCGCCAGCGTCGCGCCCGGGGACGTCACGTCCAAGTTCACACTCCCGCCTTCCAGCCCGTTGCCGTTCTTCTGCTTGTCTTTCTGGGATCCTGTTGAAATTCCGTTCATATTGTAAATAGTTATGAAAACACTTCGGATCATAAATTTTGTGAAATGATCATCACTCATATAATAGTCTGTTAGTCATCGCCGGCGCCAGCGAGCAGCATGTATGTGCAAGTGTTACCCGGCAGCTCCCCGCCCAGCATGTACGTCCGCAGCGCGTGCACGACACGCGCGGGCGCCCGGTGCGCGGCGCCGGCGAGCAGCATGCCCAGCGCGAGCCCGGCGGCGAGCGCGTACCCTTCCCTCTCCACGCAACGCTCCGCACTCCATACTCTCACTCGACCTGACAACAAACATTCCATACTTTCTGGTAAACCTCCAGAGATTTTGCAAAGTCTGAAATTACCTGTAAAGTGCCAAGGGTCAAAATGTAATTGTTTTCTCGCCCCATATTCTTTCATTTACCTTTTCGCACCAAACAATACCAAAGTATGCACAGTGCTAGCTGTTTTAAGATGCAGATAAGTTACTTAACAATAATATTTGATGGGAGGGTACAAAAGGGGTGAATAAAATTAAAGCAGAGAACAAAAGATACTTTACTATAACAAATTGAAAAGATTTATTTGTAATTAAAGTTTTGGCATCAGGATCAATTACAGTGAACTGCAATTATTTTTATAATATCCTCAGTGTATAAAATTGGACCTATTACAGTTTTATTATAGGTATAGATAATTGAATTGCCCAAAATGTAAAATAAAATCTTGTACTTCATAAATTATTATTGCAAATTGACATCAAATCTATATTTTGAAATCATCATTTGGTCTCATTATGACGATTACTTTTAATGGAAACACAGAATAACTCAATACGTATCAGAAATTGCAGTTTTAATACCCAAAACGATGACGCAATGGCACTGGTAATTTCAAATAGAAGAATCATTTATTCTTGAGCATGATAACAATCCGATGAAACATAACGAGTCTACAGTTTACAGTTTGGGGCGACCCATTGTCACCTGACATGAGGTTATTGAAATCTGAATACAAACACTAACCTGTTTGTGTGTGAGGAGAAAAGTCCTTATCAAATACAGCAACAAAAATGTTTACAGGTTCCTAAAGCAATATAAACACGAGGAAGCTCACCAATCTCATGCAAAAGCGCCTGCGAATAGTGATGGTGCTCAGAACCCTGGTACAGTAACCCCACTCCCAGCAGCGCAGCCACCAGTATGTTCTGCTGGATGTCCAGCTCGATGGAAGTGGGTGGGAGCAGAGGTTCCAGGTGGATCGACATCAGTTTCGTCGCTTGAATGTCCATTGTGCCTAGAATTAATAGGATTGTCAACTTTTACAAATGCTTATATGTACATGATGCCAGGTGTTGCATGGCCACCTTATTCCACCATTATTCTATTATTATTCTCTAACCTTTGAGCCTAGTTTTCAGTTTCTGCATAGCATGAACGGTACTTTTTGCAAACATTCCACACAAGAAGCGTATTGTCATGTAGTGTATGAAAAATTGGACCATTGAATAAACAGTATCAATCCAGAATCCAATAGTTTAACTCGACACAGTTAGATTCCATTTTTCTAATCTGCAATGTGAACAGGTTCAAACACAGCTGTACCGTTACCTCTGTAAGTGGCCGCCAGTCCGAGCAACAAGCCCACGCTGATCATTTCGTTGCACTTCACCAGGTACTCGTACATGGTCATGAAGGGCATATCCCGCAGGTGTCCGTTGAGCCCCAGCGCCATCAGGAACCCCGCGTGCTCGGGGGACATCTCCGCTGCGCCCTGGAAGTAATCAACCATTACAAAAACACTTTTATATTTTCACCATATTTTTTTTTTTCCTGATACAGTTACTGAACGAGCCCAACTGGCGTTAAGTGGCCTCGGCCCATAACAACCTATGCAACTTGGGTCCTCCCCTACTAGGTACAACAAGACTCAAGTCGCATCGTATGCGCCCATAACTCTGAAACGTGTAGGTGGAATGTCCCATGTGCCTGTAATTTCACCGGCAACCACACGTTTCAAACCGGGACACAGTAACGCGAATGCGGCAGAAATGGACATGGTAGCAGTACTTCCCCGGACGAAGTTGGCGTGAGTTCTAACTGCTCTTTAAAAATCAAATATTATAGTTTGATGTTAAATTCTACGTTCTTATTTTAACAGAGACGAGCGAATACTACGAATGATTAATCTGCTTTCGGAGCATTATCTCGCAACCTTTGGTTACTTTTAACATTCCGAATTCGTTACAACGTCATGCAAAGAGCGTGGTGGTCCACTTTAAATCCGGAGGTCACTGGTTAAAAACCCGACGTGGGCATTAATTTTTTTTCTTGAAAGATATATGTGCGCAATATAATAATATGTAATACCAGTTACCTTGGGTCTATTGAAGAGCAGCCAGGTGGAATCCAGGGTGGTCCCAGTTGTGGGCAATAATGCCAGCCCAGCGGCTACCCCCGAGTGGAAGGACGGCCACGCGAGAGCCTGGAAAACATGTTATTTATGCCTTTACATACTTAAAATTCATAAAAAATTACTGTAACATTCAATTAATATTACACAAGTTGTCAATCTCTTCGACGTAAACTACAGCGCCACGTCATTTTATTTTTACATGCATAAATAAAATCAAGCTTGTTTTTCGGAGGGGTAGGCAGAGAGCACGGTTTTTCACGTGCTACGATCTTGACTCTTGACATACCTCCTTTGCTTCATCCACTCTTATCATATTGTTCATGCATACTCGTCGTATTATTACGTATTAGGGTATAGGAAATTAGGGTATTCTTGACCTGGCCTTTTTCCAAATGTCACCGATTTAGTGTAAGTACATACGCCAATATCTGTCTCACCCTTTCCAAGAGTTCCATCCACACTCGCCTTATGCATTTGTTTCAATTTGCAGTCAAACTTCCTAAACATTATGGTTATAGAAGGTCACGTAGCACAATGTTACAGCATATATAACATAATTTTAAGAGCAGTAGAACTCACGCCAAGTTCATCCGGGGAAGTACTGCCACCATGCCCTTTTATGCCGCCAAGCAGTAACGCATTCGCGTTACTGTGTTCCGGTTTCAAAGGTGTGGTTGCCGGTAAAAGTACAGGCACATGAGACATTCCACCTTCACGTCTCACATTTACGGGCGCATACGATGTGACTTGGGTCTAGTCATACCTAGTATGGGAGGACCCAAGTCGCATCGGCTGTTATGGGCCGAGGTTACCACTTAACATCAGGTGGGCCGTCAGCTCGTTCCGTAAATGTATTACATAAAATACAGCGCAGAAGGCAGCGTTACTACCAACTGAGCTATAGGGCCAGTCAAGTTTTGATAACATCGGTAAGTTTTAACGTCGTAATGCTGAGAATACGACAACTTATATCAAGTGGGGCACACAGTTCCGGCGGTGGGTGTGAAGTAAGGTGTAGAGGGTGTATGTGTATGCGGCACCTGTGCGGAGAGGTCGCCCCCGGGTGGCGCGATGGCGGCTCGTCCGCCCGCGCCCCCCGCGCCCCCGCCAGCGCCCCCCGCACCACCCGCGCGCCCCCACACGCACACGCGGGGCACCACCGCCACCTCCGTGGGGCAGCTCGCCTTCGTGCGGAGGGTCAACATGCCTCTGCAATCAAAACAACATTATTCCATCGTGGATGAAGATGGCGGATCTGTAAGATTGTTACGTACAAATTGTTTTATGAAGTGAATTGATCAGTGAAAATAAAATATGATTAGTCATATCTTTGTGTATATAAGACACTTTTGGACTTCATTTCTAAATTTTCACCTTGTCCAATTTATACTTGTAATAAGTTACGGAATAAAATTATACTGTTTTTATAATGGTGTCTATGCCCGTGATGTAGAAAACATCGAACATAACAGCCGCACTTTAGATAGAAAAAAAAAATCCTTAGATAGCTCCAGTGGCTATTGAGACTATACGCCAAGATGAATAAATATCAAAATCAAAAAGGGATGAAACATTAAGGGTATCTAATTTAGACGTGTCCAAGTGGTGTTTGAGGAAATGAAGACTAGGATACTGATTAGTTACCTAGCCACGGGCAAAGCCATGGTCCTAGTGCTCAAAGCGTAAAGATATTTTTCCTGCTCCTCTATGAAGTCATGATCGGAGACCTCCGGACGCTGGGTCAGGTTTATCGTGACCGGCTGCGATGACTGCAAGATGTTGAATACTTCAGTCATTCTGTAAACAACAGAACGATATAAGCTGCTGCTTTTTCCTCTCAGGTCCGAATAGGTTACGGTTGGAAAGAGGGTTCTCGTTTTGTCTTGGGGAAAAGAGCCTCTAGTAACTCGCTTGGTCAACCAAGCCAATGGGAACAGTGGTACGTTGGCATTATAGGAGGCAACTTTACTGAGCTGAGGTGTCGTATGGGAGGCACCGCAGCTGAGGAAAGAGACCGCGGCGGGAGAGGAGGTAGGCCCGTATTGCGGCGCGCCAATCTTTCTACTACCCCGCAGCCACATCGGGGTCACAGACCTGACCCGTTGCAACGGAACCTAGGGTAACTAACCATTTACTGGCATGGTCTCCGAGGTGGATGTGAGCGCGTGTCCCGTCACAAAAATAGCTGTAGCACTTTATCTTTCCCCAATACCAAGCGGAACAGACGGAAAGCGTGGTGTCTAACGGTAGGTAATTTCATCTACCGCCCATATAACCATTCAGTCTTCCCGTGGCTCAGCGCATAAGGCAGAGATACTACGGACTGTGCTTTTAGGCCAAAATATTATATATTACCATATTTATAACTGTTAATTGTATTGCAACTGTTAATTTTGGTCCATTCCCAGGGACTGGTAGTTCAGGGTGTAAGTGATGGTACAATCTCACCTATGATCGTCTGGATACAGGAGCGACAGCAGCTTCGTATTGAGGTGCTCCATGCCGGTGATGGAGTCGCTGTCGTCCGAGCTGCTCGTGTCCTCCTGCGGCGCGCTCGTTACGGAGTACGCTGTCTCTTTCTCTATCACTTCCAGTGCGAACGCTGATATACAAAAAAATTGAGAAATGTTAGCACGGTTTATTTAATGGTTGTCTGTGCAGCGTTGTTATGTTATAGTTATATTTTCTTTAGTTTTCCCTAGGGGGAGAAAAGTATGTGTGAACGTAGAATTAAACTATTTGTAACCCTGCCTTCTGCGGTGTAGGTCGTTGGTACTATTCCCCCCAGGACAAACACTTGTGTGACGAACACAGATGTTTTCAGATTTCAGATTTTTATTGTTTGGCCAAATAACATTGGATGCTATAACAAGGCAAGTCATATTATACATTTGTTACTTATAATTAGTTAAAAATAAACGTTTGTACTGTGTCTGGGTGTTAATATGAATGTATTCACTTATAAGTATTCTATCAGTTGCTAGTTCCCATAGCACAAGCTATGCTCAGTTTGGGGCTAAATGACAGTGTGTGAAATGTCCACCATTAATTAATTAAATAATAAATAAATAAATAATGGTGGAAATTTCACACAGCGCCATCTAGCCCCAAAGTAAGCTAAGCATAGCGTGTATCGTGGGAAATAGACAACAGATATAATAATTTAATGCTTTATTTGTACATGAATACATATAATACATACTGACACCCAGACACAGAAAAAACATCTATGTTCGTCACACAAATATTTGTCCTGGGCGGGAATTGAGCCCACGACCTACAGCATTGAAGGCAGGGTTACTATCAACTGAGCTGTGAGGCCAGTCTATTGCTGATTGAACTGATTGAAACATACATGGTAGCGGTGCGGTCGCGTCCGGTTCGGGCGCCACCTCCTCGCGCAGTGCGAGCGCAAGCGCGTGCGCGTGCACGTGCGGCGACGTGTCCGCGGTGTGCGCACCCTGCGCCGCCCACACCGACAGCACACTCACCACGCCCAGCGCCAGCCCCGCGGGCAACGCGTCTATGTCGTTCGAGGTTATTCCTGCATACAAACATCATCATAACAAATTAGGTGAAGGCAAGGGCATCAGTGTGTTAATTTTATTACAGTATGATATTACCCTATACAAAGAATGTTGCACACACACACACACACACACACACACACACACACACACACACACACACACACACACACACAGACACACACACACACACACACGCACGCACACACACGCACACACACACATTGAAGCGCATATCTGTCTCGCACGTACAATCCAAAACGGTTTATTTCAATAAATGTGAATGAAGGCGCGAATGGCGCAAATATTATTAAATTCGTTTAACAGTCAGAGACGATGACAGCTGTCAACTATAATTCCACTTTTGACCACGGTTATAGCCTGTAACTGTGCAGTGCGGGCGTCTATCCTTATGCCTTGGAGTGCTTGAGACTGGTGGTTTCACATATAGTGTCTGTAACTGTAGTGTATAATAACGAGCAGTGGATGAGTTATCTGTGCTGCCTCAAGCGCTGTCGTAGTCTTCGCTTTGGTTCGAATCACCCTCTTCCGTCTTCATGCAGTCTCGATATCGCAGCCGAGTGGTACGGACTGAGGTACGTGGACGTGTAAATAGTTTTAATGATGATATGGGGATTGAGTAAGCGAAGGTGGTTATAGTACCTCTCTCGCACATAGCAGTGACGGCCTGGCAGTATGGGTCTCGAGTGTCCCCCGAGCTGTCCCTCCGCCCCCTGGGCGTGCTGGAAGCGAGCGTGTCGCGCCGGGAGACGATCTGAACGCCGGCTGAACGACCACAACCGGATATGGATAAGATCTGAAAATCGGAAAACAGTGTTCAGAGGGTTCTTAACGAGGCTACTTCAATCACGCAAAATATTTAGGAGTTTCTGGGTGTGAATTAAAAACTGTAGACAATAGGGGCCGTCAGTGAAGGCTGTCACGGGAATTCACTTTGTAACAACAAAATTAACTCACTTGGAAGTTTTACAGACCAGTACAGTATAACTCACCTCAATAAGATCCTTGGACATGGTATTAACGTCTACCAAATACGGATAGGAGCCGACGTCCAAATCTCTGAACATGGAATTCATGTATGAAAACACGTTCGGGGGATCCTTGGTGAAGTACGAAGGCTCGATCAACTTGGACAAAATGTCTTCGGGAATCTGCGACTCGCTCTCTGAATCTAGACTGAAATCAGTCGGGAAATCCAGCCAGTAGTGGTTCACATATTTCTCCAGCTTCAAGTCAGTGGAAATTTGGTGCAGGAACGCGCACAGAGGCTTGAGATCGTTCGATAATAGGGTGTTGAGTTTGATCTCTTCGTACACTAAATGGAAAGCGTACAGTATTTGGAGAGTGTACGGGAACAGCAGGCAGTTCTGGTTGAATTGTCCAGGTTTTTCGGCGTCTGTTCTCATGTGTTTGTGTTTGCTTTCGCTGGATAAAGGCGGGAGCTTCAGCATCGTCGATAAAGCATTTCCTAGAAGAAAATTAATTACTTCAATTTTATCTTCTAAAACACCCTCACATATTCGGCCATTGTGCAAAAATTTCATCATAAATGAACTACACATTTAAATAATGAATAATGAATTACCTACCTACTATTCTATGTCTGGGTGTTAATATGTACTATACGTACGCATTTAAAAAATATATAAATCTATTCTATCAGTCATCTGGTTGCCGTAGTACAAGCTGTGTTTAGTTTGGGGTTAGATAGTGTGAATTGTCCACCATTATTACTTATTATTTTTACCTATAGTTTTATGCAGTTTGGAGGCGAGCAAGTACTCCCAATCGTCAGCGGAGCCGTCGCTCGAGGTCCTCTGTTTCTTGGAGACGGTCTCCGCGTGTTCCTCCTCGGCGTGCCTGCCCAGGCGCTCCGTGTCGTACCCGATGAGCGACAGCAGCAGGGTGGAGAACATGCCCCACTCCTGCGCGGCCGTCAGATCCTGCGTGCCCGGCGCGTTGCGAACCCCGTACCATTTGATTATCACCTGAAATGTATTGGTAATATACAAAAATACACATTGCTGGCTAGTTGAACAAATGACTGCTATCAGTGAAGCGAGGGCAAAGAGAGAGCTTCGAATGCAGACCAGTTCTGAATCTCCACTGCAACGCAGCTGCTTGTCCGGAAGATAGGGAAGCTGGGCTGGATGTGGTAGGTTCAGGTCGCGGACGGACAATGCACAAACACAACAACGCAGGTCCTCATCACAGAAATTCAACACCCACGATCATCAATACTTGTTTGAAGCGATGACTGCCCATCAGTTATAAACCCAATACAGTTATCGACGCATGTACCTGCATAGTGACGTCCTTGGGCAACGTAGCGGTGAGAGCACTGCAGCAGCGCGTCACTAGCGAGGAGCAGCTGATCGCAGGCAGAGAGATCCTATACATGGCGCCGGATTCGAACTGCAGCGTCATGCGCGACCCGGCCGCGTCGCACAGACCGCTCAGACCTGGAAACGAGGACCTTACAGCATTAGTTCAGCTAATATTTTTACATAAATACAGTTTCTATTTCCCGAAAAATAGGCACAGCTTAATTTGGTTGGCTTGACCCAAGTTTTCCTGCCCGATTTGTGTCAGATTCATTCACAGATTCACGCTTTTAACCCCCAAGGGGAGGCGGAGCTTCAGTCGGCCACTTTTCACCTAGTGGGTTTAAAGTAAAGGGAACGGAGACATAGCGTGCGCCGGATACTCTACGCAATCTATGCAAAAGTCAACGATGTCCGCACCTGCCGCTTTGTGTCGGGAATACAGGATGTTCAACTCTTCAGTGAACGAAGTGTAGCTGTCTATTTCCAGACCCTCCCCTCCACCTGGTGTTACCACCTTCGACGCACCGGAACCCTCATTAGTTTCCGTTTCGTGCAAGCCAAATGAAACGTTGTGCCACTCACCCAAGCTGTGGTTTTTGTCTAGCCGCGAGGTCGCCGAGGCGTGCGGCACGGGCGACAGCAGATGCAGCGCCGAGTCGTCGAAGGTGGCGTCGTGCACGCGGCTCGGCAGCAGGCTGCTGCGACGCGGGAACGGCGATCTGAACGTCGACCGCTTCGTGTACGGGGAGTCTATCAAACGAGCCAACACGCCGCCCACGTGCACCTGCATATATCAACATATATATAAATGCAAGATTTTTTCTTAAATTTTGATGTTGACCCACCGATACCAGCTGTAACTTAATAAACATTTGGTAAAAATTGCGCTACTTTCTACCTAAAGGAGTATCTGCCTACCCACTAGTGAGGCGTGCGGGGCGCGGTGGGAAGCCAGAGCTGTGGTTGTGGACTGATGTGCAACTACAATTACCACAGAACAAAATCATCAGTATTCTGATTTATATAAGTATTATTTCGTTGAATACCATGTAACAGCTCGATTGCCTTCAGGCACCGAGACAAACCTTAAAAGTATAAAGTATTAACAATTCTTACATTTTTCTTTAAAGTTAAATAACCTCTTTAAAGCCAACTGCTGGTTTTTGAGGAAATATAATTTTATCAATTTTCAAAAATAACAAACTTATAAGTAATATACAAGTTATAAAACTGGATTTTGCATTAAATTGTACCTCTTTATAACTTAAGTAGTCATCAAAAATTTTATGTACATCAAATCAGTCTGGAATTATAAACAAAAGTAGTATCCTTTCTAGCTTACCTTTCCAACAACATTATTGCCAGACTGCAATATAATATTCCCAGTTTCATCTATCAAGGCAATCATTTTCAAGTGTGGCAGCACCACAGCATCTTTGGCCATCAGCATGGATATAGAGCCTACTATCAAACTGGTCTTCGAACTTCCGCGGAAATGTGATCTCTGGAGCCTCATTATTTGGAGCTTGCTCACTGAGTTCTGTTTTGCTATAAAGCACAAGTAATCGTGACCCACTAAATCCGTATGAAGGAATGTTTTAGAGTCGCTCGGGTTTTCAATGGTGTCTCGTCTTATGTTCATGTTATCGGTCCAGATGTGATCGATGCAGATGTCAGGGTACAGAGGCAGCGCTGGAGGTGTCATGTCAGCTGTGTTGGCCATCATAGAAGCCGATGAAGCTTGACCGATAGATCCATGGGGTGACAACCCTTGCTGATGAAAAGCATTGGCCATCGGGCTGTTCAACCGAGATCTATTTGGGGTGCTTGGTCCTTTTTTTGAGTGATAAGGACTTCCTAGTCCCGTGGCCCAACTTGTTACATTTCTACTCCTATTACTGTGCATAGGAGTGCCGATATACTCACCCGTTTGGCTGAGGGTCGTTGTGTTCATACTGGGACACATTGAGAGACATTCCTCTCTTGTGGCTCTACGTATCGTCCACAATGAATGTGTGCATAATTTCCAATCATATAACAAAACGATACTAGGGTTTATACTAACATACAAAATTTGCAAATCCCCATCATTGTAATACTGCAAACCTTGAGACGGGGACTTCATTAGTATCGGAGTAACTTCATCCAGAGGATGAGTTAACGAAAAGCAAGTCGGTAATGGAATATCATGATCGTAACCTGTCACTGAATCGTTCCTCAGTTTACTGCTGATGTTCATCTTTTTACCTCTGTTGTACGAACTATTGAGGGAGTCGTCGAACCGGAAGAATGATGCTGGCAACATAGAGTGGTGTATGGGAGGTGGCGTAGCATCTTTTTCCAACAGCACTCCATATTTCATCGGCCAGAGTCGTTTAACTTGGAATGGTGTATTTGTTATGTACTCTCTGCCATCTGTGGCATACACTCTCATACATTTGCTATCTAATAAGACTATGCTAGGCATTATTTCAGTTTTTATATGTTCTGTAGTGTCCTCGATTTTTATGTTTTTCTTTACATCTCCAATCTGAGAGTTCATTGCATCAATGAGCATGGTGTTTTTGATGTCAACGTGGAAGTTAGCAAAGGTAGCGAGTTTGATAGGGCTTTCTAATGTGTAGCAGCATATTGTCTCCCTTTGTTCTGCACCTGACACTTTTGTAGCCGGTGTAGATATTAAACCTGGAAATAGAAATTACAGATCAAAAACAGACATGACGACCAGAAGTATTATAAATAAAATTCTGTACTAAGGTGATGACATGAAACACAACATGAATACCAATTCAAATATTTCAGTGCAAGTGATTTAGGGTTAAGTCAAACATGGCCACAATTCCAATTATTTAGAGGCTTATGGCCTATGTGTCTCAGTGGCTATTAAATTAAAGCACCAATAAATTTAAAACAATTAGAACTATTAACACAACAAAGTAGAAAAAGGGCTTTCTAAAACTGACCCTTAGACCACACTGCGGTGCACCCTTTAACATACAACTCCTCTTCATATGAACAGTCGGTCTTAGGGTTGAGCTGTTTTTTCTTAGCCATCCCACTACTAGAGTTCAAGCCGAACTTCTTTGACATGTTACTGGAACTGTTTGCACTGCCTGCTCTGGACGGGCCGGCGGAATCTGTTTCCAGTTTCCTGCCAATCACTTCTGATTTGATTGAAACATTGAAGTCGTTTTTAAGACGACTCGATGGATGGAATGATTCAGAGTTGTAGTCGAATTTGCTGTCCTTTGAAGGGGATGGTTCATCTTCAACTTCTGTAAAAAAAAAAAAAATGAAATAATACGAATATTCTTAATATTTTTGGATCTAGGACTACTTTCGGTTTCGTGACGATGTTTCCCTTTAACGTTTTGAGAACATGGCACTGAGCTCATAGGTATTTCAAGTGATAAAACTGAAATAAAACATAGGTAAAATCAAAAATTTATTGATGCACATCAGTATTTGAACCAGAAATAGAAGGTTTGAAACTCAGGGTAGGTACAATTGGGACTCACACTGAAACCAATTCTGTTACTTGCTCTAGTACAGTGAATGTGTGATGGTCAATGAAACTTGTCTGGTTCAAGACATCATAATTACAAAGACAAGACATTTAAAAAGCAAACAACATGCCCTTCAGTATGGTTTGGTTAAATGATTAACTACATAAATCGAAATCATTAGACAATAAGCTCGAAGCAGCTTGAAAAGCTAATAAGTTAAAAAAAACAGCAGTACCGAATGCATTTTTTCATGCTATTTAACTTTAGTTCAAGCAGTTTAGTTTAGTACATTAATTTTTAATTTAGTTCTTATTAATATGTTATTATTAATCTTAAATAATATAAATATAAATATTGATGGACATTTCATATATCATTTCTAGCCCCAAACTATGCATAGCTTGTATAATGGAATTCAGTAAATACATCTAATACATTTTAATACTGAAACCAGAAGAAACATCTCTATATTCGTCACAAAAATGTTTGTACCAGGTGGGAATCAAATACACAACCTGTGGCGCCAAAGGCAGGCTTCCTAGCAACTGAGCTGAGACCTATCTTCAATGTATTTGTTTTATGTTAATAAAGATCATTACCCAGATACATTATTATTTACGACAGGATGACCCTGATATAAAAAGAGTTCAAATAAGTCATCTCAAAGTAGAAAGCTAGTTGTAGCTAGCTGTAGAGTTATGGGTAATAATAGTCTAATAACAAATGATTAAAATAATTAGTTGAATTATTAAGATGCAGAAAAAAAAGTATTTTTTAGATTAAAGTACTGGGGTTTAAACAGGCATTATGTTTAAGTAGCCAATGTTTAGTTAGTAGTAGTATGTAGTTTGTTTAGTTAGTTTAGTAGTAGTAGTGTTATGTATATAAAAATATCTTACCATCAGTCGCACGGCAGAAAACTTCCCGGACACACCACCACTCCTCCTCCTCTTTATCAACGAGCAGCGTCTCATCTTTGATGGCAAAGTTGGTTAGCCGGTACAGGAGGGATGTTTCCGCCGCAGAGTTGTTCTGTTTGCCATAGATCTGACCCGGGTGCTTCGCTAGCACGGTGCGACCGTGCGGCACAAACTCCTGAACACGTGATATTATATGATATTATGTGATATTCATATCTGAATAACAAATGACATTCTGTACATGTCATGCTGATATTGTTAACCTTATGTAGGTTAAAATAAATGGTGATAGATGTAGCACAGAAGCATCATTATGTTCTTTTTAGGTTCAGATTCAAGAGAAACGTTTATTAATACGTTTATGTTGAATCTGCACCAGATACAGTGTAATTAACTCTAGAATACATTACAAAATAGAGATACTACGTTCTGTATTCTGAAGCATTTTGTAATACGAAAGCAGCAAAAGAAGTTCTAATACTTTTTTCGTTTTATCATTGGAATTCAACCAATGTGCAATGTGTATTTATTATTAAATTTTAAGATTCGATTCTCACAAAGCCGGTATTTTTACGACGAAACCACTCACCAGAGGTTCAGATGCGGCAATCATGGTATCCTCATCCAGATTTGAAGCAATATTTGTTACTATGCGTATACATAAGTATGGTTCGTATATAATTTATTCAAAGAAACTGTTAAGATTTCTGTAAATTTTGTAAAAGTATTTTTATTTTCAACCAAACCAAACAATGCAACCGACTGACCAGTGCTGCCAACTTCAAGTTGTGAAAAAGAAGATGAAGTAATATGTTTTGCTAAAACCAAGAGATTCTCGAAATAAGGAACAATTCGAATTTCTATGGCAGTAATAAAACAACTAAAAAAAATCTCATTCTGATGTAGTTGCAACGTAATTGGGATTTAAGTAAAGTGAGATACAATTGGAAAGATGAGAAATAAAAAGTTCTGTATTCGTAAATATTAACTCAGTATCAGCTTAGTTCATTTTAATTTCATAGCGGAATACATTAAGTATTCCGCAATAAACTGAAATCTGAAAAATGGTGCTTGGTGGTAACTTTACGCAAACTACATATAAAAATATTTCTTTAAAAGTTTACGAATGACGAAAGTCCAAGTATGGCGTCATATAATTATGCATTTGGCTATGGGTAGCTAAGCTAATACCTATAGAACACTGGTGGCTAACTTATATATTATATCCATTAGGCTGGCAAAATCATGGAATCTCCTGGAATATCAAACTTTTTTGCAGCGCGACACACTGGAAGTTGTTAGTCACTTTTTTTTTTATTTGCCTTTTAACAGACTAAAAAATAGGAAGGTTCTCTTCAATGTTTATATGTATATTTTTTAATGTATGTTCGGGCATAACTCCGTCATATAGATTTGCAAAATTTTTTGTTGCACGAATGTTTATTCCGAAATAGTCCCATTTAAAGTTCATCAAAATCGGTTCAGTAAATTGGTTTTGAAATCAAAATTACTAGAAAAAATCAATATCATCAAATAAGATATAACGAAGCATCATTCTCGTTCATTTGCGATAAGTCAGTTGTTTCTTTCTGCTGCGCAAAGTAATTATTGTAAGGTAATGTTGTTTGACCTCGACAATGAAATAATATATATTGTATATTATAAATATACAGCAGTATATTTATTTTTACTTAAGGTGTACAATAAAGTTATATTCTATTCTATTCTATCTTAATCCTTTGGCATTTGGCTGCAGGCACCGAATTTGCAAGTCTGTATCTTAAAAGAAAAGACTCACATATTTCCGGGTCAATTCACAGATGAGAGTAGGGACGTAATTGAGAATGTTGATGTTTCAATTTATTGACTATAGGTATATGATTATATTTCAATTATGTACTTGTTACACATTGATATTTAAATGGAACGCTTTTGGCTGTGGATGATTAAATATACCTATCTTATTTGGATTTGTGCGTATTGTATAATTTTATTCTGATTTTGATTTCATGAGAATATAACTTAAGTACCGATAAATACCAATGCCCAAAACTCGCAAATTTTGAAGTAGGCTTCAAAAGCGTGCTTTGATTTTAGCTTTGTTGATGAGCACATGGCTTATACAATAGACTCGAAACAATTTTATCGACTCGGGTGACTGTGTATATTGAATCGAAAGTGATCAAAACCAACGCGTGGTTTCCACAGAGCAATACCTACCCAAAAAAAAGGTGGTGGCATAAAGTACAAATAAAAAACGCCTATTAATATGAATAAACTTTATTTCTCTAATAAAAAGGATATAGATCGAACCGCGCTCGCAATAACAAAACATTCAACAATATACTTTGGAACCAAACAGGTAAACACTTTGGGTGCCGACTTATTATGCCCTAAAACTTACCATAAGACCAGTGTTTCTCAAACGCTTAAACTGTATAACTGTAAAGTCTATTGTAATCAGTTTGCGCTACTAACTGTGATATATGAACATTTTAAATAAATTTCTATGAAGGTAGCACAAAATGATTGCAATAACTAGGTACCTTAAAAATAACAATCAATACCTATACTGACTACATACAAGTCCACCGCTACAAAGGTTAACCTAGACCTAGCCGTGGACTGCGGATTCTTAAATAATTTCATACAGACAGATCTTCCAGCACCATTCAATTTACACGGATCCACAGATATTAGATTCTTCAAGATCTATACCAATTTACCATTCTTGCACAATTCCCATAAATATAACAATACCACTGAATTGTGATTATTATCATGTACTTGCACATACTGGCCCCGACTCCGTTACCCTAAACTCTAATTTTCAAATATAAGGCTTTTACATTATTGACAAGGCAAAACATTACTCATAAGGGTCAGTTGGCACATCCCATAATCCCATTACACTGTCCCGTAAAAGCTCTACGATAAAAATCTCTATAGGAACCGTCGAAGATCTCAACTTTTTAAATGAAAACTTAACAATCAATAAAACTTTACACAAAATCAACATAGACATTTATATAACCTGGCAATACCTAATATTTATCTACTCGTAGGTGAAACATTTACAAAACGAAATGCAATCGAATACGTCAATCACGTACTAGGTATTATATCAGTAACCTAACTTCACAATTTAGACATTTTGGAATGACATAATATGTTGACATGTTTATTTATGTAATATAATTTAATAACGTTATTCAATATATTTATATATAGATATATATATATATATATATATATATATATATATATATATATATATATATCACTTATATAAATAAATTACATATACAATATATCTACAGTCTAGCTTCTATTCTAAGATATTTGGTCTTTGGATGAGCATGTCACATTATGGCTTGTGTCATCGTTTTGTAAATATAAAAAAAGTATAGGTAAGTGCACTTCGATTTATATACTTGATGATTTCATTATAAACATTACGCTTCGAACAGATCCGCAAATAATATATTACCAGGGATTCCAACGTGGACGATATAATATAATAAAATCACTTTTAACAAAAACATCAACAATTTGAGAAACACTGTTCTGAAATATATGATTTTTAACAAAATTCATTTAAAATTATCTTACTAGACCGAATGTAATGATTCTATACTTTAGATTAGAACGATCAACGATGATTTTCAATTCTTCAGGTACCTAATGGGGACAAGAGATAAAACTTAACCAATTCAAATAAATATAGATTTTTACTTCAGAAGAAAACAAAATCGAATTCGATATAGTTTGAATGATAAATCGATATATATTAAAACTAAAACTAGTTAATTTATCACAAAGTAATGGTTGCGAGTCAAACTCACTTTAAAGTGGTTGGGTGATAATTGGCCACATAGATATACATGGTGTTTTAAATAATAGAAATAATACGATGATATTACATTTTGTAGTTCGATTACAATCAAGATTTGATGTTTAATCGCAATAATTTTAACACTAGCTCAATTTATATTTGTGATAAATTCGCTCATTGTATAAAACGAGTGACACGAGACAGTCACGTTGTATATAAAAATATCAATAATTTGCAAATACATATACATATATGTACATAATTAAATGTAACATTTAAAACAAAATAAATCACCATTCAAAATGCAATGCAGTCTACGCACGTGGTGTCTTAGTTTTGTTAATTATCTAAATAAGGCGATTTAAATAAACTATATTACTTTACACATAATGAGGTTTAAACTTTTAATAATTAATATGACATTTTTCTTTTGGCATATTAAATTAATTATTATTTGTGATGATGACGATCCCACACGACATGCTCTTCAAACTAGCCTTAAAAAAATTATCAAACAATAAGGTAAATATTGAACATGTTATGTGGCAATAAGGATCTAAATATATCCTACATACTAACGTAAAATACATTATGCCAGTGTTATTCATGCGATTTACACAATAAACTAACTATCACCATTTTTGTTGCTATCTCTATTAAGCAGTAATAGGTATGCAGCAGCCTACACGATGTTTCCAGCTGATATAAGTATACATAGTTTCTTCTCTATATCTGTTATAAATAATTCTATAGCTAATATATAAAAAACTACAATTAAAAGTGTACAATAATAATTAATCTTTATGCGTACATTGTAAATCTATGTATAAATATTATTTGATTGTTACAAAGTAAATAATTTTTGGAATATCTTTTAAGGCTAGTCGGTATCTCATACCTTGGAAGCGTACTCATCGATCGCATTGCCGGTGAAGGTGTTGATGATGGCGGAGTCCTCCAGCTTTGACGTGTTGGCGGCGACCTCGGCGAGCGTCGCCAGCGCGAGCAGATCCACGCTGTGCGGCCCCTGTCCCTGTCCCTGCTGGCACATCTCCATGCTCTGCACAGTTCTGGGCGCCTCGGTCGCTATTTTAATTTCGGGACTTGTTTTGTTAGCTTTGTTGATATCCACGCTGGACACCATGCTGTTGATCTCCAGCCGCGTGATGCTTATCTTCCTTGGTTTCCGCTTCTGGCTGCCGATCACGTTTTCCCGCCAGCTCTCGATCATGTCCCTCCGGTCGTCACCGAGCGGTCGCGGGACGGTGTTGATAATGTGCGACGACTCGATCATTTTAGGTTTTATGGTTATCGTTTTCTTCTTCCGCTTGTTTTCACGCTTCTTCTGTTGGAATTTCTCCAGACTAAGTGAAGGCAACGCTTTTATTTTAGCATCTAAGTCGAAATCGGCAGCCTTGAATGTTTTGTTTGCGTTGTTATCGGGTTCGATCTCTTCGGTAGGTTCGGTTATTATATCATCGCTTTCGGTAGAAATCTCAACGTTTGAACTGATATCTGTCGGTTCGTCGGAGACGGTGGCACTATATTCTTGACTGCGTGAGCTGCCAGGTTCCCAGCTATAGTTCGCGCTGTCGCCCTCGTCTGACATTTTATCGAAAACATCTTTCTTTTGCCTCTTATTAGCTATCAGTCCTCCCTCAGACATAAACTCTTGGTAGCGCTTCCCCTTACATGACCTACCAGATTTCACGTTTCTCTCATCATCCGACCAGTTCCGATCTTCATCTTTCGAAAATCTCTTATCAACTATTTGGTCTATCACATCTTGGTTCGTGAACTGATCGTTCTGAATATTGCCATAATGATATACTCCTTCTTTGCCATCGAAGTCTTCTTCGAATACCCTAGTAGTCTCAGTGAGAGCGTTTTGCAGTTCGCGAATATTGTCATCGCTAGGGGCCCGTGTGACAGAGTTGTGAGATCGATAATCGTTAGGGGTTGAGATCGCGTTGAATTTGAATGAAGGAGGAGAGTAGTAAGGGTTTAGGGTTTGTGTTTCAGTCTTAGTTGAGAGGAGGCTACTGAGGCCCCCCATATGGGCTTCGTCAGCCAGTTTGCCAGGGGTAAACATCGACAGCATTTTAGGTTCGCTATCGAGCGCGACATTATTAGGCTTTTTGTTAAAGTCTACTTTGGTCGAGTTGTTGTTTGTTTTTTCTAATTCAGTTTCGTGGTGTTCGCTATTCGAGGACTCCACTTGCTTTTCGGCAGCTTCTCTGGGCCGAGAAGAGAGAGTCCGGAGTGGTGGTGCAGGCAGCTTATACCATTTGAAATCAGGGTGAGCATTAAAGAACGCGTCTTTGTACTGGAAAACAAAAACATGAAATTTATCGGCTGTTTTTATCTTATAAATTAATATAAACAAAACTACAATGTATCAAGTCAATGACAGATAAATCACTGAGCATTTACACTTTTATAATGCGGGACAGCCCAAGAGTAGGAACTCTTTGCCTGCGTCCGTGTTTCCTGAAACCTATAATATGGAAGTCTTCAAGAGGAGAGTGAATAGGTTACTTCTAGGCGCGCATGCTTCATCGTAGACCACATCGTCACTTAACATCAGGTGAGATTGCGGTCAAATGTTTGCCTATCGCTAATAAATAAAAAAAAATGGGCCTACCTGTTTCGCAAGACCTGTGTAGCAAGCTTTCTCTTCTTTCTCCAAATTGGCCCACCACTCTCCGAGAATCTTCGTTATTGATCTGTAATCGAAGAAATACATGTGTGATGAACAACTCTCGTTGAAACTCTGCTCGAACTCGACGACAAATGTCTAGTTACAACTCCGTAGCATTGCTATTGTATCTGTGGATCCAACTGTGTTGCAGAGCGAGCTCGTCTTTCACAGCCCCCTATTTCTGTCACGAAGCAGTAGTGCTGTGTTCTGGTTTGAAGGATGTGGATGCTGGTGAAATTAAAGGCACACGAGGCGAGACGTACGTTCCATCTACGTATCTTAGTGACTGGCGCAATGCAGTGCGAGTTGGATCTTGTCATAATGCAGTATGGGTTGCCCAAATTGTGTAACTGTTATTATGGGTAGGGCAATCTGCTCCACATGATTCTAGTCCTTTTTATGTCATATTAGTGATAGACCGAGCTAACGGCAACTGATGTTAAGTGGTAACAGCCGCCCATAGACAATAGCAATACGACTCGAGTCCTCTACGCCAAAGTACGAGATAACTCAAGTCGCATTGCGTTGCGTCCATCGCCCTGAGACGGGGATGTTACGTCTCATGCACCTACAATTTCGCCGGCACCCACTCCCTTCCACCGGAACACAGCAATACGTGTGCATCACTGCTTGGCGGCAGATTATCAGGTCTTCTTCTTCTTCGAGTCACCGGTTCTGTCGAACCAGTGTGGTGAAAGGATTGTAAGTGCGCCTCAAAGAGGCTCCTTTCGTGCACTCGACACATGTCTTCGAATTTTTAGTTCTAGGACATGTCGGTTTCCTCACGATGTTATCAGTCATGGATTATCAGGTGTGGTGGCAGTACTTCTCCGGGCGAACTTGGCACAAGTTCTACTGCTACTTTGGGTTGCTCCTTTCGCACCACCCGGGGGACACGTGTAGGGATTCAAAGGGTTATCTACGGACGCGAGCAACAAGGCCCCCCAAAAGTAAAATTAAAATTAGTTGAATAATGTACCTGTTTTCAAGATTGGGGTACTTGTCGCGCACGACGCTCCTGTGACGTTTGCAGAATATGAGGAATGCGTTCATCGGCCGACGCGCGTGGTGCGCCGGCTCAGTGTCGCCGTCCTGCTCATGCATGCTTTACTATCTGGAAAAAGAAAGGGATACCATACATGACTCACTTCACAATGAGAATATACAATTTTAGAAATGTTAAAATGATATTACTCTTGTTTATCAATATGTTTTTAGAGCAACATCCTTGTAAAGTTATGCTGAAATAGCCTTCTGTCATTGCTGTTAGGCAAACATTAAATCATTCAGTTACATTGTGGTCCAACCATTGAGTCAGGGCGAACCTTCAGGAATCTAGAAGAATTCGATTCAGTCTCTTTAGATTCTCTTGTATTTCTGTCCAGGTGAAGTATACCTTCGCGTCCTTAGGAGCAAATATACTTTATAGTTCACGAATTGCACTAACCACGCAATATATAAACTTGGGGGTAGGTCGATAATCTAACGTAGGTACTGTAATCAGACATCAATCAAATATCATTCATAGTGATGGCAGATACGTGGCATGTGGCAATTTCAGAGTTTTGTTCTTTAACAACATCAATTCCTTTGACTATTTTTATTTCATAGGAAATACTTTCGAATAAATACATCAACTAGTTAATGCCTGGTAACAAAATTGTTATAAAAAAACCTCGTCGCGAAGTGATGCAACTTGAGTTTTATCTTACAGTAATAGAGGCAATCTAAATCGTGTGATAGTGGCCTGAGTAATTAAAGTGCCATCTATTATTCTTTTCTAAGTAGTCATAATATTGCCATACCTGTAACAGGTAACTAAGTTTTAAGCTCTAATGTATACAAATTAATAAAATTCGAGTGTCTGTTTGTAATATTAAAATAACCGCTTTTTACTAAGTGCATATGGATGCATACACGGTACATATACCAAAACAATATTTTTTACAATTTTTGTCTGCCTGTTTGTTCCGGCTAATCTCTGAAATGGCTGGACCTATTTTGACGGGACTTCCACTGGCAGATAGCTGATGTAACAAGGAGTAACTTAGGCTACTTTTCCGAGGGGTAAAATAGGGGTGCGTGATAAAACCGAATTACACGTGGACGAAGTCGCGGGCAACAGCTAGTATATTTTATGCTTGTTATTTCATATCTTCATCGTATTCCATTCCACAAGTCCAGGACGCAAATGCATTTTGTCGAACAAAAAACCGGTATTTGTTATAGGATTTATTGTGTGTAGTTTATCTCTAGCACGATAACATCCTTTCTTTGCCAAGTGCAGCAATATTTCCTCACCGATATGTACGATAACAAGGGTCAATGATTAATGAGAAGGACAATGAAGTCTAGTGAATCAAAATTCCCGTGTGATCATTTAAGGAAACCAGATTTGTGTAGTAAGTGAAGTATTGAAGGTGACTAATAAACTTTACACAAGTTGTACATATTATTGGCACATTCATTTACTTTGTGACAACATTCAAAGAACATATAAAAACAGGTATTCGAACATCACAGCGAACAATTTATAGATAACAGAATTTGCAAATCATGTGTCGGTTTAATGAACTAGAAGGCAAAAATGATATGCGAATTCGTTACTTGCCTGGCGAATTGAAAATGTTTATAAATTATAAATTGGGTTATAACATCAATGACGATGATGAAACGAGCAATGGGTAAAACGATTAAAGTATACGAAGAATGTATGTTAATTGTGCTGGAGCGTGTATTTGTATTCCGTTTAAAAACCAATGGAAGCATGTTGATCAATATCGACGTTTTCCTAAATTTGTTGAAGGATTTGCAAACATCAGTCGTTAGCAGAAACAAATCGATAGTATTACAGCTAAATAAAAGCGATAAAATCTGGCAACCGCCAGTATCTAACGCGTAGAACTAGTTTCGAGTTATCAATTTTCAAGTTAAAACCAATTAAGTTACAATTCAAACGTGAGTTTCGATAGCAGGCATGAGTAACCGTTCAATAATCTCATCGAAACATTAATCATTAAAATGAAAGAGCGCCGATGCTTCATTGCCGAACTTCATTTGGGGGTCCACGTTGCTCGCGTCCGTAAGTGATTACCCTTTGAATCCCTACACGTGTCCCCCGGTGCAAAAGGAGCATTCCAAAGTAGCAGTAGAACTTGTGTCAAGTTCGCCCGGAGAAGTACTGCCACCGCACCTGGTAATCTGCCGCCAAGCAGTGATGCACTCGTATTGCTGTGTTCCGGTGGAAGGGAGTGGGTGCCGGTGAAATTGCAGGCGCATGAAACGTAACATGGACACCGCAATGCGACTTGGGTCATCTCATACTTTGGTGGAGTGGACTTGAGTGGTATTGTTGTTGTCTATGGGCGGCGGTTACCACTTAACATCAGGTGGGCCGCCGTCAGTTAGTTCAGCCACCAGAATCACATAAAAAAAAACCAGTGGAATCCTGTCACGTTTCATCAAACATAAGATCCCGGTTCAACCTTGACCCAGAGCCGAAGTGTGCCGAGGCTGGGCGAGGGGCATTGGCCCGTGAAAGTGAAAACTTGGCCTGGCCGCGCGCGCGCAGCGCTAGAGCGAGCTTTCCACTTCCACCCGCAGAATTATTTGGGTTACATCATGTTCTACGAGAGGTTTTGGAGGAAACGTATTACAATACCTTAGACCTGACAAGGTCAGTACAACGGAAGACTGTTTTTAATGACCGTCGTCTAATGTTGGTAGCACCACGCAGGTACTTGGCAACAAATTCAGATTTTAGATTTTGTCAGGCGAACGTCAATGTCAAAAAAATTATTTCCATAGAACTCATAAATAAATAGCTGGGAAACGTCAGTAATATTCAAAACATAAGGTCACGCGTACTTATCACTAAGTTTGACGCTTGTTCAAACCCTATCCGACCCTCCATGGGGAGAACAGACAAGACACCCCTATAGGAGGGCTTCCTTTTTTTTCGTGAGCACGATCCTTGTAACAATCTGAGTACTTAGATCTATTACATTTATGACTACATAAAATACTGTCAAGGGTGTTACGCCTATCTCGAAAACATGGTTTTCTGGCATATCTTCAGGAGAATTCCAAAAATGGCAGTTATAATTCGAAAAAACAATATTATTGTGACGTCTGATAACGCAATCAATGTCACTTCCAACTGAACTGTAACTAGCGCATGAGAGACATTAAAAATATAATATCGTGCTGTACGCAAATGGCAACTCAATGATATACTAACCATTTCCATAATATGTTCAGTAATCACACATTAATTTTACATAAAAAAAATTCTGGCCTGTTTCTGTTTTGACAAAATGTCTAAATTATTGATGATTGACACTGTGGCTATTTTTTGCATAAAATCGTAATATCTAATTGAATTGTATAATATTTATTATGTATGTATGTTTTTTTTGTTGTTTTTGGAAATTTTGTGTGTCACGGCGCATTGGTGTTAACTGTAAGTCTGTGTATATCCAATAATCGATACAAATCAATAAAATTGGAGTGTCTGTTTGTTCCGGTTAATCTCTGAAATGGCTGGACCGATTTTGACGGGACTTTCACTGACAGATAGCTGATACTTTTCCGAGGGGTAAAATAAAGGTGCGTGATAAAAACGAATTCCACGCGGACGAAGTCGCGGGCAACAGCTAGTAATAAAAAAATGTGACAAGAAAATATACATTCTTAGTTTCCCAAAGTTCTAACGTTGCTATAAACTAAAAAATGCCACTTATGCAAGTGTATAACGCTCAGGCTAACCTCAACAGTTAACAAGAACGGTGATTGCGGGCGGCAGTAAACTTGCCAGTGAAGTTGTCCACAGTCTGCACAAACCGTGACGGGGTTAACCGATAAATGATCAATTAGTTATATGCTAGGCTTTGAATGGAAACTATTACAGATCAATGAAAACTTCGAAATCATATTGATTGTGGATATTCCAGTCGCTTGTTAGTGCCTAATCTTTTTATATTAAAGAAAAGACTTGATATATAAGTAACAGTAATAATAATATTGGTGGACAATTCACACAGCGCCATCTAGCCTCAAACTAAGCATAACTTGTACTATGGGAACCAGACAATTGATAGAATACACATTTTTTTTGTAAATATATACAAATACTTAATTATCACTCAGACACAGAACATACATCTATATTCGCTACATAAGTGTTTGTCCTGGGTGGGAATCGAACCCACGACCTACAGAAGGCAGAATTATTACCAACTGAGCTGTGAGGCCTGCAAGTAGATTGAAGAGTTTGCATAATTTGTATCTAGTCTGGAAGTTAGCTGCCAGAACTACTAGCTTCAGAAACTTTCACGCAAGGAACTTTAGTTTGTGGTCAGGAAGGGATATTTTTAAGATTTGTAATTTTTATATTGAGAAATATCCTAATAATTCTATTTGCGTGCTGTACCAGCATCTTATATTAAGTCAGCAGAAACACAGACCTACTCTTGAAAGCGAGAGTGAATGGGTAAAGCCTAGTACCACAAGCGTCCCATTTGGATAAGCAAACCTCAATGCGTGGAATTTTTGGATATAAGTCATCACTGTTTTCTGACAATGTTTTCCTACATAAAGATTATTCCAGCCGATCAAAAACTCACTTTTACCAAGCAACGCACTCAAACAAACAAAGCGTAGATAATTTAGAACATTAGAGCACTTATCACAATGAAGGTTGCATCGTGTTGCGGAATCTGTTCACAGCACAAGGTCACTGTTGTCAAAATGCACGACGCGCTAAGGTCAGGGCACATCTCAATCCACTTGTCGGAAGGTCGACTCAGCAGATATACTAGTCTGTCACATTCCAGTTTCTATTTCGAAGCTTGCAAACGCAAATGTAATATTATGTTTACGTTAGTCATCATTCTTCGTTTCATTAATGAGCTGTGTGTTTATTATTTGTTTCACCGCAGCAGATTCATGTGTTATCAACACGGTAGCCAAATATGGGAAGTAATTAGATTAATAATAATAATATTGGTGGGCAATTCACATATCGCCATCTAGCCCTAAAGTAAGCATAGCTTGTACTATGGGAACCAGGTGACTGATAGTTTTTTTTGGTAAGTAAATACACATTAACACCCAGACACAGAACAAACATCTATATTCGTCACACAAATGTTTGTCCTCGGTGGGAATCGAACCCACGACCTACAGCGCAGAAGGCAGTTACTACCAACTGAGCTGTGAGGCCTGCCCATACATTGCTGAATCCTAAAGCATAATAAATAACGATTTGAACGATGCCGTAAAGTACATACTTACCCAGGCTTTAGTCTAAGTAACGGAATATTCACGCGGCGGAAACAAACTGTCCCAATATCATTGGATCCCTACAACTGCACTAATGTAAAAATAATTGAAAAACACAGCTCGGTGTAAGTCATAAATATTTTAACAATTATAATTATGGGTTAGCATTCTGTGTAACACGCATAGTCGTTTCCTGTGTTTCTGTGTGATAAGGCTAACTAGCGCCAAGCGGAAGGAAAGTGCGTTGAAATAATTTTATTATACTGTGTGTAACATTATTATTAGTTTTTTTTTATCTAAGGAGGTATGTCAGTATTGTAGCAGGTGGAAAACCATGATCTCTGCCTACCCCTCTGGGAAACAGGCGTGATTTTATGTATGTTTATTACATGCCTCAAGCCATGCCTTGTAATTGTTTTTTATGTGCTACAGTTACGGTACGAGCCGACGGCCCACCTGGTGTTAAGTGGTAACCTCTGCCCATAAGAACCGATGCGACTTGGGTCCTCCCTTACTAGGTACGACAAGACCCAAGTCGCATCGTATGCGCCCGTAACCCTGAGACGTGTAGGTGGAATGTCTCTTGTGCCTGTAATTTCACCGGCAACCACACCTTTCAAACCGGAACACAGTAACGCGAACCCGTTACTGTGTTCAGCAGAAATGGCAGCAGAAATGGGCATGGTGGCAGTACTTCCCCGGACGAACTTGGTGAGAGTTCTACTGCTCTTAAATATATTTACTTTATATTATATTTAATTATATTTACTTTGATTGACCTGTAAATTGACATTTACCATTAAATAGTTTATTCTGGTTCACATTTTGTTTATAATATGCCCAGCGCATTATAAAATTTCCTTTCGTCGTGTACTTTTCTAAGTATTTAGCTTCACTATATCACTTGTAATTTCCGAACCTGTCATTTCAGACTTCATACTATTAATGTGAGCAAACTGATAAGATAGAACCAGATTTAAGATGGATAAAAGTTATGTACCTGCTATGTTACTCTTTTTTGTCGAGAACTAGTTTTTGTGCAGTCTAGTATCGTCCAAAACTAATGATAGATAGCATAATGAGTAGCTAAAGTAAGTTAGTAGAGTATAGTCGAAGCAGCGTTTACTTAGCCGGCGTTTTGTCACCACTGGCGCATGTACAACTTAGGGAACGTATAGACATAAATCAAAAAAATAAAATTAAATATTTTTTATACATTGGTGATATTCTATGATGGCGACAGTGAGCACCAAAAGCTGATCAATGTTTATTGTCCGTGGTTTTTCTCCATTTGTGGTCCGCCAGTGTAGGTAGATGCGGCTACATGTTTTATCAGTATGATGCAGATAATATATACAAAATACAATGAGACCAATTGAACTGACTAAAATACTGTTATTTATGTGACATTTGTAACATTGATGTTTGTTCTGTGTCTGGGTGTTAATATATGTATAATATGTATGTATTTACAAAAAAGAATACTATAAGTAGTATATCAGTTGTCTGGTTCCCATAGTACAAGCTATGCTTATTTTGGAACTAAATGTCGCTGTGTGAATTGTTCACCAGTATTATTATTTCATTCTATGGATATTGCGCTACTTTCAGACGCAATGATTCCAAAAACTCACGTACCTAATACATTCACAAACCGATCACGTAAATCTTCAATGAAATGTTTCATCAGAGTTAATACAGACAGACGACATCAACTTATTCACAATTATCGTTCACTCCATGTAAACAGAATGCCTGCCTCGAGCTCGGAGCTCGGGTACCAGTGATCCAATTTGCATACCAACTTTTAACGTACTCTTAAATAGTTTGTATTGTCTGATTCGAGTCGAGGCTCGAGAATTTGTTACGGTAATGAAAGTATTCTTTGTTAGGTCCATTTTTGACTAACGTTTTGATATGATCATACATTAGCAGCGGAACTCACGCCGAGTTCGTCCAGGGAAGTACTGCCACCATGCCCATTTCTGTCGCCAAGCAGAAACGCATTCGCGTTACCATGTTCTGGTTTGAAAGATGTGGTTGCTGATGAAATTACAGGCACATGAGATATTATATATTATATATATTAAGTACATATACATGTTCGTGCAATCAGTTCTCATCGAAACCACGCTACTGATTTTGATAAAAACCGATGAAGTAAGGACCCGAAATAATAGTCTGGCAGTGGTTCGTTCAAAACGTGATCGGAAGCGGTCGAAAGCGTAAACAAATGAATGAAACTCCGTTTTGTGCATTGTCAGGCTATTTATAAGTTTATCGGAGTGATACAGCTCTGATACCGTTGCAATATGGATGAAAATAAATGTCCCTTGCGCATTAATATGCACTCTATCATGCTTGGAGATTCCATACACTAAGTAAATAACCTGATATCCATGATACTTAAAATCAATCCTTTTAATAATAAGAAAAGACGATGAATGAGAAGAATAGATATTAAGAAACCAAACACGTAGGAAAATGCTAGTAGTAGATACACCCAATCTTCTTAGATCCAATCTCCAGGTTGAAACGGATTACGATTTTCCGTTAAACCGAATGGTATTTTGATTTTGTTTTTCACTCTTTCGGCCCACATCTTTAGCATAGCCTAATTTAGAATCATTGAACCTAAGAAGAAGCATATTACCTATTAGTAATGAAAAAAAATAACTAACCCTAATGCCTAGACATGATTACCAATCTAATAAACCAAATATTCTATTTGTGTCATATTCCGTAAGACAGTTTTTTTAGTAGTCTTCATCTCATGTATTTATTTCCATATGGCTTCCTTTCATGGGGTGCCTGGTTGTGGCTAGGTACAGCGTGTAACCTAACAGCTGGCATTGTTTGACTCAGCATTACAATTCAATAAGGCAAAGTCTCTAATGTATCGGACTGAATTCCAGGTCGCTGTGAATTAAATTGAGCTTTTCTTAAACCGAATGCACCAGTGTTTGTTGGCTCAGTTACCATTGTTTTAGTTTTATATGAAAAGACTGATTTTTGTATTTACCTTAATATCTGATCTATTTAAACGAATAAGGATAATCTGCTCGTCGATTTAACTTGACATCATTAGTAGTCTTAAATGCTGGCTCTCACATTATCGTAATTATAAGTATCTACTGTTTATGTTCCGTGCTCTATGCAGACAAATAAATATATTTTCTTTCTTTCTTCTTCCTTTTTTTTCTAATTTGCTTTATTGTCATCCTGCTTAACGTTCGCTGCAGACACCAAAGCTTAGTCTTCTGCACTGCAATTAACAACCCTTGAATGCATATCAGGAAATACGCTCCGGCGAAGCTGTCAAAGTTGGCAATCTTCCATTTCCTTACACGAGATTAATGCCGACTCCAATGCAGCATTGCTATTCAACAGTTGCCCCAATAGCCTAAACCCAACGACTGAAGTCAAATCGGCAGAAGCGCCGTCAAATGCTGATTTATAATTTGAAATTCAATTTGTGAACGGCATAATTGTGCATGGCTTGTTATCGATCGTCTCTGCTCGTGCACTGTATAATGATTGGCTCAATTCCTTAGTCCTTGACCTCGTAAGTTCATTTCTCATGTTCCGAAGGCTTTCTTTCCCGCGGCAATATTATGCGATCTTTATATCTATCTCGTGGAAAGGTGCATTTTGGACGCATTGCAGATGACACGACTTGTTTTGGTCGGGTAATAACTTTGTTAACTTTATTCTAAAGGTATCATTGTAACTTGTTTGAGCGAGTTTCCACTTACTGAGTTACAAAGTTCTTGTCTTCTGGATTAGCAGAAAATCACCAGGTATTTTTTATATGCGGCCTCACAGCTCAGTTATATCAGTTGTCTGGTTCCCATGATATAAGCTATGCTTAGCTTACTTTGGGGCTAGATATCGCTGTGTGAAATGTCCATCAATATTTATTTATTTTATTTATACATTCACCTGGCAAATCGCACGACCTTGGCTAATTGAATATACACACGACTAATAAATAAATCGACGTCTCGATATGTGGTTCTCATCACCTTGTTTTATCAGCAAATTGAAGTCAATTGTAAACAACATTGTGAGATAATTTGTGCAACAATTGCATTTTCCGCTCAAGTGACGAGACGCACGTGATGAGCGGAAAGAGTAACGTTGCTGAAAGCGGAATTCTAATTAAAAGTAGCAATAATTGGATTGAACCCAAGTGTTGCCAGCTTGTGATTCGAACGCACTGTAAGGTGCACAACAGACAACACACAGTTACAAAAGGCACGCAAGTGACACTCACCAGGCGAGCTTCAATATTATTCTGTATGCGATGAGAATACAGTGACAAGATGCCCGCCGCTTTGTTTAAGCTATACGCCACTTGTACATTTATGCAATATAGTTACATATTTGTGACTCGCCAAACAGCTCAGTTGGTAGTAACCCTGCCTTCTGCACTGTAGGTCGGGTATCGATTCCCACCTAGGACAAACATTTGTGTGACGAACATAAATGTTTGTTCTGTGTCTGGGTGTTGCTATTTCGATAAAAGTTTATATGTATTTGATACCATGATACACGCTATGCATAGCTTACTTTGGGGCTAGATGGCGCTGTGTGAAATATCCACCATTATTATAATTATATTTACGAACTGTTGATTAACGAATTATCGGCGGATGCATAGGCACTTGGGCGTTGGAAAATGTAAGAGTGAAATGCGTCATTCTATGCAAACAACTGGCCTCAAATGACTGTTTGATAGATATTTTCAATAGGGAAGCCGGCTACGTAATACAAAAGAGATCAGATCCAATTTGCGAAGAAGGCGAAACAGATAAAAGCGGTGAAAAAACATTAAAATACAAGCTTGCTTAATTTCTTTGAAACATGGAGACAAGCGCTCAGCCGATTATAAAAATCGATATAAACATTTAGAGACGACTTCGTTAATTGCTAACGCTCGGCATTACTAATTAGTCTCTGTAGAGGGCAGCACAACAGCTTGTCCTCCTTAAGATCCATAACAGAATATTAATTGGATTTCCACTAATTCCCCGCGGAAAGAACATCGTTCTAAACGACATAATGCATTATGCTACTGATTGATCGGATCTGTTAGGTACCTATTCCACTGTTCGTTTAAGTAGTTAATCAATGAAATAATAACAATACGTATTCTAACAGATATTCGAAAAAATGGCATTTGCTTTAGTTAAGTCTGTTTAGACGACAAGAGTTTCGTATGCGATTTTAGTAACGATTTTAGTAACTACCTATATGAAAATATGGTTTTATAATAGGTGCTTCCTCTGAAAAATTATAGTTGTATAAACGGCCTATGCAAAGCAATTCAGGCAAGTGACCCTGCTGTATACCCTATCAGTAGGTAGGCGCAGGGGAGGAGTTTGGGTAAGGTGGGGATTTCTGCGGCAGGAATACTACTGTGACTATAGTTTTTCCTACCTGTGATTCAGTCTCGTCTGTCGAGATAAACCTGTGTGTAGCATGTTACGTCTACTAAGTAATAAAACCAAGAAATTTCTTTCGAAAATTCTCAAGCTGTTATCTTTAGTTGGTATTTAAATAAAGGAAAACCCATAAGACAAATGATTAATATATAATATAGACGTGGGTATCTAGATAGATACCGCCAGTGAAATACATTTGTTGATAATTACAACTAAAAAAATTGTACACTGTAGGTATGTTGTAGGTAAGAAAACAAGATTTTTGATGATAGGTAGGTATAGTGCTTACGTAGCCAGTGCATGTATTTACTTATGTGGTACGTACAAATGTTTACCAAAATAGAAATAAGTACCTAAATAGGTATAATTTTACCTACATTGCATCGCAGTAATATGCCCGTAAAAATATAGTTGGGTAACACATATCCCTAATTAGGTAGGTAGTTGGGTGAGTAAATTACCTACCTTAGTACCTATTTCCTATCTACTTTAGGATGTCTGTAGAGACCTATAATATTTACAAAACGAACACGAAATCAACGCAAAGTGATTAAATCGTATGTATTTGTGTCGGGCGGGCGATGATCGCATGCCAACAAACTCGAAAGTTGTGGGCAGCGGAAAAAAAAACTTGTAAATTCATCGATAGGACGAAGCGACGGCCATTTTCATACAGTCGCGGACATGACATGATCACGGCACTTTCGATACATTCGTTACATACCGATGAGAATGTTTTCCAGCGACGCGATAGGTAGGTAGGTAGGTAGCGAGCATTGTCGAGACGAGAGCATTCCAATTTTAGTAAGTACGCACCGCACACCGACTTCTGTTGCCATGCGAAATGTATGCGGCCGGAGCACCGCGCAGTACCACCATCGTGAATGGAAAGGAATGCCCTCTCACTGGATCAACTTCACACACACCATCAACACAAGAAAGTCGTGATTTTTGCTGCATAATTTTCAAGGGCATTGAAAACCTAGTTGTGTAGACGCGACAACATAAGCCAGCCCGCGGGCCCCAATATCACCGCAAACGAATCATGAATGAAACTTGAACCGATTACCGATGGAAAACTACTGATTAAAAGCCTCGGTTTGATCGAATTCACACAAAAATATATGAAAATACAAAACTCACCACTCGCGATACGTGTGTAATCACATACATGACGTCATTTGACGCAACTCCAACCCGAATAATTGAGCAAATTGTATATTGAACGCCTCGAAAACAACACCACAATGAAATATCCACTACACTTTATTATATAGAAGGTGAATGTTAAGTCATTACACTCGAATTAGGACATTTTACAATATTTATTTTGTTGCCACTGACTCTGAGTTTTGACAAGATGGTCGCGCACCGACTGTTTTGCTTTGGTTGTCAGCTGATACGAAGTGCTGTTCTGTTTCAAGACGCAACTACCAACATTGTGCTCTCTCTCACACATTGGGAAACTGATATCGCCTAACGAAAAGGATGGCAATACAAGCGCTGTGAAGAGAACTTGAAATAAAGCAAACGTCATTTTCTTGTTGCAATATTATTGTTCAGGAAAAGTCGCAAATAAAACGATTTATTCGTAAAGATGAATTGAAAAGGTACAGGGAATGCATTAAAACATGATTCTATTTCACAACAACAAGCAATCCTGTACTAATAACTTACTATGTGGGCGTCAAATATTTGTTTTTGAAACGTGTTGCGCCATCTCTGGGCGAGTAGTTGAACTAGAACATATCGTAGTTCAAGGTCATTTAAATTTGATATGTAGTGCATAATTTCTACACTATAACGATTGCTTCATCATGTTTCTCTCCAAGTTTAGTTTTCAGACATTTTTAATTATTATTATACGTTCAAATAAACCATTGAACTGAATACTCGTCTACTAGATAATAGATGGCAGCAGTAGAGAAGTATTTACTAGATTCTCATCCAATGTAAGAAAGCAATGAGTGTAATTAATATACCTATTGGTGGACATTTCACACATTGCCATCTAGCCCCACAAACTAGCATAGCTTGTACTATGGGAACCAGGTGACTGATAGAATATATATGTATGTACCTACACATAAATACATATTACACCCAGACACAGAACAAACATCAATGCTCGTTCAAAATCAATGTTTGTCTTGGGTGGGAATCGAACCTATGACCTACAGTTCAGAAGGCAGAGTTACTACCAACTGAGCTGTGAGGCCTGTGATAATAATGTACCTATCTTCTTAAACACTTGATATAATATAAATTGTTTAAGAAGATAAAACAAAAGAAACACTTTATATAATATAAAGTAGTGTTTACCAAACAATTATGCTTGTTTTCAGGTTCAGGTTGAAATGTAATGTACCTATACATACCAACCTACCAGTGCAATAAATAAAACACCAAGGCAAAGCAATGGTATTTTAAAAAGCCACACACACATATTTGGGATGGTGCTACAGATTTCCAAACACGTTAGGTCGCTACTTAATTAACTTCGAGTTCGATTCACACTTAGTCTGTATCTAAAGTGATGGTTTATTAGTTAAGAATGGGTAATATTTGAACGATTCGAAGCGTTTTATCGAGAGTTACAGGCATAATTACGATGCAACTTGGGTCTGCCCGTAACTACGTAGGTGTGAAATCAAGCTGTGTAACGGGCAGAGATTACCACTAATCATTATCACATAAATTCAGGTACAAGGACTGCGGTCAGCCAATCAGCGAGCGCCATTTGCCTTCGCTTGTTCTCGGTTTTACAATTACCTACAATTGTTACTTTAATAGTTTTCTGTCATGTTGGATGTGTAAGTTCCCTTATCGTTACTTGTGGACGCAGAATTATATGGTTCAGTGGGCAGTTACTCAGGTAAAAAGGTACGTAAGTCTGGATCTAGCGCACTAGGATCCATCTAAATACTCAATACTCAATCATCGTAATACTATAATCATAATCAATACTAATTTTCAGAACAGGATCTCACATGATTTCCTCTTAAATTATTAAATCTACAACCCTCTTTTACCACTTTCCGCAAAGCTCAGAAGACATAAAGATTCATGGGCAAAAATGTTATACATGTAGCTATTCGTCTGACAACAGCAAAAGAACTTGTGCTAAGTTCGCCCAGAGAAGTACTGCCACCACATCTGGTAATCTGCCGCCAAGCAGTGATGCACTCGTGTTGCTGTGTTCCGGTGGAAGGGAGTGGGTGCCGGTGAAATGCAGGCGCATGAGACGTAACATCCCCGTCTCGGGGTGATGGACGCAAAACGCAATGCGACTTGAGTCATCTCATAGTATGGAAAGGACTTGAGTCGTATTGCTGTTATCTATGGGCGGCGGTTACCACTTAACATCAAGTGGGGTGTCAGCGCGTTCTGTACCTGACATTACATTAAAAAAACCGTGTAATTACTCCTTATATACATTAAAATAAATTTATATTGTTAATGAAACCATATAATTACATTAGTTTCAGTGTAGTACGCGGTACGCCTGACACAAAGCGTGGTGTATAATATTGAAATACAATTCCCGGGAATGGTTAACAGCCTGATGGCGAATTGAAATCAGCAGTTTCGGCATCCAAGTTTTTGACACGCCATTCATCACGCTTAGAAGGGAAGTTAGTGCCAGAATATAGCCTCAGAATATAGTATTAATATTACTATCGTCACGAAATTTCACTTTCATTGCATTAGTCATTTTTACCGTACTAAAGTTCTGTACAAATAGCTCGTTACAAATAATCGGCTTTGTTATATAATAATAATTAATAAATAATTTTATTTTATATTGATTTCGATTGAAGTTAAAGGTTTTTCTTTTTCTGTTGCAGCTTCGTCTGATTCGGTAGGAAAGACAATTAACAAATTAGTTAATCTACTGATAAATAAATAAATCATTCATTCAAATTCATTACATTAAACTGACGCTGCCGCCTAATTCAACGTAAGCAATTTTCACTCTAGAGCCACCGCAATAAAGTCCATTTCACATATCGTCTCCTAACCCTAATTGGTAAGAGTGCCACAGGCCTATAAAGGCTTCAAATTAGCGTTTCCATCAATCTTGTCAAGGTTTCGATACCTTGAGCGCTTTCGGGGATGATCTAATAACAGCACTATAGAACTAGGACTAAAAACGGGACCTGTGACAGATGGGGGTATTCAATTAATTATACTTACTTACGCCTGTGTTTGTGAAACTAAGGGTTGGTTCTGAACTACCACGGTCACCATTCACCACCACGGCCCGGTGTGGACACTGGACTGACATCTGATTAATGATTTCATTGCGTTTTTTGCTTACAGAATTGGTTTGGACCTCGGCAACTCGGAAGTTAGCTGTTAGAGGCCAAAATATTTTGTTGACTCTTTCCATATCTCGTGCATATTAAGAAACAATATTCTGAAGTCAATTTCAGACTTCCGAAAAAAAGGTTCAATCGGTTAAATTTATGAAAATCTGTCCTAAAACATTCATATCAGTATAACATTGTTTCTGCGTAAATGTAGCGTAACGGCAAAGATGTTGTCATGTAGACTTTCGACACCAATATCTTAGAGAAAATATTATAACCACATAATAGCCGAATCTTCCTCCTATTGCGAGTTCCCTCGAGCTCAGCTGGCCCCCCAAGTATTGTGTGAGTTATTAGAATCAGTTTAGTCTATACAGATTAACCGGTACAAAAAACTTTTACCTTAATTTTAATTTTATTAATTATAGATACCTAAATAACAAAACAGAAGCCACCTAAGTCAAGATGGACATTGGTCCTATACCTAAAAATCGGATTATTAAAACAAAGACAAACAAAAAACCAAATTAAAATAAAACATCAAAATATGAAAATTTAATCAAACTTTGTAGGCAATCCGTAGCTTCGTAGCCCGTAGCACATACCCGATCTACGGCATTCCATCCCGTAGAACCCGGCCGCTAATCCCTCGGGATTAGTTTGCTAACGCACCCTTTTGTTCCAATATGTCGGGATTATCATCACAATGGCCGACCAACTACCTAGTTAGGAGTTGACAAGTTACCTAGTGTGTTAGACGAATGAATTTCGTCATGAATCGGCCGTAGCCTCGTACCTATATTAATCAAATTGTAATGATTATTACGTTTAATTTGAGTTTTATCTCACTAGTTTTTTGATGTGCATAAGTTCGGAACAAGCCCTGGTTTTCAGCTGGTATGTAATGCCCATGACGAAAGCTGTACGACTTGTGTCCTCCCTTACTTAGGTATGGGAAGACCCAAGTTGCATCGTTTCTCTGAAACTTGACCTTGGAGTGATTAAAGTGCATGCCATTTCACTCGTAACCATACTTTTCAAACCGGAAGTAACGCGTATTAGTTACTGCATGACGGCAGTAATAGGTGTGTGTATTTCAGGAAGAAAGCTTTAATAGGTATGCAGTGTTCAGTCCACCCCCGAGTTACAACCAACCGCATGTGCTTCTATTGCTCAACCGCTATACCAAATATTATGTATCAGGATTTGTAATAAAAGATATATATGACAGTAAAATGGAAGTATAATTTTATTTTTAACATCAAATTTACACCCATCTGGTATTAATTCTAATACTTTACAAATTATTAATTAATTTAATTTCACTGTTTACAAACATTCATATAGAGATTTTTGTAATTACAATATGCAATTATTTCGTACATGGAACTGTTTGACTAGAAATAGGACTCTGTAATTTCAACTAATTATAAATTAATAAATTATTAAGTTTTATTACATGGAATGAACACAAGTTGGTCATAGTATAAAAATAACTTGAGGTAGCTAACGAGTAATTAATGAATAACTTAGACACGCACAGAAAATCCTGAGGTATCGGTATTTTATTTCAAAGACCATCTTATCACAAATAATATAGTAAAAAAAACGGTTCAAATGCAGTGACTAGAAGGGGATGCAGAGAGGGCTAACGGTGCATACAATCTTTGTCAAATATCGGTAGTAGGATGAGTTCTTATGAGCTTGCGGATTAATTGGTGTGGAAACTGAAATTAGTAATTTTTTTCAGGAATTCTGCAATTTTCAATTAAATTTTGTTTCTCAGACTAGTAAAACACTCATCGCTCATGCAGCCAGTCCCGCGAAACTCTCTTGGAAACTTTGAAGTTCACTGCAAAAAATTTTTTCTTTCCCCATGCAAGAGATATGGAAAGCGACACAATTTATTTATAGCTTCAGTGTTGTCGAAATCGCTCGCTTTCCTGATATAGCTGTGCACGCAGCCTTAGCCCAGTTCATTTTAAAAAACTACAAATATTTGGTTTTATTTCACAAAACAGTTTACACCTACTGAACATTCAGATAATAAAAAATGTATTATATTCCTTTACAAGTTTCCTAAATAGCCTAAACTCACAACCACAGGGAAACCTAGACATTTCGAGGACTAGGTGGGTAATATTAAAATAACATACGCAGATTTGTTGCTCCTGACGCTCGTAAGTTTCCTAAAAATCTGCTTAGGTTGAATATAATTAAAGCAGAATTGGATATATATATATGAAAGAAAAACTCTGACTTATATGTCATACGAATAAATAATTCACCCGTTTAATCTATTGAGCAAAGTGAAAAAACCAAATACAAGCAAACCAAATAAAGATTATCAAATAATTTCTTGTAATGGAAGTAAAGCCTAGTTTGGAATCTAATTCTGATAAGTGAAATCGTGGTGTTTAAGGCCAAGTACGCGAAATTTCTAGGACTCAAGCGATACTAAAAAATATTTACATGCTTTTTACAGGATTGAGCTAATAATGGGTTGACAACTTTACAACACCTAGGTAAATATTTATGGAATATCCGTTACAAATAATTACAGTTATTATTATTAATTACGATTCTGAAATCCACGATAGTGAGTAGTTTGACAAACATAATAGAGGTATGCCTACATATTTTTCTCACACCCATAAGTCACTTAGGACACAAAATAAATAATAGACGCTAAGGAAAGTATAGCAATCACATTTAGCCTGGAATGTAACGCTTAAATTAATCATTTTTCTGAAAACCAGCGCTGTCTCCAGCTTCATTTTGATTTTATAGACAAGTTTAGTTCCATAGCTCCATATATGTTAAGACATGGTTCTTTTTAACCGCACAGCGCACTATGACAGAGAAGGCAAACCTTACTAGAATATCCTGCTCACTTTTGTTCCTTCTCTCAATTCTTAAGCTACATTTTTATACCTCTTTCGGAAAAGTAGTTTTAAATAAAGGAGCAAAGAGAATTAACTATAATCTGTCAAATTAATCCACAGTCACTGACTTATATTCTTACAACATCAATCTAATTATATTACAATTTTTATAACCCAGGAATACTTAGCACAACACTGATATTATCCAGTTACGGTTTCCCTTAGGCATCCTGTGCCTTAATCGAACAACAAACACACATCCTTCTGCTAGGTCCCACAATAGAGTATTTTTCTGAACGCCTTCCGGAACTCTGGGTTAAAGATCGTGTAGATGACGGGGTTCAGGAACGAGTTGATGTACCCCAGCCAAGTGGTGAGGATAAACACCGTCACACCCGGAGAGAAAGTCAGGTTGAATTTGGAGCAAAGAGCGTCCAGAACCGAGCAGGTGAAGAACGGCGCCCAGCAGAAGAGGAAAACACCTGGAAAATGATTTGATGATTAGCTACGAACGTGTATTTCGGTGCTACATTGTCTTTAAACTGGGTCTCAATAGGCACGCATGGTTTCATTCGTAAGTAATCATATCTCATATTTATATTAGTTTGCTAATGATTGATTATTTATAGGACTCGCGTCAATTCAAAGTAAAATAAATATTTCCACAGAATTCATAAAGTGGCTTGGAAATGTCAATAGTATTCAAAACATAAGGTCACGCGTACTTATCGCTAAGTTTGACGCCTGTTCAAACCCTATCCGACCCTCCATGGGGAAGAACAGACAGAAACCCCTAATGGAGGGCTTCCTTTTTTTATTAAGAACAAAATTGTATTCAATACATTATACTTACTACTACTAATGATGTCTCTAAGTTTCTTGAACCAGTGAAGTGGTGAAAGGATTAAATTTCATGCACATATCGGTTTGGATAATGTGCACATAAATTTTTCAAGGGAAAACTCATTAGATCACGTCGGGATCTGAACCAGTGATCACCGAACTAAAACTCGATGTCTGACTGGATCATCACACGTTCCAGTATCAAATATGTGCTTACTTAATCAAATAATACTACTCGTTATTATTAAGCTTGTTAGCTAACTTTTCTGCCTACGTTTAAATTTATCTGTAACCTTGTCTAATAAAGATATTTTCAATTAAAAGCGTCTAACAGCAGTCTCTTAGTCTCTTAGTGTAGTGTAGTGAAGTGCAGTGTAGTGTAGTCTCTTAGCAGTGTAGTGTAGTCTCTTACCTAAAACAATGGCCAGGGTCTGAGTGGCCTTCTTCTCCTTCTTCGCGAAGGACTTGGCGCGCATCTTCCCCGCGCGGTTGGCTCGGAAGATGGTGAACCGCGCTGCTGAAGCCGCGCTCCTGAACCTCCGGCGAGGAGTCGACATCAGGGAGCTGTTGCTGAGGCGGCTCAGCTTCTTCCTGATGACAACAGTGTGGTTGGGAACAACTGAATTCGATGGCAGCCATATAAGAACTCAATAATGTTTTATAAAATTTTCAGCGGCACAGCCCCAGTCCACATTCAGCGCAAAGTTTTAACTACCTGAACTAGTTACAGAGCACACGCTTACATTGTTTTACAGAGCTGCCGAGCTCAGTTCGGATACTAATCCTGAATAGTTTTAAAAATTAAACTATATTATAATTTGAATATAAATTAAAATCATATATAATCATTCATATTATACATTAATATCACGTATATTAAGTAGTGATTTCATTGTTCTCTTATCAAGAATCTTCTAATAAGATACATATAATATAAGATAGATATAAACTTGGAATATTACTGAAGGATGTTAGCAACAAACCCAGTTCTATGAAACTCACCGGGTTATTATTTTGCCAATAATACAACGTTCGATGTACTTAAATTTAATTAGTCTGCGGTTATACGTATGATTTCTGATATAACGATATAATATCTGCTCTATTTTTAAAACGATGCCGGGTTTTCGCCGCAAGATCGGTAAGTATTCGTTATATCGTGCTCATTATATCGTTAAATAGCTAACCAACGGGCGTTATTTGCGTTCACTCGCATTCATTCATCTGTCAAAGCCGACCTCATTCATTTTCGCAGCCTTCACTGATAGACGCAACATGAGATGACCCTAAATTGACCCCATTGTCAATTTGTGCATCAAGTGAAACCAAAACCACAAAAAAATAAAAGACAAGTAAAATTCCAAAGGCAAATTAACGTAAATTACGTCGTTAAGCATAAAATACACCAGACAGAAAGGCTTGATACCACGAATGCCCGATTTATAATGAAAAACAGAAATTCAATACAAACATATAATTCAGGCTTATGTCGATATCATCTCACATGAAAAACTCCCTCGAGGAAAACAAATTATATATTTTATTAATACGGGTATATATAGGCGTCCCTGCTTTAAAATTACACATTCACTTGTACAATAGGTAGGTAGCTTGTACGCTGTCGTTGCATCCAGCCATATTAAACTTTTCCAAGACCTAAGCTAGCCAGGAACGAAACGAAATTTAGCGCCTCCAGATGGACCTAGGTTTCAGCCCACGCTATGAAAACGGCAGCTATAACTTACGTAGCTTTGACGTTTAATTCAAAGTTTTCGTTACACGTTGCACTTTTTTGTTTTCTCCGATAATAACGGAGGGTTGGGAGTTAGATGAACGTCTAATATGGGACGGACGAATTTTAGCGATCACTATAATTTCAAAATATATGCCACATATGTTTAAAATAGGGAGCATGAGTTTTATTTTAACCACCTCTAAACTCCAATAGTTCCAGTAAGGTCCCATTTCTATTAGGAATATACATGCCGATAGGCTACCTAGGCAATTAATATATATTGTAATAGAGAATTTCCTGACAAAAAAATGGTTGTCTGTAAAGTCGGTTTACTGACGATAGTTGAACGTGTCAACGTCTTAAGAAAATACTGATGGAATGGTAGCATTTTTCAAAAGAAAATTTTAATTTCATTTGTTTAATAGATTTTTATGTATATATGCACTTGATACTCGATCAAAACATGTAAATGTAAGTATTAGCAGCTGTCCACGCAGACGCATCGCTCACTCAAGTAGGAGAGAGACGGATGTCGAACGCTGCCGAACGCAAAGGCCGATTGTGCTTCTTTGTCGCTCGTTCCGCGCTCTCGCTTGCACTTGCACAAGCCTTACATGGAACGCCTCAGAGCGAGGTAACGCCGCATGAGTCATGTTTTTTCGTGCGTGCAGCCGGCTCTATCGAATTATAAGACGTTGACACGTCAAAAACGTACAGCATGAGTTCTTAGTGACTTAGAGTTTTGAGTGTGTTCCCTGCAGAGTACAGGCGCAGATACCTACAAGGAATTTTACCTATAAAGGATCCCAATTCAAGTTTCAGCGTATAAAACGAAGTATGTAAACCGTTGGGTTGATCCATATGTTTTGACGGGAAGATTCATTCCTTGAACGAAATAAATAATTTATATACTGACACACTTACATTTTTTTAATTCGTGTTTTGATAATTTTATAGAATATGTAATATAATTCGAAGATTTAAAAGTTACCTGTCTGTCGAAAATATATATAAAAAACAAATCATTTTTGTGGACATGATATACAATTTTTAGATAAGAATCTACATATTAAACAAGTTTGAAAGTATGACGTCAAAATTTTGCAACTGGAATGGTATGTCGTTGAAATGGTAAAGGAAATAAAAATATAAAAACACCGTTAAGAATGTTCATGATTCAATATTTCAAGTGTCTGAACAATTCGAATCATAATATTATCATTTGAATACGTTTTTTATAAGATAGGTTACAGTTATTAACAATTGAAGGGTTAAAAGCTTAGCGGGTGATAAAACATTGTTGTTAGAAAACCATGTATGTTTAGTGAAGGTAGTCAAGGGTGTGTGGTGTTGAAAACGTGGTGGTCTAGTGGTACTGACCCCGAATTTCAATCCGGAGGTCACCGGTTCAAATCCCGGCGCGGGCATTCACCTATTAGTTTTTCAATTGAAATATTTATGTGCACAATACCACGTTCTCAAAACGGTGAAGGCAAACATCGTGAGGATATCCTAGAACAAAAAATTCGAAAACAAGTGCACGCAAGGAGCCTTTTTGAGGCGCACTTAAAATCCATTCACCAGACTGGTTCGAGAGAACAAGTGACTCGAATAGATAGATAGATAGATCGTCAATGATGGCGGGGTCTCCCAGCTTGCAACGATTTGAACTGAAAGTGCGGTAAAGCTCACTTGAACTGCATTTAGGGGCGGTGAATGACCCGCAACATAAATTCGACCACCTCTCCTTCCCAAATTTGCATATTACAGTATCACTAATTAGATTATTTATTTGGAACTAAGTATAGACAGACACAAGCTCAATTATTCGCCGCCAACGCACCTCATGTACTGGAACGTATATTAATTAGTAATTCAATTAAAAAACCTATTATTATAAATGAGAAGTCCGATAAATGGTTCGGCTTTTACTGAAACACAAAATTTGGACTTATTAACGAAATTTTCATTTAATTAGCATTAATCAAAACATATTTAGCAAATGTCACAAATGTCGCGGTTTCACAAACCAAATTTATGTTTACCAAACTTTTCAATACGTGACTGCGAATGACCGTCAGTTGGACAAATTCATATTAAATTATTCAGTTCCATAGCGTATAAGTTATCATCTAAAATTTTAATATATTTTAAAAACGTTAATATTCTAAAGATAAGCTTTAAAAAAATGGTCTGTTTATTAAAATCCAATAAATGGGTTACCAATGTTAAATCGATTAATTCGATTTGAAAATTATGTCACTTGAAAATAAGTTTTCTATCTTGTTCCGGTAATGCTGTTTCTGATAAACACTCACAGAAAAAACGAATTTCATATGTATCACATATTGTGTGCCCGGCCGGGTCTGGAATCGAACTGCCGCAATGTACTGCAGTTTGCGGTCAACGTCACAACCAGCTAAGCAACAAGAAAAAATTGGATGGTACACTAACAGTATTTTTTTAAGACCTAAATATACGTATATGTACTTACCTAGAATACCATGTCCCACACCATAACATTAAACAATCACTTAGTTCCTTCATAAGAATTCCTGGCACAGAATCGAATAACGACCATTTTACGTTGTCACAGAATGTCACAACGTTCCTCTGCTATGCGAACCGGGAAATAGGCTTTCACGGCAAAAATGGGATTTACACAAGCCAGGGACGCTCAAAGGCAGGGTAGTCTTTGTGATTTCATTCCAGCCACTCCTACAACAGTTTGTAACTACAAGTTTTTATCAAGTTACTAGCTTTACAGATGAGTTGTTAGTAACTCTTCTGAAATCTAGGTGTGGGTTTGATTCCCACTCAGGATAACCATTTGTGTGATGAGCATACATGTTCTTCTGTGTATGAATATTAATATTTATGTATTTAAAAAAGTCGGTACATAAGTATTCTATTAGTTTTCGAGTCCCCAAAACACAATGCCTAGTTCGGACGTTTAGATAGCGCTGTGTGAAATTACCAGCAATAATTATTTATTACATTGCCATTCACGATTGTTAAAATAAACGTCAGGAAGATAAATATTTATTATTACCAGTATATAAAGTATTATGTGAATAAGCTACGGAACGAGCAAATGACTCCTGATGTTTAACTGCTTATAACAAATAACAATACGATTAGCTATAAGAAGAACTTGTAGCATCGTATTGCACTCTAACTCCTAGATGCTAAGGGGTCTCGTGTGCCTATAATTTCACCGGTGGCTTTCCGGTACACTGTATGTCTCTGCTTGGCGGAAGAAATAGTTATCATATAGACATGAACATTAACACTCTAAGGAGAAATTTTAGAAAAATTCTTTGGTTAAGTTTTCTTTCACCGCTTTAAATAAAACTTAATGTCTTGCTTTTAAAATTTTCAAGGGATAACCTCATTTGTACCCGTCCGAATTTGAATCAGTGATCTCCAGATGTAAACTCTAAGTTGTACCACTGTCTTGTGGCCCACCAGCACTCAGCGATAGGTTCTTAATGATATAGAAGAACACTTACTTCAACTCTGGTTTCTTCAGCACGTCAGTGTTGCTGTCTCCTGTCTCCTCTTGGCTCCTCTCCTCCTTGAGGGGGGAGGGGGAAGGGGAGTGCTCCTTGGTCTCCCCGTCGATGTTGGACGGCGCGTATCCTGAGTCGTTGTTGGTGTTCGGATCCATCATGGGAATCGGGGAGGCGAGGTTTGCCATTATTCTGAAATTAAATTATATTCATTCGGTTATTGAATCGTGGTCACAATTGTACATTTAAAATAATTAAATTCTTACTAATTATATAATTATTAATTAATTTAATTTAACTCCGTTGACGTGCGGCCAGATTGGTTCTTTAAAAAATTGTAGAATTATGAACTTTTTATACAATGTATTATATAAAATGTAATATACCATGACTGAGATAGCAACCAAGAGTGAGGTCTAGCATGTTTTTGAATATAAGTAAAGATTGTGCATGTTTTATAGGGATAGGAAGTGGTGATAGCTTCCAATCGCAAAATATGTATGTAAACTAAAAATGACATTTGCCCTAAACTGTAGCTTCATCGCACATCATTAAATGGTATGCCAAAGTAAATTATGCAGGAGATAATATGTTTGTAAGTCACCCGTACTATTTGCAGTGATCAAACTAATTAACAAACCTCCAGGAGAAAATGTAATAACATATGATTATAAATATTATACTGATGGACATTTCACACAGCGTCATCTAGCCCCAAAGTAAGCTAATCATAGCTTGTATCATGGGAACCAGACAACTGATATAATACTTATATTTTTTTTGCAAATACATGCATATGGTACATATTAACACCCAGACACAAAAAAAAATGTTAGTCACACAAATGTTTGTCCTGGGTGGGAATCGAACTCACGACCTACAGTGCAGAAGGCAGCGTTTTCATATATTTATGCTATAAGCTTTTAACAATATATACCGAACGTAATAACAGTTGGCAACATTGTAATGTATACTAGGGACACATACACATTTTGTTATATTTTATTCAGGATGTAAAATTTAGAAAAAAGCCTAATAAATATCCTATTAAGAATCCTCGTAGGATTCTTAATAGGATATTTATTAGGCTAGACTCTCTGAGTAGGTAATACATTCTTGACTACATTGTAGCAGTGTCATGATACTGTATCTCTTCGTTATATTTATTTTATGATGCTTAGATGCATATATGTATTTTGTGTTTTGAGAAATTTATTTACTCTAAAGAATACAAAAAATTCACTTTATATTTCAGATATTTATATAATTTAATATTTTAAATAAAACAAGTAAAAGATCGTGAATATGTTACTTGAAAATGTTACTGATCTCTTTTTGCTTTCTTTTGTATTATTATATAATTATTATAAATACTGTGTTTGAATTAGCAGCGGCACAAAACTGTATATATCGATACTTAAACTTACATAGAAGCTAACGTTCTCTCACGCTGGCTATGTGAAAACCTGGAATGAACCTAATAATGAACTTAAACTTTTTTATTACTTAATAGAACTGGAATTTAAAAAACTTGCACTGGTCATTTAACTTGAAACAAGCTCTCATGGACCCGGTAAAGTTTTTGTGAATAGTCTTTTTACACAATATATGGCACGTCTGGATTTATTTAAAGGTATGTAGTAGTCACTTTTATTATAGTTTTAGTTTAAAGGAGAAACTGGAAGAAACCGTATCATACGATGACCTTTGGATACACAACAATTTTCGTAACCTACGTATGTATTAATTATCACCTGTGTTTTTCCAATTAAAGAATTATTACTATTATGTTACGCTCTGTAAATACTCACAGTCCAGTTTCCTCAACGACAGCCGCGAGCATGAACCGGGCCGACCTCGTCGTCGCCAGCTCTTCAGCGTACACACCCATTTCAGATCTGAAACCGCATTTGATTAGTTTCGATCTACGACGCTAGGTTGCGGAAGTAGTCGGAAAATGTTCAAACCATTTTTTCTTACTATTAAAAGGGTCGCGTTTATAGGATGTCAAAGTAGAGATATACCAAAAAAACAGCTGCATATATAGTGTGAACGATAATTATGGATAGGAAAGTGAAATAATAATATATAATAACAATAATAATATTGGTGCACAATTCACACAGCGCCATCTAGCCCTAAACGAAACATAGCTTGTTTTGGGGAACCGAACAACTGATGGAATACTTTTTTTTTGTGTATCTACAGGCATATAATACACATTAAATGCGTTGTCTTACTTCTCGTCATCTTCGTTGCTGCCGGAAGCAGTGTTGGTGGGCTCCTGAGCCTCTATTCTGTGCGTCTGCGCAACGTTCTCAATGATCACTGCGGTAGTTCCGCTGGAGACTGCTGACCCTATCGCCGAGGCTGTCTTCTTCGCGGAGCGCTGCTTTTTTGCTCGTTGTCGGATTGCCTTTAGTGAAAGAATATCTTTGGATTGGATAGAAATGACTTCAAATAATTACAATAGACCATGTAATTTTTTATTTAATATTATTGAACATTGAACATTAATGAATTATAATGTAGTTATGGCTTTATAACTTCGAGAGCAAATCTTTTTTATTTTGTCTTGTTACACATTGTAGATAGGCATTGGGCATCTCTCTGGGGGATTGTTGAGCCCAGATCGACCTCGCTTTCCGGAGACCTCCTTCTAAGACCTCCGGAGGAAACTTATCATACAACATCTTATATTAATAAATTGTCCATTGTGTATACTACATGAATCCCAGGTTCACAAAAACGTTTACAAACCATGTTCAAGAATCCTCTGATTCTAGAGAGTTGGTGAGCTATGAGCACAACATACATTTTTGACCTAAATATTATCAGTCCAACCAGAAACATATATAATCCCCTTACCTTAAATATACTATAATACAGGAACATCATAATGAAGCAGGGTATGTAGAAGGAGCCCAGCGAGGAGTATATCACGTAGTCAGTGTTGTTGAAGAGGCAGTGGTTTGGACTCCGGTCCGGGGTGTCATTCAGCCCTAGGACGACAGGCGAGCCGATGGCCCCGGAGACCAGCCACGCCACTCCGATCATTGACCACACCCGCCCGTTGCTTTTGTGCTTCGCGTACTTTATGGGCTGCGTCACTGCTATGTATCTGTTCACATAAATGCATTTTAACTAAATGTATTTATGCAGTAGAACTCACGCCATGTTTGTCCGGGGAAGTACTGCCACCATGCACATTTCTGCCGCCAAGCAGTGACGCTGTGTTCCGGTTTGTAAGATGTGGTTGCAGGTGAAATTACAGGCACATGAGACATTCCATCTATACCTGCTGCATTTAAGTTCATTGATAAACGTTGTTTCATGCTACTGCGCCTATTCTATTCTTATTCCGTAGCGGTTATCTCAGCTTAATATGAACTCGTAGGATTTTCGATATACGTACTATTATGTAACCCCGCTACCTATACTATTGCAATCCGTCTGTTTTATGAAATTCTGTAGTGGCTTAAATCGAAAATCTGCAATAAATCAATTAGCTCCTTATTAGCTCCGGCATTTAGCTCCTAAAACAAATGGTTATATCAGCAATTTTGCAAAAAATAATTCTTTCAATGTAGCTACTTAAAATAAGTTATACTACACGTTACCAAAGTACTTTATGTATTATATTATCCGGAGATCGAGCTCCTCCTAGCCAGTGAGATTATTTAAAAGTTCAATTAAATAGCTGATTGCTCCGTTAGACGAACATTTATTTCTCCGGAAACTATTCCAGAAAAATCTTGTGCACGTAGTGCTAGAACTCAAGTTAATTTAAAAACGTAATTAATTGAATGAAAAACTTACCACGTAAGTTATTACAGATTCAAACTCCAATTTAGTAAAGTTTCGACAAAGAATATTGAAAAGAGAGGCTGGTAATAATAATAAGATAAAGAAAAGGTAAATAATATCTAAAATTTCACAAATCAGTATCCAAATGACTTCTCTATATTTATATTATTAATGTCTTTTTATATATTTATTATTTTTGCATAGCCTTTGTAACCATTAAAGAAAACATTATCTCGCATGAGATTTCATTGGAAATCACTTCCTGGTAAGGATTATAAAGGTTCAGGTATCTATGGATTACAGAGGTATAATCTCATTAGTTTAAATGTACCAGGTACGTTGAGCAAGCCAGTGATCCGCCAGTGATCTACCGAACGCTTCATTTAACCCTTGAAATGGGGGGATAAAAGGGCACGAGTGGGGGTGCCACAGGAAGCTCGTTACTGGCATGCCCTTATCTTGTCAGTAGAGCAAATATATATGTTAATACATATGATATAAGATACGTCTGTATGAGATTTCAGGGTCAAGTAGAACGTATATATTTATATTCTGCTGGTAACAAACGATGATTTTAGGTATACGCCTCTTTTTCTTCTGAGATCGGATCTAATATTGTTAACTGCTGAAATTCAGTAATTTTTTTCCGTCACATTTTAAAAATGATGTTGAGCTATCCTTTGAATAATTTCCTAAGAAAACCATGTTTTACTTAAGTTTAAAAAGACCGCCAGCAAAATCGACGCCATTATGTATTTTAATAATCTGAAAGCTTTTAACTTTTTATGAACTTTGCGTTTATGATTATGGGAATTGGCATGTTCCGGCAATTTTGTGTGTTCAGCCAACGCGAGGTGACTAACGTATCCTAATGTTGCTGTTTCGAAGGCAACATCTGCTTACCATCAGGTGGGCCATTTGCTCGTACCGCCGCGTAGTAACGACCTATTCCAGACAAAAAGTTAACAGTGCACGTCCCGATCATAATTAAGGTTCCGTTTAACTTTTATTGACCCGATAGGTAATCTAATATAAATTTATTTGCAAAACGTAACAATTAGAATCTGTTCTCATCGTTATGTAGTCGACCTAAGGATACCATCTACAATGAAGTCTAATATGAAATTAGGGAATTTGGGGCTTACGATGATTAGCTTGGCGACTAGGTAATTAGTGTATCGTCATTCTATGTCACAAGTAGTTTTGGATTAAGTTAAAAATGCAAGACCTTCTCAGATAGTCAACTGCTAATAAGATTTTTAAGTGAGGCCAATTATGTTTTGTACTCTTTGGAACTTTTATAAAATAAGTTGCAATATTAGTTTTTTTATATGTCTGGGACATTTGATTTATTTAGACTATTTAAGATATATTCTAACGTTATATTTATATCTGTATTTATAAAATATTTTATGATTGGTAAGAAAATTTTTTGCATATTACTTTGGAGCTGGAACTTACCAATTTGGTAGAACATCTATCGTAACCCTTGTTTAATAGAATAGAGTGATAATTATATTGACTGATCGATCACCAACCCACCGACTGATCGACTCGTCGACTGATCGACTTATCGACTGACTTATTGTTTAACCAATTGTTTGATTTATTGTTACCTGTCTACAGAGATGGCCACTAAGTTGAATATGCTAGACGTAGAGCACGTGACGTCCATGGCGATGTAGCAGTCGCACACAACGGCTGGAAGACCCCACACTCCGTTGAACTGAAAAACAATAACTTGTTAACAAAAATAAAATTAATAATAATATTGGTGGACGTTTCACACAGCGCCATCTAGCCCCAAAGTAGCTAAGCATAGTCGTTTCTTTTCATGGGAACCAGACAACTGATATAATAACTTTTTTACAATAACTTTTTTTGTAAATACATATAATATAATACACACACCCAGACACAGAACAAACGTCTATATTCGTCACACAAATGTTTGTCCTGGGTGGGAATCGAAACCAAAACCTTCAGCGCTGAAGGTAGAGTTACTAATACTACCAACTGAGCTTTGAGGCCAGTCAAAATTGTTATGAAGAAATAATAACTGTCTTTTGAAAACGCGCCATCTTTGTTCCTGCAAAGGCAAAGATATCCAGAGCAAAACTAAAACGAAAATTTTAAATAAATAAGCATAGTCAAGCTAGTATGTTCGCAAAATACATTTAGAATATTATAAATAGTTCGTAGAACTGTGGTATTTTTATTTTCGCAATAGCCATTAGCTGAAGTCACTTTGTTCAACAGGTTTCAACTAAATCCTTTGTAGAATAGCAAGTAGCGTTACGACTTTGGCCATTAGTGGTTTAATTTATCATCCGTCGTACGTTTTATGTCTATTTGTATACAAAGAGTACTTCAAACTTTAAAGTTTTACAATAAAAACCGTCTAATATCAAGAATTTACTGTATGAGACGGTTTTATGTGTACCTTAAGATACATACATATTTCTTTTTTGCCTCCACATGTTTCATTTGTGGGTGATATAAGTCTGTGAAGAATTCTTGCACGTGCAGAAGAAAAAAGCATTCTTGCAGAAGGGAAACGCATTCTTGCAGAAAGGAAACGCATTCTTGCAGAAGGAAAACGCATTCTTGCAGAAGGAAAACCATAAAAGCACACTTAAGGGTTATCAATTAATCATTTCATTATTGGACAGGTGTACCATAATCTGTAGTATAGATGCTGGCAAACAACTTGTAATGACATTCGATGCAAAGAACAAATTTTTTGTACAGATGTACATGCGCGAACATCCCCCCACTTCGCCAGCTCATGTTCAAGTTGTTTGCCGGCAACTGTACAAGAGATTATGGTACACCTGTCCGATAGCAAAATGGTTAATTGAAAACCCTTAAGTGTGCTTCTTCTGATTTTCCTTCTGAAACACTCTTAAGTCTCATTTTAGAACGAGCTCAACTCCTTCCTTTTGATTAGTCACATGAATTAAAAAGTATAGTGTATAAAAAAAGTGATTTGAAAAATAAATATTCTACTATAGGTATATAAAATGAGAATGTCAGTAAAAAGCTGATATTTTTTTAATTAATTAAACTTCAACCTCCTACCTTACCAAATAGGTAAACGTTGTGCAAGAAGCTTGAAGCTTTATCTCTGTATGTGATTACACATACAGACAATAATGCTCGCTTCCATTCGTTACGTGTGGTGTGTGGAACATAAAAGCTTTGTAACAGGATCATGGGTAAAGGGGAACTTTGGCCTCATTACAAGTTCCCAATTGATGAATAAATAGAAGCATATTATGATAAAATAATCCAAACTTGGTGAAATTTTACCTTAGCATGTGGTAAAATTTTCTAGGGTGTGTGACTGTTTGATGTTTCCAAGTAATTGATACATGAAATGGATAAAAATACAGCTTTTTCCATATCTATAGCGCGGTGCATATCAATTGTTGAATCATACAATTATTGATTTTCAATTGAATCGTAATATATCACGTGACCGTAAAAAGTACATGAAAACAGTATTAACATATCCAAGAAGTCAACACGTAGTTTCTCCATCACAACGAAAGTAGATACTGTCGAGGAAATAAATCCCAGCGTATAAGGGAGCAGAATAATAGCGACGTCATCGGAAAACACTTTGCATGCGATTCCCGGGATAGATTAGGGCTGCCACGAACCCACGCAACGTACCATTTATTTAGAAGCCACAGTTGGCAACGCGTGAAGCTTCAAGATCCGTTATGCAATGTAAGGGTAAACAATTTTTTGTTTCACCCGAAATGTCCACTTATTTTGACGAGGGGTGTATAATTACTTGAAAATTATACTTGAGTAAAGTATAATTTCTGTGCCGTTGTTTAAAAAACAATAATTGTATATCGCAAAATTAAGATATGCAAAGAAAGAGAGGATGCTTTCTATATATTGATTGTAAAATTTGCTGGTTATTTTAATGTGGTTATGATTTTTCATGAAATTTTAACAATGATGAACAACAGATTATAGAGCTGAAATGATAAATACTTAACCAACAAAAGCCGCCATAGTGCACCGATTAAGAAATAAATGTTGGTAAACTACCTCTCACTTATGTCATTTACCATTTAAATACTGAATTGCTGTTTACTATTATTCCCAAATCAAATTCAGTCGTGTTCGCATAAAATTAAAATATTACAATATTATTATAAGAAATATTGTATTGAGCGTGTTGCAACCCTATAAAGGATGCCGGCCACATTTCAATACACCACCGATAAAGTGCTTGTCGTGATTAATTTGGGCCAATATTCAATAGAAGCTTTAATGAGCGACGGAGATAAACAACTTGTTGTTCTCTTGGACTTAGTAGGACTACTGGAGTAGAAGATAATAAGTTAGTGTGTATGTATGTGTAGTATAAATATAGTGCGTCTTTGAGGCGCGCACTTAAGATCCTTGCACCACACTGGTTAAAAAGAACTAGTGACTCGACTAGAAGAATAGGCGAAGACAAAATAGTTAAGTACATTGTCTCTAGTATCAAAAAGGTCTGAAAAACTAGCTCAAAATATGTAGCTTGATTATAGTCGAATTTCGATTACTAGGCGAACACTAGTAAATGATCATTTCACATTTTTGCCTGTATTCTATCAAATAAAGTCGCCGACACCAATTCTTAGCTCCAGACTTTGCGTGATTAGAGTAAATATCTTATACTAAACCAGCAAATAATAAAATCCACATCACAATAGCAATGACTACATAACTATTGCGAAGACATAACTCAAATTATAGTCTTGAAGATGGCGTGTCTCATGTAGGTATACAATTTGTATTAATTATGGAGCTGAATACGTTTAACATATAATATGCATAACATTGATTACTTCACAGTATTCTGTTAACCGTATTGATGGCAGATACCTCCTAACCACCACTCAATAAACACAACATGTATCATTTTGTACACCCACCAAATCCAGTAAAGTCCCACATCACAGACTTAAGACTCGGAATGATTTTCCTCTATAAGATTATATGAAATTTACAAGGTAAACAAATACATCATTCTACTTTTGAGATAAGAAAATGTATTTGTTACATATCATTTTATTGTAAATTGTAATTAATAATCTAAACTTATAATTGAATAAAAAATTTAAGGCTACAACTAAAATATTGAGGGAAATAAACTAATGTCTCAAAACGCCTCAGCAGTAAAAATCCTGTCTCAGTGAAGCTATTTGATATGTAAATAGGACAGGGGCAAGAGACAGGACAATGGGTAGAAGGGGTAGGGGGGATTGAGGGGGCAGAGGAGGAGGAGGGTATTGGGGGAGGAGGGTGGAGGGGTGTGGTAGCCCAGGTGCATCCGTGCGTGAAGCTATCGGACGGACAGTCCTTTCGGGTTATCATAATTCAAATCGAGAGGAAAATTTGTATAGCCTTGATAAGTTATTTTTTTGCAATCTGGATACGGTGTTTTTTTGTGTGTGCCTAGAGATTGATCGACCATTTGTTAGTGATACTGAGCGATGGATTATCTATAGATATGGTGATGGCCAACCTGTCATTTAGTGGTGTTTTCTGAAAATATTAAAGCAATATATATTACTATATATCTATGATATATAAATAAATATTGGTGGACATTTCACACAGTGCCATCTAGCCCCAAAGTAAGCTAAGCATAGCTTGTACCAGGAAACCAGACAACTGATAGAATACTTAAACACCTTTTTTGTAAATACATACATATTAACAACCAGAATACTAATATAGTTTTTTTAGTACATACATACATAAATATAAGACATATCAATACCAAGACACAGAAGAAATATCTGCAAATAATCAAATGCCGCAATATTGGTCAATTCGTAACGTTTTTGTTTCACCCGCCCGCCCCGGCACATCCCTCAGGAGACTACGAACAATTCTGCCCTGATGTCCGTCATCTATCCTGCAAGCTGACACCATATTTCATTAACCCCAGCTGACTGAACATTTTAAGTGTATTATTACTAGCGTTTTGATAACATTACTACTGAGCGACGGATGATCAATAGATAAGGAGATGGCCCACCAGTTATTTAGTGGTGTTTTCGGGCAATACTAGCCCTGTCACTGGTCTCTCTATCTCTCCTTCTCACTCTATCTCTCCTTCTCTCTCTCTCTCTCTCTCTCTTCGGCACCAGTTGCAAAAGGATTTCACACCATTTAGTCGAAATGCTAACTTCTTAGTACAGAATAGATTATTTTTACGTAGAAAGAATACACACATTTACATCCTTTACACAATAACGAATAACTTCAAACAAAAGACAAGAAACACATTGAAAGAAATGTAATTCTCTGTGTACTTATCTCAACATGCATCTGCAACTCAGCACGCTGCAACAAGTTACAGCGCTGATTTTCAGCTCAAGGCATCGTACACGGGATTACTTATTCCATAATGCAGAATGTTACCGTTAAAAGTTTTCACTGGCAAAATAAACGTCGAATTTGAAAGTTAATTTGGAAACATCGGCAAATTAATGTGACCGTTGACCAAATAAGGTTTGATTAACGAAAGGTTATACAATTTGTTTGTAAACAGCTAGTTCGACAGTCTGTGTGTTTAGGACAGTTCGTGGTTACCATTCGGAAGTGATAATTGTACATGAGGCATTTTCTAAATTACTGAGGAACAAGTAACGAGTTCAAACGTAACCAAATTAAAATTAATTTTATCAAAGGACTCTGAGTTTAATTTGACTTTAAAATTGGTTAAAAAGTAAATAAGATACTTATATATTGAAAAATACACTCATTAAAAATGCATATAAATGGGTTAAAATCATATACATATAAGTACAGATAGAGCTACAAAAATGGTTAATAATGATTCTAACCCGTTGATAAGCTAAAAATTACAACGCAAAATTACTAGCATGGAATGAACTTTAAACTCAATGTTTTACTGAAATGTATTGCCACTAGAACTACAACATACATATTATTTAATAAATACTAATTTATTTAAAAACATAAAAAAGCGTAATTTTATGTTTGTTCTGTGTATGTATATATTTACATAAAAAGTATATAAGTATTATATCAGTTGTCTAGTTCCTATGATACAAGCTATGCTTAGCTTACTTTGGGGCTAGATGGCGCTGTGTGAAATGTCCACCAATATTAACAAAATTATTTTTGACATGTCGCTTACGATACGTTCACAGTAAATGGAACAAAAATATTTGTATAATGTTAAATTACCATTGTACGCTATAAATCGTTACTCAGATGACGTTGGTATAGATGGTTTTATTCATACGTGATGGATTATGCATTCACGGCACGAGCCGCCCTCTTAGCTGAAGCGTGCTCGGTGTACTCTCGCTTAGCTTTCAGGGGTCTAGATCTTGATAAGGATTGATAACTTATCTAAGAAACCTTTCCTTACGATAGACTCAATGACCACTGAAAGAGTCAGCAAAAAATAAACTATATAGGCTCCTTTGACATAAGTCTTTATCTGCCGTTTTTAGGTTAATTATATGAAAAGCTTAGACATTGAATTATTTGCAGTATCTAAACATTTCGTCGGAATGGGATTAGGTTTGACGCCTTCATAAATTCATAAATAGTTCTCATAATATTAATTTATTATTTGTCACGTTTCAGTGATAAAGTAGATCATAAATTGTATAGCTTTATAATATAATCCTTTATTGGACAAAGGATTGCGCCAAAATAAGTCACCAAACAACAACACAATCGTTTAACGAAAATAACGGTGTTTATGATTTTACTAAACTAAGTATAGTCTAATACCAATAGCAACAGAGATAAAAAGAATAAAACAAATTTGGACTTAATGAAAAAAGCTATCAAAACTAACGACAAATTGCCAACTTCCAGTAATCTGTTTTCATAATCCAGCCTTAGTTTTTACAAACATTTACATTTGAAACTGAAACTCACCAAGTAATAAACGCCAAACGGCATCACCACTACTGCCACTAACAAGTCGGCGACCGCCAAACTGACTATAAAATAGTTCGTAGCAGTCTGCAGGCTTCTCTCCCTGGCGACACTCATTATAACCAACACGTTACCGAATAACGTTAACAACGGAAACACTAGCAGCGATAACGCCCAAAAGTTGTAACTGTGCACATCACTACACGTTCCATTTTCAACTGTACAGTTTGAAAAGAAAGTCTCGTTCAAATCTAAGAGCGTTTTGAAATTGGAATCGTTTCTGTCATCGAATGTGGCGTTAGGGTCCGGAGGGCGGAGCGGGAACGCCGTTATTTTAGAAACGTTCTGACACTGATGACAAAGATTCTGTTTTGGCGTATCCATTATGTCAGTGAAGTTATCTTCTTCGTTCATTGCTTACGCCTTCTCCTCACTCTGATTACACAGAGTGAACTGTCCCGAGTTATCTTCCCCCTCTCGTTCATTTCTCGCGTGTACCTGCAGCAAATAGAATTTTATTTTAACAGTAGCGATGGAAAATTCCGAGGTGAATTTTACGGTCCAAAATTTTAGTGCTCGACGCGCATGAAAAATTTAAGGGTTCGCCTACACTGAGCCAGGGGTGGGTTCGCATTACTTATGCGGCGGGCAGTCGTGAAAATGCCTGCAGTTTATTCAACAAAGCATCGGCCATAATACGACAATAGCGTCCACGGCAGCATTAACGATGCATTCAAACTTGCTGGCTCCCATTCAGGGGTGCTCTGCACTTCTATCGTATCTCAGATGGCCACGTATCATTCGAAATGAAATTGTATGCGAGGTTATATGAGAAATATATCTATTGTTGAAATACTGGTATAAATTTAAAAATTAACTCAACAAAGTTTGAGTAATAATAAATTTAAAATAAACGTGGTATGAGAATAATTTTTAATTAATTGAATCTAGCTCAGTGCAGAATACATTTTATCAAATTTTAACACTTTTTAGTAAACTATTTTAAACAACTGAGTTTCTGAAGTATTTTAGACACTGAAAAAGTATTACAATGCTCACTTATCATTTAAAATGATAAATATAACATTGATTCAATTCCAGTAATATAAATTTGAACCTACGTGTAGATATATAAAAGTAGTGGACTCATTGATATTATTTTATTCTACATTTATCTATAATTAGGTATATTCTTCGCCAGTCTCGTTGTGGGAAGATTCTGAGTAAGTAAATTTGTAAATATAATAAAACCCAGTACTCAATCACCGTGTAAAGTCCCCCTTAAATATTTTACAATCAATCAAAGCATACGCCGCTGAACCGAACCTGGCATTCGCATACCAATTCCATCCGCTACGATTAATCAAAATTTATATCAACTGGATATCTCGATTGATACTCCATTTTATGGCATACGCTCTCAATTTCGACCGGATGCGAGATAATTCGGGACTAAGTAAGTGCTCCAAATATATTTGGGGGTGAATTAAGTATTTTATTTGGGGGTAAATTGAGTATTTTTATCAGAGGAGTTCTAATATTCACTTGTAGTATCTGTTAATTATGAAAAAATTTCAGCCTTTAAGCAGTAATATCAAATTAATTCATTCCAAATAGTGTGCTGTGGTTTGTAAGATAGACAGATAATACTTCATTCACCACCATTCATCAAGGTTTTGAGCAGTTTAATATTTAAGCTAATGTAATAAAATGAGTGGCCTTATCGCTAATAGCGATTTCTTCCAGGCAACCTTCAGGTTGACCAGATATGTAATGGTAATAGAAGAGGTTGTTGGTGTAATATATGAAATACGTATATCCAAATTAGCTGATTACTAAGGAAATAAGAAGGTGTAGTTACAGGTATAGTTTCAGGCACACTTGAATTTTAACATTCACATCTCATAGTGACGAGGGCAATATGATCAGTCATCTTACGGATGATATTCGCCGAATACAGACTCTGCCGTTAATCTCCCGCACAAAACGAGAGATAAATTGGAAATAAGTGAGTGCTTTGAAGCTCCATATATAGGTAAGATCAAAGGCTGTAGGCATCGTTGATAATTTACAGTTAAATATTATTTATCTTACATATACTTGTGTGATATAGATGTAAATAAAATATCTATATTTTTGTAGCAGGAGAAATAAGTTTTTTAAAGCTGTTTTAGTTTTATTTTAAGTGTGGTGACGTGGCCAATTATCCAACCCTCACTTTGAAAGTACTCTAGTTTCGAATCCAGGATTGCACTAAAGTTAAAAATAGTTCAGGTTGTCATAGAAGGTAGACATTTTTTTTCTAATCTGAGTTATTCTTCTGTATTACGTTTGGTCTGAACACTTCGTGATGTTGCTGAACAGTGAGCTTCAACATAAAAATGTTTAATTCGTGTTTAAAAGTTATTTTTCTCAACAAATTATTAAATTTTACTATCCCTCTAATTCATAAAAGTTCAAAAACAATGCCTTTGTACTGCATTTTGTTTTATTAAATTCACAGAATTTACGATGAAACTTTTAAAATGCATCTGTCTCGTAAATATGAAGGATTTTTTTATTATTGCTGTCTGTTTCATTTGCAAGTTTTGGTGTCCAATGGCGTACAACACAAAATAATTATATGAGTAATTCCTGATTTCTGAAGTTTTAAACAGGATATGTTTGTACATAGCAAATATATACAGTATACTAGGAAATACGTTTGAACGGGCTTTTTGTGAAAAGTATGCCAGTTAAACGTGATGAAAATGTATTTAATAATAACTTGTAATATCTCTGTAATTATGAATAAAATGAGAGTTTTCAAACGACTCAAAAACACAACAAAGAAATATTGCTCCGGCTTTTGTGATGCCTTTCAGAAACATAGCAGAAATTTACAGTAACCAAAGATTCACAATTTAATTACTTCAAGTATTTAATTAACTTAGTAGTATTACTAAACCAACAAAGGTAAGAATCCAGATAAAAAGTAAAGGTTGTTGCGTGTGATTTTAACTGTGTAAGCTATCCTAAACACTTATCTGGATAAAATCTCACCGTAAAGATATATAAATGTAAATTACCAACCCATTTCCAACGAAAACACGTAAAATTAACTTAAACGGAAAACCAGCTACCTAGTGTTTATCTAGTTAAATTATCTTCACAGTCTGCAGGTCACAGAAGGAGTAGGTAAAAAATATACCGTATACCTTCGTTTTCGTCTGGAATAAGACACAATGCACACTCATGATTTTAAATATGAGTACTTGTGAATTTGTAATGATAGAAGATGAGTAATATGCAAAATTATTTTTTGCTAAGTATACCATTAATAAATCTACGTCGTAAACCTTCGATAATACGAAAAGTGATTTAATTATATGTATTAATTATGTGGCATTTATGTTCCTGAAGGGTTATTGTATTCCAAGTAAAGTTTTGAATTTGACTTTGACTTTTGTTAAGTTGCGTCTTGTGCTCTAGGCCTGTACTTAGCTTAAATGAGTCTTTGAATTTATTTAGTTTTCCTGTGCTGTGGAAAAATGTGATTTAGTATTTTCTTTGTTCAATATCGAGTTGATTATAGCAAATAAAAAAACCGATATTCGTTACTTTTTTCAAGACCATTTACTATGGCCTATAGGTCTGTTTCAATGATTAAGTGTAAATTTAATTATTGCCATATAATTGAGGTAATTCAATAATTCTAGATTATTTTTGGTATGTACTTGGTATAAGCATTGAAGTCATAATTCTGGGACGTGAAATTGTAATTGTGTGCCTGTATATACAGATATATAATAAATAATGAAGTTTGCTGTTGATTGTTCTTATTATCTGCCTGTTGGGCCTCCATTATACTAAGAAACACTTAGAAATATAATTTTTTGTTATAATAATCTAACAGACTCGCAGATAATTATGTTTCTGCTTCTAGGTTACATCTGGTATCCACTGTGTGTCTGGCAGCCGCGCGACCAGCACTAGGCAATTATTCCACGAAAGTAAGCAATTTACTGAGTAAGCATCTTTTTGCGGGACAAATATATTTTATGACACATATTTTGTACAATATTGATTATTATATTTCGTGGTAAATAAACGATTTCTACTGTATTAAAGACAGTCTTGTCTTCAGGGTTTTGGCAAGACAGTTATCCCTACTGGCTACTTCTTTAAGTTGAAAATCTGCTGCCAAGCACCTCACGGTTGCATTAAATACTTTGACTGGCCTCAAGCTAAGTTCATAGTAACTCTGCCTTCTGCGCTGTAGGTCGTGGGTTCGATTCCCACCCAAGACAAACATTTGTGTGTCTGAGTGTTAATAATTAGGTATTATGAATGTATTTACCAAAAAAAAATATGCCATCAGTTCTCTGGTTCCCATAATACAAGCTATGCTTAGTATGGGGCTCGATGGTGCTGTGCGAACTGTGGACCAATATTATTATTATTATTATTATTATAATACTGCATTACGGCAGCCACCTATTAGGTGTCAGTTCCTAATACGGCGTTACTTGGCGCCACCATCGCCACCATACATAGTCCCAGTCTTCAGGTGACATTTAGCACATTTTTACGCAACACTTTTGGATATAACGTAATATTTCTAAACTATACAGGGTGGAAAACCTTCAAAATATTTCTCTGAAACCAAATAAACTCAATTTTCATAAACCCTTGATCGTAGTAGTAACAAACACTTCAACAAATATACATTGTGGATAACCGTTATTATCTAAATTCATGAATTTATTATTGCCTTTTCGTGGCTATCAAGAAGCACAGTCCTGAATTAATTTCAACAGTTGACTTTCACACCCTGTACTAGTTTCTAGCGACTAGATAAATATTTGTTTAGGCTAGCCCGAGCAAACTAACTGCTAGACGGCGAACAGGAAGATCTCAATTTATCCCTTGCGTCTATATACTCTGCTTCAAACGACATACTGGTCGAACGTAAAGATGGAATCAAACTACTTTAAACAATATTGTTAATACGAAAAATGTATGGCTTTTATAATCACACCTTAGACGTCACCCTGTAGGTCTACAGTAAGTATTAGCGGCAAATATTCAGGATCAAAGTAGCAGTAGAACTTGTGTTAAGTTCGCCCGGAGAAGTACTGCCTCATAATGCGTTACTGCTTCGCGGCAGAAATGGGCATGGTGGCAGTATTTCCCCGGACAAACTTGGCGTGGGTTCTACTGCTACTCTGTAACCTAAGTATGTAGGTATACGATATAATACAGCGAGTTAAATAACAGCTTATTTTAATGATACATTTACGGCCTTAGTACTCGATTACGTTAATAGTGCTTTCTGTTTATCGGCTGAATTTTGAACTACGAGTACTAAGGTCACAGTGAATGACAAAACTAAATTAGCTACTAAATCAATAATCAAAGTTTTTCAGTAAAGGCCGGAAGGGTTATGGGATAAAACGTAATAATATACTATGAAGTAAATTTTATACTTGCTAGGGAAAATGGTATTCCCGAAATCCCACAGAGCCCTCACAATGAAAATGTTCATTTCTCATAAGAAACGTTTAACATCAATCATATTTAAGGTCGATAAAATATTCGTTTCGCTGCCTTTTATTTATTTTACTGTCCAACTTTCGGTGGTCAAATCTGAACCCTCCGTCGTTAAGAATAGGACTATTTTATACTTTCGCAGTAAATGCACGCTTTGACCCGTAGACAAAACGCAAAATGGGGCTTTATTGCGTAAAACTCGCGGGAAACTCATGTTTCTGAGATTACCCAGCGATTAGTATGAACATAAAGTGAACACGCCTTTTGAAGCTGCTCTTGTTTTACAAACGAATTTTTTTCTACTCTCTATTAATAAAAGGGTAATTCTGACTTCGTTATTATATTTCCTGGGCGGATTTGAAAAGGCCGGACGGAAACGGTCGACGTGAAAAAAAATATGTAGACTATTTACGTAATACGTAATTACGTAGTAAGTAACATTAACTCATCAGAGCGTGGTGATCTAGTGGTACTGACCCCGAGTTTCAATCCGGAGGTCGCCGGTTCAAATCCCGCCTGCACCTATGAGTTTTTCGATTGAAAGGTGCGCAATACCACGTTCTCAAATCGGTAAAGGAAAACATCGTTTGGAAACCGACATGTCTTCGAACAAAACATTCGAAGACATGTGTCAAGTGCACGAAAGGAGCCTCTTAGCTGCGCACTTAAAATCCTTTCACCACACTGGTTCGAGAGAACCAGTGACTCGAATAGAACTAACTCATCTAGAGACAGACAAACAGACAGTTATAGTTATGTAAACTTACCAAACAACATCAAATTCAAAGTTCCTTAACTAAGGTTAGATTGACTTATACAAATTTAATGTGTTCTAGTCCCCAAAGAGCCAGAATAGAGGTTAAATTATTCACGTCACAGAATGCGAGATCACCAGTACGTAACATAAACTCAGCTCAGTAGTTGATACAGTTACAATACTGCTACTATACTCGCACTTTTAGGTCTAAGACTAGTCAACTTCACAATATGGGACTGAAGTCCACTGGTAAACTACTAAAGGCGAGCTGGTGGCTAATTCTCACGAAGTGACATGTTATCTCGAAAATAGTACAAGCTCAATAAACTAAGTCGAAATCAATATACACACATTAGGTGTGGGATATTTTTTTTTCCCTGTGTTCATTTATATATTTTATTTTCATCTGGCACGTTAGCGTTTGTAAATGTTGCGGGAAGCACCACGAAATTCCATTATTTTATTAATGTAAATAAATTACGAATTGGGCTCTACGACCCACTTGATGGTAAGATGGATTCTTTTATAGGAGTTGGGTCCTACCCTGCTAAGGTATGGGAAGACCCTAGTCGCAACGTGTTGCACCCATAACTCTTGAGTCGTGAACGTGCAATGTCATAAATATCACTAACTTGCTTTCTTGCTCGACGGTAGAAATGAGTATTGTGGCAGAATTTCCCCAGAATTAACACAAGTCAGATTGCCTGTTAAAATATTATTATACCAACACGTCGACAAGAAACCATTTGTTATTATGCACTTAGTTATAATGAAGATTCCCAAAACGGTTTTCTGTTTTTATCAGTATGAAACGCAAGGTATAATCGATTTGTCCTTGCTGTTGGGTTATTGAATAATGTATTACTAGAACAAAGTGCTAGCCGAGTTATTCGTGAGAAAACGGTGGGCTGTCACTGTCAGCTTGTTCTATCACACATTTCACATAAAAAAAAGCGGTGACTAGCTCACGCCACGTCACGTCTACGTCCCCACGATAGTGTAAATCTCAGGTGGAAATTGGGTCACTGAAGCTCTGCCTACCCTTTTGGGGATAAAAACGTGAGTCTATGTTTTAAATGTACATGATGACATTCGTCCATATGATCTCGAAGTGAGATTCATCACAGTAATAAAACTGATGTCTATATGTACGAGCATTGCCCCTCAGAGGTCTCGGAATTGAATTAGACACAGCAGCGTCACTAATACAACTAGCAGCGATACGAACGTGGACAGTCAGCAGCGCAATACAAGCCTTATTTTATATGCTTTTTAAATTAATTGTTTCAATGGATTAAAAATCATTAATGACACGATTTAATTAAATGGATAAAATTTGCCTTTTTAATTCAAAATCAGTCTTTATATAATAGGTATGTCCCATAAGGTTTATATGTAATAGATAAAATATTAAACATAGTAACATGAGTTGCAAAAATAGCACTTGTATTTATGAACTATTCTATTCTATTCGAGTCACTGTTTCTATCGAACCAGTGTGGTGAAAGGATTTTAAGTGCGCTTCAAAGAGGCTTCTTTCGTGCACTATTTATGAACTGAAACACATATATCAATAAAACAATCTAAACTTGAAAGACACACAGCATACAATTCATTGAAAGAAAAATTTAATACAACATTCTATTTTAATAAAAGTATCGAAGGACCTTTGTTACTTTCTAAAAATAAACCCCCAGAACCAGTAGCATTTTAAATCAAGTTTATTAACAGGCCGGCGAAAAGTCTCCTAAAAAGGACCTGATTCCACTCTAAAATTATTTCAGGTATAAATCCCGTCTTCAGTAAGTTGTCAATTAACTTTTTCCAGCCGAGAAAATAACTTGATTATTAAGAAAAGCTTGCTGCGTGGGTTCAGTGACTTACAACCGAACAATGAAATTGTTTTGTTATGATTAACGTCGGCGTTATAACTTCACTGGTCTCCTTGGACCCAGTGTAGAGAAAGGATTATAATGCGCCACAAAGAGGCTCCTTTTTATTTTCTTTATACCGAGCCAGTGATACCTCTAACTCAACTATTAAAAGCGTCTTCATGCTACGGTAACTACTTCCGTACCAGTCTCTTAAGGTTCCCACTGTACACATATTTACTCTCGACAGGCGAGAGTTTAAGGGCTTTATATATACCGTTTTATATAATCATAATATACGTTAAATTCTTATTGAAAAATTTTTTCATACTCGACAGCAGAGAATTATACCAAATCGAGTTAATGGAAATGTACAAGTGAGTTTTTTAATTTTTGTTTTAACATTAACAATGAGACGTTAACAATAGTCTGGAAGAGGCTGGACTGGACCATACTAGTTCAAGAGAGCCTAGTGACACGAATAAGATGTAGCAGTACAAATAGTCTCTGGTACTGTAGTTACAAAACAGTCTATGGTAGTTTAGCTGCACAATAGTCTATTGTAGTGTAGCTGCACAATAGTCTATGGTATACTGCAAGTTACTGCAGCAAAGCTTTGCCTTTTTTACATTAATTCGTGAGCAATATTTAGCTAACAAAATAACTGTTTTTTTTTAATGAATAACTGATTGCTAAAATTATTTTAGCACTACCAACTAAAACCATATGGTCAGTTGCCTTAACTAAAATATATTCGTAATATTTTAAAGTGATTGTCTATTCTGGCTGTACCGTATACGGGTTCCTTGCATCCAAATTATATTGTGTGTGTGACCCAATAGCGACCAACAAAGGATGCTCACTTGTTTGGAATATTTGGGCTATTTAACCGAACGTCAGTGAGAATTTAGGTTAATGGTTTCCTTGGTCGACAACACAATAGACTAAAGAGTTATATCCCTTCATTTGCATTATTTTAATGTTTTTACAGAAACTTGTCTTTGTTTATTTATTTGAGCACTATATAAAAACTGGATGTGTTAAAAAAGCTTTACCTACCTATGCCTAAAAATTTATAATACCAGTAATATATAAAAGTATATATAAGTATTATATGAGTTGTCTAGTTCCCATGATACAAGCTATTTACTTAGCTTACTTTGGGGCTATTTGGCGTTGTGTGAAATGTCCATCAATATTAATTACTATTATTATTATTATATTCAATTTATATTTATAATAATAGGCAAGTGTCGCCAGAATACGTGAAAAATAATGCGCCAGAAACACGCCCGGTATGAGAACGCCCTAATGCAATCCAACCGAATATCTGTTAAGATGACAGTGACAGCAAAACAGATAACGTCAAAATTCTGTTCCCCTAATGGCGGCCAATAAATTGAACATCTTTGCCATACTTAATTATGGTACGAATTAAAATCAAATTATAGGGATTAATTATGTGGAGCTTACTCGAAATGCTAATTACGGGGATTTTGGAAAGAAATGACGAGTTTGAAAGGAAAATTAACGTTCTGATCTACGGAGGCCTTAATTACTTATTAGCTTCAGAGTTAAGGATTTGGCGGAAAGCCGGGCGCGCCATTTGCCATCGCATATTCACGTTAAACCTATTGCGACTGTATTCGGTTTGTCAAATGTGGAAGACATTCGTCTAGTGGACTGACTAAAGGAGCTTCTTTCTTAGAAAGGTGCACCTTATCCTTTCATCATTGGTTCGAGATTGTGACACGAATATAGTAGTACAATAGTTCATGATAGTAACTGCAGTAAAGAAAAACCTTAAACTTATCTGTATTCATTCGAGACCCTGAATAAATCAGTTATATGATTTATTAATGAATCAATTACGATATCGCTTTCAGACAAAACCATACCTACCGCATTAATTACAGAAACCGAGTCGAATAACTTGAATATCGGATTAAGTATGAGAGACCGTGTCTAGCTGCTTCAAATTAGCTGTAACATATTTCGTTACAGAATTTCTGCTCACAGTTTGTCTTGTTTCATTAATGTAATTAATTAATTCTCGTATGTTACCCTAGTCGTTCCCTTTCTTGCTATGTATAAGGTGAGACAAGTTTTGTTTTATGTATGTCTTCCATAGATTCTTGGGGTGGAAGCCTAAGGGGAAGCAGAATTATTTAAATAATTTATAATCCTTTCGTTGGTCATTCGTATTTATAAATGGGTGCTTTAGTACTTCGATGTAAGTGTATGTAAGTAAGTGAATAGTAAATATCGGCTATATTAGATAATAGTGTCGGGTCTGAACATACAACTTTAGCAATAGTAGTTACGAAACTTTTCTCGATAAAGTTATTTTCGAAATAGACTCATATCATTTACGAATGTCTCTCCACGTTATGAAAATAATAAACTTACCTAGTTATTTCATACATCATCTTAAACCAGGAACAGATCAGAAAGCATGGCCCACTGGAACAGTCCCCTGTTTCCAATCTGGAAGTCGCTGTTTCAAATCTCATCTAAATTTAATTAGCATCAAAATTTAAAACGCTTTAAATTTATTTGTGCAATATCGCGTACTCAAAACGGTGAAGGCAAACATCGCGAGAATACTGGCAAAGTCGTATAAGTGTCTATGAAAGGAACCTCTTTTATACGCACTTTAATTTTTTCACAACACTGACTGAACAGAGGCAGTGATTTGAGTATTAATTTCATATTAAAACAATCCTAAATTCTCATTTGTAATTCTAACCACTTGGGTAGTGATAAAAAATGGCACAACATATACACTAAAATACTATACGAATCTAATTTTACATACTTATAAAAACAATTATCAAATAAAAAAAATAAGTAATTTATACAAAAAAAAAATATGGTATGGAACGCCCTTGCGAAGCTCACTGACGCTGCTATCGCAAAACGACTGACACAATGGAATTCGGTTGAATAGTTTTAGAGAACGGGTGAATTATTTTGTTTACCGAGAACAGATACAAATTCAAAATAAAAATTTCATTAAAGGTATATACAGATAATTTTACAATGATATTTTTTTCATTTGAACATTCATTATATAAATCTGTTTTATGTGAATAAGTTACGGAACGTGCAGACGGACTGGCCGACGTTAAATGCCTATAACGAATGCAGTACTATTTTTTCACGAGCATTCGAGTTGTATGGTCATCTGATGGAAAGTTATCAACGTCACTTATGAACATCTACAATACCAGAGGCAATGCTGATGCTTGACCGATTGGCTGACCGCTGCCAGCCCTTAAGAAGGTGGTAAACCCTTAATTGTCACCGAATTCATCAGGGAATACCACATTTCATCTCAGTCAGATGCGAGCAAATGCTTGAAAAATGCATTACAACTTTGTACCGAAAAGACGAGAACCAAGCAAGTTAAAATAAAAACCGCTTGCAAAAATACTGATATTTACAGTTATTGTGACCAACACGAAACTGAGCTAAATATATACTGACGTGCTCCGGGGAAATACAACTGGACCACATTTACTGCACCACATACATTGTATCCTTGTGAATGTAGAAAAGAACTTGTAACACGACTACTTTATATTGCACTTCTATAAAGCTTTTACAGACCTTTTTTATAGACCTCACAGCTCAGGTGGTAGTAACTCTGCCTTCTGCGCTGTATGGTCGTGGGTTCGATTCTCACCCAGGACAAACATTTGTGTGACGAATATAGGTGTTTGTTCTGTGTCTGGGTGTTAATATTATATATGTATTTACAAAAAAAGTATGTATGTATTCTATCAGTTGTGTGCTAGATGGTGCTGTGTGAATTGTCCACCAATATTATCATTATTAAGGTATGAGGATATATAATAGCATAGTCAAACTTCCGGCATATCCTAAAACCGCAATTCTATTGCATTTTCAACACTAATAAATTTCGAATTGAATGATTTATGAGTATAATTTGAAGCAGTATTGAATTCAGTATCTACTACGCTCGCATACACCAAACAAGTGACTGTTAAATACATAAATATAAAAGAGAAAATAACTGAGTCACTCACTGACTCGTCCTGAAATCTCTGAAGCTACAAGGCTGACGAATCAGATTCAGTTCGCCCGGAGAAGTACGACCACACCTGGTAATCCGCCGTCAAGCAGTGATGCACTCGTGTTGCTGTGTTTCGGTGGAAGGGAGTGGGTGCCGCTGTAATTGCAGGCGCATAAGAAGTAACATCCCCGTCTCGAGGAGATGGACGCAACGCAATGCGACTTAAGTCATTCGTACTTTGGTGGAGAGGACTTGAGTGGTATTGTTGTTGTCTATGGGCGGCGGTTACCACTTAACATCAGGTGGGCCGTCAGCACGTTCCGCCACCAACATAACATAAAAAAAAAGTTAGATAAAACACTTGTTTTAATGTCAGTCGTAATTTACGAGTGCAATTACCAAATACCACGCGAACAATACCGTAGGCGAGTCTAAAAGTTTTAATATAAAATACATTACACATTAATATCCATTAAGAATATTTCGGTAAACACCAATCTGGGGATACCTTATGAGTAATAAATGCTGGATATAAATCCCCAGACTCCGGATTTGTGAATAATGGTCTGCATTATTCAATTTCCGGGAATCCGGGAGACTGGAGACTCTCTGACGCTGTGCTGACGAATCTATGAATGATGCTTCATTATAGTTGATTTATATAATTATTCCCCTGCGGGAAACAGTACTGATTTTATGTGATAGATGATTATTATGATCGTTTACTCAACGAATCGTATATTGTATAATATACTTTCTATACGGCGGTAAAGAAAATATATTCGATGAATCTGTATCCAAGTTGGAACTTAGACAAACGTGAAGCGCCCAAGTTTACTGTACAAAGGCGAAGGACAGATAGGTTGTTAAAGAGGAAGCTTTTGGACAAGACACCCGATGAAGAAAGATAAATTATCTTAGATTTTTATAGCAAAATCATAAACGTAAATAAGGAAAGAAAAACGAGTCAAGCAGAATATACTTAAGTTACAGCACTACAGCTTGGTGGCACAAATAAGTAAATTGGAAGTACTTCCCCAACACATCTAGTTCTACCTGAATAGTTTTACCTGCTACAAGTGTCTGTAATTTCTAACTTCAATTCAGTACCTACACGGAGGGCACAAGGGAAGTTAGTGACGGTGATCTATGACTTTTGACAGTTGTCGGTTTGCTACGGGTTTCTCATTTCAGTGGATTGACATAAATATCAAATTGGCTCGAGTTTGAAATAAGACAAGGACACTGACTTTGTTTGACACCATACTTAGGTACCACTTACCTGCTTCTGTCTTTCTGGACCATTATATTCTTGGAGTCTTGGACGCCATCCTAGACTAAATCATTATATTTCAATAACCTCCATATTTGATGAGAATGCCATCATTAAATATTTATATGATTTCCGCACATTTCAAAACGGATTGATAATTGAAAGCTGTGCATTATCGGTAACATTGACCGGAAATATTTTAGTACAGGTATTGAATATAAGTAGAGGAATTTTTAACCTGAACAAAAATACGAACATTGCGAATTAAATAAATGTAGAACTTTTTTTAAATAGCAGAACAAATAGCGAGCGCCACATAAATAAGTAATAATTTGAATGAAAATATCCCTGAGATTTATATCTATTTTTTATTTATGTTTTTTAAAACATAAAAAAATCTTAAGTGTTTATTTGAATTTTTTATGGCAACCAGTTAAGGAAGTGAGCTCACTACTTTTGAGATCACAACAAATATAATTAGCCCGTCGAGATTCACCAAGACATAAAATAGTTGAGAGTTCAGTCGTAATAAATTTCAACTTTCTGATTGTTGGTTCCGGCAGTAAAAATGATAGCAACTTGTCGCTGTTCTCGAAATTAAAATAAATCTCACCCAAATCCAACGATTCCAGGCGAGGAAATAAAAATTTATGACCTACATGTACAACGATATTCCAAAGGCCAAATCCTCGAAACTGCGGCGCATTCATCCACATTACATACATTGTTATTCATGCGAGTTGTCTACAAATAGTCTGGCAAGTTTTGCTATAGTGCCAGTTCGGTTCCCAGCTGAGACGGCTCACAATAAACGGAACTTTGTACACTTTGGGTATCTGTTCGTAAAATTTCCGCACTGCATACTGCGATTTGTTTTGAAGGTATGTTAGTTTTACGCTTTTGAGAATTTGATTGAGAGTAAGTCAATTTATCTTTGTTGTATGATTCATTCAAATTAATATTAGTATTTTTAAAATTACTTTTTACATGCACAGTTTAGCATTACAACTATGTTTTAAATATTTTTCGCCTACATTTGTTTGATGTGACTGATTCAAATATAAAAATTTACGTTTTTAGCTTCATTTCATATTTGACAAGTAATTTAACTCTGCCCATATAATTTTTTATACCAATATGAACTCCAACCATTTGCAACCCTGTATTGTAAATTTTGTGTGTAATTTTGAATACCTTCTTCTATAAGTTTATAGAAGTCGGATAGCAGCCAATCAGACCTTTACTTGATCAACTGATCAAGCAATCAGACCTTTCATCATCAGATCAGCCAATCAGACCTTTACTTGATCAACTGATCAAGTAAAAGTAAGTAAGTCTGATTGGCTGCCATATGATATACCTATAAGAGGTAAAGTGCAAAATCCCTCAGACACGTCAAAACCTCCACCTTACTCAATTTTTATGTCATCTCATATGCTCCGAAAGGGGCATAAAAAGGGTCAGCTTAGGTAAGTGGTTTTTATTGGGCAAAATAGGATTCATAACTTTGATGTCAGCTAAAACGGTTTATATGGACGGTCCAGACAATTATTTTTAAACGTAAACACAGGATACCGCGGTGGTAACCATAATAAAAAAAAATGTATTTCGTTCTTGCATTTGTATTTTTTGTACGAGTAGGTACCTAATTTGTATTTTGTGATTAAATAACTTTATTCTCAAAAGAAAGTAAGAAAGAAAGTTTTTTTTTATTTTGACACAATACTATGTACAGCAATGGACACTTAAGATAAAAAAAAAAACTACAAACAAGCACGAAAATAAGTAACTTCCTACGTATCCCAAACAACCAAAAATATAAAAAATTACTGCATCAAAAAAGGCACCAGCTCAGTGTACGTCAGGTTAGAAGTATCTACAACACTGGTATTCTGCTGACACCGGAAAATAAATATTTCAGGTATTTTTAATGATATATAACGAAAGAATTAAACATTTAAAGACATGCAATGCTTCTTGGCTGTTTCATTGTATATAGCATCGTTGAATAACCTTCACAGTGGCATGCCAACCTCAGATAACATAAATAAATTATGTTTAACAAAATGGCCGCCATCACCTGATGTTATGAGGCGGTAATTCCTGCTCATGACAAAAGTAATGCGAATTGGTTTGTCCACTACTGGATTTACGAAAACCAAGGCCTAATACTTATAAGAATGGTACGGTGTTTGTACTTTCGCAGACGAACTCCCCACAAACTCTAGGTACTGCCTGAGAAATGTAGCAAAATTAGCTAAGCTATCTCAGCTTTGTTGTAGCTTGGCTATCGGTCGGCAACTGGCTATCTAACTGCACACGTTATGTGACGCGTTGCTTTGTTTGTATCGGCATACATCACACCTGGCTGAATACTCAATGGAGCAAAATACATATGCAAATAACCCGTGTGAGCACAATATCATCGCAGCTACTGAAACAGCTTAAACCGACGATAGGTGTATACTAAAACTGCACTGTATCCTTGTGGTTACCTCTCAGAGTAACACAGTTCATTTTTATTATCTATTTTTAAGTAGCACCTCGTATTTTAAATTTAAATATAATTCATTATAATAATATATAACAATAATATAATTTCGATATAAATAGTTACGTAACGTTGCTGGTTACGTTACCATGGCAACCACTAAGACAGGTCTCTAAATCCACCTTCCTAAGCCAATGCAAGAAATAAAAATCGGTAAAAAAACTTTTAAGTTAAACAGTTTTATTTTATGTGCACTGAAAACTACAAAATAAATAAATAGTTACTTACCTATCAACCTACGTAGGTGATCTCGGTCATTAATATCTCTGATGGTAGTGGTTGTCATAACATGAACCATGTCAGCGGCCGAAAGGCAGTTCATGAAAGAACACTAACACCAGGGTTTGCTTGGTAGGTAAACTAAGCAGCGTACACTATAACAAGTAGGTATTTTGACCTTCTAGTTCAGAAATATTTTAGTACTAGGCAGAATAGCTTTTAGGCATATTAGACTAAAATAAAAACGTGGGGCCCATTAACTATTTCTATATTACTTTCTACTATACTAAATGTGGATTGCATCGACTTATTATAATCGTCATCATCATCATCCTAGCAGTTTATCCCGGTCGCATCCGAAACCTCATAGCTCCGGAGTCCAGGGTCCGCTGAATCGACTAACTATAATCTAAAAACTACTATAATCGTAACTGGAGGTTTTGACCATCAATAACCAGCCGTTACGGCTTCACCAGCGAACGCCGCGCCGAGCTCATGATCTACCAAAGTATAAGATATGCTCTGCCATAGGTATGATTTCAGAGGGGCCCCACGTTTTTATTTTAGTCTAATATGCCTAAAAGCTATTCTGCCTAGTACTAAAATATTTCTGAACTAGAAGGTCAAAATACCTACTTGTTATAGTGTACGCTGCTTAGTTTACCTACCAAGCAAACCCTGGTGTTAGTGTTCTTTCATGAACTGCCTTTCGGCCGCTGACATGGTTCATGTTATGACAACCACTACCATCAGAGATATTAATGACCGAGATCACCTACGTAGGTTGATAGGTAAGTAACTATTTATTTATTTTGTAGTTTTCAGTGCACATAAAATAAAACTGTTTAACTTAAAAGTTTTTTTACCGATTTTTATTTTCTTGTTTTTAGTATTTAGTGAAATTGTCTACCGAATATTCCTCATTCTATTTAATTCATTCAGTGCATCATTATTACATGGCTGGAAGATCTTGGAAGCATATTAGGTAATCTTTCACTGACCTCAAAGATATCTTGGGCAAACAACACTGCTTGTCCGCGGAAACCGTAGGTACTGCCCGTATAGCCCAGTAAATTTTACGATTTTAACAAACGGGATGATTCTACACAGCAATCGCTGCTCTGCTTGCGTCAGCGATTGAATCTCATCTGGTATTGAACCTGGATCCAGATTATTCCAGTACGCCTTTGATGGTGCTATTGTTTTATTACTGGTCACATGTGTTTGGCAGCGCGAACATAAAAGTAATGTTGTTTTTGAAGACAGTTCTGCAGGTAGATATCCTAATGCAGCTGTGTTGTAACGTACAGTATGAATTTGGTTAGGATAACAATGCTTCGTGCAAATGTCACAAACGTGTATACACGATGTGTTAATAGCATTTTCAAACGCTTGTACATGATTTTCAGCTCTGCGTTGCTGTGCACGCTCACGTTGGTTATTTAACCTGTCGTGGCGTTGCTCAGGTGTTTCTGAAGCTTCTAACTCCTTTCGTCTCTCACGCCGTCCTGTTAACCTGGCCTCATGTTGCTCAGGTGTTTCTGACGCTAATAGCTCTCTTTGTCTATTACGTTGTAATCTTAGCCTGGACTCATGACGCTCAAGTGTTTCTGACGCTATTAGCTCTCTTCGTCTGTCACGTTGTGATGCGAGCCTGCACTCATGACGCTCAGGTGTTTCTGACTCTACCAGCTGCCTTTGTCTCTCACGTTGTGCTATTAACCTGGTATCATGTTGCTCAGGTGTTTCTTTTTTTTTCTTCTTTCCGTTCTCTTCGTTTCTGTAGTCGACTATGGGTTTCATTTTCACTTTCCTTTGCACGTTTCGTTCTATACTTTTCTTTTGCCTTTTCGAGCCTTCTTTTTCGTTGTGTAGCAGTTTCGTTTTTATTTTTGTTTGCTTTTTTATTTATTGTTACCATGTTGTTCCCACGATTAAGGGGCATTTTGACGGTCGACCCCCCCCCCCCCTCCCCAGAGGTCCAGTAAAGGAACAAGGCTTAATATACAACAAGATGCGCCCAATCTTGAGGGGGAAGCGCTTACGACATTACATTTTTATCCACCCTAATGCCATACAGTCCTCGGCACGTTTTAACCTATTACCTTAACTTGGGTGGTATAGCTACCGCTTACTAACGAGGTATCTAATTACGTATTTTTTTTTATCTGCCCCTCTAACGTCACACAATCTTGGACGCAACTGTTCTCGACACGACTAATCATGCCCCCACCTAATACGCCATTTTGTAACAGCGTCCATCTTTAGTTTGAAATTTTGACATAATGACAGTATTCTGCAGTGTAGTCCTATTATTTGATACCCATATTGTGGTGGTTGTGGAAAAATATGTATCTAGTCCGCCATATTGGAACGGCGTCCATCTTGAATTTTAAATTTTGACATAATCATCGTGTTTTACTAGTGTAGTCCTATTATTTGATACCCATATTGTGGTGGTTGTGGAAAAATATGTACCTACTCCGCCATATTGGAACGGCGTCCATCTTGAATTTTAAATTTTGACATAATCATCGTGTTTTACTAGTGTAGCCCTTTGATTTGATACCCATATTGAGGGGGTTAAGGAAAAATATGTAATCCGCCATTTTGTATCGGCGGCCATCTTAGATTTATAATGTTATTGATTTTATTATATTGTATTGTCATCTAAATTAAATGTGTGTACCAAATTTCAGATCAATCTGACAACGGGAAGGTGCTTAAATTTCAATTTCTAATTTTGACCCAAATAAATTCCGTACGGGTCGAGCTAAATAAAACCGTTTAAAAAATGATTCATATGCTCGCTGTGACAGACTGATATCTATTCATTTTCAACTACAGAATTTTTTGAGAAATATCCCTCTCAGTTGTGGCGATATGTTTGTTCTGTAATTAAGCTGACGTTCAATGTTTATAAGTACAAACTTAAGCGAAGTTCACGTTAAATACAAACTTTACTGAACAAAATCGTTTGCGCTTCCTTGCACATCGTAACAGTCTAGAAAAGCCTCTAACTTTGGATTGTTTGTGTTACTTGGATGTTTATTCCACTAATATTTAAATATGAAAGTTTGGATGTATATCAAATTGTATGATATAATAATAATAAAATGATTTGATTCCTAAAGTGACTTGACGTGAAACGCATCCTAAAAGTTATATTTTAAAAAGGCAGGTAACCTTAACACTATATAGTAGGACCTAGATTTCCATGAAAAAATAATATATTAATCTTTATTATTTTATGTGATTCAGTTGCGGAACGAACAGATGGCCCACCGGGTGTTAAGTGCTAACTTCTGCGAATAACAAGCAATGCGACTTGGGTCCTCCCCTACTTAGCTTCTCCAAGACCCAAGTTGCAACGCATGCGCCCAAATCAGAGAAGTGAAGATGGAATGTCTCACGTGCCTATTTTACATATAAAAATTAGACGAATTTCTATCCCTAAGTATATTCAAGTTTATCCAAGCAAATTAGTAAAACTGTCACTATTTCAAATATATTACCTCACACAACGGACATAAGCAAATGAAATTATTTCAAATGCGGCTCAAACACGCTATTGCTATGTAAATGAAGCAAATGACCATGCTGGACTCAATCACGGTCACAGTGTGCGTGTAAACGTAAAACATAACCTTACAGGCACAATTAGTTAATTTGTAAAAGTAATGACTGAATTAAAAAGCCAATGGCACAAACCAAAAAGTGTAAAATAAGATACATAATTATTGTATCAGTTGTCTGGTTCCCATGATACTATGCTTAGCTTACTTTGGGCCTAGATGGCGCTGTGTGAAACGTCCACCAATATTTATATAGTGATTAGTGGAATAGCCATATCTGGAATCTGAATCTGAAATCTCTTGGCCATGTATCGTTGGTGTAAACGTCCAATTATTCCTCTGCTCATTAAAAACGAATCAGTTTCAATCATGATAAATCAGAAGGGGTTTCCTGACCTTCAGAGTAATCGTTATAGCCAGTGTTATTGTATAAGGATTGTGTTCAAGTTTTTTTTATGTATTGCAGTTACGGAACGAGCTGACGGCCCACCTGGTGTTAAGTAGTAACCCCTGCTCATAACACCCGTTGCGATTTGGGACCTTCCTACTAGTTACCACAAGACCCAAGTCGCATCGTACATCGCATCATCAATTCAACTCATTTATTGATATGCGACATAAACTTAAGTTCAAAGCGAGTGTAAGTTATGTTATGTAACTCGTCGATAAAGAAAACCAAATAGCAGAAATAGCAGACAGCACACTTGATCACTTATGACCGTGAATTCCTTCGCGCAAACAAATAAGTAAATGAAATCTTGATATGGTAACATGAGCCCCAGACCTGAGTGACTACTGATGCAAAGATCATAACTAATATTCCCACAGGAACGGTGATTGGTCTATTCTCGATAAGCGATAGCTGATGGGCTAGGAATACACGACGGGAGTTCAATCTTTTTCTTTGAATGCAGCTGAAGGTTTTTGAACGCTTATGTCGGCCCAAGGGCTTTACATGTCATTGATCAGTGGGGGGCCACCCACTAACGTTCTTTCCTGCCGGATTCAACAAAGGGTAAGCGTCGAATGACAATGGATGTTCGGCAGCAAGAAAGAATGACAGTATTACAATTCACTCGTGGTTCTCTGTCGCTAATGACTTGTTGCTACGATAAGTTTATTATACTTTATTATAAGTATAAATTGTACAACGGTGTTCCCCGTAAGAAGGAGCGTTAGTGGATGGTCCTCTAATGTGAGCGCTTTCAGGTGTCATTAACCTGAAGAACTTATTAATCGAAAACTGTGCCTAGAAATGTGGTACTTATGTCGACGTCGCGTCTCTAAATACTTAATTATTGACATTCTTAGTTATTTATTTTGCTAATAATTAAAAATAATATAATATATAAATAAAAAAAATATGCAACAAGTGCTTACCTTGAATATAATTGAGCGATTTGCATTTAGCGCCATATGCCTAAGACAATTTGACTTGCAGCTTTGATGTGTCAAAAATTCCGCTTTATCGCTTAACAAGGTGTCCAGTGCCATGCAAAATCCTGTATTTACTACTACTATCATTAAATGCAATAATTAACGGGAGCGAACTTTAGTGACGGCCAGCATACCAGAAGTAACATCTTAAACCAACCAACTTAGATCTTAGATCAACTTCTTATGCTTTATTGTTTTTAGAAATAACAACAGAATTATAATTGGTTTTTTGGTCCCCAAATTTTATTATCTATCTATTTATTACTTTGCCCTTCTCTTTATTCTCATATCTGGAACTCTTCGCATCATTATTTGTATTAGAACATTGTGTAGGGAATTCGATGTCGGGCAATAATACTACGTTACAGCCAGACCGTCTAATTGCTGTAATAATGCGCTGCCAAAATAAACTAGCTTCGTTACTTGAGTTCATTACGTCGTTATAACGGAGACGCGTCCCTAGCGGCTTTAACGGCAACAAAGGGGGAACAGAATAGAGGGTAACATGTCGAAAGGACCTGTTGTTTGTAACAAAGTGCTACATTTATTCTGTCATAATCAATGACTAACCTGTTATTGTATAGTTAGTGGATAGTTAATTTATATAAAAAAATCCTTTATTGTGTGGAACCACAATTTTTTTTTTACTTATTATTATTATTACTTTATATCATCATTATCATTACTTAATATCATTAGCAGTACGGAACCCTAAACAGGTCTACACTATAAACATTTCCCACTAGACTAGACCAACATAAACCATAACTCTATTGATTGATGCCACTCATTTCCTCTCCGCTTTGATGGATGATAATGGCTGACGGTAAATACGCTCAAAAGATAAACATTTAGTTTCAATCTTTTAGATTTATAATCGCAACGACAGAGTAAGCCAACTTATTATCCACGATGAGATGTAGATATCCTTTAAAAAACTTACTTTTTATTATAAGTTCTTATCTTACTCTTGCAGCTAAGAACTTTATACTTGAAATGCATTGAAATATTGCAAAAACTTGGAATTTGATTAAAACTAAATCTAACTTATGCATGTGTTTTCAGAAAGTTGGACAATTTAATTAAGTAAAGTATTTTTTCTTTCAAAATGTATTTTGTTTAAGTTGGTATCATTCAATACTTTGCTCGCAATATTTTGCTACGAAGCAAACTGTTCAGTCGTTGGTACATTTACCTTATCCCAGATGCTGCGACCGATTCCAGAAAACGTAATTATTCTTCAAAGAAAAGATCGCCTTGCGAGGAGACGACGGTAAAAACCAATTAGGTTTAAGTAATATCGGTCGCAGTGAGATAGAAATTCTTTGTAAAAATATTGCTTACCTACCACAACAATATATGTTTCAAACAGTAAACATTGTTCAAGATTTATTCCGTATTTAATTATTTCTGTAATTGACACTGTTACACAGTAGACTGAATCTTGTTTTCACTCCTAAGTACGAGATGACTCAAGTCGCATTGCTATGCGTCCATCACACCGAGACTGGGATGTTACGTCTCACGCTTCCAATTTCATTCCATGTGATGAGAGAACTACGAGAATTCATTCGAATACCTACCTACAGTCTCCATGCTCCTGGGAATTTCTTTAGTAGGTACTCAATTTATGGATGTTCTAATATATTTGACAACAACATTTAAAAAAATATGTTTTCTTAATATAAAAATCATAGTCGCGTAAAACTTGCCTGTTACCCCTTTTTAATATCCAACTCAACTAATTTCCTTTCTGTTTGATATTTACTATATCCTTTGCGACATTTTCCAAGTTCTGAGCAGTGAGATGGATAATTTGAGATGACAGATCTGGTATTCAAAAGGGTTGATGTTACTTTTCCCTGATGGAAGATCAACATTCATTTGGAGCCTTTTCTGGTTCCCATACGCATTTTCTTACCTCAATTCAATAACATAATAATTATGTGACTCTCTACAAAGCTTCAATACTGCCTGTAATATTTTTTCAGGCAATAAAACTTGAAATAAAAGAAAGAGGAAAGAAGAAACCACACCTATTTCTGCCATCAAGCAGAATAGCATATTTGTTCTTGTTTGAAAAGTGTGGTCGCCGGTGAAAATACAGGTACGTAACTTATTCTACTTTCACGTCTCAGAGTTACACGTACGATGCACTTATCTCTTCTTATAATAAATCCTTTAAGTAGGGGAGGACATAAGTAAGTAAGCTTTTAATAAGGCAGAGATTATCGCTTAACATCAGGTGGGTTTTCTACTCATTCCGTAACTTACAATTTACAAATGAAAAAACTTTCTCAAGTCAAAAATTGTCTTTATGACACTATTAATGAATATTTTTTTTGATACCCTTCTGTGACCTAATACACATAGACCACTTTCCACTTAGTGGGTGAACACTAATCACATAATAATCACATTAATGAAATAAGCAAATGAGAGTGTGCTTTTTTCCGTGAACAGGACCAAATTTCTGTACGAATAGTAGTTAATTGTTCCGAGTCAGATGAACAGCGAGACAGAATGACAGTAACCCCATCAAGTCTTCCACTTGTGATCGACATGCGATACATGAAATGAAATGTAAATTATTTATTCAAACCCATCAGAACTTCCAAACATCCATGAATAAATAAACGTTGCAATTTAACCGATGGTGCTTGAATTAAACCGGTCGAAACTGGATTAATCCGGTTAAATCTGGTTTTGTGTATGTCATTTACTGAAGCAGGTGTCCAATACAGCGGTACCGTCGACGTATCAGTCAGTTATAGACCACTACCTAAATGTATTTTTCGTTATAAATACTCTTATATGCGTATTTTATTTATCCTCATATAAACTGACAGATATGATAACTCGACAGATAGCTACAATTAGAGCTTTTCTATAGTAGGCTTTTTTATTTGATGAATAATCCGATAAACTCAGGAATAACTATTTCACCCCGTTGACGTTCAGATATCCCTAAATTATGAAAAATTTCATTCTATGATGAGAAATGGTGTGTAAAGTCACTCAATGTTTCTTGATTTTGCGTTTATTACAAAGAAATAAAATTTTATCTATGACAATAAACATATTCTATTCTAATTAAATTTATTACAGATTTTGCCTTATATCGTGGAACTATAATTATTAATACGAAATCTGAGCCCAACTTTTCCCTCTTTGGGGCTAACTTAAATCCTTTCACCGCACTGGTCGAGAGAACAAGTAACACGAGTGGTAGTAGTAGTAGACACAGAACAAACATCAATAATATGTAGTTACACTAATGTTTGTCCTGGGTTGGAATCAAAGCCACGACCCACAGCTCAAGAGGTCACTACCAACTGAACTGTGAGGTCAGTCTAGAAATCAATCTAGTCTTACAACTTGAACGCAGAAATGGGTAACTTCACCCATTCCAAATAGAATTGTGATGTTTTTCTTGTGTTCTTAAAGAATGACGGAATTATGAAATATCCGAGTTTATTAACGCCCTAAAAATGGCATATCCTACATCTATCCACTTTAATAGCTTGCTCAAATCTTCAAACTGAGCGTAACACGCTGATCAAATTAGGAACCCACATGGCAGCTAGGATTAGGGACGTATCAATCAGCAGCATTTGACCCAGTTTGAGTTAGGCCGCTGTCACACGGCTCTACGCCCATTCAACGCCAGCTTCCAAAAGCGGCCAAGACCGCAAGCTTATGACGTTATGACGAACGCAAGTTTATAAGCTGACACATTGTAGGCAAGAGTCAACATACTGAGAGTAAAGCTCCAAGCAAAATTTGAGAAAGTTTGCCCTTTAAACAAGTTGCAAAATCCTGTAAGCCTGAGCTTATATAAAAAATATATAACAATAAATCAAATGCTGATTCAAATGATGCCGTTACACACAATAGTTTCTCCATCAAGTTGGGAAAAAGGTTTAAACGTCCCGGGTTCCATCCAGTGGCCTGCGGAAGAAAATTTTATCTTAATCTCGCGAGTGCCGTATCCATAACAAGGTCCTTGTATAACTATCAGAGCTTACGGGTAATTAGGTACAAGAGACTTGAACTCCCAACTTTTTGCCATAAATTTGGACGCTGAAGTTGAAGCCAAATTAGCTGGATTTCTGTTCTTGTAACACAAGCCTCGTGTGCCAACGCCCTTAGGCCGTCGAACCCTGGCCTACAGCCAAGTGAAGGAAGCCTAACTCCGAGGTAATTAGCCTCTGGTTATATAGTTTTAAACTCTATCCGATACCTACGAACTTTATCGACGTAAATTACTTGTATCCACACGTAAATTACTGCAAGTTAAGCATGTTTACTAGTCTTTTGCTACTTTTCCCAAGATGAGTATTTTTCGTAGACGTTCTTTTATATTCATAGAGATAGCGATAGAGAAAGTAGGAACAGATAAAGTTAGTTCGAGTGTCAATTTGGGAACAAGGTGATTTTTAAAGTTAGTGTTTTGAAAAATATAATAAAGTACAAAAATATTCAGTGGAAATCAAGTGTATGACTTTGACTGATAGTTCAGAAAGTTCGGACGGTGATTCCTCGATCGAAGATACATCGGAGGAAACATTGTGAGCGCTTTCTAACTACAGAAGTGCTAATAATCCACGTATTTAGGTACCTATAGCAGTCACGAGTACCAGAATACCACAACATAGAGATATGACTCAAATATTTTCAGATTATGCAAACATTTGTCCATTGCTTTAACCACTACACTACCAACATCATTTAAATTAGTTTAATATATATATTAATATATATATATATATAATATACATAATTTTTCTCTTCTGGTCTTCAAACATCCAAAATAGTATTATCTTATCGATTACATAAAAAGTAAAATAGAAGAAAAAATACTTTTCTCTACTACTTCTAAAGTAATTTTAATTTTGTTTAAAATGTTTCTGTCTTACTACTATGCTTTTTTATTTTGTGCTTCTCGGTTATATTCTGTGCCATAAAAAAAATCTTTCTTTCTTTCAAATATAACTGAACGGAATTGAATGCTTCCTTCTGAGGATCGCACAACTCAGCAAGGTTTATCAATATGCCTGTAAACTGTCACATTTGCATACTAGGACGCTCTCGTAGTTGATGACAATGACTTAACATTAGCATGTCAGTGCAGGCTAATTGAATTATCTCCTGTTGGCAGCCGCCGCGCCGCTTCCCACTGTTGCCGGTTCAGGGTGAAGTACAGCTGAGACTTTTAGTATCGTCGTTGAGGATTAAAATCAAGCATTCTCCGACGTCTCTTGTCTGTTCTTCCCCATGAACAGGCGTCAAACTTAGTGATAAGTACGCTCGACCTTATATTGGTAATATTATTGAGTTTCTGAGCCATTTATGAATGCCTTTATGAATTCTATGGAAATCGTTTTTGACTTTGACTTTGACTCTCAAGTGTGGGACTTTAGTGCATGCCCTTAACATCTACACCAATAGATAGGCTTTGGCATAGCTTAATACCCCCTGTTTTAGCAGGGGGCGTTGCTGCGGCCGAAACTTCATCTAGCAACTAGACTAAACGACAATCCTCAAGAAATAAATAAAGTGTATAGTGTGGTGTCAACTATATCCAAAATTGTAATTTAATTTAAAATTATAATTCAACCATGTCAAATTTTTTGCTGAAAAAATTATATATTAGACAAAATTATATAATTATCATAAATTATTAGGCATATGGCTTGACAATAATCTTTTCGAGGAAACCCAGTTTCTTTTTTGTCTTAGCTATAAGAGTGTAGCAAGCCTTCTGGAAAGAGATACTTACTACTATTCTTTTTATGGGTTTTGCAGCAATACTCAGCAATTGGAATTACTTTCGTCTGATGCTGCTACTCGGGTCGCTGACGCTAAAAGCAGTGCGTGTGTTTCAGCTAGAACATGTTGAGTGAATAGTGAAGTTACGGTAATATAATTTGGACGAAACAGTGTAGAGTGAAGTTTAAATTGTTTCGTTGGGTACTTTGGGTAATCGGTAGTAGTTTTGGACGCTGGGTAGTGACCTAACCTCCAAAACTACATCTGTTTATATATTCCACTGTATATCTGTTACCATTTATGTAATAACGACAGATAATTGATAGTATGCAAGTATTTAGCATCCAAAAAGGTAATTTCATTTGCACGCTTGACGTGTGAAGATTACAATAAAGTCAATGAGCTTAGGAAATATGTATATCAGATGTCTTCAGTTATGTTTATTTAAGTTGGATCGTTTCTGTGATTTCGTTTTGCAATTTAAGACATATAAAAAAATCTCTTTTGTAAATAACATAAAATTCCTGTCCGAAAATACGTAGGTACCAATTTACTTCATACTAAACATTTTTACTCCCCTTCATAACCAACTTGAGAAAGTAGATAAGTAAAATGTAGCATATTGCTTTTATCTAGATATCCAGGCAATCGCAGTCAGGGCCTAAAAGCAAAACACTATTATAGCTGAAGTGATCGGCAACTTTTTATGCTTTTTCATTTGGCCAATATCATAAAATTTCAGGCAGTAGGTATGTACAACTTGTGCCAAATCGTTCGGGGAAGTGCTGACCACCATACCTATTTCTACCGCCTAGTATTTTTCACATTTCCGGAATCATATTTTTGCTGCCCGTGATATTTACAGGTACATGACAAATTCCACCTTCACATCTCAAAGACGGGCGCATAATGATGTGACTTGGGGTCGAACCGTACCTAAGTAGGAGAGGACCCAGAAGTTTTGATTTTGTTATCATTTATTAAAAACTGGCCTCATAACTCAGTTGGTAGTGACCCTGCCTTGAGCGTTGTAAGCCGTGGGTTCGATTCCCGTCCAGGACAAGCATTTGAGTGACGAACATTGATATTTGTTGTGTCTGGATGTTGATATGTATTATATACAAAAAATTATTTAAGTATTATATCAGTTGTCTGGTTCCCATGATACAAGCTATTTACTAAGCTTACTTTGGGGCTAGATGGCGCTTTGAGAAATATCCACTAAAATTAATTAAAAAAGAATAAAGTTACAGCTAAACATCCGATGAGGGCCTGTGAAGCCTGTGTAGTGACAGGCTCATGAGAAGGCTCTTCTTCAAAGCTGACTGGGACAACGCAATGCAACATGGATATTCCACATATTTTTTTCAGGAGGACTCATGTTTTATCGCTGTAAGGGACACGCTTGTCATCAGGTAGGCCATCAGCTTGTTACACAACTGCATAAATAAAATACAACATTTTGAACACGATTTTAAAAAGCATGTAAGTAATTGCTGTTACAAGCTTTCACTTGCCAATTCCTTTCAGGGTTACTACTTGGGTATTTATTGAAAGGTCAGCATAATTTACGTCGGCTTCGCCATAACTGCATTATTGGTACTATAAGAAGCTGAAGGTCGAATATTTGAATAATTGAATACAGTTAGCAGTTGGTGTAGTCGCATTACTGGGACACAATATATATTTAATATAGTAGAGAGGACGTGTCCAGGATGAAATGCCAAGATGTCCCACTAATATATACATGCGATAGCTGTAAATTTTTTGGTACTCTTTCAGTCTTGACTGGCTTCAAAGCTCAGTTGGTAGTAAGTCTGCCTTCTGCGCTGTAGTTCGTAGATTCGATGCCCAGTCAGGACAAACATTTGTAAGGTTGAATATAGTTGTTTGTTATTTATTTGAGTCTCATATATATTATATATTGAAATGTATTGTTTGCATGTATTTACCAAAAAAAGAGCACGGAATATGAAACTTTGTTTAGTTTGGAGCTAGGTGGCGCTGTATATGAAATCCACCAACATTTATAACCTACTGAAACTGTTAAGACTGAAATTTTGGATATAAGTAGATGATCTTCTGGAATAAAACATAATTAAGGCATTTTATCCAGGAACCACGCGAGCGAAGACGAGGGCAGAAGCTTGTTATAAATGGTTTTTCATTTTCTCACAGACTTGCTGGAGGAAAGTGTTTTTTTCTGTGTTCTATATTCAGTGTTATCTGTGATTGCGACGACGGCGTCCACAATATTTATACCTGAATACGAGCGCACTACTGCATGGCGGCAGAAACGGGTACGGTGGCAGTACTTCCCTAGGCTAACACTGCACCTATTCTACTGCTACTACTGGTATCACGAAGATTACAACTGATAACGAGACTTTTTTTTTACTTTTTTTAGGTTTTATCTTTATACTTTTACTTTTTAGTTAGCAGTATTTATAGGTATACTGAGTCGGGGACGACCCAACTTACACGAGGTGGTCCATCTGCTCGTTCCGTAACTATCACATAAAAAATGAAATAAATAGAAGTTGACATAACAAACATTGCAAAATATGTACATAGTACTAACAAAAAACAATAACAAATCACGTTGAGTAATGATATGATTATGACATAAACACAGTGAAATTACAGGCACATGAGACATTCCACCTTCACGTCTCACATTTAAGGGCGCATACGATGCGACTTGGGTCTTGTCATACCTAGTATGGGAGGACCCAAGTAGCATCGGCTGTTACGGGCCGAGGTTACCACTTAACACCAGGTGGGCCATCGGCTCGTTCCGTAAATGTATTACATAAAAAAAAAAAAACATTTTCCATCAATCAATTGATAGCTCCACTAATCAAATTCGTGGAAATGAATGCCAAAACACTGGCAGCATAGCCTCGTTGTATATCAGTGCTCAGTCACCACTTATAATTTACATAACTTCTAGATCCAATAAGAAACTTACAGATAGCTACTGTGGAACATGTAACCTAATTTAGGATGATTTCCAAACTCGTAACTGTAGATTTTCCAACCTATTTGAAATACCTTGCATAAATCAGAAGCTTTCAAACATCCGGTGAAATTGCAGCAACAGCCATGTTTCAAGCTCAGATTCACCCGACATTCCGCTAATAGGATTGGAATGTTCACTTCAAAGGTAGGTTACAATCCTCTTGTAATCGCTGTTAGGGTTGGACCACACACAGATAGGACCCAGCACCGGCAACAGATAGATACATAAAACCGGTATCAGGTGCTCATATATGACTCAACCCTCAATCGATAATTATGTATGATTGGCCTCACAGCTCAGTAGGTAGTAATTCTGCCTTCTGTGCTGGAGTCTTAAGTTCGATTCCCACCCAAATAAATATTTATGTTTGTTCTGTGTCTGGGTAGGGAGTATACGATATGTATGATATAGTAGGCTGTAATAATAAAGTTAAATTAAAACAGGTTTTATAAATGTGTTGTAAAAGAAGGCCAATTAATGGCTCAATTTATTTACCTAACATTTTAGACGTCTTTTGAGTTCGGGGGATAATTATATTATCATGATAATATCTTTTATTAATATATTCTTTATTTTTATTAAGGGCTGTTTACATATCTCAAAGCGGTGCCTTCCAATAGTCACAACGTTGTCAGAAAGCTTTCATCGACGTTATCATTGGTTTTAGCTAATCTATCTTTCTGTCATTCCCTTTAGCAGTGTTCAGTCACTGCTATCTATCTACTATCTACGGTCTGGGCTTGTTTTTCTCTTTCTGTGTTCATTCGAGATAAGACTACAATAGTTCTTTGAAACACTCCATTGTCAGCACCACAAAAGAATGCTAGATCCCAAGTACCGAACGTAAGCGAACGAAGTGTCTGGGTGCATAAGACATCTTTAATTTATTAACTTTTTTATTATTCATATTAAAATTCATTTGTTGGGTAGAAATAAAAACACAATATTGTGCTCTGTTTACATTCTCTGCGGAGCTTTAAAATAAATATAAAGACAAGCGGTCAAAAACAATGGTAGTTTTCGCATGAGACATAACATCCCCGTCTCGGGGTGATAGACGCAACGCAATGCAACTTGAGTCATCTCAGTCAGTACTGTCGAGAGAACTTGAGTCGTATTGCTGATGTCTATGGGCGGCGGTAACCACTTAACATCAGGCGGGCCGCCAGCTTGTTCAATCAACCACATAACATTAAAAAAAAACATGCTTAATTCATTCTTACAATACAAAAAACTAATTATCTTTTCAAAGGAATCGGGGAGCAGCAACAAAGTTGGTTTTATTGATATAAAACAGATGTGAAACCGATTAAATTTTTAACTTTTTGAATGCTTGCGAGCGCACGCCATAGCCGCATGGTCAATAGTCAAAATAAATGCTACGCTTGTCTTTCGTTCGGCACGTGAAACCACACAAAGAAAATTCTAACCCCTGTAATGGACTTATTGTGTTCTCGTCCATACACACTTTTTGCACTTTTGCTAGCTCGGGACGTATCCGGGTGGAAGAGAAGGGATTCGACAAAAAATCTAGACAGATATTAATTTCCGGTTTTCAGAAGAGAAATTATTACTGCGCACACACGTACACAAACAGAGCTGTATGTAATCTACGACCGGAAGTCCAATTTACATTGGTAGTCGTAGCAATCCCTAGAAGTTTCAGTTCTCGAATATCCGGTTTTCTGTTTTATCAACTTTTCGCAGTGGTACAGCATAATTTATTTTAAAACTCTTGCTACCAAAGTAAAGCGTACTCTAGAGTAATCAGTACGAATGTATTCTTTACTATTACTTACGAATAAGGTTGAAAGTATTAAAACCTATTTTGGCAGAACACTTATCTTCAGTACGTACGTATATATGGGACGCGTTGCCGAAATACATCATATAATTATTAACTCCCCCGGGGATCCTACAATTTGCTTAACAATTTTTGCCTTCTGTTTTCCATTTTCTTGTGTTAATGCTTGTATATTTATTTAGACTGAAAGAAAGACCATATAAATAAAAGCGACTAAATTCACCTTAGCACCAAAATTGTGCCACACGAACGTTATCTCAAATTGAACCCTAAATAAACGTAATATTTCATTCGTGAAGACCGGGTGAATTTACAATACCCTCGGTGCATGTAAGTTACTGTAGTAACTTACTTACGACCAGGTCAGGATGTTGGGCACCGCTGAGGCTGGGGCTTTACTTAAATGAACCTGAGTTGATTCCAGTACTTAGAAAATAATCTTTTCCATACTTACATCTCTCCGATTCATAGAAAGGACCAAGTTATAAAAGTAAATATTTCCTTTAATTATTATATGCAAAGGTCCAGCAAGTTTTAACCCTTATTATCATAACATTTATAAGTCATAAAACACCGTGCAAGCCACAAAGCACCCTTGCGCTCAAGAGTTCAAAGTTGTAAAGGGTGACACAGGGATGGATTTGGGTAACTCAATTGTATCTATGACCTTGTATCGTTTAAGTCATCTTTTTCTTCATGTTTTATATGAAAAAGGAAAACTTAAAAAAACTATGTTTACTGCGATGGCTAAGTTTTCATCAACATTTGTGCGTTATGTAGCTAAAACAGCCCTGACATTTCTCCTTAATTCAGCTCTGAACAATAATTAATTTATAAGCAAATAAAGAACTTGGCGACCCTACGGCCTGTAACAACCTTTTTAATTATTCAATGGTGAACCTTCATCACATTTCTATGCGGTATTATGTTTAAAATAAATCTCTGCCAGTTCTAATGAAGGTAAAAGTTACTAAGGAGCGTTACGGTAATTAAATAATATTCAGAATGTAAGAAAATATATGAGTTCACAAAATATTCTTAATCTTCCATTTATATGATAAGTCATATAGATTTGTAAATGAGAATAATTGACGGAAAGCAAATAAACCGCCTAACGGAGGTATCGTCTGCCTACATTACATCCCTACTCACAAGGTCTAACTTAAGTACGGGAAGGTTAAAGTTGCCACCTACAAGGTAAATTACCTCAAATTCTCTGCTGCCGAACTTAAAGTTTGTCGCGGAAACTTCACTTGAGTGACCAATCTTACTCTTCCTCCCTACGATCACCCGATAAACGGGACAAAGCAAATGACACCCATTAATAATAATAATTAAATTTCTTTATTTAGTAAAAACAGTCCATGGGGTTAGTAAAAGCTTATAATTTAGAAATATTAGTACTTAATAACTAGACAAGATTTAGTCCTCTGAGTCAAGTTATACATCAGAGGACAATCAATTTTATTCATATTTATCCTCAATTTAACGAAAAATAATTAAACAAATGCTGCTCAGGTGTCAAAAAACATCATAATACAAAATAACGAACTGAAGAAAAACGGACGCCTTTCCTTTAAGGAACACATTTTTTTGACGCCCCCATAAATAATATTCAACCAGAATAATATCAAGTTGGATAAAAGTAACTTTTAATTCGATTTACAACAATTTTCAACCATTTTTAATATCTTAGCTCTGTTATTTATTTAAAGATTCATTTTGTTCTATCCCAGACTTTTGATTGGAGTAAAAGCATTTTCCTAACACACTGTGTATATAAACCGAAAAGTCTATTAGTTGCAAAGCTTCTGTGAGCGTTTCCAATAAAAATATCTACATAAACGTTTCAATGAAATACGAAATCCAGTAAAACCAACGCTAGACAACCAAAATAGTATTTTGTTTGGCTTTTGAACTGTCCGACCATATTAAAAACCTTTCGACGCGTTCCTATGTACCGTTACGCAACGAATGAAAACAACAACAGAATATTTAATTTCCAAAGCTATAAACAATGATCTCTTTCACCCAAGGGAAAAAAATAGATACAGATATTAATAATTTATTCAGTAATAAATATGTTTCATTATATTAATGGGCGTCACTTATCAATAAATCAGCATATCTCGCCAAATTGAGGGCATGTGAAGTCAAGTACAGGAATGAATAACTGATTGAGTTTTGAATTGTTATTATTTAAAGATTAACCAAATTTTGTTAAAATGACTGTTAAATAAATGAAATAAATATAAATGACAGATAAAATGAAAGCTAAAGAGATATATAAATAAATGACTAATGATTTACATTTAGAAGTATCTATCAAACGTAATGCCTCACAAAAAATATATAATATATATATATATATATAAATTTGAGTAAATTTGTTGGTTCGCAAATTATTGTACTTTATCGGCACATGTACCGAAAACAAGTCATATTTTATGCCTAAACCGTCCTCTTCTATTCTTTGGTGGGACAACCCTACATAGAGGTATAAAACACTAACCAGAGCTTTATACTACACTAAACATTTTTAGTGACGAAGTTTCACTTATCTGTTGGGAAAAGTGCCAGCTTTTTGTTCAAATCGGCATCGCGAAAAATGTTTAGATGTTTCAAAACAAATATTTAAAAAAATGTAATTAGAGTAGCAGCTTTAGTAGTATTCAGCTATCGAAATTAAACTTGAATAAAATGTTGTAATGTTGGTAGCTCATTGATTTTTATTTATTTTTGCAGTAGGTATATGAACGAATGAAGTGTCATTAAGGTAAAGGTTGATCAAGATATCTCAAGAAATAATAATGAAAAACGAAGTCACATCCGAAATACTGTTTTTCAAACATAAATAATCTTTTTTACTTACAGCGGCACCGCGCAAGGAATTTTCATATTTGTTCGAGAGAACAATGAAAATTTCACCACGATACATACACCAAAATTCTATTCGCCGAATCAATGTTCGCCGAAAGCTATGAGCGAACGATGATATCTCCCTTTCATAGCCTGAACTCATGTCAGATTCGCAATTTATCGACACACTACTGACCAGTGATATTCTCTCTCTGTGTCATTTACCACTTACTTACACTTTACAACTTTTAGTTGACGTATATTGGATTCGTTAACGAAATCTTCTCGGTAGCAGGCAGGCTTACATAATGCAATGGAATTTGATTCCTCTTCTGCCTAAGAACCCAGGGAGGGATCCAGATTGTATCGCTAAATAGGTATACCGTTTAACATCGCGTTAATCTGCTGGTTATATTTTTTTGCGATACAGTTATGGAACGAGCCGACGGCCCACCTGGTGTTAATTGGTAACTTCTGCCCATAAGAACCGATGTGACTTGGGTCCTTCCCTACTAAGTACGAGAAGACCCAAGTCGCATCCCATGCGCCCGTGACTCTGACACGTGTAGGTGGAATATCTCATGTGCATGTAATTTCACCGGCAACCACACCTTTCAAACCGGAACACAGTAACGCGAACGCGCTGCTGCTTGGCGGCAGGAATGGGCATGGTGGCAGTACTTCCCCGGACGAACTTAGCGTGAGTTCTACTGCGCTTATTCAGGTATTTAAGTAAAAAACTTTAATTTCAAATAACAGGTAAAACAGGATACCATTTCCAAACGTGCCGGACGCCATTACTGTGACAGCAAACCAAACAAGACGGTTTGAAGCGAACTCTTTATGAGGAAACTATAAAAGTGTGAAGCTGGTCGTTTAATTAAATCGATAGAGGAAAACGCTCTTTTACAACTTTGGGTATATATGGGTATTTGAGTGTTGAGTTTTGAGTGTGCATTCCGCTTAATAGGCACTAAAAGTAACTATATGGAGTTGAGGGGCTCTTACTGTAATACAGCTTTTTCATTAACTTAATTGACTGGCGATCAAACGAGGGCCGATGAGTTTATCTCTTGCAATATTAGTATAAGAAAGAATTTGCAAATATTCAACTGGATTAAAGTTCACGAAAGGTGCTTTTAGGCGCACTGCATTCCTTTTAGCACACGGGTTCGAGAAGGCCATTAAAACGAATAGTAGTCGCAGTAGGAGTAGTACCGCATTGAACTGGTACTTAGAGCCGGTTCCATTTCACTATGGATGACATTTATGTAGGAAAAGAAGTGGCAAGTTATGAGTTCTTTTTCACGTAAAACGTTCATATCTTTTCCTTCAGGTAATAACTTTTTTGTGATAATAAACGTGAAGGGTTATTTAAACCTTGAAGACGTAGACAAAGTCACGGTTAATAGTTAGTGGTTAGTATTATTATAATAAAGATAATCAGTTTACCGAAACTCCTGCTATTTTATTGAAAATACCTTCAAGGCATAATTCATAAGGAATTGTTAAATAATTCCCCCTAGCTACGAGGTTCTACGTCGTAGATCTAGTACATGGAATTTTTGCTACAATCGTTAAACATTTTTCTTACGTAGTTTTAGGCTACGAAATAAGATGATTTATATTATAATATTCGCAATTTAGTCTTACGAGTTTTTTTTTCATATTTATTTCAATGCCTTGTTATCAAGAAATTATATTATAATTTCTAGTTTAACCAACTTATGTACTTTTTTTTTAATTATTATTAAAATTAATGTACTGAAATGAAATAACTTGTTCATCTCTTGCGGTTTGTGTGTTTCAACAAAATACTAAATAAGTTTCTATCATTCATCTGGTTCCCATAGTACAAGCTATGCCTAGTTTAAGGCTAGATGATGCTGGATGAAATGTTCCCCAATATTTATTTTAAATATTATATTTTTCTTAAAGTTCAATCATTCAAATAATATTAGAAATAAAAGCATATTCTTTGTGTGACATGTCTACTAATAAAAGTAAATTATTAAGTATATTATCCAAACTTCCACTATTTTATCGCCGAAATCGTAAGCATTAGGTATGGCACCACATTTGATCTAGAGATTAACCGATTCTCTTTCGATAAGCCCAGAGTTTCAAGATGACTTAATATCACTAAATGAGTCTGCGTAGATTAGTTTGCGTATGCGCCAATCTTAATTACATCTTGTGATATTGTGAATTGGATTGCTGATTGTTAATCACAAGAGTAAACTACTGGAACTATCTCGATAAGTGAGCATGCAAACATATTCGCTTGCTTACTATATACTTATATTCGCATCAGAGCCGTAGTACATTGCGTGCCACGCTGCTTTAGAATTTTTGTACTTACTACATATGTATATCAAAATGTTTACAATATTTGCAGTCTAATGCGGTTTGCAACGAATGTCAAAATAAAAGATGGCTGTTTAAATAATATAATTTGGAATGGATTGAATCTTACATTCGAATATAAACAAGCAAATTAAAAGCTTCTTCCTAAATATACCAAGAATTTAGTACGGTACCCTATTACTAAGCCTACGCCTTCCGTCTGACAGTTTGTATATTTACGCTCATCTTTTGAACCATGACACAGATGGCCGGTGGAAAAACTCACATAATATGTGTGACTATGGAGGATATTTATATAAATTGTTTTTGTATTTGGTTTATTCTTAAAACGGTAATACAGATAAATGTCAAGTTGTGTGTAATAATGGTGTAGACTCTGTGGTAAAACAACGAATAATAACAACCACCCAACTGTAACTCGGAGAAGGGCAAAGGAAGTGTCATTAAAAAATACGAAGTCTTGATACGGAATACTCGGTGTGCGAGTATGACTCGCATTTGCCCGGTTTATTAATACCGTCCATCCGGAAATTCTAGTTGTTCAAAATATTTACAAAAATATTCCTTCACCGTTTCGAAAGCGTGTTACTTCAAAATATTCCTCAATTGTTCTCAACTCATTGGCGTTAAGTTCAAATAAGCATCAGTGCCTTGGAACATAGGCTCCTAATTTTAATTTAATTTATTTATTTATTTCAGACAATTAAAAATCCAATAGTATTAATAACACAAAATAAAATAAAATAAAATCAACTTAAAACTAATGTTAGTACCTACTTAATAACTAAAAGGGAGTTCGTCCTCTGTATGAGCTTCCATACCAGAGGCGAATCAAATTGAGATGCAATTGCGTTTATTATATTATCCTAAGATCCTACTGGAAGATTTGCCAAGTTTTGCACAAAGTCCGGAGAAATACTGCCACCATACCCATGTCTGCCATCAAGCATTAACTCATTCGCGTTACTGTGGGTTTCAAAGGTGTGGTTGTCGGTGAAATAAAGGTTGAACTATTCCACCTTCAGAGGGTCGTACGTAATGCAACGCGAATTGAACTTCCCATGTCAATCTCTCTTTACTCATACTCTTATGTTATCACTGCAATAAAACAAATCCCATACATAAATATTTTTTTTTTATTAAAAATTCCCTTTCACATACACTGAACGCACGGTTGGCAAAACAAGTTGATTAAATATTCCGAACAATGTTATGGGAATTTTTAATATTTCACGCCACTTTTGCAAATTAACAAAGTTTTAAGAGAACGAGATGAATATAAAAGGCTTTTATTACGTCCTCTAACGCTGCAGGCAAGGTTACATGATTTAGTTTGAGTGTGCAACTTTAAAAAGCTCATTATTGCGGCCGTTTTAATAACGACGGAAAAATGATTTTTGGTTGGATATAGTATTTAAACATATATACATTTTAAATAGACATGGAATTTAAATAAACACTCTTGTCTGAGTGACGGCTAAATTATTAAGATTCAAGCATATATCATTGTCACTCATTCTGATACCTTGAATAATTGATTACCCAAGAAACCCATATGTAAGTTATCCATAAATATTAAGTTAGTATAACCAGGGAGGTACTTCCATCACTCTATTAACTTAGTCTGGGATTTTTCCAACTTAGACAAAAAATAGGTTGATGTGCATACATTTTATTCTCGTGGCTCGAAGGTTTCATTTGGGTTTGGTCTTCTTCTTCTTCTATTCGAGTCACTGGTTTTATCGAAAGAGAAGATTTTTTTTCAGAAGAAGATTTTAACTGCACCTCAAAGAGGCTCCTTTCTTTTGGGTTTGGTGTTAACAAGTTACACAATAACGACATATACAATTAACACACAAGAGTAAAAAATATTTTTTTAATATAATAATAATAAGCCCCAAAGCATAGCTTGTAATATGAAGAATATTTCCATTTTACCAGGCACATAACTGAATTTACATTAGTCACACAAATGTTTATTTTGGATGGGAATCGAATAAACGACCTTCAGCGCAGGATGCACAGTAACTAACTACTGAGCTATGAGGTCAGTAAAGAGTTGACAGATGGCTCAAGGTTAACTGATGGTCCAAGGTTACCCTCTCAAGGTCTATTAATCCCATTTATTTCACTAATCTAAACATTATGAGCTCAATAAAACGACTGCTCGTGGGGACGGCTAATTTTACGAGCAGTTAGATCAGATTAAATCACGGAAACGGAATACAGAGCACTAAATATTATACAGGGGTAGACTTGAGTATGGAGTACTAAGTTTTATGTTTTTACTAGCTGTTGCTCGCGACTTCGTCCGCGTGGAATTCGTTTTATCACTCGCCCCTATTTTACCCCTCGGAAAAGTAACAGTCATGGTACGTCAGAGCTGCGTCACTCAATAGGATCAAGTCAAGAGGGAATGCGTGGCAAGTGTCGTCCTAGCCAAAAATCGCTTCCTGCCTTCCCCGTTACCCAATTCCGTAGCAGAATTGAACTCCCCGAGGCATACTCCCTGTCTGAATTGGACAATAATTTTGAAGTGATACGTTAAGAATAAAAATGTCACGTAAAATATTTGAAGTCGCCCGATTGCGCAGCATAAAGGAAGGTTATGCTTCCGTGCGATCGATCTTTTATGGATCCTTTATCGTAAGCTCCGCTGTAAATTTTTATGATTATTCTGTGATTTAAGTGGGAAACAATAAATGATACAACATTACAGATATAAAATACTGAATATGTACTACACTGTGTGGGTAATAAAGGGCCATCAAATAACGGTGTTTCTTTCTGGTATATCCTTTTAAACAATCTGTATATAAACGTGACACTTTGCTCTTGTAAAAACACTCCCTAATTCTTAAAAAGATGAACTTAAACATAACGAGCCAAACGATCCATATCCTAGAACCAAATTGGACGACATTTGTGACAATTTCAAATGGGAGACTGACTGAGGCACTCCTTAACGTTTCAACTACACCCTAATTCAAGACAGCTTTGACACAAATATTCGTAATATTACTTCGTACTTGCAAATAGAAGCATATATTTTGTGTATACATTCGTTACGACCCGAATGAAAATCGAAAAAGGATTTTAATCCATTGCCCCTTTGTAGAATAGGTAAAGGATGGTAAACTAAAATAACTCGATAATGGAAGTCATTTGGTTCTGCTGCTTTGGAGTGATTTGGTTGAGTTTTAAGTAAGACTTGGCTGAGTGAATGGTGCAAAATCTTTGTTTTATTGATCAAAGTTTACTGCAAATAAATTAGCATATATATCACGAAGCGGTCAAAACTCGAGAGACTAAGCGAGTCTGCAACTTTCCATTAGAGCTATGTTACCATTTTGTCACAGTTGAAATAAAATTAAAGCTAGAATTCGAATGCTAGTTCCAGACTAATGAAAAGGAAAATGAGAACTAAAACTGCAGCATGAACACGAAAGGCTTTTTTAAAGCAGAAATTGTTGACATTTTGTTATCTTTTATATTTAGCTTCGGCTTCACTTGAACCAAAACCAAAACTACCAGTGATACAGATAATGATAGGTATTTAAATTTTATTAGGGATCTTTCATCCTTTAGTAAGAAGATTACTTAGGGATGGTATTTTCTTAATAATTACGTCAAAAAATTAAGGTTTTTTTTTTTATTTATATTAATTTTAGTTGCTTTCGTTTGTCTTTTATGCAAGTATGCAAATAAATTCTTAAAAAATTCTTTATAATTACAGTTAGTTCTATGCGTACATATGTAGTATTTATGGATAAAAAATATTTTTAAAAAGATCTTACAAATTATTTTACTGTTGAATCAGCTATCAAGAATTCCGCTGCTGTGTTGAAGGTAGGTACGGTACCCTGAAAGTAAATATATTGAACATATTTGTTCACCGTTTGCTTTCGTTCGGTATATTAAGAGTTGGCATAATGTATGAGGCTCCCAGGTGTTACAGAAACAGTTAACTAACCAAAGTTAGGTGCTTTCGGTTTGTGAACTTGTGACAGGTTTTGCGACTAACATATGCTTTATGTTGAGTTTTGAAATTGTATTGACCTCTCGTCCTTATATTTTTTGTTTATAAAGGTGACATTTCACGCAGCGCCATCTAGCTCTAAAGTAAGCTAAGCATAACTTGTATCATGGAAACCAGACAACTGATTTAATACCTACTTAGAAACTTTTTTGTAAATACATGCATATGATATTAACACCCAGACTCAGCCAGCTATGCTTTGCTTACTTTGGAGCTAAATGGTGCTGTGTGAAACCTAAATAAATAATTATAAGTATATTTTTTTGATAATGTTACCTTATACCTAAGTATTGCAAATAAATATTATTGTCTTATTTTTTATTGTCTATGGGCGTCGATTACCACTTAACATCAGGTCGGCCGTCAGTTATTTCCGACACTTAAATCTCTTAAAAAGTCAGCAACCAACCCCGAAAGACGTTCCATCGAAAATATTATTCAGAACATTAAATTGAGTTCTAAATACTTAAGAAGTTATACATACCCATGGTATACCTTAATAATGTAAATTCGCCCGCTCCCAGTGTTGCATCTTAAGTACTAAGAATATTTTAGAAGCAGGGTTTGTTCTCCTTTATTGTTATATTAATATCAGCTCCCTCGAGAATTGTGTAAATTCAAGGTGGCTGTTATTTTAACGGTTCAGGTGTATATTTTAAAGTTTTAGTGGTAGTTTAGGGGTCTGATGAAGACAATGTCTACCAAAAGGTCTTAAAAACTATATTAATTGTTTTTAAAGCTTTTTTATTACAAATGCTGAGATATAATTAATGTTAAAATTATCTCAACTGATTGTCACGATATAGGCTTGCCTAGTGTGGAAACCGCTAGATTTTCTTAATGTTTATTCTGTTTTAGCATCATAGGAACTTATTCCTCCCTGGTCATGCCTTTCCACATTGTAACACGTTTTTGATTTACTCTGTTGCAAATAAATATATTTAAATTTTCTTGTATATTCAACAAAAGTTCAGACAAATCTAAATATAAGCCCCCAGGCCCACAAGAGAAAATAACAAACGAGTCAAAATTGATATGAATTCAACACAATTTTCGATATTATCAAATTACCTCACAGATATTTAGAGCTTATACATAAGGCAACGTTCCTCGAGTTTCACAAATACATTTTAATATTTAAAACCGTTTCAAGCAATCGGGACTGTTATCGGAGAACGCTTGAAATTTGAATTTTACTCAACGGCATAAAAGATTTTCTCAGACACTAAATTGACGTTTGACAACTGTCAAATATGTTGAGTGATCTTTGTATGAGTGTCTGCTGGAGTCAGAAGTTTCGACAAGTAGCTGATGAGTATTTCTTTAATTTTACTTGGTGGCAATCGACGAGACGATGCTATGAAAACTGTCATAGCAAAAATGAGTTCAAAATGAATGTATGATATACAGCCAGCATATAATTTCTACCTCTAAGCATGCATACGCTAACTGTATTCAGGTTTGAAAGGTTTGCTTGTATTCCTCCCTTATGCCTAATAGTTGCGGACGCAATAATATGTGATTCGGGGCGTACGACTGGCATACCTACATTTGAAAAAAGTAGTCAAGCGTTTAAAAAATAAAAAGGTATATAATTTTACATGTATTTAGAAATTATTGTTATTATTAATATGGTGTCCAGATTGCTCGGTTGTGCTTAATGAGCCATATTTATTTTTTTACTGTGTGTGTCAGGCTATGTGCAATAATCATTATGGTGTATGTCACTATGGACCTAATTTTTAAGCAGTCTGAAATAAAAATATATTAGTATTATATTATTTCTCCCATTCGTTTGATATCTCGGGTCGTAGCCCGGTCCTTTAGACGGCGTTAGTATCCTGTTATATATCTGGTATGTATGGTTCACTCTAAAAGCATTCGGTAAACAAGTATCTAGTGCCAAATCCTCTTTCTGAGAAGCAATTAAAAATAATAGATGTTATATAGTGTCTAACAAAGGGCATTTGGTTTTGCTGAATGATGGGGTCAATAGGCTTTCATTTGAAAAGAAAATACCCAAAGGTTTATTACCAAACAAAATTGCTTTCATTTAGCATTCCCTGGAATCTGGATCTTAGTTTCGATGGACTATATTGAATTAATTTTCCCATTTACTTTCAGACACCGTTCTGTTCGCATTTAATTTCGGCTGACCGTTTATTCTCTTAGAAAAATAAATGTTGGGGATATTGGAATCAAATGAACTGGACCTTCATTACAAACCAAATCTGCTTTTTATAGAATTAATATAACAAATACAGGTAAGTGTTAACTGTGCGCGTTCTTAAACGTACGGGAAAAGATAACCGAAACATGAAGTGCAGCATGCAGCAATGGCGTGCAGTTAAGGTAGATATTGGAAATACATCTTGTTTTCAAGCCATTTCTTTATGAATTGTATGGAAATAAAGTTTTTGACTTTGACTTTGATCCCGCCATCAACTGCATGATTAATATTTTTGAGGCCATTCTACATAAAAAATATCTACATTATGTTTATTCTACTTGAAAACAGGTGAGTTTATATAGTTAGTCAATCTTGCGTATTTTCACGCTAGAAACGTCTTAAAATAATTCTTAACTCTCTCTTCTAGCTTGTACTATGGACTATGGGAACCAGATGACTGATAGAATACATTAATACTTTTTTTGTAAATACATACATATAATACATATTAACACCCAGACACGGAACAAACATCATCATATTAGTCACACAAATGTTTGTCCTGGTTGTGAATCGAACCCACGACCTACAGCGCAGGCAGAGTTACTACCAACTGAGCTGTGAGGCCTGTCAAATAATATGTATAAGTATAAAAAACAACAGATTCACGCCTTAATACCTGAAGGGGTAGGAAGAGCTTCACCGAGCCCCTTTCCACCTTATGGGTTACACTATCGGGAAAGACGTGACTAGGGGTGCGCTCTTCACTAATAAATCTACCACCTTCTTAAGTAGCAAAAAACTAAAACAAACCACGCCATGTATTAAATAGACACCCATGTTTCATCATTAATTTTCCTCCACAGTTCAATAATAAAACGGGCCTATTCATATTTGTCAGTTGATTTTAATAGAATTTTACATTAAATTGTATAAAACGTAAATCCAACATGTTAAGGATGAATGAAATATTTACGAAGTCAGGGGTCCTGACTTTAAATATCATTAAACTTAATTTGAGAGACATTTTTCTGTCCGCCATCTTTTCGCCAAGTGTCCATTAAGCCGTGTCAAAAATAAATTACTTGAAAAGATTTGGCTACTTTCTGTGATACAATTTAGATTTTAAGGTTAATTAGGATTCTTTTATTTTACTATCTATCATTATGTAAGAAATGTAATTTGATTTTCATAATATCTATAACGTGTTTTTCAGGCCGAAGAATTTGTACGAAGTTTGACCCACGGAAGAACTGCCATAAAAACCCTTACACATTAAAAAAAACTTGACCCTGATAAAACAATTTGATGGTGTTGACCGAGACTAATATGGCACCTTGTTGGGAAAATATAATTTCATTTTAGTTAAAACGCCACTTTATGAAGTTCAATTCAATTAAAGCAGGTGTTCAATTTTTTCTTATAAATGTAAATCTAATATCAATAACGAAATTATGAACTAAAAAATTCTGATCACAGCTTTATGTATTTTAAATCGAGCAATTTGTTCAAATGTTTAATGCGATCGATTTGAAAACTAGGCACGTTTTGAATAAGTTTGTGAGGAAAGTTACGTTTCGCATAAGCTGATGTCGTATTAGATTTTATGTGTTTATTTTGAAAAAACCACGCTTTGTTTTAGGGTGAAAAAGAAAGAAAAATATCATTGTGATGAAATTGTTAGAATTTATGGCAACAATTTCGAGACTTTAATCTGCGAGAATGTAAATTGGATTGATGCTTTGTCTTCCAGGGAAATAATTCTGGAATGGAAGGCATCACAACATTTTGCTCCAATTTGCGTATAATTGTATAAATACAATCTCGACTGAAATTTCATATGGAATTCGGGTTTAATGACAGAAATTATACATCTAAGCTTTGTATACAGGTGAAACTTTGGAATCTTCACACTATATTTCTGACTTGAATTACGTTGAAATCGTATTTAAAAAATAATGGTTTACCATCCTTCGTAAACTGTGTACGAATGCTGATTCTCATGTTTAAGATATTTCTTTCTTTCTTTTTAGTTTAACACTATAGTATGTAGAAAAGATGCTTGAACCTAAAATTAATTTAAGTTCTTTGCCACATAACCTTCATCTCCCCATTGTCAATAGATTATTAACGTTCAATAGGAATTTTAATAATGAATTTTGTAATAATCATAGATGCATTCTATTCTATTCAGGAGCCAGCTCTCATGATGAAACAAAACCACCACCGCCGCCGCGCCGCGGTGACCTCTAAACAGCCCTGTTGCAAATGTAACTAAAAGCATTGACATAGTGTAACTCAAAAGAAGTATTGCAACAACATTCACAATAAACATCGTCAGTTTCGATATGAAATGCATCGTGTGCCTTTAATTTTTCCGGCACAAGTTGGGAGTATTTGCCCGGACGGATTCAGCGTACGTAAGTAAGCTGGGTATTTCATTCGGAAGATTCCTGTCGGCTGCGATAGAAATAAGAAGACAATTTTGGTGTATTCAGTTGTAAACATAAGAATGAAAGAGTATTTATTTATCCTAAGCTATACAGGTGGGCTTTATACTTTATAAATAAATAAATAAAAAATACTATAGTAGCCCTATCTGGGAACAGAGAAATTCTGAATTCGGTCTCCAACCTCCAACATATATATATATATATAGATACCGACGTGCACCAGTGAGTTTTTCGCTTGACAAATTTATTTGCACAACAGCACTTAACATGAACCAGAAATTCGAAGACATATGTATGTCAAGTGCACGAAAGTGTAATGAAACAAAACTTGCTGATTGAACACTGTTTTATTCACCATCTGCGGTGCCTACCTACCTACCCACAGTCAAGTGCCGTTACTACCCTCAACTATTTAGTTATATATACTACAGAAAGGAACCTCTTTTGAGGTGCACTTAGAATCCTTTCACCACACTGGTTCGATAGAACTAGTTAGTAGTACTAGTAGTTCCAATAGTAGTAGCAGTAGTTAGAAATGAACACAAAAATAAATGTTATTTTGTACAATTGAGATACTGCACGCGCTGTACTGTGTCACAGTTGTTACGCGGTCGGGTCTGCGCGGGGTGAAATTGGTTTGCGGGGCGCTGCACGCCTTTAAATATGCACGTGTGGTGTAGTGTAGTGTGGGTACATGCGCTGTGCATTCTGTTTAAATGAAACATGTTTGTTTTGGACGGGTAACCGTCTATCCATAATGGTGATAGCGTTCATTGTGAGATTGTTAAAAACACTAATATATTTAAGTTTTATAAGTCTAAGTCAAAAACTTTATTTTAATAGATTCATAAAGAAATGCTTGGAAACGTTAATATATATATATTTGAGCATTCTTAGATAGGTAATAACAACCTGTGTAAGTAAGTAGTCAGTAATAACAAATAACGTCTTGCAGCTGCTTGCACTCGTAATATGCATAACGAAGTGACTTTTAAAGCTGAAAATCGTTCAAAAATTCTGTTTATGGCACATGGAATTGTTTTTATTTAAATTATTACAATATTGACCTTCTGTAATGTTTTATTGTTTATATGATTTTCAATAACAAAGAATTTCATCCATTTATCCGAAAAACGTTAAACACTCTATTCATCTATTAAAACATTGTAAAAAAAGGTCGAGACTTGCGAAATCCCTTTTAGTTGCGTCATAAAGCTAAACGTATAACAAATTTTAGCATTTTCGGGTTTATTAGTACCCTGGGGGTTCTCCATTTCCATTCTATTATTTTAGTACACGGGTTATCTCTCAAACAGTTATCATAACATAGCTACATAGTCTGCCTCGAACTGGGAACTCACGATCCATCTATTACTGAATTAGTATTATATAGATAAAATATAAATTACTAAACTATGATTTCAAATTGCCTACGTAGTTAGAAAAAGATTGGATATGCCGTCAGAGTTTTTGATGGACCAAATTTCAAACATACCAACAATTCTGGTTTGTCCAAATCTGTCTTGACCGTAAATAGAGAGAATAAATGACAACCCAAGTAAATGTTCCGCTTGTAAGGAGTAAATTGCTTTATACAGCGAGATTGTTACGAATTAACTCTCGGTATTTTGTTTAAAACATGCCGGTTTCTGATTATACTGTTTACCCCTGACGAGGGTTTCCACCGCCGCCTTCTAAGCTGTAGGTCGTGGTTTCAATTCCCATTCAGGGCAAACATTTGTGTGACGAGCATTGATGTTTGCTGTGTCTGGGTGTTAATAAGTATGTATTTACAAAAAGTACATTATGTATTCTATCAGTTGTCTGGTTCCCATAGTACAAGCTATGCTTAATTTGGGGCTCAACAGCGATGTGTGAATAGTCTACCAATATTTATTTATATTTATTATTTCAACGGACGGACGCATATAGAGTTAGTTCTGCTACCACGAACTTTCTCAAATTTTTCATCTTCCATACCGATTTAATAGTGTTTTGGCACGCATAATTTAAAAATGGACATAAATATCCAACAAAATCACTTTTGTCTTTCAACCTGCATCCTTATAAAGGTTACTTAAACCTTATATTTTATTTATTCAACCTTTCACACGAAAACGCAAAAACGTTTTCGTAGTTTATAAATTTATAAACGACAAGGTTGTCCACTCAAATATGGCGGAACAAACGGAATTACGTGAAAATCGTATAAAATTGGAAATTGGGTAAAGTAGAGTAAAATAATAAAGTATAATAATCCTGTTTTAACATGTTTCCGAGAAAGGTATCTCTTATCTCTATCCAATATTGGATAGAGATAAGGGCGTGTAGAAAGAGTGAATATCGTGGGTTTGATCGTGAAACTCCTTCAGCTATTTTTGTTTCTTACGACTACTCTCATCGGAATCCTATTTGTTTTGCGTTTGGGGATTGAAGGACAAAATGGCAATAACTAGAGCCACGGCAGGTAAGTTTGCCGATAGAGTCGCGGTCGAATTCTAAAGGGATAAAGATAAAGTTTAATTTATATGCGTCAACATAATGAAGAGACCTCGCGGAAACGGAAGCCAGAGCAACAATAAGGCTCGCTTCGCTTTTTCTTTTTCTTTCTTCTTAAATCTTTTTCTTTATTTTTTTATGTAAAAAAAAGACTAGAGATTAAGAGCAGTAGAACTCTCGCCAAGTTCGTCCGGGGAAGTACTGCCACCATGCCCTTCTCTGCCGCCAAGTAGTAACGCATTCACGTTACTGTTTGAAAGGTATGGTTGTCGGTGAAATTACAGGCACATGAGACATTCCACCTTCACGTCTCACAGTTACGGGCGCATACGATGCGACTTGGGTCTTGTCATACCTAGTATGGGAGGACCCAAGTCGCATCGGCTGTTATGGGCCGAGGTTACCACTTAACACCAGGTGGGCCGCCCGCCGGCTCGTTCTGTAAATGTATTACATAAAAAAATAAAAAAATAAAAAAAAGTGACGGATCTAGCTGACGGTCCACCTGGCATTAAGTGGTAACCGCCGCCCATAGACAACAGCAATACCACTCAAATCCTCTCCATAGTACGAGATGATTCAAGTAGCATTGCGTTGCGTCCATCACCTTGAGACGGGGATGTTACGTCTCATGCGGCTGCAATTTCTTATCTAGGGAACGTAGGGACGTAGCGATGAGATCAACGCCGCTAAAGCAAGCACAAGAATTAATGAGGAAAAGGACAAGTCCTGTTATATATCAAATATTAATAATCTATACAAATAAATAAAATTGGAGTGTCTGTTTGTAATAATAAAATAACCGCTTTTTACTAAGTGCATATGGATGTATAGGTACATGGTACTTATACCAAAACAACATTTTTTTTTTTTCAATTTTTGTGTCTGTTTCTCGCTCTGTTTGTTCCGGCTAATCTCTGAAATGGCTGAACCGATTTTGATGGGACTTTCACTGGCAGATAGCTGATGTAACAAGGAGTAACATAGGCTGATTTTCCAAGGGGTAAAATAGGGGTGCGTGATAAAACCATATTCCACGCGGACGAAGTCGCGGGCAACAGCTAGTTTTTGTTATAAACTTAGTCGGCATGGTAATCTTGTTATAACGGATAAAAGCATCTGTATGTTATTGAAACCCAGCTTAAGTTTTACGTCGATATATAAAGCCACATAAACCTATCAGTCGCCCCTGACGCAAAACCACAGAAACCTTTTTTCAAATATATCGGGTGAAGTGACGCCTACCTCTTCGGCAAATATACGCCGGCAAAATATTTTATACGTTCCTTTTGGGCTGTAGATATTCGGTGTGGCATCGGTGTCTGGTTGCAAATATGTGAAATCTATACAAATAAATAAAATTGGAGTGTCAGTTTGTTATATTAAAATAACCGTTTTTTACTAAGTGCATATGGATGTTTACACGGTACATATACCAAAACAACATTTTTTACAATTTTTGTCTGTCTGTCTGCCTGTCTGTTTGTTCCGGCTAATCTTTGAAATGGCTGGACCGATTTTGACGGGACTTTCACTGGCAGATAGCTGATGTAACAAGGAGTAACTTAGGCTATTTTTCCGAGGGGTAAAATAGGGGTGACCGAATTCCACGCGGACCAAGTCGCAGGCAACAGCTAGTCTACACATATAATAAAATCTTAGACATGCCGTGTGTTATGTCAAATATTTTTGCAAATAGTAAACTGGGATACATTAGGAATAAGTAATAGAAAGAAGAAAATGTATTTTTAAAATTTTTTGACCGTTTCATCGTGTGCTCATCACACTCAAATGGCTTAACGGATTTGGATGAAATTTACCAGGAAGTTTACTAGGAAAATTGCCAGGAAAGCTTATATCCTGGAACAACACAGGCTTATTTGATCCCGGAAAAGTGCATTGTTCCTGAATGACTTATTCTCCGTGGATAACACAGGGGGGAGCAGCTAGTTTAAGTGTAAAATATATTCAATATTATCATTATATACTCAGTCGGCAGCTTTTCCAAATAGTAAAGCTGCCAATTGACAAGAATAAAAGTGAACGTTATAAATATTACGTATACTTAAGTTATTTTACTTGTTCACGGGGTGAAACACCGAGCAATAGACAAAGTTTGCGCGAGACCTAGCTAGGCTTGAATAATATTCCAGAAATTATTATTAAACATAATTTAATTCCGACTCTACTAAAGATATCTTAAACTCTCATACCTACTTCAGCTTCGTCTTAATATCATTCTGATTAACTGCTAATTCCTGTGAAGTTTTCTCGTGGTAACTTCAGTTCAGGTAAATTTGCATTAAATATGGAAATGTAACACATAAATTCATAACCAAAAAAGGTAGTCAAGAACTCAATGGATCACTTTTCACCTTGTACCTCTATCGTGATAACGTTGATGTGACAAGCGTTGAGCTCATCCCCGTCATTGTTTTCTCACATGAACTCAGAGGGGAGTAAAGTGGGTTGCAAAATATTGTTTTTTAGTTTTCAATTATTTTTTGTTTAGGTACTAACCTAGATATATTAAATAGATGTTAGGGCTTCAAATAAGAAAACTAGAAACAGTTATTTGAGCATACAAACATTAAATAACGTTAATCTAACTGAACTAAATCCTTATGAACAAACTTTTGATGTACCTATACGGTGTTCAGGGAATCATAATGTTGACGTATGAGATTGTAAAGTATATAAAAGAAAAAGTCATAGTTTTGTATTCTGTTTAAAATTTTTGTACGGTGTACTGATAAGTAAAAAATTCCATTATATATTTTAAGTACTTGCGGTTAAACATTTAAAAACTAGCGTTGCAACTGGTCTACGTAAAATGAAACATTTTCTCTCCTTATATTTACACACTTTCATCAAACAAAAATCTGCATTTAACTTGTACCTTTACAAATATCTAAGCAAAGGAATTTGAACTCTATTGTAATGAAATATAAATCACAGGTAAGGCCACCGCCCGCAGGTAGGATTCCCAAAAGGCCAGCTTGATTGCGTACCTCGGTCAAAGAATAAGTCTCGACAAATAGCGCAGTAACGTCCCCAGCCCCTTCGAGAATCCGTTATGAACACGATGAACTGAGCTCTGATCTCTATTTAATCTTAAAAATAGTGTTCATATATCTTTGCGCAAATATACCTAAAGGTGTTTCTATAATAAATCTTTTTCACTGCGCTGATTTCTGTGTGGGATTATAATCTTTTTGAAATTTAATGTATCTGAGTACATCTTGGTATTAAGGAGAAGAACCCTTTTGATATCGCAAGTTCTCACGAAGTGAACTAATAGTGAGAATTTAATATACTACCAACACTTGTGACAAAATGCTTACAATTTCGAAGTGCAGATTCGAAGAAATGTAAATTATTTGAATTCCAAAAATTCAAAATCTGAATTGGACGAGTCAGGTAGCTGGAAGTATTTCATTAAATCCAATTGAAATATCCGGAGAAGAATTCACGAGGGCATGAATTTTCTAGGAAGTGGAAAATTGCAGAAAGTGCAAAAAAGAGGGAACACACACCTTTCTAATGAAATCGGGTCTGTGAAAAATGTGCCGCTTTCAACTCTAGCAAAACTAATCCACTAGGACAAAATTATACCCAAATAAAATGCACGCCATTTCAATTCTCAATATTTAACTTTACATCACAAGGCTACCCATCTAATACTTATTATGGAAGTTAAAAATTGCAATTGAAAACTAACCGAATAATTCGTAGGTTTCAAAGACTAAGTCAAAAACTTTATTTCCGTAGAATTCGGCTTGGAAATTTCGTTAAATTATGGTTGAATTTCGTTAAATTATTTACCTTCGTTTCGCTGGAGCTCATTCTATTTTCTTAACGATAAAACACTTGTCTACCGAACAAGCAATCAGCGAGAGTTGATTAAACCGTAGCCTTAGTTAGTATGGCTCCTTCACTTAAAGTAGTTTACTGATAATATATGCTGTACATTTAAGTATAATAAGTATATTCTAACAAGGTGATTGGAAATTGGCCGGTTACTCTGAAAAAAGTATATTTTGTGTAGGCATTTCAGAGAAAATATTTCTAGACTGCTCCATTAAAAAATCCTCCAAACTCTAACGGCTGTTAAATATTATCAATTAACTCGAATGTGGTAAACATACTGTTAAGTAAAAAACAAATCAACGATTTCGAGTAGAGAGTTACAATTACGAGTAGATAACACCAAGTTATTCGAAGCAACTCTCTAAGAAAGGGGGACGTTAAGGGAGTTAAGGGGGAGTTTACAAAAAGATGAAAAGCAAAACGTTTTGTTCTTCTGTTAAATATATTATTTTCGTGATATCAGTCTTATTCTGCGGCACGAGTAATGAATTCTGAGTGACAGAAGAAGACCAGCAAATTAAAGTTTAGCTGCGCACAGGGCTTGTAAGTACTAAAATTGGCATGGTTATGGATATGGCTTTTACACCTTCAATAAAAAAATACTAAGGAATAAATAACTTAGGCAAGCATTTCAGTAGACAATTTTATGACTGTACCAAGCATGTGTAAATGACTTCATTATCAAGTCACCATGTCAAGTATTTAGCAGCGGTTAATTATTGCTTTCTTTGCATTATTAAGGAGCATCATAACTAAGCTATTCCTTATTATGCTGTAATCAAATCGGAACTTAAACAAAACTGTAGAACAAAGTAATTCACTTGTTCGACGCTGAACCCAGGGGAAACAATTATAAGATTTGTTATAGAGCAACGGTCGTTTGTTAAGTGACCTTTATAAGTTTAGCCTTGTTTTACACAAATTTTTATTATCATGTAACTGAACAAGTAAGACTGAACTGACATATACTGAAACACAAAAATAATTGTTGATTGATTTTATTAAACTTCTTCACATTTAATAATCCTATTTATTACATTTATTATTAAAATTTGAATGCAGGAATCATGATTCGTCAAATTTTATTCAAGGCATTTTAATTACAAGCATTGTAATTAAAATGCCTTGAATAAAATTTGTCTTATTTGATAACCCTTTAGACAAAGTTACACGTTCACTAGATAGCAATATTAATGGCAGTTGTAAAGTTACCAATTTAAAATATTTTCACAGTGCTTTAGAACAAATCTTAACATAATTTTCCTTGTTTGTTATAACACCCTTGTAAAAGTACACTTGATAAATTATCTCCCGCGTGTATTACATCAGAAAATGTATCTCACGCTTCGTCACTCTTTTAAATTAACGAGGGTACAAAAATATAACTCTTTGAAGAAAAGCTTGTTTGATTGAAACCCACGAAATGAAACGCCTCTTTTTCGTTAAATTATTCCGAATTTTCAACGAAATGAGTTTCGTGTTATTCGCTGTGGCTCTGGGGAATAAAAACCGAATTAAAACAACTCAGTACAGAAAGGTCTATTCGTTTTGTGGTAATTTAACAAGTTCATTCTCTAACGTGAATAACGCGGCTACATATGTTAGTTTTCAAGGTTGTTTCGGTATATAACTTAACTTGATAACTCAGCCCTCTGCTGCATTATAGCAAATGCACTGGGCATGATAGCAGTGGACTGTGCGTAGATAGTGAGAGATGCGTTTTTCTCGCTAATGCGCGCACTTTTTTTCATGCGTCCCGCGCCCCCTTTACTTCGCAGGAGAGGACTATGTTATTTGGTTTACTAATATCTATGCTTTCTAATATCTGTTCCAATATGCTGATTGATCCGATTATTTTAATGCGAATTGTTGCTGCTACTGCTAGCGTCAGTATTGTCAAATATACTCAAATTTTATAAAATAATCTCTTCACATCCAAGCTGTAGGTGGATATGTACGTAATAATATGAAATGATTTGAAAAAAATAGTAATAACAGCATAAAAGTAATGTTTAAATTGTGATATCGATAACTTAAGTAAAATACGAGAAAACTTTATTTAATTAAAATTTATGCCTAATTCTCTGTTTATAACATTTGCGTTTATCATTTAGAAGACAAAACTCGTTTCATTTAAATAAGTTTTTGACAAATATTTAGATTATATAATTTAGAATTAAGCAACACAATTTTCAACTTATTCAAGCAACTTAGAAAAAAAGTTATTTTCTTATCGACGACAGTAAGTTTATTACTTTAAAAAATTCCTCCCAATCAAGATTTTCTTCATTAAACTAAGAGAAGCACTAGGTAGAAAGTATTGCTAATACTCGTAAAATAGGATGCAATATGCCCGAGATGCGACGGCATCGAATAGATAGGGCAGAACTGATATAGTTTGTCGAAGAATTAAGGACGATGACATGAGGGCAACCACAATAAAGCAATTGAAGAAAATACTCTCTCATTTCCCTGCAGTAGGATTCCCTGTGTCGTGTCGGCAAACAACGATTATACAATACTGTCTTCCAAGGCACGATAATAAACTAGTGGGCTATTGCTTTTGTTTTAGTACCAAAATAAATCTATGAAACCGGCTAAGATATATATAATCCGTTTATATTCCAAAAAAAGCATTATTAGAAATAATTTTAGTGCAGTGATGAACTCATCACTTCTGACGTCTATAACTTAAAAGATAACGAGCGTAACGCGATGTCAAAGTCAAAGTTAAAGTCAAAAACTTTATTTGTATAGAATTCATACAGAAATGGGCTTGGAAACGTCAATATTATTCAAAACATAAGGTCACGCGTACTTATCGATAAGTTTGATGAAGTTCAAACCCTATCCGACCCTCCATGGGGAAGACTTGGGGTCCTCCTGTACTAAAAAGGGGAAGGATCTAAATGGTGTTCTATTATGTATGGACAGAGGATACCGCTTCACGTCGGATAGGCCATCGCCTCTTCTGTCACATTATTCATATAAAAAAAATGCATTTAAGCATCGAAGAAGAAGACCCCATAATTTGGTCTTAAGTTTAGCCCTGTCCCACTGTAATATTATTCGATCGATGCGCAGAGAGCCTCCTAATGGACCCAACGCCTGACTACTTCGCAGGCTTCAAACGCTGGATTTATCTTTGAAATCTGTCATTTTTATCCTCATAATTTTCAAGGCTCCTAAAATGTTCTCTCGTGTAATTTTTCACGTGGATAACGCGCTGGGCAACTAAGCGCAACTAAAGTTTATTGTTAAAATATCTTTTTAAGTAACGTTATTGTAAGAGTAATAACAATAATTATGATATAATAATATCGAAAAGCAGTAGAACTCTCTCCAAGTTCGTCCGGGGAAGTACTGCCCTATGCCCATTTCTGCCGCCAAGCAGTTACGCGTTCGCGTTGTGTTCCGGTTTGCCGGTGAAATTGCCGGGACATGAGACATTCCTCCTACACGTCTTATAGTTACGAGCGCATACGATGCGACTTGGGTCTTGTCGTACCTAGTAAGGGAGGACCCAAGTCGCATCGGTTATTATGGGCTGAGGTTACCACTCAAATGCTAACTTGAATAACTATTTTAGTCATAATTAAATACCATAATTGCATAAAGTTGATTTTACCGCAGAGTTGGAAACAGTTTTAGATTGTCAGCAATATTAATTTTACTTTTTATACATAATGCTTCGAGAAACGAAAGAGAGAGCTGAAAGTCGTGAGTTTGAATCCGTCTATAGGAAAATATTCAAATTAAGGTATCTGCATTGCTGTTGATGCAAATATAAATTGCATTACGTGTAAACATGAAAACCATAATGCAACTTATGTCTTATGTTCAGACACCACTTAAGTTGGGACACGAAAGTTTTAAGCTTTTAATGTACCATGGCCGTCCAGTTTGGTTGGCAGGTGTCACAAGTCTTTGATGTCAGGTAGGTCATGCCAGTTTTCAGACTCTCCTTCAGCGTTTTAAAAACTTGATATTACGCACAATTTTTTAATTTTTTTTTACAATTCTTTGTGTACTTGGCTTGAATCACCAATATCCGAAAAATTTGGCCTGTACAGTACCTCTATACCAAGACATATAAGCCATATCATTTTGAGGAAAATATACTTTTCTCTTTATCAATCTTGCTTGTCAGGAGTAGTGGGTTTATAGCAATGAAAACGTTTTGGTCGGTATTAGTACCCGTAGGGAGAAAATGGGGGAAAGAGTTTCAATACTCCTTTATTTTGTAGCCCCTTAGGGATTGGTCTTAGTGCTAGCGTACCTATATATATACATATATATAAATGTTAGTGGACATTTCATGTAGCGCCATCTAGCCCTAAAATAAGCTAAGCATAGCTTGTGTCATGGGAACCAGACAACTGATATAATACTTACATACATTTTTGTAAATACATACATATTAACGCCCAGACACAGAACAAACATATACGTTCGTCACACGAATGTTTGTCCTGGGTGGAAATCGAACCCACGACCTACAGCGCAAGAGGCAGGTTTACTACCAACTGAGCTATGAGGCCAGTCATAGTCAAAATTATTAATATATATTTTTATTAAAGAATTTTTTTTCAGTAAGTCATAAATAATCAACAAAGTTTTCAAAAAGGGGTAGTAGTAAGCACTAAGGGTAAAGCCAACCGCTGTTCTCTTGCACCACGCCTGTCCACGCACAATGACGGATGCGAACGCTACGTGACGTCATTAAGATATTATCGCGTCCGTGTACAAATAGAATGATTGATGTAGCTCCTTTATTAGAATAATGAAAACGATTTTTCTGATTTTGCATTACAACGCATGGTCACTCCAGTTCGGACAACAGAATATTTCTGGTTCAATCCTCTTAGGCTACATTAGATACAAAATCCTAATTAATATGGATATCAAAATTGTCATAAATCTCACAACCTATCAAATTCTGTATATTATGAGTGGTATCATTTATAATAAATCAAAATTGATGGAAGTTTCTCGCAGTACCACCTAGCCCGTACATAAGCGTAGCTTGTACCTACTAAAGAAAGCAGAGAACTGATAGAATATTTTTTAAGAATTACTTTTTTTTTTATACATATTAAGACCCAGACACAGTACAAACATTCGTCACACAATTGTTTGTTCTGGGTAGGAATCGAACCCACGACCTACATCGCAGAAGCAGAGTTACTCCCAACTGAACTGTGTTTAATCAATTAGTATTTTCAGTGGCTTGAGAGCGTGGTGGTCTAGCGGTACTGACCCCCGAGTTTCAATCCGGAGGTCGCCGGTTCAAATCCCGACGTGCACCTATGAGTTTTTCGATTGAAAGATTTATGTGCGCAATACCACGTTCTCAAAACGGTGAAGGAAAACATCGTGAGGAAACCGACATGTCCTAGAACTAAAAATTCGAAGACATGTGTCGAATGCACGAAAGGAGCCTCTTTGAGGCGCACTTACAATCCTTTCACCACACTGGTTCAATAGAACCGGTGACTCGAAGAAGAAGAAGTGGCTTAAAGTAATTGTCAACATCCCACGCACACACTTCAATTCTGTAGTGGCTCATTTGAACCAGTGCGTTCAATGGATCAAAATGCTTTATTCCATATTACTTCAATAGTTATGGAGCTGTGAAGAATTCTGCTGTAAATACGGTTATATAAAAGGCGCTGTAAAACTGGAAAAGCAACTGTAATGTCACAGTGTTGGAAGTCCTGCAAATACATCCGGGTGCAACTCTCAAAGCGCATTGCAGCTCTTTATATTACACACGAATGCAGCTGGTATAATTTCAGCTAGGTCACTACAATTAAGGATTGAAAGAATCTTATTTAGTGGTAATTTACAGTAGTACTGGGGCGGCATAGTAGATAGTACTACAAAGAAAAAATTGTACATCCAAGACAAAACAAATGTGGACATGACGTACAATTGTTTATTTTATTTTTTATTTAGTAGATAAAATCCACAGCCCTTATATATATGTATATATATATATAAGAATAATATAGAAAATCAATAAATTGTATATATTATATATATATATTTCAATTTATTGATTTTCTTTGTATTGTTATTACTACAGTCTTAAAGCCGGCCATATTGCCATCTCACTCGCTCCTTTGGTACATCTCGCTTGTATTACGTCACATTTCACTGAATTCTCATCTATTTAATTTTTTTACGGCAGTCCAATTCAGGATGTTCAATTAAGGGCTGTGGATTTTATCTACTAAATAAAAAATAAAATAAACAATTGTACGTCATGTCCACATTTGTTTTGTCTTGGATGTACAATTTTTTCTTTGTAGATTTGATTCAAGTGCAACTTTTTAACTAGCTGCTGTCACTCAGCATATATTAATAGTGTCAGTGGCCTTTCGAACCGGTGTTAATGTGATTAAAATGCACCTCAAAGAGGCTCTTTTCAAAGAGTGTCCATAACGTCTCAGTCAACGCTCTTTAATAAGTAATCTGCCTATCGAATATTATAAAACATATGCATTGAACCGTTCAACATAACTATAAGCTGTAACTCAGCCGTTCATGCCTCGCGCTAGAAATATCTGACTAGCAAAATAAAGGACGCCAATTTTGAATAAAAGTATTCTGCTTGGAGTTTCTTTGTAAGTATATAGGGTTACGGTCAAGTTTTCGAGAGTCGTGAGTGATCGATTATTATCAACAAAGACGCAAAATATAACTAAAAAAAGTTGTTACTATATCAGTTTTTTCGAAGGTTCTTGATATAGCCTACCGACTAGGTGTTAGGACACTTCATGTTCTTTCTTCATTTGATGAAAGAACATACCGTTAAGTGATTGGCAACAGATGTGTATTATGATATTGGACAATTCTCTTAAAGATAAAAGAAGAAGAACCTCCAACGAACCTGTATCTTTAATCAAGCATGTTATTTAGTTTTCAATAAATCTCCCTTAAGTATATTTGCCCGGTTTTTCAAAAAGATAGTGATCAATTTTGAAAACGATATTTTGACAACGCCTTCATAATAGGCTTAACCTGTCGCTTAGCTTCTTCATCGTTAGCAAACTTTTTTCCTCGGCGTTCTTTTTTCAGATTTGGAAACAAATATTAGTTTAATTTTTGCAAACACCCTCTATGAATAATATCTCAACAGGATCTGCCGAGAACTCGCCAGAAAGCCAGATCAAAGAAAAAAACTCTTTATTTTCTTCGACAATAGTAATCTGACAGAGGTCGCACGTAGTTTTTGTATATGATATGGCGCTATCTCTTCGTTATATTAGTCCGTAATAAATACTAACGTAACAAGGTTTTACGACTCGCTAAGAACTTGCTTTTCATTATCTTGTCGTATTTTCCAAAAGCGACACGATCCATCGTCTATGAAATTTATATCTGATATAGATTATATATTGGTAAATAATAATTAACGAATCCAATCATTACTCCACCGAGGTTATAATTTCGCTCATTCTGTTATAAAGGGGTAAAATTTCTTACATACTTTTATGTAGTCATGCCTGATGCTGTTGTACTGATTCGAATTAGTTTTACAGTCAATAGCCTAATATAAAAACTAACATTAATCCTTAGTTATATAGATATCTACGCGATATCTTAAGTTAGAACATATACATTGGGCTCCGCGGGCAAAGTCATGCTAGAAGCGAGTGTGTGATCAGTACCTAGCTTAACATTCGTATCAACAAATGCCGGCGTGAACCATTCCAACAATGTTTGAACTCAGCTCGCTGATCAATTACGGATCAAAGGTTACACTCTGATACCACCGTCAAAGGGAACTCAGGCCTTTGTTGAAGCGGCTAAATCATGTCATGTTGTTTGAAATACTTCAATTTCATCGTAAAAACTTTCTCAAACACTACTTTTTCGTTTGAAAGGTGCCTCAATCGTTTTTGCAAAATTTTGAACTCAGAGGTGGAAAGAGGTTTATTCAGTGAAATAAATAAAAAATATTGTTGGACATTTCACACAGCGCCATCTAGCCCCAAAGTAAGCATATAGCTGGACAACTGGTATCATGGGAGCCAGAAAACTTGATTTAATACTTATATTTTTTTTTCCTAAATATATAAATACATATGAACACCCAGACATAGAACTATCATCTATGTTCGTTACAAAAATATTTATAATGGGAATCGAACCCACGACCTACAGCGCAGAAGGCAGGACTACTTATTTGATTTAGCTAAAAGGCCAGGCAAGTGTGTATCTGTAATTAATTATTTTATAAAAAAAAAACACTATGAATAAAGACTATGAATTTATAATATTGTAATAAGAGCATTTAGGTAAGTATTTTATGTTTCACGTGATAGATACACAAAAATTATCAAAAAAAACCTAATAGATAAGATCGGGTTGCGACGAAAACTAATTTATTAGAGTGAGTAATTTATAAAATGTTATTGGGATTAGGAGATTATTCAATATACTAAGGGTTCTGTCTAACATAACTTAGAGATTGGTTGAATGTTGTCTTTAGTATTAAATTCCAGCGGCTTTAATACTAAAGGCCAAGTTCCCAAGTTCCTGGCTCATATGTTTGATAGATGTTCGAAAAAAGGCCGATTGAAAACTGTTAACTACTCAAATAAATTTATATATCAGTTATTAGGAAAGAATATATCTATACAAATAAATAAAATTGGAGTGTCTGTTTGTAATATTAAAATAACCGCTTTTTACTAAGCGCATATGGATGTATACACGGTACATATACCAAAACAATATTTTTTAAATTTTTATCTGTCTGTCTGTATGTTGGTTCCCGCTTATCTCTGAAATGGCTGGACCGATTTTGACGGGACTTTCACTGGCAGATAGCTGATGTAACAAGGAGTAACTTGACTACTTTTCCGAGGGGTAAAATAGGAGTGCGTGATAAAACCGAATTCCACGCGGACGAAGTCGCGGGCAACAGCTAGATAGGTATAAGTGTAGGATACAGTGCACAAACAATACCTGAAACTTCACAATAATAGAATTCGACGAGTGTTTTGCCTCTCCACGAGCATGCTCAGAAACGACGACTTACTGTTTTAAATTAAAGTGGAAATCCAAATGATCCTAATATTACGTCTTATCCCAGAACAACTTAGGCAAAGTAACGCCACAATCATTCAACAGTTAGATGTCTATAAAAACGCGGAATCCGAAACACTCTCGGATTAGTAATTCCAATTGGGCAATAATAGGACAGGCCATTTTCGGCAAGAGCCACGTCATAAAGCCTTCGAGGGCTATCAAAAATATTGTCACATTGCCCCAAATTGTCCAAAGAGCTCCGGCAAATTTCGGTACCAGACGTCTAGTTATATTTTACGGTATATTTTTTAGGGTTCGCTGAAAATAGAATCATCATTTTTTTACATATATAATATTATAAAAAATAAGAGATTGACGAATATTTTTGTATGTTGATTGTCTCTAATTCTTATTGTTAACGTAAGTAGATATCACGTATGTGAATAAAATTAAAATCGAATGAAAAAATTCAATGGTTATCGGCGTTCATTGTATTAATATCTGCCGTCAATAAACGGTAATATTCCCACAGCCTGAGACATGACACCCAGTTCCAAACCCAGGCGGCGCTGGAGCCACAATCAGACAATTCAACACAAAAAAATAAGTTGTCAAAAAATTTGGCATTATTAGATGTTTACGTTAATTTAACACTAAAATAATGTTTAATCTTGATTACTAGCAAAAACTTAGAGCGTCTATTTTTGAATAAAAACAAGGAATCTCATCCTTACATACGTCCCAACACAACATTTCACCTTGAACCCGTGACCCCGCCCAGAGATTCCATAAAAACAAGCACACAAATCATGCAGATAGGTATCCTTCCCTTTTCGCGTCCATTACGCTCCCGTAAATATCCCGGATTGTACTTTCATCTGCTTTTACCAACATTTATGGAAAAAATAAACTACATTCTGGATTTAGAGTTCAGTTTTAGGGTTTTTATGAAATGAAATATATTCTAATAATTGAATCTGTCATTTTCTTTAAGGAGAATACGCATACATTCAGGATTGTTCTTTATCTATTTTTGACAATATTTATACAAGTAAAATCTTAAATCGTAACCTTAAATCTGTTGTGAATAAATACTAAATTGCGTTTTGTTTCAGTGGTATTTTTGAGTTTGCAATTATAAATATTTAATCTAGGTGTCAAACACACAATTCCGCACAATTTGCATTATTTAGTTTCAATGAAAATGAATATAACGCTGTGAAGAAAATTGATATGGCGGCAAAAAACTTTCGGTAAGTGTCGATAGTGAATTAGATTTTTATTTGCGAAATTTACTTCATGAGGATATTACTCATTTTTATGTAGGGAGAAAATTTATAAGAGTATTATAAAATAGGTAGCGTAATTCATATATTTCAGGACGACGAAAACAATATACGAACAAAATTAACATTAATAACCGTAAAATTTTAGTTACAAATTTTTTTCGATATTATGATCCAAAGATCCTCTCAAAGATATTTACTCGTATAAACTCGACTAAACATTTATCAATTGTTTAAAAAAGCGGAATCGGAGTATTTTTGTGTTGATCACAGAAAAATCATGCTAGTGTAATTTACTAAGTTCAAAATTAGTACAACACTTCCATTAAAACACTTATTTAAATAAATATATTTTGTTTGTTTCTTTCTTTCTATTTATTAGTAGTATCTTCCTAATAAATGAGTCTTAACTCCTAGTAGATTTAACTCAGTCTCTAAGACGAATGATAGACTTGCTTTTGGATAAGTTCAAACGGATGGATGGATTACAAGCGTCAGTTTTGAAAAACTATCCTTTACTTTATGACGAAACCCTTTCCTATCTTTATCGTTAAACTGCCGCAGTACCGGAAAATATGACGTCATACTGTTGAAACTTCAATCTCGCGAAGTTAAACTTACTTTATCAAGCATAGTAAAATTGTTATGTCACGCTACATAAATATATATCTTACAGGGCTCTTATTCAGTGTAACGATAAATGTTGTCCTTACATACAAGTACCTTTTTTCTTGATAACAAGGTTTACTGTATCTGTCCGCCCAGCCTTATTTTTTCCCAATATAGGGACACTAGCCCACCCAGTCTTGTCAAGTGAGATAGATATATCTCACAAGACACTTTTTCTAGACCGGTAGGTTTATAAAATGAGATGTACGCCGCATAGCTATACATATAAATTGTGGTTTTAACGCCTCCTTTGTTAAGTTCGTAATGTCTGCCTTTAAAAACGAAGGTTCGGCGTTCGACCTCTAGCCAGGGATAACATCTATGTGGCATACTGTTACTATCACATGCCCGTGATAACGTCACCGATTATACGCGTTTGAGTATTTCAGTAAGTTGTACAATCGTGGTGGGAACTAATTTTGCAAGTAATGTTCACGAGCTATTTTGGTCTAAGTAAACATTACGTTCATTAGCGACTTTAGCTCGTTGATGTCACTGTCATCTTAAAAACTTTATAAGTAAGACGATGTATTTCAAAAGTTGTTTTAATGATATACAAGCCTCAACGTACATACATATTTATAATCAATTTTAGGGATCGAAGGTAGAGAGTCCAGAGTGGGTACTTTTTCCTTTGTGCTTAACACCATCGTGGGGGCCTAGAAATGAATCATGGTCGATGCTCATTGTCCAGAGCAGATGGTTATGTTTTTGTTTTATGTGTGAAGGTTAAGTGTGTATTTATGTAAATTAACAAATAAAACTTTTCACTTCTATGTATGTATCTGTTTATTTAAGACATTCCAGACCTTAATTGCTTAATGGGTTTTAATAGAGCATTGTATTTTTTCATGAACATTGTAGTAACGTATATCTATTATTCCAGTTTCAAAATGGCGATTTACAGCCACCATATTGTATGTTTTTGCGACGAGAATCTGCAAACAAAATCTAGTAATCTTTGTAATAGTCCCAGGAATGTTAATTTCTTATAGAAAAAAGAAACATATTTGCATATAACATAATTAATAGAAGTGAAAACTATTTACTATTACTCCATTTGGAGTGAATTTTTTGATTGATGTGGTCGTATATTAAATGTTTTTTCTGAAATATTTCGTATCACTTGAATTTAATAAGTCTGTGTCGACAAGACCTCACGTTATTTTTTTTATTTGTTAACCTATCCTGACTTTGGCTTCTGGAAGCATTGTATACAGCTGGACAATTTTTAAATTATATGTATACAATTTGCCTACTTACAAATCAGTAAAAAACATATCAAACAAAATCCCTTCAGTAGTTTTTGGGAACAGCCAATCATATACCGACAGAAAAAAACGCAAGGGTATTTAATTTACAAAAATATCAAGAGATTTAATTCTTTGCTGCTCACAAAAACAATATAAAATCTTTCTGCGTCAATGTTACCGAATTCCCGTTAAATGAGTTGTTATTAATAGCCATTATTACGTCTTTTCTGCTCTTATTAACCCTCTTTCTATTTATATAATAATTATAATTATGAAAAATCAAGAACAGTTTTTTAATAAACGAAATGTTCTCATTAAATCGTAATTAGAATCATTAATACAACTTATTAGGGGATGTTTGTTACTTTAAGGAATGATTGTTTGCAAAGTTTATAATTATGGGTGAGTACAGTCAACGACAAATGAGCAGTGTCTTTTAAGTTTTTTATTACTGTTTTATTTATCCAACCTCTTAGAGATCATTTATTACCAACTTATCTTTGAAGCCTGTGATTTCCATCTTGAAAAAGCGTTCAAGAACAAATTTGAAAGTTCGATAAGTTGACTGTACCTTAATCTCAAGGCTTTGAGTCATTTTCTTATGCTACCTTCTCTTGTAAAGTTGCGCGGTTGAGGGAAAATATGAAAGTTTTAACTTTGGAACTTGAACAATGAAAATCCTCAGCAGTGAGCTGGTTCGTACGAATATACGCAAATCAAAGTAGGTTGTAGGGATGGCCTTGAATTTTATTGAAAACTTAGGTAAGGTAGACTTAATTTAGAAATTGTGGGGTTATGTATGTACCTATATATCTATGTGTATCTGACGGGTAAGTTGCGAATTCAGTGTTATTATTATTCAAGCAATTATTAGTCTAGCACAAGAGGCCTCTAGAATCCCAGAGAATCCCAGTTCAGTTTAATATGTAAATCAAATATTTCATAACGTGCTTCACATATAACATAGTTATTAACTAGCTGTGCCCCCGGCTTTGGCACGTTGAATTCAGCTTTGTGAATTAAGCTTCGTAAATTAAGTAGCTTAAGTTACTCCTTACCTATAATATCAGCTATTTTAACAGTGACAGTCGCGTCAAAATGGTTGGCTAGAACACAAAGACGGACCAACAGATAAAAAATGGGTTTTGTTATAAGTACCGCATATACTTTCATATACATTTAGTAAAAAGCTGTTATTTTGTAATTACAAACGAACACTTTAAGTTTATTTATTTGTATAGATTACATTATAGTTTAATTAGCGTGCAAATAAAAATTTTGAAAAGTATATTTGTGCGCACATAACAATTTATTAAAAAAAATAGCCCTTAGGAAAAAAAAATTGGTTAAGACGTAACACATAGCTACTATCTATAATATATTGTTTTTATTTGCATGTTTAAAATTCACATTCACTTTATTTTTATTTATAATTATGTTTTCGTAGAAGAGGTTCGTGTAGCGGGTGATCTTGGAATTAATTAATCGATAAAAACATATTTATACCACAAAAGGAGTCACTCACTCACTGACTCAAATATCTCGACTTTTTGATTCAAATATTATAATTTCGCCCAATGCTGATGAATAAACGTGTGAAATATTGTTTAACTGCGAACTAGCATTTGTGGTACCAATACACTTAATTGTGATAAACTTATACCTGCTTAAACCGACATGTCCTAGAACTAAAAACTTAAACACATGGTGTCATTGTTGTCATTCACATGAAACAATGCACCATATTCTACATAACTAATACATGAAGTTAGTTGTATAAATATATTACAAGTAGATAGTAGATAGAGAAAACTATGACACCTTTTATACAAATAATCACAGAAGTAAGTAGGCACTTAATCTCCACAAAGAGAACAAAGACCTTCTTGGCGGAGTAGCAGAGTAGTTTAGTAACTTACAAGTTGCGTCCGTGTTGCGCCATTTGTCAAAACATCGCTTCGAGTTATGGACCCAACATTACTGGGGAACTTTTTATCTATATCCAAATATGCAATAACAAGTGGCAAATAAAACAAGTTTCCGGTGTTGAATTTGCCAGGACACACAGCGACATATTGCCCTAAAGTAAGCTAAGCATAGCTTGTATCATGGGAGCCAGATAACTGATATAATACTTTAATACTTTTTTGTAAAAACATACATATTATACCTAATACATATAAGCACCCAGACACAGAACAAACATCTATGTTCGTCACACAAATATTTGTCCTGCGTGAGAATCGAACCCACGACCTACAGCGTAGAATGCAGCGTTACTACCGACTGAGCTATGAGGCCAGTCAAAGTTTTGTAATCAGAAAAACTTTCTATGGTATAAATTTCTGATAAATTTCGTAAAAGTCTAAATAAATATGCGGAGGCGGGCACTCATGGTGAAGTTAATCCACCAATTTAATGTCTCTTAGCGAGTTACGGAGGGCTACAGGCTATGTTTAGAATCTCTCTGAAGGATGTAATCCGTGAAGATATTATCTGACAGGCCAAATATATCGCTCACAGCATTAGCAAGATGAAATACATATAAGTGGGTTGGATGCTGTTTCGGGGGCCACGTTGCTCGCGTCCGTATGTGATAACCCTTTGAATCCATACACGTGTCGCCTGGGTGCAAAAGGAGCAACCCAAAGTAGCAGTAGAACTTGTGCTAAGTTCGTCCGGAGAAGTACTGTCACCACACCTGGTAATCTGCCGCCAAGCAGTGATGCACTCGTGTTGCTGTGTTCCGGTGGAGGGAACTCCGGTGCCGGCGAAATTGCAAATGCATGAGACATCCCCGTCTTGGGGTGATGGACGCAACGCAATGTGACTTGAGTCACCTCACACTCGGGTGGAGAGAGCTTGAGTCGTATTGTTGTTGTCCATGGGCGACGGTTATCACTTAACATCAGGTGGGCTGTCAGCTCCTTCTTTCACATACATCATATAAAAAAAAAGGATTTTACGTAAACTAAGCTTTTATTTTGAGTGGTTAAGTGGTAAAGCCATCTTAAAATGCAAAGATGTACTTACTTTAAAATATTATTAGCCCAATACTATAACATCCGAACTAGAACGAACAATTCGAAGTCATTCATAGATTATGCAAGCGTATAACAATCGTTAGAGATTCTAAACAGTTCTATCTCGCTCAAAAAGAAAGATTGTAAGCGTAAAATTATGGAGGCTATAAATAATTAGATCACTTCATAAGGTTACGCCCGTAAAGCAGTCAGAATACAATCCAAAACATTGGCGTATAATGAAATAATTTATTCTTACGTGTAAATGAAGCTTACAAAAGGAAGTTTAATCTCTGCTAATCCAACGTTGTTGGGTTGTAACGATATTTTTATGTTAATTGACAGAGACATACAAGCTTGATGCCATACGGCGCGCGTCCATACCGGAAGATCGAAGCCGAGAGAACCGTCTTTCATTTTTCAATCTGTTGTAGTCATACAAGACTTCGTTTATTCTCGTTGACCACTACACGGTGTCCTGCATTGGGGGACAGTAGGAACAATTGTCGCACAGAAGATTTGCTGTACTGTCCCCGGGAGACAGCGGGAACGATTTAATGTGAACTTTTTGATTTGATTTTGTTTAGTTTGACTGGTCTCATAGCTCAGTTGGTAGTAACTTTATAAGGCCCACATATTATAGAACCATGGCAGGCTCGGACAACTCGTTTCACGAGGACTTTTCTACCGCATACTTGTAGGCTGTGGAATGGGCAACCTCCTGAGGTCTTTCCGACAAGGTATGACATGGGCAGCTTCAAGATAAATATAAAAAGAAATCTCGAGGGTAGGCGACGCATCAGTAATGCTCCCGGTGTTGCTGACGTCAATAGGCTGCGGCGACCGCGCTACATCAGGCGGGCCGTAAGCCTGTGTGCCTAAACTTAGCATAAAAAATACTCTGCCTGCTGAGCTGGTCGTGGGTCGTGATCGTATAACTTATACGATCAAATCAAGTGGTACTCCGTTCGGTTGTTAAAGTTCTTATTATTTAGTTCGAAAATATGGTTTCCAAAACATGTTTATGATGATGAACATGATTTATTTGCGCAAAAGTAAAGTAATAAATCGAATTTATGTATCGTGTATGATAAGAGCCTCTTCGAGGCGCTCTTTATCCGGATGTAGCGTTCTAGCATTAGTTGATAAGTTTTTAAGAATGAAATTATCCATCTATCACTGCTTTTAAGATATACTGTGTCAGAGGGTAACTAACTTTTTGAATATGACGTGCCGTGATCCAGTTTATTTTTATGCCATTGTTTTGATCATCCCAGTCCCCACTCAACCCCACACGTAAACAACTGACAACCCTCATTATTTCCAAAACATTAACTTCACCAGCGTCAGACACATTACAGAACCTATCAAACTCCACTCAGATTTGATCCTAATCACGTCGATAGAGAATTCATAATGGCGAAGCAAAGTTGGGCTATTTATATTTTCCCAAAAGTTGTGACCATCCATCAGGTATTTTTCGAGTTTTAGGGAGTAGTTAAAATCTTCATGGCCGTCTTAAATTAGCAAAGTAGAACCTACTGCCCTCAGTCTTAGTAGCCTTTTATTTTGCTTGGCACACGAGGAAAGATTATGATGAAAATTGTTCAAATGGGCGTCCAAGCGGTTTAATTAGTCATAAATGTTTACCACTTTTTACGTTATCAGCTTAATTATTATGAATAGCTACGAGTTTTATTTGCGGCACCATTAGCTAATATTGGTTAGCGGTAACTATCTAGAACGTAGTAATCTATACAAATAAATAAAATTGGAGTGTCTGTTCGTAATATCAAATAAGCGCTTTTTACTAAGTATATATTCAAGAGAAGCAGTAAAATTAATAAAATGGTATACCATAAATACTGGACTATACTATTTTTATTAATAAATAGTTTCAATTTTTTTATGTTTACCTCATATCTCCGTCATTTATAAACCTATTTATAAAATTCTTTATTTTTATTTGTAAGGATATAGGTAGGTACTTTCGGATTATTCCCATATAAAATTCATTAAAATCGGTGTAAAACTTTAGTCAAAAGAGTTAATCAAAATATGTTATCCAAGTGAGAGATAACGAGGAATCAATCTCTTTATTGGTAATGAAGTGCTGCGAGAAGTAATTATGACTTTATGTTTTTTGTGTTTATATATACGGTATTACGGTATTATACTAACGAAAATTTTAGACCTCTGCTCTGTTTGAAGTTTGGTTAATATTTTATTTGTACCTTTAATTATTTCTTTTATGTTTTTCCTTTTGATTTATTTGTTTAATGAGTTTTTCTTATTAACGTTGGGGCGTTTTGGGTTAAATTGTTAGGTCTCTTGTGTTTGATGAGAAAATAAAAAATAATTGATGTGGTTTTTGTGCTGTCGGTATCCATGCCACAGTCCAAGTACTAACTCTGCTATTGCTATTAATATTGGTAGAAATGTTTATTTTATAAAATCTTTAACCTTCAAACCTTCAAATGCTAATGTCTTCTTTTGGAGTGTACCTACAACATTCGGACCTGCGTGCCGTGGCTTTGTATCACTTCATAATTTAAAATTGTATTTAAGCATTAGACACAGCATTGGTCACACAACAGTAGGCCATTACATATTTTACATATATTTTTACATATTTCCCATTTGCCCTGAATTCGAATCAACGACTTTAAGATTTATATGAAGACTACCTTCTAAACAATCTAAATGTTATAATAAATGTAAATACTTTGACGCTTGAAGACACAATTAAAAAGCAATTTTTTCAACTAATCTGTTGTTTGAATATAACTTTTATAATGGAATGATGGGATTAATCTCGGTGACATTAAATGAAGGGGCTTCTGAGAAGCCAAGAATGAGAACAAAATTGTAAATAAAAAGATGTTAAAGCTTTGCGAAATAAAATTACACAAAACAAGAGTAAAATTTCATAAAACGTTCTTTGGCGTGATAAAATATTGGATGAATAATACCTAAAGTGATATTGGATTACGTCTTTGAATTATATTTATAGATACCGTCCGCTTTTTGTATTGCGTAAGTTTTACATAATAACAATGTGTGATAATGTTAAAATATTTTCTCCTTATCATGTCTGCGTTATTTTGGCCGAAATGAACGAAATTTTTTGGTTTTGTATTCGTTGTAATTAATTTAGGTATAAGTTATCTAGTTAGGAAGAAACAATAAAAATCGTATGATTATTAATCATGCAATGTAAAATATGTTAATTTTGAAATTTAGGTATGGAAAATTGCAAGGATAAGAGTATAATTGTTGTAGGCAGTAGAACTAGGGCCCATTTCATCCTGCCACCTTACCTAGTTCTGCTGCTAAGCGTAAGTAATGCATTATTGGTTCCATACATTTGAACGATGTGGTCGCGGTCGATTCAATTACAGATACATCCTACTCCTTCAGGTCTCAGAGCTACGGGCGCAATAAGATTCAAATGTGGTCCTATTACTTTTGTTATGGTTAGAAGTTACCACTTGAGACCAGGTTCACGGATCTTTTGATATGTTACTGTAACGGCTCATTAAATTCTTAGTCTCCCGACTATTAGTGTCAAGTTTAGCTTATTTATATTTTGATTTATTGGTGATAAGATAAACTGTCTTTAATTATGGTTACCTATTTTAACCTATTTTATTCAACTTAGTTTTTTTTTTAATATTATATTACTACTAATTGAAGGGTTGGGTCCATTCTCATTTAACTTGCATGAAGTTCAGCTCAGTCGATCACAGGGGAGTGTCAAAATTCATTTGCATAATTTAATATTCTAAATTGCGTACGATTTCATATTCATTTGTAGCCTACAGGGATTCTGAGGCTCAATAAATATGTGTTTGAAATGACGGACGGGCTCTTTAGTACTTTTGTATTGTTGTTCGGCCTGTAAAGATAAGGCTATATTTATTTATATATTTATTTGAATCAGGTAACACACAAATACGTAAAGGATCTATACAGCAACTTAAATTTATGTACATAAAATATATAAACACTTAATGCGTACCTACTGGATGTGACGTGGGGCGAGACCACGCCTGTGATTATATAGTATGTAATATACGTTATATAATACTAGTATAATCTCTAGTTCTCTAGTAATCTAGTCTGTATAATTATTGTTAGTAGCGCAAATTTCTGCTTGGTATTTTTCCTGATTATTAGTCCATTGCAGATGCTGCCGAAGATAAGAATCACCCCGCTGCGCTGTCACAAGCAGAGTCACATTGCGCTCTTCACACTTTTTTATGCGACTTAGGTGTCAGAACTAGCTGATGGCCCACCTGATGCTTAGTGGTAACCGCCGCCCATAGCCCACAGCAATGAGACTTAATCCTCTCCACCAAAGTACGAGATGACTCAAGTCGCACTGCGTTGCGTCCATCACCCCGAGACGGGGATGTTACATCTCACGCGCCTGCAATTTCACCGGCACCTACTCCCTTCCACCGGAACACAGCTACATGAGTGCGTCACTGCTTGGCGATAGATTACCTGAAGATATTTATCATCTGATTACTGAAATATTGATTGAATATTTATTTCAGCTATTAAATCAAAGTCTCTTGTTTACATTTCATTTTCAATAAAATCTTTGACAGTACTAAACTAAAATACTTTTCGAATAATAGATAGTAACCAAAGGCTGAGTAAAATTCAATGTTGATAATATTTATAAAGGTATGAAAGTATTCGAAAGTTCATTTTCATTATCTTTTACTTCACTTGCTTCGTTCGTATGTATATAAATATTATTATTTAATACATAGGAGCACTTTTACTAAATAAGATAGCCCGTAATATACGGGGTCGTTTTGTTTGTCTTTAAAGTAATATAGCCTCAGGTGTCCAAAGGCCGAATGTTAAAGCTATTTGTGAAATATGTGTTTAAGTATATATCTCAACAAAAACTTATTAACATTTCAGTAGCAAAATGATGAGGGTATGCGGAATATAAATTCATAGTTGTTTGAATAGCAGAAAACTCGAATTTTCATACATAGAACACGGGAAATGGGATGGCCGAAGGCATAGATACAGAATCAATTTCCTTTCCGCGGCCGCGTCGTCCAGAAGATGGCGGCGATAAATTTATCTAAATTATGAACATAAACAGTTCACAATAGCTGAAAATTTAACTAATAAACTGGGGATAAAGAATTATGGTGTGGCGATAACGATATGACTGGCCTCACAGCTCAGTTGATAGTAATCCTGCCTTCTGCGCTGTAGGTCGTTGGTTCGATTGCTACCCAGGACAAACATTTGCGTGACGAACATAGGTGTTTGTTCTGTGTCTGGGTGTTAATATGTATAATATAAGAAAGTATATAAGTATTATACTGCGTGCGTACGTGCATGCGTGTGAGCGTGTGTGTTTCTTCTGTGAATCTGTGTACTTCATGCGAATATTTTATTAAATTGTTCAATTTTGTATTTTGTTCTCGGATGTCCATAAAATACTGGTATGCCATATTCTGGTATCACTGTCCATAAAATACTGGTATTCCATATTCTGGTATCACTATGTTCCCTGGTATGCGTGCCGCACTAAGTGGCATTCTCCAGGAAGCATCGTTAATGAATGTGTTGGGGCATTCCGGATTGCTCTCGGCTGCTTGGGGCGGGGCTGGTAAACTTCAATCTAGCTTTGTTTGCTACCATTCTCATTTAAATGAGGTTTATTATAGGTTGATGTATTTTGATTTTCTTCATGAACCTTTTATAATTTTAACGATTTGAATTTAAATAATAAAAAATAAATATTGGTTGACATTTCACACAGCGCCATCTAGCAAAGTAAGCTAAGCATAGATTGTATCATGGGAACCAGACAACTGATATAATACTTAAATACTTTTTTTATGTAATTATTATTAGTATCGTTGGTACAAGGAATTATTTTCGAGTGTTTATAACGTGTTTATAACTTTGGTAAATGTCCATAAAACATATCCCATTACTGAGACGGGTACATGTTGTAACGCCTGCTGGGATATTTCTACATAAAAAGACTTGTTTTTTCATCACACTAACCACTAAATAATATGAAACTCACATTAGCAGCTACAGCTCACTTAGGAATATTTGTATTTTTTTATTTAACTAGATAGGTATCTATCTAATACCATGCGATCTAATTCTAATTCACAATTGATTGTTTTGCATAAACCGTCAAACCAACACTCTAACTTGTTTTTACGCATGTAACTGTCCAAGGTGCAAGATGGTAACCGCCGCCCATAGACAAAAGCAATAAGACTCAAGTCCTCTCCACCAAAGTACTCGATCACTCAAGTCGCATCGCGTTCGCATGTGCCTGCAATTTTATGCCGGTGCATTGTATTCTACGTTTTTCGAAGTCAACAGTCACCCTGCAGTTAAAAACCTAATCTCCAAATAAAACAACTACACGCCTGCATTTATTGGCTAATGGACACATTAAGCCATCATTATTTAACCGTAACGGGGAACCTAACACATTAGTCTGACGTGTTTCTTACTTTATTTTGTACGTCAATGTGAAAGTCAAAGTCAAAAACTTTATCCCCATAGAATTCATAAATCTTCATCCTCTAATAAGTATAAGTAATCTGTGGTAAACGGTGTGGGTTACACATGGAATAATTTATTTAAGTATTTATTTTTATGTTGGTAGTTAGTTACTGTGCGACTGATAGTTTACCCAATAAAAAAAAATTAAAAAAAATTGTTTGGAAACCACATACCCATTTCAATTCCTCTATTCATAGCAAATATCAATATCATTAGTCTTGAGAATCCTCTCATATCATGAATAGAAATAATTGTCCTTTTGGAAATTTGATTTTCAGTGTACAATTGTTCACAAGGTGCCTCACCGAACAATGCCCTGGAAATCACATCTCCGTGATTTTTATATTCCGACCGCGAATACAAAAGAGTCATTATCTTTTGTATTTCACAGTCGGATAGAATCAGCCATTTTCAAGCACTAAGTTAAGATAAATATTGTTTATATACGTGCCTTTGTTCCACAATAAGATAAATTGGACACTTCTACAAAAGATGGCGCAATAAAGGGGCAGTACTGCAATGACCAGTGCAGGGCTGGAGTGAGTATGGGATGTGCATATGGGCATTCGGGCACCAGCTATGATTGCATGATAGAGATAAAAAACGCATAAAAAGTTACCTTTTTAAGTTCATCGTCCTTCCAAATATGCATTCATGCATTTTTCCGCAGCGCCAATCACATAGAAGTGCTTTTCGTTAGCGCGACTTGAGAGCCAAAGTTACTAGTTACCAGTCGTTGTGACACCATCAGCTACATAGTCGTTTAACATCAGATGATACGAAATCTTGTGTAACAGTGGTATTATTAGAAGAGATAAAAAATTGTAAGTAATTAATAACAATAATAATAATAAATATTGTTGGACATTTTACACAATGCCATCTGGCCCCAATGCATAGCTTGTACTGGTATCATGGGAACCAGACAACTGATATAATACTTATTATTTATATCAACATGCAGACACAGAATAAACATTTATGTTCATCACAAAAATGTTTGTCCTGGGTGGGGATTGAACTCGCGACCTATAGCGCAGAAAGTAGGGTTATTACCAACTAAGCTGTGAGGCCAGTAAATTCATTTGATATTGCTTAAAAACGATTATGGTGTGTAGAGGTACTAGGGCTTAATGGACCCTTAGCTGAGAAGTGTCTTCACTCGAGTTGTCTTTTCAAGCGCTTCGTAATAGGTTTCTCAAGTAGGAAGATAATTAAATGCATCAAATCAAGTCCTCGATCTAAAGTCAGCATAAATCTCATACAAACTAAATAACCACAATTTTTACGGTTCTTCTTCTTCTCAAGGAATCAAAAATTAAAACCCCTTGGATCCAAACAAGTGCCATCTCACCGAAAAATTTCATACATTATCGAGTACAGATATTGTCCTGTATTTATTCGTTTCGACCTTGTTACGTTCCTGTGCAGCGATTAAGTAGGGCGATTCAGGAAATACTTTGGCATGCTCACAAATCTTGTAATTAAAGTTTGGATGGATTCATCTTTTGCCCATTTATTTTTGTATCTGATATGATCTGATCTGTATATGATTTTATACATGTCACCCACTTACCCCGTCCTTGTTACATCCCTGTGAACCGATGAAGTAGGGCAGTGCAGGAAATACTTCAGCGTGCCCACCCTTCCTTAATGTCAAGATACATCTTTTGCAGTTTTTCTCTGTCAGACACAGACACAATGTCGCTGTAACAATATTTTCTGTTTCTGCACTTTAGAGAGATGAATTCGTAGAGTTGTACGTAAATACGTTCGTAGAGAGAGGTAGCGCCCCAAAGCCTCGTATTACTTTAGTATCCACTTGGAATTACAGGCACACATTCACCTTTACAACTCAAGTTATGGGTGTATGTCGTACCTAATTGAGGACCAAAATAGTTTTGTTATGGGCCGAGGTTACCACTTGACACAAGGGCCATCTGCTCGTTCAGTAACATTATTATATGGAAAAAGATACACTATCGTGGGAATAGAGGTGAGCTTTCATTGCTGTCCCATGAATATTATATATAGCTTTCTATCAGTATATTATTGGTGTCGATTATGAATGAGATCTTCGTCATTAGATATTCATACACATATTCCATACACTAGCTAGCTTCTCCCAGCAAGCACCATGAATGTCACCAGCCTCGATGGTATTACCCGCCTACGTTGAAAACAAAATACGCGTATTGATTTATTATAATATTTGGTTGCAAAATGGCAGACTAACATTTTGTGTTCGCAGCTGACGAATTCCCATAGGGTACCTAAAGTCAGAGTTTTTATTAAATTACCAATCCAAATTTTATCTGACGCTGGGATGTAAATCGCAGGTTAAAAAAGGGTTGTTTGTAAAGTAGGATGAATACGAGAGGGCCACTGTCCACCGAAGCATCACTCCCTGACTTGTGATCTCAGAATCTTAGTATCAAGTATCTATAAGTTGCAGGTTACACAATCTTGTACGTAAACGTGACAATTGATCTTATCATCATCGCCACTGCTTTACCACCAATAACTTTGTGTTGAATAAAAATAACTCCTAATGCTACTGTTAGGACAGATCTTAAATCAACAAAGACAAAGTCAAAAAAATTATTCCCATAGAACTCATATAGAAATGGCTTGGAAACGTCAATAATATTCAAAACACGGGTAAGGTCACGCATACTTATCGCTAAGTTTCACACGCCTGTTCAAACCCTATCCGACCCTCCATGGGGAAGAACAGACAGAAAACCCTAAAGGGGTGTAACAAAAAACCAGCGTGTTCCTTAAATGATGACAAAAAATGATGAAAACAGTTGATTTCAAAAGAACGAACACTTCTGTCTCTTTTTTTAAGGAACCATTGTACGCTGCATAATGCGACAGACGTATCTTTGCCAGTGTCGAACACGTAATAAGTTAGATTTAATTTAAATAACGCTTAGTACAGGACAAAGTGGTTTTGCTTTTGTCCCGGGTAAAAGTATATATCAGATAACCAGCCGTATCATAAAAAGCAGTTTATTTTCGTGTATATATTGTCAATTCGGTGTGAAGTTGCCTTAAATCCGTCAGCTGTTGCTGAAAGCGTATAAATCAACCTTAAAGATTAAACAAGAGATTCAAAATTGCTTCTTTTTTTTTCATTTATATCTTATTTTTAAACCATAAAATACGCCTTATTTAGATTACATGAACCGTCGTCTAGCACTTAACGCAGTAATAAGTTATGAGACACTTTTAAAGCGATAACTTATATTTTGACATGGCTGCTCGCTTGCCAGTTGGTCCGCTACAAGTTAATAGCTATAAACGCTTGTTTTAAATCGAAACATGGAACATTGAAATTGAAACTTACTAAAAAGCCAAGTAGATTACAAAACAAATGTTCATGCAATAATTGTTTACACGCGGGTGATAACCACGAGTTCTTTACGAGTGTGCCTTAAAGTTCAGCATTTCTGGCATTGTTTTGCAATACAAACAGGAATATAGTTAAATGTTAACCGGTTTTTTTTTTACAATTAATAATCAAAAATCACTCTTCAAGTCATTATATCCGGAAGTCGGTGATTGATGGCCGCCTACAGTGGCTTATTGTCTCGTCCGCGCGTGAAAAATGACTAACATTATTGATTGTATTTCATAAAAATGTGATCGGGAAGTATTAATTGAAATAATATAACATGATTTATTATTTATTATGTATTTTTTTTCGTGTTGCTGTGTTCCGGTGGAAGGGAGTGGATGCCGGCAAAATCGCAAGCGCATGAGTTGTAACATCCCCGTCTCGGGGTGATGGACGCAACGCAGTGCGACTTGAGTCATCTCGTACCATGGAGAGGACTCGAGTGGTATTACTGTTGTCTATGGGCGGTTACCACTTCACACAAGGTGGGCCGTCAGCTCGTAAAAAAAAATTGTATTTAATTTGAGAGTGTGTTCGCTGATAATGATTGTGTTGTAATTATTTCGACTTTCAATACGTAATCACTAATTGAGGAGTTTCACTTGAAAAATTTACCTACCTATGTGCGCAAACGATGAAGAAAAAACAAACACTTTTTAGAACGTGTTCAAACTAATTTTATCCTTCCTTACACACCAAGTCATAAAACTGCTCTTATTTCGTCAGGATTAAATGTCTCGTATTACCGTTTTTTTTTTGCTTTTACCGCTAACTTATTTGAACCTATACTCACAAAGTATTAATTAAGTATAATGTAGAATAAGTTAACAGTTAAGTTTTTGTCACCATACTATATTGTAAGAAGTAAATAAAGCTATTAATATTATTATTATTAAATCTCTCGTTTAGAACAATCAAATTTTACAAATATGTAGGTACTTGTGTTAATAAGTAAAAATGAAAACTCTGTGTTCCAAATCTTACTATCTGAATACTCATTATAAAGGTCATTACAAAAATAATGTAACGCTTTCTTGCACTTTCTAAAACTTGTTTGTCAAGTTACAAGAATAAAACGCAATCAGCTGAAGTGCAGGCAGAATGTAACGCTACTTACTCAACGGATTACTTTGCTTTTGCAGCGTCCGAGAGAAGAAAATTAATTATCAAGTCAATTTAATCATGTCTCTGAAGGAGTGGAGCCCTGTGCCCAAACTGTATAGTACACGAGGCATTCTATGCATTATTAAATAACAACGGACGTCAACATACTATGCACTGGGATTACCTGTGTCGTAGGTGGCATAGACAAATAGATGCACGACACGTATATCCAAGAACCGAGAATAACTTTTATGGCACATTTTTTTTTAATAAAACCTTTACCTATATATATATAAATATATAACTAGTAGAAAAAAAAAATATGATTAATTTATGGAATGAATCGAGTACACCTAATCGTAAGCGGTAACCTATTCCTGTAACAGAAGAAAATCATCTTCTTATGGTCCTCCCCTACTTAGGAACGGGAAGACTCCATCGCATTGTATTGCACCCATAACTTGCGAGACATGAAGGCGGAATGTCTCACGTATCTGTAATCTCACTAGGAACCACATTATTCAAATCGGAACACAGTAACGCGCATGTGTAACATGTGTTGGCTGCAGAAATAGGTGTGGTGGCAGTACTATCCGGACAAAGTTACACAAGTTCTACTGTCTGTAAACAGTGTAGCAACTCTAACTTTTGTTACTAGAGACAGGTTTAGAAATGTCTTTATATGTGTATATTGTAACAACTGTACAATACATATATGTACATGTACTTCTATTAAATTACACAAGTTTTGTGTCTTCGTACGCTCACTTCTGTGTCACGTACTGCGTACTCGAGGAAAACGTTCGATTTTCAATCAGCCCGAGAACTCTCGTGCCGAACGAGTTTTGTCGGAATCCCTATGTACAAGAAAAACGGTTTACAACTGCCTGTAATATTTTATGTTCCAATTTGGTTTGACGGCCTTCGAGTTACGTAGGTAAACAAAATAAATATTCTTTCCAAGTAATTGCTATGACCTATTCTGCCGCCAAGCAGTAACGCATCCACGATACTGTGTTCCGGTTTGAAAGGTGTGGTTGCTGGTGAAATAACAAGCATATTAGACATTCCACCTACACGTCTCAGAGTGTACGGGCGCATACGATGCGACTTGGGTCTTGTCGTACCTAGTAGGAGAGGATCCAAGTCGCATCGGTTGTTATGGGCAGGGGTTACCACTTAACACTAGGTGGGCCGTCGGCTCGTTCCGTAACTGTATAACATGAAAAAAACTTCAATAAAGTAGACAACAATGATCTTAATAAGTTTAGAAAGTAACTAACAATTTACAGGATCTTAACTAATTATCAGCAGTAAGTTCTAAAGCTAGAAATTTTAGCTCCGACGTCAAGTGGTCAAACAACTGAGATGAGACTGACTTTGTAACATCTCGGATATAATTGGAATTATTACTTTGAGTTTTGCCTCACAGCGGTTTTATTAATTACAGACTGCGGTTAGAGGTGGATCATTATTATTTCTACCACTGGAAGCTGACATTTGAGGCTGTCACTCAATTATTTAACTTTCCTAAAATCCTTTTACTGCAAATTAATTTGGGTATAAAGCCCTCAAATTGTACTTAGATACTTGTAATAGATTAACAAATATAGGAAAATAACAGCTAAAAACTACACACGACTCCCTAGCGTATTGGGTTGTGTAGAATTTGTTTTAAATATTCATGTATAAAACTACACACAGAAAAAAACGTCATCAAAATTTACTTACATAAATTTCTTTGAGATAATGCTGAATATAACATTACTTTTCATACCAAAGAACGTAACGTTTTAGTAGCAGTAGAACTTGTGCCAAGTTTGCCTGAACTACCACCCTACCCGGTAATCTGCCGCCAAGCAGTGATACACTCGTGTTGCTGTGTTCCGGTGGAAGGGAGTGGATGCCGGTGAAATTGCAGGCGCATGAGACGTAACTCCCCGTCGTGATAGACGCAACGCAATGGGACTGAGTCATCTCATACTTTGGTGGAGAGGACTTGAGTCGTATTGCTGTTGTCTATGGGTAGCGGTTACCACTTAACATCAGGTGGGCCGTCAGCTATATCCGCCAACCGAATCACATAAAAAAAAAGTAATATAATCTGCTAATTATTTATTTGCGACTTCTTAGTCGGCGACGAAATACTATTTGCCATTTTTGTGAACAAAGACGTGTTCACACCGCCAATTAGCTGCTACACGAATAATTCAGATGCGTTTTCACCCGGTAAATCATTCCCGAATCCAACGGCCAGCACACAGTTTATACGAACGAAATAGAATCAACACTACCGAACAATTCTTGGTTCGTACAATGCATTTTAAATGGAATAAAAACTTGAGAAATAGCTCCAACTTTGCATGTTTTGAAAATAAATATAAGTTTTGTTTTATTTTGTTTGTTCAGTTGAAAACCAGTATAATAGGGAGCCATCCACTGGTGTAATTTCCTGCCAGAATCTACAATTATCGTTCCCGTCCATTGATTTGCGATGGCGATAAAGAGTGACATTATTAAAATGTAATCTTACTTCTGCGTTGTGAATTACTCTCGATAATTGGGAGTTAATGGCTATTTACAAAGGATGCCAAATTGGAATTGATAGATATAACATATCATCAAATTTTGATTCAGGTAAAATTTTCGGCAGAACATTCTATTTTCCCCACAATGTTTGCTTCAGTGTTTTGAAATTTTGTTAATGTTTTTTTTAGTGAAAAACTAATTAGCGCCTGCCTGAATTTGAACCAGTGACCTTCAGAATGATATTTGGAGTACGGACTATGATAATAGGTAGGTATAAATTCCACAAGAAACATCTAAAAACTACTTTCACTCCCGGCAGTATATAATATGCCATTCCCATCCCTTCCTCTCACATATCCTGAGATATGAGGCAGGCGAATAACTTTTACTCGGCGTTAGTGGAACAGTGTAATTTATGAGCCTTTGTCGTGAAACCATACTTAGAAAGAGCTGAAGGTCGGAAAATCACAGTAACAGATAAAGGAAAAAATGTTATACAAATGAGTACCTACTGACAACCTGGGTCAGACTCTTTAAAATTGTCATATCGACTGCTTTGGTGACTGACTGGCCTCACAACTTTGTAGAAGCTCTGCCTTGTGTGCTGAAGGTTGTGGGATCAGTTCCTACCTAACGGTATTATAATATATATATAGCGTTAATTAGTTCAGTGTCTGGTTGTATGGTGTAAATATATTTGCAAAAAATGGTTATGTACTTGTTCGTGATCTTGTTCTTATAGTACAAGCAGTGCTAGTTCAGTGCTAAATAGTAAAATACATCAATTTTAGTAGCCCATTATTTAACACAGTCCACCAAAATTTATTTATACATGAATATTATTTACCTATAATTTTTACATTACGACATTGTCTCATACATGTGCCTTACAAAGGAAACACGAGAAGAGTAGGAAACTAGTGTAATAATTAAACCTTAATTAGTGAGGATGATTAACTAACTAATGTATTATTAGGCAGTCTTTTATCAAACATCAGGAGGACCGTCTTATCGATGATCACAAAAAAAGGGTATCAAGTGCAAATCTGGACTGGGGGGTCATCAGAAGTTTCGATCCGAGTGCATAAAATATATGTGTTTATTTGTAAATTTACTAAAAATATATATATCATATGGTGACAATGAGTACTGTGTATTTATTGGCGATTAATTCGTAGCTAGTTTTTAATATGGGCTACTATAAAGCAACAGAATAAAATGTGCAATTACAAAATAATTGCAATATGCTCGCAGATATCTTTACAATATTTTAATCGAACATTATTTTGTGAATATACAAAGAATGTATCGTTATTTTGCACATAATAACTAATTTGGTAAATAACATAATCATGCTTAATCGTTTTGTAAGTTTGAAGTGACTGTAATGTTTTAGTACAGAGAGAGTTTAGTTAGTTACCTAAATCCTAGGAGACTTAGGTACAATTTGAAGTATGTACTATGATTAGAATCGACAAAGATTTATAGACTACTATCGAGGCATCCTCAAAAATAAGTAGGTCTCAATACTTTCATTTACCCGCCTAACTTGTTGAACCTCTCAATCGAATTAGTTCTTGAAACTTGTTTGAACTTTCTAACATTGGAAAGAGGTTTGGTTCTGCAAAGCCCCACAGTCATTTACCAAAAGTAGAATAAATATATAATAATAATACGAGATATGTGAAGTTGCTGATATATATTTTGGGCTTATTTCAATGCTCTTATCTATACATATTATAATAATCTCTTTCATTTTTGTCATCAAAACTGTTTGAAGTGTTCCAAAATAAATTAAACACGGACGTGGAGTTTCAGTCCAATTCAGTAAATATTTGTTATTACTATTCAATCCAGTGAATTATTTCAAAATGTCTAAAATGTACATTTAAAACCTTGCAATTATTTTTACATATTTCCTACATATCTGTTTTCTTTTAAATATTACATGGAATTTATATATTTGTGCTCAACAAGTTGTAATAACAGATCAGTTTACGAGTAGTGTACATATTTTATCAGAGATTTCAACTTAAAGAACTGTCAAAAACAATTATAGTGAGTCACTTACAGCTTAATTAAAATGAAAATAAAATTCATACACTACAACTCATTACACACGTGAATTGCTTCAGACAATATAAAATAAGTACGTACCTGTGTTACCAAAAAAATTACAGCCAATTACCACGATTAAAAAATAAATTCAATACACTAAAACTTATAAACATAAACTTTAGTACACGTATTTCAAAGCGGGCGGCTAGGGCGCGTAGGGCGGGCAGTGCGCTCTCTAGGGCGGCTGTGAACCGACTGAAGGTTTCAAAGAAATGCAGATTAGGGGTTAGTTAGCGTGCATGATTTAGTACGAACATAGGTATCTATGGACATAATATTTATTGTAGTTTTTAGGTGATGAGTCTGCTATGTCCTTTACTCTTTTGTAGAAGTGTTGGCTGAATCACAAAAGCTTTCAGCTTTCCGTATGGACTTTTACAGGTAACGAGAAAACGCACACTACATATTTGTGTTATCAGTTAGCTTTTCATAAAAAGAAAGAAGTTTTTAAGGTACAATAATTGTTATAAAATCCATCATGAAATAATTAGTATTCAAAACTCAGCTTGACTGGTAAAAGTGGTCGAAAATTGGAAATTGGACAACTGTAACCTCTGTTCTCATAAATGACATTATCAGAAAACATTTTCAAATTGCCATCGCAGTTTTAACAAGTATCTTTTTAATTTCCTCATTCACGCGATAGCTGAAAAGGCTTTAATTTCACCGAAATAGCTGAAACACCGATAACAATGGCGCCCCTATAATTTGTCATCATTATATTTATCCGGTAATTATTCAATAAACCTTCATAGAATAATGGAGTGCGAGGAACTTGATTCGTCTGCTGACTTGGCAAGTACAAGGAGTGTATTTTAAATAAGTTCTTACTTAAAAACTTATATTAGCAAAGATTAGCTAATATGTGTTTTTTAACCACACCTTTCTAACCGGAACACAGTTACGCGAATGCATTATTTTTTGGCGGCAAAAATGGATAGTGGCAGTACTTTCCCGAAGAATTTGGCATAAGTTTTACTACTGCTGTTTGCTTAGTTTTCATAAATATACTAATATTTAGTATTGTGCATTCATACAAATGTTTGGCGACAGAAAGTTCAGAAGGGTACCTGCGCTGAAGGATAAGTGGTTAATTAATATCTTCATCGGTGTTCATTTAATCGTATCGCTAACTCTCCCTATCCAACCAATTCGAGGGAATAAAAACCTTGAATACTCAAAAGGCAATTTATAATGGAAATCAAGCTTATCTTAACAAGGGTTTTAAATTCGATATGACTCGTATTATTTCGGGGATCCGTGTGAAATCAATTTCAACTCAGTTTTATTCTGAAGAACTTGAAAATAAGAGCCACGTGGAAACACATTATTTTGAAAGCACAGTAGCTGATGGCCCACCAGCAAACGGGTGGCCATATTATGGGTCCGCTGTAAGACAAACACATTTGTGAAGTGACACAAAGATATGAAATAACAGAGACCCTCTAAGAAGTTATGTTATACCCCTCGTCCCCTTGCCTTAGATTAAGCATAGAGTAGTTATAACATACACTGATGCATTTCTCAGTAATGTTTTTATCGCAGACTCAGCTGTCTCCAACTCGCCGGCTGTGTCCTGCCTCTGTAATGATGTCATTATTAAAACGCCTCAAAATCGGTGTGGAGGTAATCATGTAGTTTTTATTTAAATTCCAATTTTAGTTTTTAAAAACCCTCAACAACGTTCCCCAAATCATCAGTAAGTATTCTTTGTTTTGCTGTTTTTTTATTTACCAATATAATTTACATATATAGGAAAGTATCGTTATTAGCTATTCAAAACCGCAGTGGTTTGTGCTAGTGCTAAATGTGAAATATTAACAGAAAATGAATAGGAATGTTGCCTTCCACGTTCGAAAAAACTGTCCGCCGTACCCAAGAGGTAAACAAATTGTATATCCATGGTTTAATAGGCGGTGTTGAACAGAGCTGAATATAGATTGAGTTAACGTCTGACTGATAATGAATGAATCCCCTTAGAAATATGCCATTGGTAGCTCAGCGTACCTTTGCATATTCATGAATGCACTTGTGTTATTATATACCTTCAATTCACTCTGGGATTACATTTCGGTTGATGCCCCTACAAAATTAAATTGTATTCGCAACGCTTTGCGAAAAAAAGTTTTACGTAGACTTATACATGACACTTCTCAATATTATTATAAACGCGACAGATATGTATGATATACCTGTATAGTGAAAGAATCTAAAAAAATATCTAACAAAATGTTTGGATGTATCTTTGTATTTCACGCCAAAGCCACTGAATATCATTGAAAGTTTAAGGATCGTTGATAACCTGAAATAACACGGAGATTTTTTTAACTGGATACAAAGGCGGTAGAAGCAAGTATGAATATTGCTTAAATTTGAAATTCAAACTGTAGTGGCGCGCTTCAGAATAGAGGATAGAGAAATTAATGAATAAGAGAAGTTGTACTGTGCCGAAAGTCTTGTGCTGCAATATTTGACAACGAAATGAAAATTATTTTCGTTGAAAGAGTTTATGTTTCGGTAATGAACTGAAAAGAAGGACTGAACAACTCACATATTACATAAACTATACACAAATACGTATTAGATTTTTGGTAAATGAAGTTATCACTACTACACAACGAAGTGCTTAAAAATATTTTTTTAGTGTCATAACAATAATTACTATTAGTAATATTGCTCTTTGACACATAACGCTTTGAATACTCCAAAAATATTCCCAAGTTATTATTAAACACTTCAAAGGTATCGTTAAACAAATTTACATACAGATTAATGTCCATAGATATACATTACTTTGATAGTTTACAGCATCAGACGTTGACTACAAGCACCAATTAAACCTAGTTTCTAAGATTCAAAATCTTGAGTTTAACCGCAAGCTTGTGATGCCTGCCATCCATATTCATCATGGTGTCTTCATCTACATTATACGGTGCGTCTCTCGTGACCTGAGGAATTAGCTCCTTTCATCCAATATTCAGGTTCAATATTTGTGATGCGTCCAATTGGCTATGAAGATAAAATTTTGTCCACATGAATAGTCAAGATTTGGTACATGACAAGACATTACCAAAGGCTATTTCTAAATACACAGGCATCCTAAACTATCTTTGACAGTAGCATCGTTGACAGACACGTCAATAATATTTTCCAGGCAAATTTCAGCCCCGCGTGAGACTTAACATTTATTTTCCTAAGAAAGAAAGAAAGAAAAAGTTTTTATTGACTCTACAGTACAAAATTACAAATTACATAAATATTACTAAATAGAAGAAAAAGAAACAAACTCATACGAAAACATAAAAAAACAAATCCTATTGACAAATTCCTACAGCCGTGAACAAATTTAGTAACGAAAAGGACATGATGAACAGTAAAATCCCTTGAAGAATTTCCTTTTTTTTTCAAGTATGAAAATTGTTCTTGGTTGGTAGCAAACGCTTCCGTTGCAAAAAAATTATTAGGCTGCGAAAATGGACCGTGATTACTTCATTAATAAAACTCGAGCGAATACTTTACTTGGAAAAAATACTAGATACGCGTATTATAAAGTTCTTAAAAATAAAAGGTTAGAATAAATTTCACGAAGAAACCGGCTAAAATAAAATGTTCCGAACTAAACGAGAATCCGAAGGCATACCTATCCGAACCCCGTGGATTATAGCCCATTCGCTGCCTTGTCGATAGCAAGCCGGTGTAGCCGAGTGGGAACGTTAAGATGGTCGGAACGAATAGGGATCCAAGAAATGCAGGGTATATAACACCGGTTCCGAAAACCGAAACTGCAGACCCAACATTCTCTACTTAGTATTGGAAGAAACGACAAACTTAAATCATACATAGGAAAAATATATTATATAATATATGTATAAAATTAAAAATTACAGGCACGTGAGACATTCTACCTACACGTCTCAGAGTTACGGGCGCATACGTTGCGACTTGGATCTTGTCGTACAATACAATACAATACAATACAATACTTTATTCATAAAACCTTATTACATGTCAATAAACTAATACAATTAATAAAAAATAACAACATTATCGACATTATCAACATAATGTAACAAATTAAATTAAATTAGGAAAAAATCTTTTTTTTTTTTTTTTATAAGTTCCTCCATGTTGTAGAATGACTGGTTAATGAGCCAGTTTTTAAGTTTATACTTAAAGGATCGTACCTAGTAAAGGAGGACCCAAGTCTCATAGGTTGTTATGGACCGAAATTACCACCTAACACCAGGTGGGCCGTCGCGTCGGCTCGTTCCGTAACTGTATCAAATAAAAAAAACTTCGAAGATTTCGTTGTTTGTAAACTTGAGTGAACGTAGAGTCTTCTTGGAGTTTTGTAGAGTATTAAAAGACGCCAAACAAAATAGTAATAATGAGAAAGTTTGAGTATAACCAAGGTCAAAGTCAAAAACTTTATTACCGTAGAATTCATAAAGAAATGGCTCGGAAACGTCACTAATATTCAAAACATAAGGTCACGCGTACATATCGCTAAGTCTGACGCCTGTTCAAACCCGTTTGACTTTGACTTTGACGGAAGTTTCGTTTCATTTTCTCATTTTCGATCTGTCAGCTGACCTGTTTAGATTTGGATGCGTCAAGACGCCATCACTCAAATCCCAGATTTGAGTGATCCGAAGTGAAGAATTGAATCTGGTATTCGACCTGCCGATAAGCTATTTTCCGGTGTAATGTAAGTTGGATCTCTTTTATGTAAGCACTTTCAAGGATTCTGTACCGCAGTTACCCGAAATATCATTTACCCTACCCTACCTAACCTTTTGACTTGCCTCTATTCAAGTATGACCAGTTTATGGCTGTTTGAATACATCCGCTATTCAAAAGAGTGACATAAAGACTACTTTTTTGACACACCGTAATACATCTCTGCCAGTCTAACTGTCCTGTAGTTCTTGGAAGTGGGGACACCCGTTAAGTAAAGTGCCCCGTGGAATGTTCATTATTCGTTCGGCGTCTGGATCATTGACCCCGGAAACTTGGACGCTGTATTCTGATCACGGCACCGTTTGATATTTCCCGAACGTTAATACCCACTCGATAGACGATCAACCGTGAAGAGATAGCTTCTTCATGGAATTGAAAACCGTTAGCTCAAGATTATAAGGTTAAGGAGACATTTCCTTTCTTCGGGAATACTTAATACTATACGTGCTTCAGACACCAATTGGCGTAAAAAGTACAATATATCAATAAATAAAATAATTAATATTGGTGGACATTTCACAATGTCACAATGTGAAATGTGCCCCAGACTAAGCATGGTTTGTTCTATGAGAACCAGATAAATGACAGAATACATCTATGTTAATCACACAAATATTTATCTTTGGTGGGAATCGAACTCACGGCCTACAGCGCAGAAGGCAGAATCACCACTAACTGAGCTGTTACCAACACAGCATAAGCCTTTTTAATCAAATAAAAATACAAAGTAAGTCTCTGATAAAATCAAAGGGATATCAATACATGAAAAAATCAAAAATTATTTTTTGATTTGAAGTCAATTGTATTTCATAACGTACGAGTATGAGTTAAGTTATGAAGTAAGTTAATTAAGTTAATGATACACCAGCTAACTCGATAGGGTTTGAAGTACGCGTGACCTTATGTTTTGAATATTATTATCGTTTTCAAGCCATTTCTTTATAAATTCTATGGAAATAAAGTTTTTGACTTTGACTTTGAACTATCAGTTCTTCTTCGTGTCAGTAATGCTATGCTTTGATTATGTTTTGGCAGTGGATCACTACAATGACGTTACCATTGGCAGAGTACTTGCACCTCAAAGTGCAGTTGTTAGGGCATGTGGTAGGTATACTTGGTGAGTGTGGAGATAAAAAACCACGTTGAAAGCCTTCTAAGTGCTCCGAAAACTCAAACAACAGAGGCGGCCACTAGCCCTCAAATAAATTTACTCGAATATTTAAGTACCTCTTAATGACTTTCAGGCTCTTCCTTTTCCCCAAATAAATCTAGCATTTTTAATTTTACTAAAATATAGACGGAACAAGTAACACCAAAAAGAATTTAAATTCCCTATTTAAATGAAAATCTTCTCAATCGGCTATAAATAAAATCACGGCTCAATATTAGATGAAAAAAAGTTTTGACGAATTCCAGTCACAAACTTAAAGATGCTGCATTATTTTCGAGAGCCCATGATATGATAATATGGGCTCTAATTAATCCAATTAATATAATATGAAACCAGCTACTACGAGTAATAGCTGGTTCCATATACCCAAATTAAAAAAATCGAATACTACATCCACGATATTTTCCTTTACCGTTTTGAGAACAGAACTTTGAGAATTATGCTCATCAATTTCCATGGAAATAATCGAAAGAAATCACTCTGTAGAACCAACATTCTCCAGATTTTAAGTCGGAGTCTGTACTACTTGGCCAACGATCTCAGAAGAAAACCAGCAATCCGTATGTAATCATCCAACAAGCCCATATCAGTATCTAATAATACAAATACGCTCAGTATATTAATAGATATCATTACTAAGCCACGTTCGAAGCCCACGAAATACCAGAAGTGTCTGCGTATTCTGATATCACCCACAATAGGTACATTAATCGCAATAGTCGGATTAATTACTCGTACGAGTGTAACGAGCCTCAAGAAATTATATTTAGCAACGAATCGTCCCACCATGAGACCAAGCTCTCTAGATGCATAGTTCATCTATACAAATAAATAAAATTGGATTGTCTGTTTGGAATATTAAAATAACCGCTTTTCACTATGTGCATATAGATGTATACACGGTACATATATCAAAACATTTTTTTTTTCAATTTTTGTCTGTCTGTTTGTCTGTCTGTCTGTTTGTTCCGGCTAATCTCTTAAACGGCTGGACCGATTTTGACGGGACTTTCACTGGCAGGTAGCTGATGTAACAAGGAGTAACTTAGGCTACTTTTCCGAGGGGTAAAATAGGGGTGTGGAATAAAACCGAATTCCACGGGGAAGAAGTCGCGGGCATCAGCTAGTTCATTCACAACATAAGTTACAAGTCCAAGTGAATAAATCGAAATAATATAAAAATCTGAATATTAATATCAAACAAACAAATACCTAATAATAATAAATAAATATTGGTGGACATTTCACACAGCGCTATCTAGCCCCAAACTAAGCATAGCTTGTACTATGGGAACCAGACAACTGATAGAATACATATGTACTTATTTTGTAAATACATACATATTAACAACCAGACACAGAAAAAACATTAATATTCGTGACACAAATGTTTGTCCTGGGTGGGAATCGAACCCACGACCTACAGCTCAGAAGGCAGAGTTACTGCCAACTGCGCTGTGAGGCAAGTCCAAATAATTAAATACAAAGACAAATAATCGTCAGCACTGATATTTATACTTATTATGAGAACTCATGGTAGGCAGACAGCGCTAGGAGTGGCTGGGAAACCAATTATCTACGATGGAAAACTGATTAATGTTAATTGTTTTTATTCTTTTTATATTTTATAGTGTTGACGAATATTTGCTTATTAAAAGTTTATATAATGGAAATGCACACACTAATGTACTGGAAGGTATGCTCACTTTGTATTTAATGTCTGATTTTAGAAATTTTTAGTATAGTCATTCCATGTATTATATAAGATGCCATTAGACCACACATGGAACAATTTTAAATTACAAAATATTGGAAGTTATTTATTTGTAACCAGATACCCGCTGCGGATTCGAACGGGCAACAAAGCATACACTCCTAAAAAATACTATGGTGTATTTTACTTTAAAAATTATATATAGGAAGTAACTCTACTGCTCTGGGGGTGCGTGATAAAACCGAATTCCACGCGGACGAAATCGCGAGCAACAGCTAGTTGAACATACATCTACTCAACGCTGTCACAGCACATACTCACTTTCAGTTTCCCTCAAATCTTATATTTTTACATAGACTTTTATTAGTTAACTCTACGTTAAAATGTATTTTTAATTAGTTCAAAATGGTTCCTCTCATTATCTGAAACATTGTTTTCTCTGTTACGGAGAAGGGTGGTGGCTCTGCAACACAGTAATAACTTCAGCAGTTGACAACGAACATTGTTAATTGTTGTTGTGTTTAAGTTCCAAGTCTTTTTTGTAAAATACAGTCTCAGACTTTCCAAGTTCCATCAACACTTCCCATTATTGTTGATGCGAATCTTTGATGTATTTTTTTTTATCTAGCTCTCGTTAGTTATAAAGCTTCAAACTATATTTAGCCTCAGATTAGATCAGTTTGTTACAGTTTTTTTTTAATCAAACAAAACTAAAGATTCACTTCTACTTGCTAGGTAAACGTCTAGAAAAACTTTCCGCACTTTATTTAATTTAAACTAAACAAATTTCAAGTCTCCAGACAATTCAAATAATTCGTTTGATCCATTTGTTTGAATTGATTCAGTTGAGTTTGAAGCAAACAGCATCTTGAAACAGATGGAACACGGGAGGTACACGCTAACGAGCGGACGCGAACAAACATAACTAGTTACGTGTTTATATTAATATATACTTTTTGAATAGATTGGTGAAACAAAATATAATCCTGTATTTTATATATGTTAGGTTTGTGGACCTGCTCGCTTTTATATAATAATAATAATAATAATATTTATTTACTACTAACGTCACTCTTATTACAAACATTGTTACAGTGGTGTCACCTGATAACTTTAATTATTGTGATGGTAAATCCGTTGAATGAAATGAAATAAACAATAATAATTAGTTTGTACTAGCGGCCCTCCCTGACTTCGCTCTATTCAATGATTTAATGGCCACGGGCCGGATTTTCACTCTTCTACAAAATAAATCTCATAATCTTTAACATACGTTTGTTTAGCGCTATCTTTTAACCTTATGACAAAAACACTATACCGGTGCAGTAAGATTCACTGTGTCGCAGGTATCATGGAAATTACAAAGATCACAACCATCCAAGAAGCTCGCTTGTCTCGCCCAAGAAGATATTATCGTTCGCTATTCTTGCGTTCGTCCAGCATTATGTAAATACGATGACTGCCTTGACGCTTCGTTTCTTTTATCAAACACCTAAGTTTTATAAGTTCCAGTCTAAATTTCCACCTGGGTGCCGGGAAATAAGCTGGAAACATGGTGAATCGAGAGTACCTTATTAACTAAATGTCTTGCCAATCATTAGTAGGAAAAATACTATGTAATTCTTGGTATAAACATATTATGTGTATACATCAAGTGTAAGGTTCTATGTCACATAAGTTGCAGCCGCTTTTTATATAATATCTGAATTGAGCTGACCGATGTAACGGACCTTCCCCTTCCATCCGTCATAAGACACTCAGATTGAAAATTTTTCGAAAATATATTCTAAATCTTAATATTTATAATGGCCAATAGTGTGATCGAATTAGTGATAGGACTGTACGTTGTGTTTCATAGTAACCCGTTAAGTAGAAGGTTCTTTAAGAGGTATGCTGGTAGCAGACATAAGACATGGTATTGGGTAGCGTAGTGAAGAAAGTCCCTAATGATAAATATTAGATCTGGAGAATTATAAATGTACTATTACAAAAGTAGATTGTTATAATTAATCAAAAGTTTGAACTAAAGGAATAGTACATACTCTAATTTAATAATGAAAAGTGAATAACAAGAATTTATTTAATACTGCTGTAAAAATTGCAGTTAGTTAATTTTATACCACGAACATAGTTTGTGGGCCAACGGCATCTTCACAAACTATGGCTCGACGCCCCTCCCCGCGCCATGCTATGAATTTCGACTCCTGACAACCCTAGGATTTGTCGTCTAGAAAATCCTCTATTCGTGGTATAATAAAGTATTATCCCATCGAACCTGCGGAACTTAACCCTCCTTAATCAAAAGAAGAGGAAAGGTCCTATTATTCTCCGAAGAGATTTAGTTAACTCGTATAGCATACGAGCAAGAGTTAATGATGAAAAGAGTATAAAACTCTCCTATATCCACAATGATTTAATGTACTGTAACAGTAATTTAAATTAAATTATAAATAAGAGCTTGGCTCACTTATGCTAATGAATGTATTTCACATTCAGTAAGTTCCTAAACTCGTACTGAGATTGTAACTGAGGTATAGTGCCATATTGCAGAACAAGCAGAGCACATTATCAATATTTTTAAGATTATAATAAATGACAGTACTTAGCAATGTGTCTCAACCCTAACAATAATTCAAAACTGATCAATTGAGGTGGTTACAGATCTCACAAACCAATATGCTGACCATTTAGGTATTACAGCTAGGTGGAGTCGTACCCCTTTTTGACCAGACCGCATAGCCTAACTAGCAATTCCGTGAGATATCTGGGTTTCTCAAACCAATATATCAGTACCGGTAAAATAAAGTAAGAGTAGGTGGTAGTTCGGCAACAGTGATAATAATGGATGATTACCAGTCTCACTTTGGAAAGCTATTACGAAAACTAGACACAGCTTAGTAATATCATAACATTGTTATTTGATAGCAATACTTATTCATAAACCTTTGTGCTCAACAAGCCGGCAAAAAGCAAATTAAAATAAATAGCATAGTAAGTGTTAATGTATCAACATCTGTGAACCAATTTCATCATTCAAATATAAATCAATTCATTAAATTAATACAAAGTGGATATTACATCTTCACTCTATCTTATACTAAAATATAAACTATGATAGGTTAAATGATCTGTTGTGCACATCAGATTGGTAACGTGGACCAAGTTGTTTCAATATAATAATTATAAAACATTTCCAACTAACATCTGTGAATGTATCGTCAGAAGGCATTAATCTATACAATGGAGCTCCTTTACAGATAATAGCGGATCTAGCGTCTATTCAATAATCTAATCGTCTATTAAATAAATACTTTATTTACGTCTGATCTTTGAGATACTCTAATGTATTAGATAAATGTAAAATTATTTATAAAATATTTGTTTATAACTTAAAACATAAAACCAACACAATTCTTGGAATCATTGATTTAAGTCAGTAGAATCAGTATCAATAAATAAAAAGAACATCTGTATAAAACTCTGAAATTATCAGTTGTGTACCTAAATACTTAAACTAGCTACAAATATGTGTGAGAGCAAAACAAGGAGTTGCGTCCTTACTCCATATTTAATTCTAATTGTGCATGAAGGTACAAACAGCACAAGAGTTTGCAAATGTGTACCTTTCTAACTATTCTGACTAATGTCTGCGAGATTGGCTTTCTCGACTTTGTATTCCTAGTGCCAGCCCTAAAGTCTATCTCCTGCAGGCCGTAGCCAAAGACAGCAGAATTAAGACGTGTACCGCGAGATGTGTGAGGGACCACATCAAATGGATCCTGAAAATAGATTTAATATGGGTGCTGAAGGCATGACCCACTTCGACAAGTCCCCATTATCCAAGTTCAGAAAACAACCAATGTGGGAGCTTTGCTGAGCCCAACAAAGGGAAAACTCAACACCCAGTTCGCTCAAATTGCCTGGGCCTAACTAACAAGGGAATCCCTGACTCCTGGCTTTCGTTGACACCGTGAGGATCAGGCCAGCAGACCATAAACCATGTTATGGGTTTTGGTATTCATCGAACAGATATTGATAATATTCACAACAAAATAATATAATGGTTAAGCCATAATAATTCTCTTTTATTTTCTTTTTTTAGGAAAGAGAATCTTCAACATTTTCATAAAATCCACACTAATTACGCACTTAACATACTACGTTCTAAGACGTCATCACAGCAACTACGCATTACAAAATCCCACATTCACGAAATATCACGGAAACTGTTTTATGGGTGGAAACAATTACACTATTAAACGTGTATTACAAAACTATGCACATTAATGTAAATTTATGTTACAATTACTTACAAAATCAATAATATCTTAATAAAATCCGTTCGATTCACACATCTAAGCTCGCTATTCCAATCCGAATCCCCTGTCAAAACCTTTTTCTTTTTCCTGTAGCCTTCTGTCATCTTTCTATATGGAGTAAAAAGTATTTAATGCAAAGTAATGAAAAAGGTTTTAATAAAATACATTGATTTCAAATAAAATACTCGAATTGATTATTGATTAGAAATTTTGGTGGTACAACAGAGTTGGGATCGTTACACCGATCACAAGAGCTCCAATACTCCTCGTTTTCCCCCTTTTATGTTTTATATAATACTAGCTGTATCTGCCATGCATTGCAATGCCACGTTAATTATAAAGAAATAAAGAGTATTATAAATAGATATATAATAATAATATTCTGTTTATTGAAGTGATTTTAAGTGAGTTTTAACTTTGCAAATAGTTACATTATAAATTAAAAAAATTAAATTTTAAATTTAAATAAAAAAAATAAAAAAATTGCGGACATTTCACACAACGCCATCTAGCCCCAAAGTAAGCTAAGTATAGATTGTGTCATGGGAACAAGATAAGTGATATAATACTTATATACTATTTTGTAAATACACACATATAATACATATTGACACCAAGATACAGAACAAACATTCATCATACAAATGTTCGTCCTGGGTGGGAATCGAACCCATGACCTACAGCATAGAAGGCAGGGTTACTACAAAGCTGTGAGGCCAGTCAAAAAATAATTCCAGAAACCGTCGCACTTGTCCCCAGAACACTCTGCCAAAGCTTCATCACAAACTGATCAATGGTTTCGGAACGCATAGAGAAAAACATACAAACATTGATTTTATTTATAGAGAATTGTTTAATTACGCTCCACTGGTTAAAAGTTCTAAGTCGCATTTAAATGTATTTCACTTGAGTAGGCTTTACCTATTCAATTTGATTTTGAGTCATTGTGTTTTCAATGCGATGGATAAGAAGTGATTTCATAGTCAAGTCCTACGTAAAGAGGTTGAGAACAGTTAATATTGAAAGGATAGATTAACATTCCATTTGCATATTAATTTTTGAAATGAGACGTTGGATCATCCCACTAATCGGGCTTTCACCGCTAAGACTAAATTGATATTATGATTATTATACTGATAAGTTAAAATATGAGAGGCAAAAAAAAAACAATTTTCAATTAGAAAGTGCAGATTTACAAAATGGCTAGATGCATTGCAAAACGGCCGTCTGCCGCTCTGTAACAATCTGCCGTTTTGTAAAACGGCAGATTGTTTTTCAGTCGGGATGCCTTTACCTTAAGTTTAACAGAAGAGATAAATATTCTTAAGAACATATAATATACAATTATGTTATAATATAAGCGACACACTCCAGCTTCATATGGTTGTGATTTACAAATAAGGAAAATGAGGAGTACTCTTACCAATAAAGATTTAAGTTTTTTATCAAATAAAAAAACTCCATAGTTCAGCCATTATGATAGCCATATCAAATATTGACAAATTATATACACACATTTGTCTCGTTTAACGTTTTCTTTATGTGATGATTTTACGGAACGAGTCTCTGCCTATAACAAGCAATACGACATATTTATGACTTAGTTCGTCGCCTACTTAAGTACGACAAGGCCCAAGTCGCATCGTATGAGTCCGTAACTCTAAAATGAAGGTTGAATATCTCACGTGCATGTAATTTCACCGTCAACCGCACCTTTCAAACCAGAACAAAATAACGCGAATCTTTATTCTTTGGCGGCAGAAATGGATATTCTTTCCGGTGGTTCTTTCTCGGACGAACTTGGCATAAGTTCTACTGCTACTTCATATTGTTAGTAAAACAAAATAGATGCGTTTTGGTAGATTTAAAGTAGGCGAAGAAATGCATAGAGACAGATTACGACTTTGTTCTATAATATTTAGAGATATTAGATTATAGCCTGTTGGGATGACATGTAGCTTTACGTAACTGACACAAATGATTCGGTACAATGGCTTCGGATGTATCCGTGGCGACATCAAATTACCTATCTCTTGTATGTGGCGCGCTATCAAATAACTCGTTAAACTAGATATCTTAACTCGCCGTTTGATAGAACTACATCCATACATGATGTCCTTCAAGAGAACTTATGCTTCCTGACCGCTCTGAATGTGTTAACCATATATGTATTAACTATAAACCAAATGTATATGTTAGGATTTAAACACTATTTTAAACAGATTTAAACACAGGTTTATTGCAGAACACAACATACTCTTTTCTATTATTCTAATTATGTAGATATTTAGATGTATAAAAAATATAAATAATAGATAATAGATAATTTATTCACATAAACCATCATAAAAGAACAAAACTTTATGATTTTTACTCATCTGACAGACTTCTTATTTTCGTATCGGTATTGTCTTGTCAATTTTATAGTCAACTAGCTGTACCCGGCATGCGTTGCAATGCCACGTTAAGGTAAAAGTGTCATTCAATTAAAGTACTAATATCACAATTAAAAAGTAGGGGTTGGTGGTAAAAGGGTAAAAATTTAGAATTCTATGTATTTTTTTAATATTGAATCATTAAAAAAATGGCCAAAAAAATTAAACAATATTTTTTGTACTGGACCACCCTTATCTCTTAAGGGTATAAAAATGGTTTACGTCCTATTCTCAGACCTACCGAATATAATATAATATAAACTATACATAAAAAAAACATAAAAATCGGTCAAGCCGACAAACACTGTGACACGAGGATTTTATATATTAGATGTCAATTTCCATAGAACACATAAACAAGTGGCTTGGAATTGGTTGTGTTAATCATTCCGTGTGAAGATCCTTCGATGCGAGAGGCAGAAAACAAACAAGACATGAACTGATTAAAGGCATCAAGTGACTCGCAATACTTCCAACAGAAACGTAGAGTGGACTTCCACAATTTACTGTCAGGAAATCCTTAAGTTATTCTGTGACGAAGGTAAAGACAAACAATTACACGAAGAACTAGCTCACCAGAAACTTACATTGTCGCTTAACAACCCTTGCACGGGAATAATAGCTTAGTGCTGGGAAAACATCCAGAATTATTATTTATATTGAATACTTTAATGCAAAATAAAGCAATTTAAGGTTGTGTACAAATTCCTATTTTGGCTGAGATTTTTGTCGAAAAATCGATAAAAATATTCAGATATAAGTATATTCTATTATTGTCACGTTAGGAATGGCTGAAATTTCGATGCGTACGCTGATTAACATATATTTAGTTATAATGAAGGAATTTCCGAACATACGGAAAAATATTTTTATATATTATATTTAAATTATATATTTGAGGTATAATATTATTAAGATAATTATTGTATGATTATTATTATGAGCAATATATTATTATTGTACTTACAATCATATGATTTGAAATCTTGTTACAGCAAGCAAATAAATTATTCTTATTTTATTCAGAAGTTGTGCAAACAAATTGTAAGTAACGGTACCATCCCTAGACCAAACTACAGCAGCTTTGAGAGACGGACGGATTACTTGGCTTCCACACTTTGTAGTGCAATATCTCCTTGAAATGAACGAACTACTAAGTTCGTGAATCTACTTCCTATATTACCTTTCATTATTACAAAATATTCATTTACAAAGTATTCATCATTTGAAAGTTTATGACTATAGTTTAAATCTCAGCTGGTCGCAAAAACAGTGGCTATAATACAAAAGCCTCTTTCCTGAAAGGGGTAATCAGAACCTCAATGGGTCATTTTTTCCCTTGAGGCTAAAAATCCTTATAATGGTAAAGTAGACGTTAAAAGTGGCGAGCTATGTTTACCAGAAATAACTCAGTTAACACTTTCTTCTTAGTAGTTTGTTATCTCACGATGTCTTGGATCATCCCAAACTTATGTACAGCTGCACCCAAGTCTTATTGATTTTAAATATTATAGGCATATCTTGGCAGCAGGTGGCTGGATTAATACAGATACATGACACAGCATTCAAAATAAAATAAACATTTAAACCAAATTTATGCTGTATGTTATTTATGAAACATCGACGCAAAGATACTTTATTATTCCCTAGTTAACATTTTCATATTTAAAATGTGTAAAACGCACGTATCTGTAGCAATAAGTAAGAGATGTGACCATGAAGATAAATGAAAAGCCAGTTATAAAATTATCCGCCTCATAAATTCCACTCTGTGAAGTTTTTAATTTACAAAATGCATCGTGGACATTTTCTGTGTGCAACGTTTTCCGCCGCATGTGTGAAATGGAAGGTACTAATTTTATACATGCTTTACCTATCCGACACATATGACATTAACTTTCATGACATAATTTTTTGTGAAATAAATAACTTCTAGTTAGTTAGTTCATAATATGTAACTGATCCAATATAATAAGCGGGAAGGAAAGAAGAAAAGGGGTCAGCGAGAGGGCTACTTTGCTACATACAGAAAAAACATACATACATACAAACTAAAAAATTCAGTCTCTACAGTCGGCATGAAAGTGGTAACAATAAAAAGGAACAACAATATGGCACCAATGTGTGTACCTCTTAAATTGTTTAGTTTATCGAAGGAGTAAAACCTGAACCCTATTTTCTCCTGGAAGATACTAGTCTAGTATTCACCCACAACACAGGGAATACTAGCGCGGGGACTAGTTATTTATCATTTTAATGAATGAACGGCTCAATAATGTATATATACATAAAATAACGCATTATCATTGTATTATATTACATTCTTCATTTATACAGTTACTTGTTCACTATTAACATACCTAAATTTAGTATTTAAACTATGTGAAGTTTTTTTACATAATACATAAAAATACAGAACGAGTCGTCGGCCCACCTGGTGTTAAGTCGTAACCTCGGCCCATAACAACGATGCGACTTGGGTCCTTCCCTACTAGGTACGACCCAAGTCGCATCGTATGCGCCCATAAATCTGAGACGTGAGGTACAATGTCTCCTGTGCCTGTAATTTTCCCGGTAACCACACCTTTCAAACCGGAACACAGTAATGCATTACTGCTTGGCGGTAGAAATGGGCATGATGGCAGTACTTCCCCAGACGAACTTGGCGTGAGTTCTTGCTCTTAAAAATTTCATAAAAATTGATTGGATATAGAAAGACGCCACTTTAAGAAATCTTCACCAAAGTTACTACCTATCTTTTGCAATAAACAATTGTAACATCCCCCCCCCTTCCCCCACCTTATTTCCTGTGACTTTGTACCGATCGCGTAAAATCCAGATATTTTCAGAGTATTCTGCTACCGGTGTGTAAGTAATTCCAAAATGGTTTTTCCTTTTGTCCACGATTTATTTGCGACACATTGTTTGGTTTTCACCGTAACGTTTCTTTGTTCGTTACCAGTAAATGTGGATGATGGTTTATATTATAAGGCTCTTTTGTTGTGTACAAATTATGATTAGGGTTCTTCCTATGAGGTCTTTCCATGGGTTATTATTAACCTAATTTATTGGTCAAAAGTGAATCTAAGAAAGATAACTAAGCTAGGGCCAGTAATAAGCTATTAAAGTATTTTAACTGGTTAGAAATAATTTGTAACGCAGATAAAGATATTCAGGCTACTAACCGCTACCCCATTTGTCGAGTCTACAAGGGCAATTCTCATGATAAGCTCTGCGAATTGTATCTTCTGAGCTGATAACAGTAAACCATTTTCCATGCGATGCCTGCTTCACCAAATCCATATGGCCAGTATTCACACCAACTGACCCGGAATGGCAATACCACCTCTACTCCCTGTAAGTAATCCATATTAAATAGGTCTTGGGTTCAATTCCAAGCCCAGGACAAACATTTATGTGACGAATGTTTGTTCTGAGTCTGGGTGTAAATATGTATTTACAAAAAAAAAAAAACTTACTTTGGGGCTAGATGGAGCTGTGTGAATTTTCCAACATTATTATTATTTGACCTAATTCACAAGCGATGTTCGAGACACAAACTTGAGTACCCACACATAGCCACTTTTCACTCCATCCATCCATCTAAGTTATCATTCATAATGATCCGCCTCTAACAAGTTTCATTTCAATTAATATCCCGAGGAGCCGTCGAGTCTGGCTGCGGCCGCTCCCGCCAACCGTCACGCGTGTTCGCGCATAATTTATGTCACGTTTAGCCGAAAAATTCCATTCAGACGAAATTGCACTTCGCAAAATGGCGGCACGTCCCGTTTGTCGACTTTGAAGAACTTCAGGTGATCATTTCCGCTGTTTTGAAATTGTTTCCGTTATTTTTGTAAACTCTTTTTTTCTTTTTGTTTGTATCTTAGATTGAAAGCTGCTGGGAAATATATTAATATCTGTCATTTAAAACAAGTCCTCGAATAACTTAGAAATTGATATAAATTCAACTTCGTAGAATTTCATAGATTCTTATATATTTCTTAGTCATTAAACTAGTTTATAGGTGGATATGATAATTTAAAACACTTATCCTTCAATTTCCCGAATTGAACCCTTGACCTAATCGGTGCTTTACAGATACGGTTATTACCGACTAAACTACACAGGTACTACATATGCTATTCAGCCACAAATAAAATAATAATAATAATATTTGTGCAGATTTCACACAGCGCCATCTAACCCCAAAGTAAGCTAAGCATATCTTGTATCATGGGAACCAGACAACTGATATAATACTTATATATTTTTTTGTAAATACTTCCATATAATACATATTAACACCCACACACAGAACAAACATCTATGTTCGTCACACAAATGTTTGTACAGGGTGGGAATCGAGCCCCCGACCTACAGCGCAGAAGGCTTACTACCAACTGAGTTATGAGGCCAGTCAACGACAAATATAACTTCAGTGCAGACTACTCTAGTCTATTCTATTCGAGTCACTGGTTCTCCCGGACCAGTGTGGTGAAAGGATTTTAAGGTCGCCTCAAAATCTCCTTTCGTCCACTTGACACGTGTCTTCGAATTTTTAATTCTAGGACATGTCGGTTTCCTCACGATATTTTCCTTCACCGTTTTGAGAACCTGGAATTGCGCACATAAACCTTTCAATCGAAAAACTCATAGGTACTAACTACTCTAGTGTAATACGAATACCTAGTTTGTAAGTAAAGGAACGAGATTACTCGCGGTGGCGTTGAAGAGCAGTTTCCGGTTCCAACTGAACCTTAATTGGGTCCGTCTGTGCTCACACGGTTACAAATAGCTGGTTCTCTTATATATTTGAATAATGTCACAGAAAAAGTTTTCACCCAAAGGTTTGTTACATTTACACTGCCATGTTCAGTGTTATTTATTAGCTCATTGGCCTCACAGCTCAGCGGGTAGTCTGTCTTCTGCGTTGTAGGTCATAGGTTCAATTCCCACCAAGGATAAAGATTGTGTTGCGAACAATTTTGTTCTGTGTCTGGTATATAAAAATTACAGGAAATATATTTCCTTGCGCGAATCGAACCCGTGAACGTTAATTCTCTGTCAGTTAATCGAACCAGTGGTTTCGTTAATATGAAATTACCTATATTCAATTTATTTCGATTTATATGAGTTGTGCCTCTAAGTATCGTAAGACAATATATATATATATATATATATATATAGAAATAGAACTGTCCCGGGCATCACACAATCTATGCCCCATTAAACATTTCATTTCATTTCATAATTCACAACAAAGATTAACAGCTATTATAATTGAGCTATACTACCTTAGCAGTCATTTTCTCTGAAACCTTGTTTCTTTGTGACAATGCTTCAGACTAAAGCAAGATATTTGATTAGGAATAATTATAATAAAGCGTGCATTCAAATATTTTCCGAGATGTAATAAGCTAAGGGAATTAATGTTTTTAATTATATTTACACAAACTAAACATTTAATTTACAAACGGAATCAAAATGGTTTAATACATTAACTTTATATACAGTAACATTCAATATTCATTGAAACTTCTAAGACCTGAGACCAATGTTATTTTATGTTTAGTTTAAAACTGTTTTCATGTCATTAGTTAGGTACGTGTATCTGTAGATCAACGAAATTATTATAATACTAGCTTTTGCCCGCGACTTCGTCCGCGTGGAATTCGGTTTTATCACGCATCCCTATTTTACCCCTCGGAAAAGTAGCCTAAGTTACTCCTTGTTACATCAGCTATCTGCCAGTGAAAGTCCCGTCAAAATCGGTCTAGCCATTTCAGAGATTAGCCGGAACAAACAGACAGACAGATAGACAGACAGACAGACAAAAATTGAAAAAATGTTGTTTTAGTATATGTACCGTGTATACATCCATATGCCATATGTAATATTACAAACAGACACTCCATTTTTATTTATTTGTATAGACTATAACATAGCACAGGATTGCATTCAGATTGTAAACAACGGAAATACCTCTCACCACTTTTCCACGTATTGTGGAATTATTCTCCGAAACATCAGCACAGCCGTGTGTCGGCGTGGATGTGCCGGGAGTTGCAAGCGACGCCAAATCTCCGCGAATCTAGCGTCAGATTTAAAGTGTATAACATACACAGTGCGGAAACTTGCAGTAGCATAATTCATGTAAGCGAATAACTTCATATTAATTTTCAATTGTAAATAATAATTTTTACTTGCTCATAATGGATTTGGTTTTGATATTTCTTTTGCATTGTTGTTTTTACCATATTTATGATTATTTAATTGATCATCTTTCCATTTTCACAAGTTCTAAAAAGTCTAGAAAATATAAGCTACTCGTACGTATATGATGATACAAATACTAGACTGATAACTGAATCACAGTAAATTAAAAAACTTGTGTAGAACGGAATATATAATATGCAATAATTTCCCAACTCTATTCATTTTCAATGCTGTTACATTTACAGATTATGAGAGATACGTACTTAATATCCGTGGCGATTCTTCCTGACAAATATGAGTAAAAACAATAATACACAACGCATTTGTATAGAAAAATAAGAGATAAAAAGCTTTTCCCCATTTTAAGAAAAATAAACGAGCACGAGTATAACAGTCTTTAAAGTCAAGTGACTGGCCTCACAGCTCAGTTGGTAGTAACGCTGCCTTCTACGCTGTAGGTCGTGAGTTCGATTCCTACCCAGGACACACATTTGTGTGTCGAACATAGTTGTTCTGAGTCTGGGTATTAATATGTATTTTATATGTATGTGTTTCCAAAAAAGTATATAAATATTTTATCAGTTGTCTAGTTCTAATGATACAAGCTATGCTCAGCTTACTTTGGAGCTGTGTGAAATGTCCACCAATATTATTATTATTGTTATATGTATATTATCTATACAACTAAATAAAATTGGAGTGCCAGTTTATAATATTAAAATAACAGCTTTTTACTAAGTGCATATGGATGTATACACGGTACATATACCAAAACAACATTTTTTAACAATTTTTGTCTGTCTGTCTGTTTGTTCCGGCTAATCTCTGAAATGGTTAGACCGATTTTGATGGGACTTTGACTGACAGATAGCTGATGTAACAAGGAGTAACTTAAGCTACTTTTCCGAGGGGTAAAATAGGGGTGCGTGATAAAACCGAATTCCACGCGGACGAAGTCGCGGGCACTAGCTAGTCATATATTAAATTAAATTAGATCATTCAGAAAAATCCTGCAGTGAGAAAAACTTTCGGTCACCCACCCGCAGTGAATCCGGGATCTAATAAACCACAACACAAGAGCTACTCGTGTCAGGAGAAACAGTCTCACTGTGTTCTCGTGCTCTACACCGCACGCTGCATACGAAGCTTATTTTCAAGAAACGTGCTTTTCGCTGTAATATCTCGACGTGTGAGACGTTCTCATAAAATATTCTCTACTTACACTTTTTATTTTCCTGATTGTACTGCATTGCATTTTCTGTAGTTTTAAACTTGGATCCTTCCGTATTAATTTAATTTTTATTTATTTATAGTAAGTTAAATTACAGTTTGACTGGTATCAAAGCTGAGTTGGTAGTAAATCTGCCTCGATGTAGGTCGTCGGTTTGATTCCCAGGCCAAACCTTTGTGTGAATAATATAGATTTGTTCTGTGTCTGGGTGTTAATACGCATTTTATATAGGTTTATTCATATAGTCATACTATTCTCAAAATAAGTGAATAAGTATTCCATCAATTGTCTATTTTCCCATACTACAAGGCTATGCTTAGTTTGTGGCTAGATGGCACTGTCATAAGTCACGTGTCAAGATCACGAAAAGGGGCTTGAACTTTTCTTGATACTGATTCGGAACAGCCATCACAAGTATTAGAAGTACCGCCTATTAGTAGCACCTATGCCATAGAAAACTCGAACAGTAATTCTGCGCAGAATACTCATTTTGCACAATTTTATGAAACTGCGAAGCACTTGCAAGCGAAATTGATGGGACGTGAAGTGGCGTTGTGTGAGAGGACGTAGCGAGCAAACCCGTAGGTGAAACCTAGTGAGTCATAAATCCTAATAGCTGGCAGGAAAACATCGTGCTTAAGAATATAAACTGTTGGATTATAATAAGTTAACTTTACTTAGTTGCCGGCGGGTCTCATCACCCGAGCCAAAACTGTGTTGGTTTATGGGCGAGGTAGTCACTTTCTGTAGTACAAGAGCTTTAGTTTCTGTCTCTTTTGGAGAATAGATTAGGAATATTTTATTTTACAGTCGTACGGTTTCTAGACTTGTTGCTTTTATTTCTTTATTCTGAAAATAATCTTACAGGGCGTCCTTGTTAGAAATCTTGACTATTTTGACTATTATAATATACGGCTTGTTTCATTTCTGTTGATATTTTATTGTCAAATTCTCGTAAGTAACGTGTGATTAATGGATGAAAACTTTATTTATTTATGGGAAAGCGCACAGATAACTCATCTCGTGTCCCATGAATCTTGCCGCTGTCTTGGAGACCACTCTGTAAATAAGACAATAAAATCAGGAAACGGCCCTTCGAGTAAAACAATATAAATCTGTCAAGTCCCATAGGAATAAGAGCATTTCTTTTACAAGTAGGTCTCAAAAAAGTCATTGATCAATTATTGCGTTTAATTATTTTTTTCATGGATGGTGACGTTTTTGGCGATATTCGCATAATTCCTCAGTGCCCAGTTGGTAGTATTTTAAGTGCTGATTTACGGCCGATGTCATATACAATTTAAATTTTTCATTACATTACCAAGTAGTCTTTTTTTTTCTTCTTGTCAGTAAATACTTTTAAATATTTTTATTTTTTATATCATAAATTCGTATAGTACATTACTACAGTTGGTATCTTAATAAAAAAATACAGAGTAACACTGCAAAAAAAAAAAAAAACGACATGTCCTAGAACTAAAAATTCGAAGACATGTGTCGAGTGCACGAAAGGAGCCTCTTTGAGGCGCACTTGCAATCCTTTCACCACACTGGTACGACAGAACCGGTGACTCGAAGAAGAAGAAGAAGACTGCATGTTTACTCATTTCTAATTTTGGTAAGTAAGTAGAAATGTACTTATATAACAGAAAGCCTCTTATTTCAAATATTTTTATTATTTTTAATAATAACATTGCAACAAATTAATAGAAACCTTCCAGTTTGGAAAAATCTTGCAATAATCACGCGGAGCACTCCTGTTCTATGTTTTTAATTTGTAGTCATCCTTCTGATGCTTAGTTTTACACACTTGTTTTAATGTACGCAGCTTAGTGACTTCCATTCTTACCCTAAACTAAAACCTGGTTATTTTTTTGTATCTCACCCCATAATGTGGTCATTTGTAAGCCACGGAATATAATAATAATAATACTAATAAACGGATATAAGTTAACATATTGTGCACGAAAGGAGCCTCTTTGAAGCGCACTTAAATACATTCACCACGCTGGTTCGAGAGAACCAATGACTCGAACAATAGTAGTTAATATATATTGGCTGTGTTGGATGCATGTTTATCTTGTGATAATTGTTTATTGAATTACTACATTCATCAGCCATTTCATTCGAAAACACTTGTTGAACATGCTATTTCAATTCATTGACGTTTCGGCGTCATTGAAATATTTTGTGTTACAGATTTAAATAACATTCTTCCTGAGAAAATTACGTGTTAATTAAGTTAACATAAATAAAATAAATAAATATTGGTGGTCATTTTACACAGGGCCATCTAGCCCCAAAGTAAGCTAAGCATAGCTTGTATCATGGGAACCAGACAATTGATATAATACTTGTATACTTTTCTTATGTAAATACATATTAACACCCAGACACAGAACAAACATCAGTGTTGCAAATGTCACATAAATGTTTGTCCTGGGTGGGAATCGAACCACGTCCTACAGCGCAGAAGGCAAGGTTACTACCAACTGAGCTATGAGGCCAGTCAAAAGTTTTTTCAGTTTTTATTTCATTTAGATTCCCAAAAGTCAAGTGATATTATTAGTTTATTTATATGCCTTAACCAATGGCACGAATAAATGTGACTTGCGGCATGCCCTGGTATGAAGACAAAATAACTTGTATACTCCCTTACTAAGGGGCATCCAATTCATGCTCTTCACAAATGTTGGCCCAAGTCTAGTATCAGACTTTGCATTAGAGCCCTCGCATTAGAGTAAAAGTAGAGTTAATATCGTACACACGCTACGTCGTAAAATGTCCGTAACGTTTAAACAGAGAAACTATTGTTATTATTTGTACTATATTCGTCAGTACAAATTTGGAACTTAATATTATTTTAATAACGTTTATGCACCTCTAGTTTTGAAATAAGTACCTAATGTCAACCATCAAGTTTTCAGTGCACAATAATTTATGCACAGTGTAATAATATTACAGTTTCGTAATTTCAGATAATTAAAATGTTCAAATACCTGCGCCATGCCATAGAGGCATAGAAGCTATGTCCAGCAGTGGGCTAAGTTTGGCTGATTATGACAGGTTAGGAACCTTATGAAATGGTGCTCAAGTCAAAAGTTATGAAGGAATTTATCTAGGAAACGAGACAAACGACCAATAACCAAAAACAAACGTTATCCTTGCAACACGAAGTTTGTCCCGGCCGGGTATAGAACCCGGGTACCTCGCTTTACAGGCAGAGTCACTACAACTTAGTCAGGGTAATTAACAACTAATATAATTTGCATGTTCGTGTTTTTTTACACTGTGCCTCAAAAGTGCTGCTCATTTTAAGCACATAAAGAGGGCTACACAGCTCAGTTTATGAGTCTACTATCTTAAATACCTCAATTGGTAATAAGATAAGGTTAGCCTTCAGAATTTAGTGTGAGTGGGACTTGGTAAACTGTTTATGTCTGTTTGACTACCTTCATGGTGTTGCTGTATATTTTGTAAACGGAATCGAATGAAATAGGGTCTCCGGTTCTGATATTTGCATTATCCGAATATATGTTTCCAAATATGGATTTATGAAAACTATAATATCTATAATATTTATTTTTTATTTAATTCGTTTTTTAATATTTTACAACAATTTACAAACTATTAACAAATAAATAAATAAAATTTAATTTTTAATAATTTATTTACAATCCATATTGTTAATAAAAAAAACACATTTATGTAAAATGAACTAACAATACTTACTTAAATATCTCATATTCTTATTAACCATCCGTCTCCACATAATGTATAATACAAAAATATATGACTGACAAACTTAGTTCTACTTAAAAATTAATTATAAGTATATTTTATAGAATACTTAAAATAAAATCAATTTATTAGGACAATTCGTACAGGTGTTTTTTTTATAAATCAGTTTATTAAAGATGACTCGCTCCTAAACGATTTCATAAGTTAAGTTGGTAGAAGTGGCTTCGAAACAGAGACTTCCGGATTGAATCCCCGTCAGACACACTGTAATTTATCTGGGTCGTTCAAAGTTTGTATGATGTGTCTGGACGAGTGTATCACCTGCGACAGATAATCTCAAAACATCATCATCTGCGACAGAGAATCCAAAAAAAGGAGCATGAGATAGAAATCATTAAAAAACCATTAAGTCACCAGGGCCACGTACAAAGCGATCCGCATCATGGCGGTATTATTACTCAACTTCATAACAAAGTAATTGTATAGGTTTAGCTGTAACAACTAAAACAATATTACCTATATTTGATGGCGGAAGTCATAAAATGATGTGATATTCGCAACGACAAACATTTTGATAGTTTCTCTTAAGAATGTGCCGCGTAACTAAGTTATTAACTACGTATAACTAATAACTAAACCATTTGGTGTGATAACTCATATAAAGGATGTTTACACTGGACTATGTGTTTGTTACATTGACCTAGTTAGTTTGATGTGAGGCCAAGCTGAGTTGAAACTTTGTTTTACTTGATGATAATTTGATTAGATGAGTTTTTAGACGGAATATGAACTGATGATGGCTTAGATGGTCGTAACTTTGCTGAATTCTTATCCTTTTTCTGCCTGTTCGAGAATTAAATTATCTATTAAAATGAATAAAATTGGTGTGTTTGTTTGCAGCAACAGCCTAGTTATAAATAATATCAATTACAAAATGCCATCTGATTTCGACGTCTATCCGAACTCTTACAGACCCTTGTTGTCGCAAATGTTTTCTGTAGAACTTTGAATAGGTTAACTGCGCTGTAACTAGTAAAGGAAATGTGCAAGTTACGTAAACTCACCTCACAACCAAGCAGTTAAAGTTAGAACAATCTAGAACCATTTGAGAAACTTATCTCAACTTATCTGAATATGCCGTGACGTCGCAGTCCTGTCAGCATTCACATGCAGCCTTCTTAGATGAGGGTAAGTATTGGTCGGACCTATAGAATTTTGAATTATAAACAAGTTATTATATCTCCCCGCACTATAATTGAAAACTGTCTGTAGATAATACTAGTAGGGAAGTAACAAATACAAATTACATAAAATGAAAAGATAAAAATTAGTTTCGTTTTTTTATTTATATGTTTTGAAACCGATTTCAATAGTATTTTATACATAATAAATAAATATTGGTGGACGTTTCACCACACTATTTAAATAAACTTTGTTCTAAATACATCTACATATCAGCAAAACAACATACACTGAACAAACATCTATGTGTAACAAACAATTTTTGTCCTGGTTAGAAATAGATCCCGCGACCAATATCTGATTTAGAAAGAGCAAGTATCAGTTTGCCATCATTACAATTTTGTTTTTATCCGTGTTTTTTAGTAACGTAGCGTTTGAAAAACTTTACCTACTATACCGTATACAGTTTTAAAACATATTTTACAACAGAGGATATTACAATTACTTTCAAGCGAACGGAATTTAGTATGTCCTCATGAGTTTCTGCAAAATTTTCCTACATAGTTTGTTTGAGAATATATAGAGGCAATATAACCACCACTTGTTAAAACTTCTTTATTAAAAGTGAGTTTTACGAGTAGCGGCGAATGTTAGATTAGTTTTGGTGATACAATGTTATCACCAAATACATGACACAGTGCACTGCAACAGAGATTTTTGTTTAGTACCTACACGTAAATGGTGGCAGATGTTAATAATGACTTGTCACCCTCTAATATTCCAACTGCATGGACACACTCATGATAGGCGATAGTAAACGGCTTTTAATCTACCCCGATTGGTAGATTTCATTATATGCTTATTTCATCACGATGTTTCTCCGGTTTGTATAACTGGATAGATGGTGACATTTATGCCTTTTTTTAAGTGCTCAATTTGTCTTTTTTATTATTAATTTAAAGTGTAAGAATGTGTTAGGGGGTAGTGTGGGTAGTGCTGTATACAAGGACAGAGCGTAGATACTTATGTCCGCTAAATTAGGAACAAAAGCGGGCAACTTTGAATCAAAAAGGTGCATTAAAGATCACTAGCAGCATAGTGCTGAGCACTTTACCACTCCAATAAAGGAACTTAGAAAATATCCCGCGGCACGCCCCCGCGCCCGCCCGCGCCCGTAGCGAGGCAATAGATCGTTGGGGGCAGCCGGCGGGGCCATAAAACTCGAGTTAGCTGATGACATTTTTGCATTTTTATGTCCCGTTTGCATATTCCGGTATTAAAAGGTTTGTTGTTGGTGGCCACGACATTTAGTTAAACAAAGTATGAAAAAATATATCTAAACGTAATGTAAGAGAACAAAACTTGACTTCCTTGTTTGGTTCCATCGCTATATATATATATATTACTTTTTATTATTATATATTATTAACATATGTGTAATTTACGTTGTGTTCAAACAAATAAACTATCTTTATCTTTATCTTTATTTTGTTACGGTAATACCGGAAGAATTATAACGGTATTGGAAATATTTTTAATAAAAATATTTCCTTTATACTGAGCACAAGTCAATTTAGAAAGGTGAATACCCAGAGTCCAAGTCTAATCAAGTCTTCGCAAAAGTACACATTACATTTCGTTTTTAGCTCTGCCAAGTTTTTGACGAAAACCTACAAGTAGCAATTTGATACACAAACATTACGTGGTCGAAACAATTCGCCTTCAATAGCCAAGTGGGGAAAAGTTTCAGCATAATTGAATGTTGTATGTTTACCCCAATTGGTTGCGTGGCACGCGAGGTAGCCTCTCTACATTGATGATACTCGTAGGTATTATTCGAAAAACTGTTATTTTGATAGTCTATACAAATAAATAAAATCGGAGTGTCTGTTTGTAATATTAAAATAACCGCTTTTTACTAAGTGCATATGGTATTATACGGTACATATACCAAAACAACATTTTTTTCAATTTTTGTCTGTTTGTCTGTTTGTTCGGGCTAATCTCTGAAATGGCTGGACCGATTTTGACGGGACTTTCACTGGCAGGTATGTAACAAAGGAGTAACTTGGGCTACTTTTCCGAGGGGGTAAAATAGGGGTGCGTGCTGAAACCGAATTCCACGCGAACGAAGTCAGCAGCTAGTAATTAATAATAATATTGATGGGCAATTCACACAGCTCCATCTAGCCCCAAACTAAACATAGTTTGTATGTGGAAACTAGACAGCTGATAGAATGCATTTTTTTTTGTAAATACATACATATAACAACAACACATCAACACCCAGACACAGAACAAATATCTATACATCTATTATTCATACAAATGTTTGTCCTGAGTGGGAATCGAGCCCACGACCTAGAGCGCAGAAGGCAGAGTTACTACCAACTTAGCTGTGAGGCCTATAATATAATTTTAGCATTTGAAATATTTTATTACGATGCTCTGGTGTTCGCTTTCGGTCTGTTAGACAGAAATCCTGCATATTTTTTGGGATAAAAAGTCCTCTATCATTTTCCGACCCATAAACTAACTTTATGAAAAAACGCTGTAGTGTTTCTTTGATGCGGAAAAAGGGACCAACATACTTTCGCATTTATAATATCACTAGGTATTATTAGGTATGTTTTTTTATTTAGGTAAACATCGAAAATTTACACAATATACCATAGTCTACAATTGACAGACTTAGCATTAATATTTCATTAAATAACGAAATTCTAGGTTTTTAAATCCATAGCTAGGCGGAAAGTTTATACAAATATAATAGTGTGCGTGCCTGCGTGCGTGCGTGCGTGCGTGCGTGCGTGTGTATTCGTACATGTAGGTACGTGCAATCAATTTATCCTTATTTCTTAATTTGATCACATAAATAGTAACGACATTACGATATTTCCTACTTGTGACCGGATACGGTAGTGATAATTTCTCCCGGGATTCGAACCTGAGACTCTAAGGAAAGCGAGTTAAGTGCTCAGCTCGTTGACCGTGCTGACCTAATTTCGGTGATATCATGGGAAAATTATTGATGTCCTTCGATTTATAAGTAGGGGTTTGCCTCGTGTGGAGTCCACTGATAACTGAAGAAAGTATGGCCAGTATCTTATTGATAGAGGACCGTTGAAGCCGAATGTTTTTATGGTTTGAACGTCACGTTACCATGTTTTTTGTTTTAGTTGATATGGGTATTTGAAAATAAACGAGATAATATTAAAATAAACTTGTGCTAAACAATTCGCTGAGTTATTAGTAATTTCTATGTATCCTTTATTATGTTTCAAATTGAGCGTATTCAGTGTATTCAGAGTTTCTGTTTATGACCTTAGTTTAGAATCTTCCTACTTTGGTTAGGAATAATAATCAGTATGTATATAAAGAATTCCATGTTTTAACTATTTTTATAAATAATAAATTCATATCTGGCCTTGACTTACCTACCCCCACGCCCCGAGGAATGGCACACATTTTTAATTTTTTTATTACTGTATGTCAATGGCAAAAACTTATTAGAGATTAGGAAAATGAACATTATCCTAATTAAACTTTAACAAGTTGCTCGAGCGAATTTTATATATTTTTATCGATACTCACGTCCTAACAGAAAAATATACGAACTCATGAAATCATTTACAGCTAAAAACCTTATTTTTTAAACTTTTTAACACAATACAATGCATTATTCCGTTAATGTGTGTTGTTATATTATAAAACATTTGTTACCTAATTTAAGAAAAAGAAACTAAAGAAAACTAAAAATATCTCTTAGACAAGATCCTTGCCAAAATCAGAAAATAAAAAAAAACTCACAAGTAAGTAACTAACAAAATTTTCATTGAATTATATTATACTTCACAAATATTTTTTAAACACCCCCTTTATGTGTCTCTAATCCGTTACCGATCACATTGTTTAGTTGTTAGCTTGGTTATATACATAGATAAGACAGAGGCGGTCTAAAAACCAAGAAACAGGGCCCTTTTAAAGGTTTTGATATACCAAGTACTCAATTTGAAAAAGTTTAAAGCCATCTCTTGCCTAATAGGGAGACTAGCAAAAGTTTAAACCTCTTAATTTACTGAAGAGGTTTTAAAAAAGTCACCCGTCCTAACTGTTCAGTGCGTTGAATAGCAAAATTTTTGCTACTCGACGCTAGATGTCACGTGAAATAAATGTGACTTGCTTTGTTATGAATAGATGGCGTTAATATCAATCGCTAGTCAGAAAAGTTGTTATTAATAAAGCTCTTTGATCAATGGTTTGGTTTACTGGAAGTGCGAAAATATTCATCTTGTTAAGTATAATATGATGGTACTTAGATTAAAATTGAAAAACGTCCTAAAATTTAGGGAATATAAACTTTGTTGAACAATTTATGCTTCAGGTTTCATTGTGATTTATCATCCCAATGATTTATATAATTTCATCTGGGACGATGGAAACTTATTACCAGGAGAAAGCTGATTATTGCATTATTTAACTTAACCTCTACATTCTCGATAAATACTCAATTTTTTTACTAATATCAATGGAACAATGTTGTAGGTGAAATATGTATAAAGTTACCTCTATCAACAACACTGCTTAGTACCCAGCATTAGTGTTAGCACAAGCAAGTTAATGTAGTTAAAAATAAATCAGTTTCTATTCAATAAATGTTCACCCGAGTTGTTCCCGTTGATCCGGATGATCCGAAAAGCCGTCAATTAGAATGAAATGCAATTAAACTTTGCTAATTACGGATTGAAAGAAGCTACGGAACTAAGTTCTTTGGAATTGTTTCGTTCCGTTTCCGAGTGTGTTCCGCAGCTCAAGGCAACACGCTTTCTGAACCTAAAATAACTTTATGGAGAGTGAGTTAAAAATGTATTGAATTTTAAGATAATGTAGTTCATCTTTAGAAATATCTAAAGTTCTCCTGACTTTTATGTATAAGATGATTACTTTAGTTGCAAATTAAATACACAGAAATGGTGCTATTTATACCTTAGCCAAAAGTTACATTGTTTTAAGAGCAGTAGAACCCACGCCAAGTTCGTCCGGGGAAGTACTGCCACCATGCCCATTTCTGCCACCAAACAGTAACGCGTTCGCGATACTGTGTTCCGGTTTGAAAGGTGTGATTGCCGGTGAAATTACAGGACCGTGAGACATTCCACTTACACATCTGAGAGTTACGAGCGCATTTGATTATTTGGGGTTTTTTTTATTTGATATTTTTTTCCGAATGCCCAATAGTTCTACTAAGACCCATTTTAAGGTTATCCATTCATTACCGGACACCCTGTATATATAAATCAATTTCTCGTTTGTTTGATTTTTTCTTTCTATTACTTGTATCTACAACTCATAAAATAACCGAGAATACTGCAACGCCCTGTCCTATTACCTCCTGCTTTTAATCCCCAACATGCCGGGTAAATTACCCGTTGTCCGCGCCCTCCCCGAGGTATCTTTACGACTACCCTCTGTTGGGGTAATTGATAATGAAGCCCATGAATGAATCGTGGAGCAGGGAAAATGTTTACCCGCCAAATAGAGACGCCCTGATCGTTCTGTACCATATGAATTAGTGGGTTTCTATCACGAACGTAAATTCAGTGATTTGCGTCTGGTTCAACTATGTTCCTGCCATATTTTTATCGTGATATGTGTAACTTATTTACTACAAACTTTATATATAATTCTAACTAACCTAACCTCAACCATTGGACTGATTTAGATGAAAATTTTGTGAATGTTTGGGTCAGTGACCCCCCAAGTGAGTCGAGGGACCCCCTTCACCGATAGACGTCGCTGCCATCAGGTTCCAAGAATATTTCATTAAATTTTTGGGTTCAAAATTGTTTTTCGTTCGGGCAGGAAAATATCAGTCGGGTCCGCTATTCGATATAATGATTATGTATAAAATCTATTTGCAATTGTATCTGATTGCCTCATGGGAGCCATGTTTTATATATTTCACACCACAGCTTGTCTCTTTTTAGTCACTAAGGGGAGAAAGAGATGAGAAAATCTAAATATATTTAATATATTACAGCAGAATCAATGACTCAGCAAAAAAAATGCTATGAATCGATGCTACTGTTAAGTCTCTACTCCTAGCCATTAATGTTTTTTCCTACTACGTGGTTAGCAAAACTGTTTGAGACGCAATGTTGGCTGAGATATTGTTGAAGTGAACACGCTTGGATAAATGGGATGGAGATTGAAGGGTTTACACTGTAGCCTGTTAAACAAAGGATAGCCTACTACTTCACTGACAAATATATTCTAATCTTGTATTTATGTATACCTACTGCTTAACATCAGGTGGGCCATATGACGAATGTGTAGTAAATATGTGTTGTGTGATGTTTGATGACCGATGGTCTGAATCAAATTATTGTAAAATAATTGAGAGTGTAGCTATTTCTAGCATAAAATTATATCTATTTGGATTGTATAATATTTATTGTGTATGTTTGTTTTCTCCTTTTTTTTATTGTCTTTAAAAATTTTGTGTATCACGGCGCATTGGTGTTAACTGTATGGCTATGTATATTTAATAATAAATAATAAATATATATAAAAAATATGTAAACATTTAAGCTGATGATAGAAGATTTAGGCTGATAAAAGAATTTATTTTATCAAAATTATAATAGATATTTTGTTCTCAATATCCATATGCTCTATTTTAGTTTCAGTGAATCCCAGTATTAACACAAAAGCTAAAATTGGTTTGGATGTTTGTCACGCCTGCCTGCGCCGAAACATGAAAAAAAGAATGTACCTATTGACGATTTATGACTTACTACTGTGTGTGTTTTACTTACTACGTGGGTTGACTGGAACACTGCACTGGAACACTGCACTTTTCCGCGATCAAATTATTTAGTTTGAGATATAAAACTTACCCACTGCCTAGCTGAAATATCATAAGCTATTTATTTGTACACCAGGACATAGTCACGAAGCTAGTATTATACAAATCCAATTGCTTTGCCTGAGTAAATCAATGTAGGTATATTATAAAAGAGATTATCCTGACTGACTGATAGACAGCGTACAGCCCAAACAACTGGATCCAGTGTCTTGAAATTTTAAGTGTGTTTATTACAGGATTTAGGATAAACTATGAAGAAATAATAAATATTTTACTAAAAAGAGATATTTTTTGTTCCTCCAAGCGGGCAAAGTCGCGCGCCCAGAAGTTAGTCGAGAAGCGCTGCACCAGGCGGTGTCCGGAGCAAGACGGAGCGAGATAATCGCGCCAGTTGGCAGGGGTCTTACGAACTACCGGCGCGGCGTGCTGATGCCGGGGGAATTACGCTATTTTGAAATCCTGAAGTCTTTTAGAAATGACTATTGTGTATATTTTCGTTTTGTTATAAACATATTATAGGCTTTATATAATTGTTGTCGGTAGACAACGAGACGTATTTATGAAAAGTTTAATTTGCCTGTAATATGATAAGCTTCTTGACATTTCCAGAAGCGGCATAGAGAACTCTGACAATCAATAAAGCTTTTATATTAGTTATTCTGTTTGTAACAAAACGAATGCAAGCCGTAAAAATCGACATTTGTGACACATACTGTCTATTGTGTCTTTTAGTATCTTACATTGTTCTATATTGTTAATTCATACATAATCGATATTGTCTACAAATGTGTATACCTTACATGAAAACAAGATCTTTTTATATACATAGTTTTTCAAAAATGTTTCTTACTCTTATTCGAAAGCTACTTATTAATTGATTCACATGATTTTAATGAAGAGTACATAATGAAAAATTCTAGATAGATTGATAGATAGAAAATGCTTTATTGCACAAGGTAAAACAAGTACATGGGCGAACTTAATGCTAAATAGCATTTTCTTCCAGCTAACCTTTGTGTACTGTGGAGTGGATGTGGTAGTGCATTTGATTAAAGTTATTTATACACATACATACTACTACATAATTAAACTTATTATACATACATATATATATATATAGTATACACACATATACATATAATTCTATTTATAATCTATACTATATAGGTACTATACTATACTATACTATACTATACCATATAATCTTCTTACTCCCTATATAATGCTAGACAATATACAGGGTGGAATTACTGAAATATCTGTTGCGAGAGCTGGCGGCCGCAACCATTACGGAATTCACTTGCGGTTTAGCGAAGAGCTTTCTCTTAATACCCATCACATAACTACGTGCGTATTATATATACATATATACACCAACATATCCGATTAATCTCTCTTCTGTATACTGAATACTACCGGTAGGTTGAAATGCATTGCGATGGAAATAATCCGTTTGATTTGTTATATAATCATACCTCTTATACGTTGGGATAGGCTCTGCCTTTATGTTTATTTTTCTGCCTTATATTTATACAACTGGTATTTGATATGAAAATGCTTCCATTTCATAAATTTGCTAATAAGTTATTGTGTAAGTAAAAGGTGGTTAATTCAGAAATGGTTCTATACATTACGTATAAGAGTTTTTTGACAGTAGGAATGAATATTTTTTATGGGCATATTTTTAGTTATTTTCAATGGCAGGTGTATGGTGTTTGGGAGCCAAACTCTAAAATTGCTAGTATCCAAAAAAAAAATGGCATTCAAATAAAAAATACATTTATTTTCTCGCACAAAATCTCCTTGCAGCGAGTTTTTCCAGAAATAATAAGGTTTCTTTAACTCGGTGAAGATGAGACGGTGCGAGTAAATCCTATTGTGAAGTCACAAACCGGAAATTCAGTTTCCCCAGACGCGCGCGTGGAATCAAATAATAAATGTGAGGTTTTATAAGATATGTTTTTTAATTGCTTCTGCCCCTATCTTTCCCTGCATGGTTAGGATAAGTAGCCACTGTGTGTGGTAGCCACTGAGACAAACCTCAAAAGGCTTTTTATGACTCAAAATGGCTCCTTTCGTGATCCATCACTCTTAATATTATATACTCTTAATAAATTTATATGGAAATATGCAGCAACCTGTAGACAGTTCTAAAATTCTGACAATTCTGTCTCATTTCATTTTTTAGATTTAGAAATAGGCTAATCCAAAAATTAAATTGAGTTGGCTGCCAATTGGCATCAGTGTCTGATATAAGCTGTATCAAGAATATTACTCACGTCAGAAAGGTAACAAATATTTATTAGATTTTTTCTTACTTTCTATTATTTATTCGCATAATCCTCAGAAGCTCTCAATGCTAATGCCTTTTTCATTACACCTGTTTTAAGTAAGATGCGTCGAGATCCTTCCTTTTTAGAATCAAATAAAAGAACGTCTCGTTCAGTGCGGTCAAGTGTAATAACACGCTTTGCAGAGTTTCTATTGGCAAGTAGCTGCCAAAGACTTTGGCACGTTTAATTCTCCTCGATATTTATTTTAGAAGCAGTGAAACAAACTATATTTAATATATAGTCTTCTGGTATAATACTGCCATTTTAACTCTCCCACCAGGCAGTAAGTAGCATAATAGTAGTAGTAATAGTAGTAAGATAATTGTATTATTGTCGGAAAACATTTCCGGTGACATTACAAGCTATGCTTGGCAAACAATATAGCTTGGATCTGGATCCAAGCTGTTCGTTTCCGGCCTTAAAATATATACAAATAGCCTGCCTGGTAGAATGTGTATATATTTCATATCTCTTTTGATATTGGTGCAACAAATTCAGTTTATTTGGGTCTGCTCTTATGTATCATGTGTTCTCTTTTGTTCATTCTCCAAATTGAACTATTCAGCGCGAATTCATTACAAACATAGGTAGCCATCATATAATTCCCATTTGTTAAACGTAGTATGTTGAAATAAAATATTAAAATGTCGAACGATATTTAAACAAAGTAACTCACGAGCCTAGTAACGAAACAGTTACTAGGCTCGTGTGTAAGTACATTTAAAGGTACGTAAGTGGATCTCTTTGGACGAGATAGCAATAAACACGGGATTTAAAGCTGACGCTTTCGAATTTTTATAGGTACATTTTCAGCCTGAAAACCTGAACATCTTACGAAAAAAGAGACACAAAAAAGGTGATTTTCAGACTGATGTTTACTGCGATAGCAACAAGGTGGGAATAACAAGATGCGTTAAAGTCTAGCTCCCAGTTCTGTTGAAGAACGCTTTTTGCACCAGCTGACTCTAAGTGGACATTAGAACATATCACTTTGAGTACTTTTACGGCTCACAGCCTCTCTTAAGCTAGTGGCGAAACAATTCAACAGCTCAGAAGCTCTTTTGTTCACCAGTCAAATTCTAGTTTTAGTTCTAAGTCATACCAGTTTTTTTATGTAATGTAGCGAACGAGCTGACGGCCCACATGATGTTAAATGGTAACCGCCGCCCATGGACAACAGCAATGAGACTCAAGTCCTCTCCACCAAAGTACGAGATGACTTAAGTCGCATTGCGTTGCGTCCATCTCCTCGAGACGGGGATGTTACGTCTTATGCGCCTGCAATTACACGGCACCCACCCCCTCCCACCGGAACACAGCAACACGAGTGCATCACTGCTTGGCGGCAGATTACCAGGCGTGGTGGCAGTACTTCTCCGGGCGAACTGAGCAAGTTCTACTGCTACTTTGGGTTGCGTCTTTTGCACCATCCTTTTGGTGTTAGTCACAGTATTTATTTTAATATATTTTTATTTTAATATATTTTAAATGAAAAATAGCTTAAATTATTTTTGTTAATTTTTTCATGGTTTTAAGGTTGCAATCAAATCCGACATTAGAATCACTATTTAAGTTTAGTTCAACACATTTTTGACCTAATATGTATATATGTATACAAAAATATTATTATTATTAAATTTATTTCATGGTAAAGCAGACATCCGTGCTTCACACATACTCCTGGCTCCAACGGAAGACCAGCGCTGGGGTGCATTATGTATCCTAGCAAATGCTGAGTTGGGTGCCATTTTGTGGCTATCCGCAGTCTCTGAGAAACACAATAGGTATAGACAAAAAAAATGATAATCATACTAATAATTTGTTATACTTTTATGTTTGTTTTATTTATAGCTTTTCACCATTTATCAATGTCTTTTTATTTTTTTTTGTCTTTTTATTTTTCAATGTCTTGTGCTCTTTGCCTGTACTGTCACAAATAAATATATTTTTCTTTCTTTCTTTTCTTTCTTTCTATTTCACCGTTTGCAGAACGTGGTATAGCGCGCATATATTTTTGAAGCGTAAAAATACATAGTGCTCATATGTATTCGAACCAGCGACCTTCCGATTAAAACTCGGGGTCTTATTGAATTAATAATAATATTAAGGCTTCCCATTGCTACGCAAGCCAAGGATACGCGTTTTTTCATGAGATAATGATCTACGAATCGCGTGCGGTGACTGGATGAAGTTGAACGATGTCAGCGTAACATTATTTCCAACACAATTCTTACGGAACAGTCACAGTAACAATGTGATTGCACTCGTAAATTATGATCCTTAACAGTGCAAATTAAATGTATCTTGCACCCTGTTAAATTCCAACCGAAATAAGACTTAAAATCGGCGAAACTTCTTCAACTTAATGGTTTTCTAGTGCATTTCAGCTAAGATTGCAACCATCAACGCTGAACATCCAAAATTATCCTCAAAGAAAAATGAACTCTATTCTAATTTGGCAAAGGTCGGTAATAATATGAGTTGGGAATAGTTAGTGGATATTATGATAATGGTGTGGGTACTGGTGCGATTAAAAGTGGTAGCATTAAATGTTCCTTTTAGTAGAATCGCGCTTGTAATTTAAAGACAGTAGTTTGGAAGTTGGTAAGTAATTAGTTAGTATTGTTGAAAATGCGATTATTTGGTTGGAACGTAGAGATACTTAACCTAGTTTCCTAAAAGCTGATTAGGTTTTGTTTATGTTGACAATTAAATTCGTTACTAGGTTCTAAACAGTTCCAAGGTCAAAAGTTCAGCAAGTTCTCAGGGGCGTTTATATAATCTACTACAAATTTTAAACTGCTAGCGGTAAGTACTCCGATTCCCACTGAATTATAAAAAGAAACAGGAAAGAAAAGAAAATAAAACGCGTTCAAAACAGTATTAATTTCCATGCATGCTAAGCTAAGCTGGATGAAGCTTCATAAAAAACAATACGCTTAGTTAGGCACTCGAACCTATATTTTACTGTGTCGCAGGTGGAATTGACATGAAATGACATTTTATAATGTCATTACAAACAACACCTGATACTGGTGAACTCTCGATATATAGACTGAATCATCGAAACAAATCTAACCATCTTTATAATGCAGTAATCATTTCAAACATGATTATTATGACAAAATGGAAAAATATTTTTCCTCATTATATAGCTTACATCATTTATTGTATCTTTTACCTTGCTAATTTTTGACGACTTTTGTAGCAAGTTCGGTTGATAGTAGTGCGTTCTCAAAACGGTGATGGCTTAGTTGTAGGACCTAGAACCAAATAACCTACGACATTGTGTCTTCTATTAATTCTAATTGGGCAACGGTGGTTCATTACGACCACATTCACTATCGCTTATCGAGCGTAGGCCTTTATAGCTGCAGTGGGAACCATAGAGACTGGTACAGAACGGAAGAGCCCTTCAATAATCATTTGTATTTAATGCCTACAAAGTATCAATTTTCTTTATGCTACAAATTTCCATTGTGAAAATTGTAAACATTTTCATACGACTTTGATGTTTCCATTTCTGTAATGCCAACATAGCCAACATATTTTATATAATAGCCTCCTCATAAATATGGGACGGAATCCTAGCTGCCCAAAGGGTTCGCTGCCTCTGCAAATATGTAATCCCGTACCTATGTAAAGTCCGAAAGACTTAATGTTTTCATGGGGTTAGTAGCTATTCGGAAAGTCGGAATTTTCAGATTATTATACTCTGATGCAAATAACACGATGATAAAACGAAAGATTATAAATTGAATTGTATTTTTTTATATTCAATTGTCTTGGCATTACGAAAAATAATATTAAAAATGAAACGTGCAATGATTAAAACACTTTTTTTAAAACAGGAAACACACATTTAAATATCAAAAGCTGTGCGTTACCGGTTTTTATTAGCTCGAACTTGAAAATCGCCGGAAAAAGAAATTCATTAAATTTCCAAAATTTCATCTGTGAACTGAGAAAATGATCACTCACACATCATTTTGTAACAAGTGTCAAAAATTCAAAGAATATTTAACTAAAATGCGAGACAGTGTCAGTGACTGATTAATTTTTCATCGTTACTTTGAAGTACCATAGATCTTAAGTTAACATTAAGTAGTAAAGGTTTTAATGAAAATATGATAATTTAAGTACTTCTATTATCATATTTTCATTAAACGCATTCAATAATTTTTGCGTGAATGCCGATACCGAAACGAACATACCTAAGTATGTTCGTTTGATACGAATCGATAGATAGAAGAACGATCGACTTCGATAGATGTTCTAAAACATCTATCGAAGTTTTTTCTGGGATGCCTTTGCATTGATCTCCTGAACGCGATTTGTTTTGAAAAACCCTTGCACATATGTTTTGTAACTTTTTTTAATTGTTGATATTTATTGATATTATATTAATGCTGCATACATCATACATATCCCAAAATATTGTTTTTCAGTTTTATACTACCTATCATAAAAATTCCTTCAATCTAACACAAACATATTTGTAAATTTGTTGCAAATCTAATTTCTGTACCCTCTAGCACTTTCGGAATTCCGACCGCGGTCATCCTACAGGTGTGACTCCAAGAGAGGTCTCGGGGTCACACCACCCTGGCCCTGAATATTCATCTGAACAAACAAATGTACGTTGCAAAAGTTAAGGGCGATTTACACTTCAATAAGTACAGTGGTGAGTTAATTTATTTCTTTGAGATGAGTACCGCACTCACACGGTTGCATTCTATCTGACATTAGATAGAGTAGAAGAGAGTAGAATGGGGTATGTGCTAAAATTTTCTTGAATTGCAATGACAGTGGAATTGACATTCAGGTGTCCTGATTCGATTCGACTCGACCAATAAGTACTGTCGTCTTTACTTGTCACAGACGGCACAAATGAGTTAATAAGCTGTCCGGTGTACTTTAATAGACTGCTGTTCTATTTTTCAGCGAGCCCTATGCTAAGCCACCCCGGTCTCAAATCTCTCGTACAAATTTTAACGGGTTTGCCAGGAGATACAGCCAAGTATTTAATTAAATTTAAGACAAATAAATGAGGAGAATTCTCATTAAAAAACTAATGTTTTTACGCGATTTCTATTTGAGGAAAGTTGTTCTCAGTGACAGAATAATATCGGTGTCGTCGAACTGGGTATAGGGCCCAAGTGCACAGTGTTCTTGAAACAACAACAGTATTTTCATCGCGTAATGCTCACAAGAAATTCAACTTCCTTAATTCTTTTTTTTTTATTGGCGGACATTTCACTCCCCGCCATCTAGCCCCAAAGTAAGCTTAGCATAGCTTGTATCATGGGAACCAGACAACTAATATAATACTTGTATACTTTTTTGTAAATAGCTACATATCATAAATATTAACATATAATTAAACGTCACTTACTATATAATCGACAATTAGCTATTATAATTCATTACTCGCTTCTGTACTCGCTGAAGTGTGAATCGGCCATCAGTGATAGCGGTCAGACCCCACAGCAACTCACATTAACATAACATCTAAAATTTTGCATGAAACTGGCAAAAGCCTGGCTTGAGTGTTTTGATAAGTTGGACTTCAAACGAACGGAGGAGCGCTCATTGTATATCTCACAGTACGTGATAAAACATAATATGTTTAATTTTATTTTAATGAACCCTTTCGGAGATTGCTTTTCTATGACGGCAATGATTCGGCCCATCTTATGGTAGGCAGTTGTGTATTAGACGACACTGCAGACCCAGTATATATAATAATAAAAAATAAATTTATTCAAATAAAACATGGTAAATGTAACAAATCGTAAAACTTATTTAGACATAGGTATATATAACACGAGAGCCTGAACTAGGTAATCCTGTGTTTTAGGCGAGAAGTATCAGAGTTGCATTTGATAGTTTTTAAGAAAAAAGTGAACTATAGAATTCGTTACCTGTAGGTACAATATAAGGCTAAATTGTATTGTATTGTGTTTACTTCACAATATGAAATTTTGTCTTATCGTCATTTATCTTGCAATCTCTATGCAATCTTGCCTACTGTCTGCAACATAATCTTCATCATCTTACATAGATTAAGACTTTCTTCCATCCAACATGCCATGCCATTTGCTCACCTGAGAAAAGCAATTAGCCCAGTTTTCTTTTCTTTTGCCGCTTCTAGGGTCGTAAAACGTAAGTAAAAAAAATAGAAATCAAGGCTATCTAATGGTAAGTTCCTTTAGGTTCACTTGAGAGCCAGTTTCCAACTGAGAAGAGTCAAAGTTAAAGTCAAAGTCAGTTTTTAAAACCATTAGTGTTTCATACGACTCTTCCCTGACCCCTAGTTAGCACTGCTAGTCACGACGTCGTTGCGCAGAACTAATAAGGCAAAACATAAAACTTTACTATTGTGTACATTTCATTAAGCCTTGCTTAGCTTGCTTTGTGTGAATAAATAAAAATATGAATCCCTAGCTTCATTACAGTCTAGGCTAAGTTTATTTGCTTAGGATCGTAATTAGTTGCACTTCTCAGGGATATTTCGCTCATAAAAATGAAATGAGAGCTGGGAATGAAGTTAATTGCTTTAATGAGACACAGATTTTGTTTATACAAGGTACAACTTCTCATTTACATTAAATTAACAAACATATTTGGTGCTCATAATTATAATACGGAAATTTTCACGTACAGCACACATAGATGCAAGTACTGTCACCGTAGCTGTATTGAACTTTTGTTTTTTATTGAACTTTTTATTTGGAATGTGTAGGAACTGCCGGTGGCAAAAACTTTAATATAACACTAGCTGTTGCCCGCGACGTCCGCGTGGAATTTGGTTTTATCACGCACCCCTATTTTACCCCGTGGAAAAGTAGCCTAAGTTACTCCTTGTTACATCAGCTATCTGCCAGTGAAAGTCCCGTCAAAATCGATCCAGCCATTTCAGAGATTAGCCAGAACAAACAGACAAGACAGACAGACAGACAGACAAAAATTGTTAAAAATGTGGTTTTGATATATGTACCGTGTATACATCCATATGCACTTAGTAATAAGCGGTTATTTTAATATTACAAACAGACACTCCAATTTTATTTATTCGTAATTCCATAACTTTCAGTCAGCATAAAATATACAAAATTACGCTTACTCGTAGCCACTCGTAAGTCTGGCACCTGTTCTAAAATGATAACGGGGCCGTTAAGTATTACTTAAATATTATGGATCGGTAATAAAACAATAAAATGTATTTTGAAATTCCACACCTGCGACAAACAACCCAATCTTTGTAAACACCTATTTAGTTGGAATTTTAATACGTGCTCATTTCAATAATGATAATTCTAAACCCATTACTTCCAGCGATGCACAGACTTCTCAAATAGGATTGGAACATCTAGATTGGGAACAATGCCTAGCAAGTGGTGGAATAACAACGGATCTGTGCGTCTGTTGCATTCGATAAGCACCGCTTAGTCGGGAATATAAATTTATGTGAATTTAAACTCAAGAATGGATTGCAATTCTAGATATTCTAGAATAGAAAATTATTATAGAATTATTATTTTATTTTGCCACTGCATATAACTGTTTATATATTAATTTGTATCTATTTGATAAGAATGATTATTAGACCACAGAAATTATTTGGGTTAATTGGATCAGACATGGTGTGCTAGTTTTAGCTAGAACAAGGTGAGTTCGGTGTTGTTATTCGAACTAATAAGGAGCCACTCACATCGTTCTTTCCTGACAGAATTCACAATCGCTGAGGATTGAGTGCCAATATTTCATATTTATTTATTCAAAAAACAATTTACAATCGTGTTTGAAGTAACCTAAACTACTTAAAAATAGCTTAAAATTAAATAGATTTGAAGCGGCGATAACTAATGTCTGTATCTACATTCACTCGTTCTTCTCCATTGTGAATGACTTGTTGCGATGTAGTGGATTCAACGGCTCGTCATATTTCTGTATAGATTCTTCAACTGCATACGCCTAGAAAGAAACTGGATGGCCCACTATTAGTTGAAATTATGTGGTTATCCTATATTTGTTCAGAACCAGAGCAGGTACGTTGTATGTATGTGAGTTGGAATTAGACATGAGTATGCTCTATATTTTGATGTGTGAAATGCAAATGCAAAAACGAATAACGGACGAGACGGGACGTCAGCGGCGCTTGAACGGACTTCAGCGCGGCGTTATGTGACTTACTGAACTGAATTTTATAAAGTTGTTGAATACGACGAAAGTTTCACTTAATTTTCCCATTTTCGATCTGAGCTGACCTGTCTAGATTTGAATGCGTCAAGACGCCATCACTCAAATCGGGGAACTGAAGTGGAGAATTGAATCTGGTATTCGACCTGCCGATAGGCTATTTGCGTGTGGAATGTTAGTTGGTCTTTTATGTAAACACTCTCAAGGATTCTGTACCACAGTTCCCCGAAATATCAATTACCAGCTCCCTCCTCCAAATTAATTTGGATTTAGAGTGTTAATACGAATTTATTACCATTAAAGCAACATCTCTCTACCCTAAATTGATAGCAACGGGAATGTTTTCGTGAAATTCAGCAGAAACGTCAAAGCGGTTAAACTATGTTAATTTGTCTTTGTGCCGTGTTACATACATAACGACCTTATCCGAGAGATGTAGGCACAAAAGCCTGATTTAGGCTCCGTCCACAGTGGTACTCGAATTAAAATATAAATTTATTTAATTTTCAAATAATAAATTGGATGATAGTAAGAAATATTTATCAATATTCCTGACTGTACTCACTGCTCAGTTGGTATAACCCTGCCTTCTGCGCTGTAGGTCGTGGGTTCGATTTCCACCCAGGAAAAATATTTGTGAGACGAACATAACGAACACGTTTATTCTGTGTCTGGGTGTTGATATGTATTTAGGTAAATATTTCCAAAAAAAATAAGGATTATATCAGTTCCACCAGTTATTATTATTATTATTTATGTTTCACCTGTCACGGCCCTAGCGGACGTACCCTTAAAAATATGAAAATACGGGTTGTAAATTGCTTTATTCGCAAAAATCATCGGTTACTTTCCCTACTGCATGAATCAGTAATAATAACTGTTAAAATCTGGGTTGGAAAATGCGTTATTTCACAAAGTTTAACCAATACCCGTCCCTGTGCACACAGCTTTAATATGTAAAATAATATGAAAGTATGGTTCAAAACTGCTGTATTTCACAAAATTTCACCACTTACCGTCCCCTGTGCCCTTCATACCGTTAAAAATATAAATAGCCGCGGTTGTAAACTGCTTTATTTCACAATCAGTTACGGTCCCCAGTGCACGCTCCCTTACAGGCTCCGAACGTTTCAAAAATGCAGAGCACAATCTGCATAACAGATCAGTTGGAGCTTGCAACTGTCATTTTTCAACGTTAATTGCCTGTTTAACTCGGTCGTTTAATTCGCTTTTGTGGTATTAACAGCTTTTGTTTTTGCGCGTAGGCCCGTACTCGGCTGAATTGTTAATCTGTTGGAAACGCGCTAACAGCGTGGCGGAGTTGCGGTGACCGGTGCTCCTGAATTAGTTATATGTTTTGTAAGAGATTTTTCAGTTTTTTGGTGTTACCATGTGACGGGGCGATGACGAGGCCTACTTGACGACTATTATTATTCAAAAACAAACAAATAAAACAAAAGTTACTTAATTAGATTACAATGCTGTCGTAAAATGGATAAGGAACTCTACTGTTAAGTTTAAAGAAACCTGTATTAGAAGAGACCCCTCATTTCTGTTGTATAGCTATACATGGTTATACTTATAGATTTGTTGAAAAATAATTTATTAAGAAATTAATTACACAAGCACGAAAAAAAAAACATATAGCATGGGTTTAAATTATTTTCACTACAATTCAGATAATTTTGATTAACTATAAAAACATGTATGTATGTGTGGGTTACATTATATTATATTTTGTCCTCTCATCTCATCAGCTTCTCGGCGAGATAAAGATTTCATATATTACTGCTCTTGTAACCTAGTTTAGAGTAAAGAGTTAAGTAGTTTAAGAGCAGTAGAACTCTCGCCAAGTTCGTCCGGGGAAGTACTGCCACCATGCCCTTTTCTGCCGCCAAGCAGTGACGCATTCGCATTACTGTGTTCCGGTTTGAAAGGTGTGGTTGCCGGTGAAATTACAGGCACCTGACACATGAGACATTCCACCTTCACGCCTCACATTTACGGGCGCATACGATGCGACTTGGGTCTTGTCATACCTACTTTGGGAGGACCCAAGTCGCATCGGCTGTTATGGCCCGAGGTTACCACTTAACACCAGGTGGGCCGTCGGCTCGTTCCGTAAATGTATTACATAAAAAAAAAAACAAAAAAAAAAATACCTAATAATATAATATACCAAACAAATATCTTAATTACCACACATTGTTATAATATTAAATTATGGTATATATGGTCCACTAGAGCGAGCCTGGGTCGCGGGAGGCCGAAATACAAAAACAAGATAACCACTTTTCTCCTTACAAATATACTGTATACAGTGCAAAGACTACGAGCAATACTGAGATATTTAAGTAAATATAACAAAGAATACGGAAATAAGGAACCCAGGCATATTCTGAATTATAAAACCTGCAGTATGCTATATTTTATTTGATGTAACATTATTAGGAATGAGCATTTCTTTGTGGATGGAATTCGTTACTTATTAAAGCCAAAATTGCTGAATCGATTTGGCTGATATTTTAACGAACAGGCTATATTTTACCATGATTATTTGCTGGCGAAACCACGGCCAGAAATTACTGGATAATAATTTACAATTAGGTAATTCAGGTTTTGGCTCGGGGATATAAACCTAACCCGAGCGAAGCAGACCAATCCCGTCCATAGGCCGTTAATTTAACCTCTATTTGTCACATATGTCTACCACTTTTGGATTTCAATTTTGTAGCAACACACCAGCTTATAAATTTAAATCCAAAAACAATATAATTTTATTTATTTGATATATATTTTTAAAAATAATTATTGGTGGACATTTCACACAGCGAAAAATAAATAAAAATATTACTAATGACAAATTCCATTTAAAATTAAACTAAAAAAATATAAATCTTAACACGCTCCAGTAAACTGCGTTGCTTGCGTTTTTAAAAGCGACAGAAAAAGAAAAACAATAGTTCCGATCCGGCCCGATGAAAACGACGTCATTAAAAACTCAGTACGTGAAATTAAAAGAACTATAAGCTCCAGTGAAGTGAGCTGGGAGGAGTGAGCAAAAGAGCTAAAAGTCTTTATATTCAGCTCGGCTTAAATCAGCCATTTTTCACGGGCTATGCCTTCTTTCAACGTTTTCTTTGTTGAGTTAAAGAAAAGCGCATTGCATGGGAGTGGAGGTTTCCGCCCCTTGAGTGACGAGTTCACTGAATACTAGTTTTCAGGGTTCCTTACAGGCTCACTTCAAGTCTATCCGAGCATAACATTACTATCATTGGCTACACAGTCACTTAATGATATACGAGTATGAGTACGTATACTTGAGTGGAAGTTATATAAAATATTGTTCTTTAAGAATTGAGCGCCTTAGTAGAATAACTCAGTACTAATATTTTTACAAGCTTTTACCTGCGGCTTTGCTCGCTAATTTTTATGATAAGGCTTACCTTGTATCACTGCAGACTACATTATTGTGGGAATGTGGACGTGTGAAGTGGTAATCTCATCGTCGCTTCTGCTATATCATGAATAAACACAGCTAATTCAATTTAATTAACCATTTAGCAACACCACTAACAAATGAACAGCTTAGGCCAAGACCCAAGTTGCATCGTAAGCAACCGCAACTCTGAGACGTGTAGGTAAAAAACCACACCTTTCAAACCAGAACACTGTAACGCCAATGCGTTACTCCTTAGCAGCAGAAATGGGCAAGGCGGTAGTACTTCCCCGGACAAACTTGGCGTAACTTCTACTGATCTTAAGAATAATAAATATCTTCGTATAATTGTAAATTAATTATTAATCTCTTAGTTTTATTTTATTTTTTATACAGATACAGCTTTCATAATAAATAATTGACTCTTAAAATTAATCATACGGCAACAGATATATACAATATAAAATAACAGATTCTTATTTTTTACTAATCTTAGTTACGGTTCAAATCCTGTTGAAGATTTGATAGATATTATTGAGCTCCCTTTTTACCTCCACTAAATGAGTCGAATCGCTTTTACATCGCTTATTCACTTGGAGACAAATTCTAGACGTGTTTTTTGCAAAGCTATCACTTAACCACTTTCGTGACAAAAGATTCTCGTATCCATTGTAAGTAATGTCCTCATTGTGATCGGTATCCAGTAATACCACATGTGGTATTGTCGACTCCACAATGCCTCCGAGAGTCCTCACTTTTCTGACCTTGTGACTCAAGTTTGTAGTTGATAGCGTTTATCGGCCAAGGCGTTAAAAGCGTGGTCGCTAAGACTTATTCCTAACGGCCCCGCTAGCGTCCCTACCCAATGGGGCAGTTGAATTGCAGTTTTTCTATATCACTACTGATAGCATCATTTATTTCTTCAGCGTTCTAAAAGTGCTACTGTTTTTAGATACCCTATTTTGAATTTCCAGCTATTGGTCGAATCCAGATTCGGTAAAATTTCTGTTCATTTGAAAAACTATTTAAACATAACATTTTGATGACGATGTCCTGATTAAAGAAACCATATATTATGTATACTGTCATGTAACTGATAGTATTTTTGTAATATATATTGGTGGAAATTTCCCACGTCACCACCAAGCTCCAAACTAAGCATAGCTTGTACTATGGGAAAGAGATGACTGATAGAATACATATATCCTTCTTTTGTAAATAAATACATATAAATATATATTAGCGCCCAGACACAGAACAAACATAAACTCGTCACACAAATTTTTGTCCAGGGTGGGAATTGAACACACGACAAAAGGGGGCTAAATAACCTATATATGACTAATATATATAACCTATAGGCTATAATTCTCATCCACATAGTAATCTTCTCGCTTTCATCTCTTACCTAGAGCCAGTACCATAGACCACCACCTTCCGGATAAATGGGCAAGTTGTCTTGAATCCTGAAGTCAATTCCCTGTGCATTGTCCGTCGACTTCAGCTTTGCAAAATAACCTCGACAATAAATTGGATGGAGGGTTTACCTCTACAGGAAATAATAGGTCTATAGAATATTAATATTTTTTTTATATTTTTTTTAATACTTTACTTTTTGGAACTTCGTGTCATAATTAAGCTAAAACATTGTGAGAATATATTTCTAAAATCAGCTGTTGCTTGGATCTTAAGGCTTATTCAATTAAAGGTTTACTTGTATACTGAATTTTAAAATAACTCTTAAGGTCAACGAACTAGACATGTAAGAAACAGATGTGATTGTCAAGGAATTATAAACTTAGTTATTATGAAAAAGAACTTTATAATTCCAAAAGTCAAAAGTCCCAGTTGTGGTTGATTTTGATGTGTAGCTTACCTACCCTTACGAGACTAATAGCATACTACTTGGTATCTACTTTTTACGGAGGTACGAAATTAAACCAACAAGCCTAAAATGTGGTCTTTAAGCGTTTAAATAGTACCTATAACTAAGGTAGTGATAAAATGCCAACACTTATCCCTTTCAAGGGGTGACAAACCCTTTGTCTGAATTAAATTACACCCCTCCTCCCCACAACCCTTCTGCTAAACAACAGTCTGGAAGCAAGTAAATTAAATAAGGGACGGTAAATCACCTCTCAATCCAATACTTATTAAGGGAAGATGGATGACCCAGATCAGATAAATTGACTTTTTCTGTAATAGTTGCGTTTGACCTTAGCTCTTGGCTGAGTAACCTAAAAGAAAAGTTCATATCTTATTAGTTAGTTTGATAGATATTATAGTCAAGTATATCTTATATCTTTAGTAAGGAAAGGTCTCAGTATGAATAGATTGTATTCCGGGGACGTACTGCCACAATACCCATATGTGTCGCCAAGTAACCTCATTCTAGTGTTCCGGTCTAGAGCGTGGTGGTCCAGCGGTACTGACCCCCGAGTTTCAATCCGGAGGTCGCCGGTTCAAATCCCGACGTGCACCTATGAGTTTTTCGATTGAAAGATTTATGTGTGCAATACCACGTTCTCCAAACGGTGAAGGAAAACATCGTGAGGAAACCGACATGTCCTAGAACTAAAAATTCGAAGACATGTGTCGTGTGCACGAAAGGAGCCTCTTTGAGGCGCACTTACAATACTTTCACCACACTGGTTCGACAGAACCGGTGACTCGAAGAAGAAGAAGAAGAAGTGTTCCGGTTTGCTAGCACATGAGATGTTTTTACTTCAAGTTGGCCTATAGCTCAGTTGGCAGCAGCATATTGTGCCGTAGTTTGATTCCCATCATGGACAATACGTAGGTATAGGGCACACGTTTGTTTGTGTCTGGATGTTATAATATATTATATGTAGATTGGTAATTTTATGTAGTTACAAAACAAGGTACTTATATATATACCACCATTTACCTTTTTAGGATATTAGCGTAGCTTTAAATAAAGTTTGAAGAGCATAATACGTTGCTATTTCGGTTTTCTCAAAGTAAAATTCTCCGAATAAAACACAGAAGTGTGCTGCTATAGCACACTTCTGTTTTTCGTCAGTTCAGTTACATTTTAAAACCTTTTCAAACAATTACGATGAATAGATCAATATATTATTGTGCACCTAAATCGTGGTGGCCCAGATTACAGTAGTACAGACTCCCAAATATTAATACATTTCATTACTTAAAAATTATATGTGCACAACACCACTGTCTTAAAACAGTGACGGAAAACATCGTAAGCTGACGAGTTCTAATACCTAAAATTTGAAGATGTGGGTCAAATCCTCAAAGAGCCTTTTAGAGACTCACTTTAATCCTATCACCACACTAGTTCTACAGGGCTAGTAACACGAATAGTAGTAATTGTTAATTTTATGAGATTAATGCCCGGACGTGCAACCCACAGCTAGCGTGGCCCACCGAATGCAAAGCTGTAGCCTCTGCCCATAACAACAGCGGTATACAAGGTACTGACCTACTCAAATGTATGAGAAGATCCAACTAGAATTATATTGCACCCATGCAGCCAGAGTGTAGAAGACGAAATGCCTCAAATGCTTTTATATTACAGGCTACACTTCAAACATTTAACTATCAGCGAATAGCTGCGATGCTGCAGGTATTTCGCAAACTACTCAGTTATTTCGTAGGTTGCAGTTATTTTCATAAACCACCTCATCTTGTTAAATAATTAACAAAACTGAATTTTATTCCACCTCGCCGAACATCAAAGTTCGTAGCATCGTATAATCACGTACAGAAGTGTTGGAGAACTAAGTTAGATTAATATACAGAACTCGGAGGTATGGTGACTTGCCTATGGAATATACTGTTGTCTCTTGATGTGAAGGTTGATTGTTCAAATCCGGAGCAGGCACATGAGACGCGCATGTATGTATGTGTTGTTAACTTGAAAAAATATATGTCGGCAGAATACTATGGATCGCCTCCAGCGGTGCAAACGATGTTGAATCAACTACATCACGCGGTTTAATAATAATAACGTTGTAGTTAATTATTAATGTCATTTTATAACTTTTAAACAGTTGGTAATATATAAATTTATTTGTGATTTCATTATTATTAAGCAATGATACTGAATAATTAATGATAACAAATTCACTTTGGTCACAAGATTTGCAGGCGCATTAGACGTAATATCCCCGTCTTGGGGTGATGAAGGCAACGTAATGTGAGTTAAGTCATCCCGTACTTTGGTGGAGAGGACTTGAGTCGAATTGCTTTTGTCTATGGGCGGCGGTTGCCATTTAACATCAGGTGGGCAGTCACCTTCTTCTGGCACTCGAATCCCACTAAAAAACACAATATAAAATTACATAAGCCCAGTTTTTTTAATAGGTAAATCATTTTAGTTTTGTCTCAGTGCGCGTTCATAGTTGATGCCTGCTGGAGCTGCAACTCTAGCTCTAGATTATCTAGGTACAGATTTATTACTCGAAGTGGCAAAGTGTATAAACAAGGTAAGTTAATTTTAAAGTTTTTCCCCGGTTACCTTGCGTTGTAATGTAATATTCTTATTATTTTAGTCTTGCACATTGTGCTGTTGTTGTGACTCTATAAGTTTAGTTTTGTTCTGGAATTTTTAACTCGAATATTTTGATATACTGAGTTTATATTAGTTACTCCTTATTTTGTTACTCGGCATCAAAGTCTAGACCTGTTATCGAACAACTGAACCGTTAAAGAAAACTAGCATCCCTTGAGGGGTCTTAGTCATAATAATGACATGCTTTATCTTTGTAATTAATTTATTTTGCCATAAATCTGTTGAGTGATATATCAAGTAAAACAATTCATTTAAAACAGAATTTTTTTAATCATCCCATTGCTGCATAGAAAGTTATAACACTACCTTACTTAACATAATAGCGTACTCAATAGTTTAGTCGTAGATAATATGCATTTTTTAAATATGTTGCGTTTGCACATTATTACACCTTAATTAATTAGGAAGGTTTATTTTTACTATTTGGCAAGGGCCTTAGAGGTGAATGTTAGGATAACAGTAAAATTTATCTATGGGCGAATATTTTGTTAACAACATTGACTATTTAACCTCAGATACAATACAATTAAACAAAAAACTATATATACTAGGCAAAAATAATTTTCTATCAAGTCAAACTTTTATATAGCGGCTTATTCTATGAGAATGTACAAATTTTCAAATTGTTTCATAAACTATGAATTATTTGATAATTTTATTAGTTAAAATACGTATGAACTAAGTTACAACATTTGTATCCTATTTTTAACGCACTATAAAGCTTAACAATCGGTGAAACTTTATTTATAATATTACACTTATGAATTTTTTAAAATTTTATCTAAGTACATACTTTTCTATATGATATTACTAACGGTAGTTATAATACCTACCTAAAGAGTTATATAGAAATCAATATTTTACTATACAATCTGTTGGAGATTCAAACATTCATTTAGTTTAAATTGAGTTGTTATTAAATAAAATTTGAAAGAAATAAAAAATAACACTGTGTCAGTAGCCAGTTATTAATGGCAGTTAGTAGTTCGCAGTAGATTTTGACTAATGTTGACCTTATTTACTGTATCTAAATGGTAATAATGGACAAAATTTATGGTACGAGTACAATCTTGTTTGTGCTATTTTGACATCATTATAAAATTGATGAAATGTTTTCAATATTGGTGCACGCGATTGTACATTAAATTTGGTTTAATTATATATTTATAACTAGAATAACATTGTATTTTGTCTAATAATACAATTTATTTTCTGGATTCTGACTAGGAACCCTGTTATAATTTTAGTTCACTATGTACAAAGTTTAAATTTATTAATATAATTACATTTATTATTTAGTATAATAAAATTATTGTTTCGTTAATAATACCTTATGTTACGTGTATATGCTTTAAATATATCCGAGAAACCTACGAAATTTAAAACATAGAAATAAAATAAAATAATACTTGAGCGTTAAGAAGATTAAATGATTACTGAGCGTGGAATTATTTCTAATAAATAAAGTAGATTTGAGCAAAATTGACTAGGTTAGAATGACGAAAACATTGGTACAATCTAATAAATACATTGGTGATTGAAGAGATTTAATTATTTATTTCCAGATAACAATCACTTTTGTAAAATATATTATAATTTAACAATGATTTTATAACAATGATGATATGAATATAAATTAACAAATAAACTTATAAAATTACTAAAAGTTGAGAACTCAACATATGGAAGAGCAATGATTGTATTCATTTCAAATTCTACGCTATTTACACTTATTATACAAAATGCAATCTTTAAACTATTGTCATAAACATTTTGATATGAATAATTTATTATTTTTGATTTTACATTCTACTTTATCAAATCACGATGTGCAACATCTTGTCATTATTACAGACAGTTTGACAATTATTGATAATAATAATTACATTTAGTTATTTATTACTAGGTTCATAATGAACTAATTAAAAGAAAAATAAAAGACTACGGTTTTGAGCCAAAGTACGGAATAGTTAAATATTTCAATGCAAAAAATTACAACATCAATGGACGGTAAAAATATACCTTAGCAACAATACAAATTACTATAATTAAATTAATTAATTAAATATAAAAAGATATATTTGGCGCTAATTCCTACACTAACCAGTACTATTATTTTACGATTATATCAATCCATGTTGTACTTAAAAATAAAAACAATAAATAAAATGTATCACAACCTCAAAAACTCAGATAAAATTAAATCTTCTTTGGCAATTTTTGGTTCTATATTAACATTTTTCAGCACGGCATCTTGACTAGAAGATAACAATGTTTATTTGTATTATATATATAGTATATAACAGGGTTATTGGTAATATGTTAGCAATCTCTTCTTACAATATTTTAGCAAGAGCTTCTTATTTATAATTTACGAGTAAGGCTTATTCAGGGTTTCCTTGTTTATTGAGTCCGAAGAATAAATCTGAAAGTTAAACTCGCCATAAACAATATCAATTTGTGAAATGCTTCAAAATTCCAAATAGATCAAATGTGTCGGTGATGGGTACAAAAGTTACCCTTTAGAAGTTGTTAGCCAATCAATATCAAAATAACCCCGTAAATGCATTATTAGTTTGCTAAACTATTAATATTGTTTATCTGATATGCTATTATTTACTACCACTAATATCCATTTATTATTATTTTTATCACATTATAAATACTTAAGTTTACACACGTTTATAATTTTATTTGGCCGTCAAATAGATCTCATTGATAGGGTAGAAAGATTAACAATTATTTTCGTTGTAGTTCTAAAATTCATAAATTTATTTACTTCAAAGGTGCAAAGAGCTTGTAGGACGTAGGACTAATAACAAAAACATGACTCATTGATCTCGTATATATGAGAATTCCTCACTGATGTATACATGGGATTCCATATTGACAGACTAATGAGCCATGTATCCAAGTTGAACTATGGACATATTTAATGTATGATGTGTCATGCACTATGTAGTTTTATGTACTGCTAACGCTTATTGGTCATTATTACATATTAGCTAGCTTTGGACTTAAACGATGTCACTAAATGAAGTTTACCTATCAAAAAAAATGCACCAAAGTTGAAGAAAAAAGTATAGTAAAGCCTTTCGTCCTAACCTGATTGATGAAACGTTATTAAATACATTAAAATTAAACTATCCTGAATTTACTGCAAAATAATAGAAATGAAAGAAATTCTCAACCTTAAACCGTTTAAGAGTAAGTAGAGTAAGGTAAAAGTAAAATATATATGTAGTACACAACTTCACTACCTAATTTCGTATTAAAGAGATAAATACTTTCGTGGATGTATCTTTTTCAGGTTCAAATGTACTTAAAATGGCAACGTTAGGCCAGATAATAGATTCAAGCCCTTACATTTTTGGTACAAATAGCGATCTTGTTTCCCACCAAATTGTAACCCATCAATATTGAGAACCTCGTGAGATCTACTGCGTGAAGACGACCAAATAATCCGCGGGCTAGGTGCCACAGTGGAGGATTTTCCTAAACGCCTTCCGAAACTCCGGGTTGAAGATGGTGTAGATGACAGGGTTCAGGAACGAGTTGATATAACCAAGCCAGGTGGTGAGAATAAAAGTAGTGACCCCAGGTGAGAAGGGCAGGTCAAACTTATCGCAGATCGCGCCTAAGACTGAGCAGGTGAAGAACGGTGCCCAGCAGAAGAGGAAGACTCCTGTGAAATAAAAATAATCGATACATTTTTTATGAATTCACATATAAACCTGCAAAAATTCGATCGAAAATTAATCTCACTAAAAAATCCTGTCCTTGGAAGCAAAATCTTTAAAACTAAGTAAGGCAACTACTACTAAAAGTAAAGCAGTATTGTAAACGAGTACTTTCTCATCAACCTATTACGTAGCATGATTGGTACGACAACTGTTATTATATAAAGTACTAAAGGTGTGACAGTTTTCAAAAACTGATGGCACAGTGCTCCTTCATACTCGTAACTCTATATTAAGACGTTAACTCATTATACCGGCGCATATTGATTTAACATAGTTCCTTACTAGTATAATGCTTAATTTGTATATCCACTCGTACTCATTATTAGAAACATGGCAATAGAAGTGCCACAGAAAACTCAACTCACCTAAAACAATTGCTAGAGTTTTGGTTGCCTTCCTTTCCTTTTTAGCCGAAGATTTCTCCCTCTTTTTCTTGCTTGCTTTATTGGCTTTGTAGATTGTGAACCTGGCTGTGGCGGCACTGGCCTTCCTCTCTTTTTTTGAGGTCGACCCATCCCGAACATCGAAGGTGCTGGCTTCGTGGTCGTCATCTGAGCGTAGGGCCAGAGAGACATTCCTACTGCAAGAAACAAAACAGTTATTTTCTTTTCAGAACAGTACGAAAATAATATACGCCTTAATCTAGTAAATATTATTTCGGTTGGCTTGGCACGCGGTACCTGGCATAATACAATTCTAACTTTATTGGGGTGTCCATACCCAAATCCCGTTATTGCTAATTTTGTTAGCAAATACGATCCAGTTGCCAGATCACGCAGATAACATCTGACTTATGTCTATAATATGAAATCATTTTGTGTAATACTAACCTCAATGTTATGAAATTGCAGCCTTTCTTTCAACTTTTATATACTAATATGCTATTAACCTTTGGCGTAAAAGGTGGCGTTATTTTAGCCGAACTACTACCATCATACTATATAGTGTGTACTTCATTCTATATTATAATACTCGTTTTTTTAAATACCGTTATTTTCTCTATATTTGGAGGCAGATGTTTGTTCTGTGTCTGGGAATTAATATGTATATATTTACGAAAAAAGTATATAAGTATTATATCAGTTGTCTGGTTCCCATGATACAAGCAATGCTTAGCTTAGTTTGGGGCTAGATGGCACTGTGTGAAATATAATAATAGTAATATATATAAAAATAATAATAATAGTAAATGTGGATTAATTAATAATTTTTTTTTATTAAATTCACACTTGATGTTATAAACCTACGGTTTTTTTTACCTTTTAAACGCAGAGTTATAACATCTAACTATAAATAATCCCTCCTTTTCCTCTTTTCACTTTTCTCTTGAGAGAAGATCTGACTGTACGCCCAGAAGCTATGGACCAAATGTCATGTCATCTCACTTATTCCAATTATGAGAGCGTGGTGGCCTAGTAGCCCAAGCTTCAATCCGGAGGTCACTCGTTCAAATCCCGACGTGCACCTATGAGTTTTTCGCTTGAAATATTTATGTGCGCAATACCACGTTCTCAAAACGGTGAAAGAAAACATCGTGAGGAAACCGACACTTCCTAGAACTAACAATTCGATGTGTCAAGTATACGAAAGGAGCCTCTTTGAGGCGCACTTAAAATCCTTTCAACACACTGACTCGAGAGAACCAGTGACTCGAATATAATAATAATAACTTATTCCAAATAAGCTTCACGGATCAGTTTTCTCACCTGGAATCACTAAATTTAGTCTTCCCATTTTTCTTCCACTTGTCACAGCCAATGTTTTTGAGCACCGTCGCATCCTTCATCCCTGGTGACCCTGGAGGAGAGACGTGTTCCCTGATGGTGTCTTCCAGGTTGGAAGGAGCGTATCCTGAGTCGTTGTTGCCGTTTGGATCTGGGAGTGGCTTGATGTGTCTTTTTGGTGTATTACTGTAGTTATTGAATGATTCAAATTAATATACATTGAATTCAGAAAAGCAAATTGGTTACAATATTTTGGGACAAAACCTTGTCTATACGTAAGAATTAATGTATAGATATTGAAGTATTTTTTTTGATAATGACTGAAAAAAAATAAACACTGAAAGCCGATAGATGGCTTTTTGTTTTACTTAGGTTTGGTTTGACACTATGCTATCCCCAAACATATGTTGTTTTATATTAATATTTTAGTTGTAGATAAATAAAAATCAATTTTACAACATTATGATAAATAAATAAAAAGTTTTTATTTCAATTTTAAAATTAAAATATATCATAATAATAGAAAAATAATTCGTGAGAGACAAAATATGGATACTGAGTCGCACTGTGAGCGAGGTACTACCTATATGTTATTATATGTAATACTTACTTTGCAGTCTCTTCTGTGACCGTAGCCAACATAAAATCGGTGGACCTGTCGTTTGGAATGACATGACAGTCGTCAGCATCCGTTTCTAAATCTCCCGATCTCTTGTCAAAACTGCGTACAGAAACAATTCATTACCAAATACTCGTAGGTATATTGATATAACCAGTGCACTGACATCGGTTAGCATAGGGAATCAGTTTGATTTCAGTTCAACGGACCTTTTTTCAGAATTTGTTATAGAAGTAGGTAAGTTAAGATGGTTTAAATATTATCTTACTATATAATAATATAAGTAAGAAATGGTTAGAACATGGTACTTACATATAGGTAGGTACAGTGCTAAGCTATAGAACTTTAAACAATATTGTTTGTTTTTGAAGGGAATCAAATAAATCACTGTATTATTTGAGTAAAAATTTAAACTGTAGATATTTATTGATGAAAATATGTTTTCATCAGTCTCAATTTAGAAACAAATTGGCCCTTTCTCAATTCAAGCGTGAAAAGATAATTCAGAGTGATCCAATATCGCGGCGTGATATTGATTTTTGTGAGAATATTCTGCGTCCATAAAACGGCTTCAAGACCGTCACTGAAACATCAAATAGATAAATGTATTCTTCCGAGGACTTTTATGAGCTCCTATACTCGTGGTTGGAGAGGTAAACATTTAATTTGCGGATATAAATTAGTTCAGAAAGTTCATCTCTTTCTCAACGAAAAACCGCCTTTTTGAAGATGTAGAGCAAACTTCATATGGGACATTCCACCTACACGTCTCAGAGTTACGGGCGTATACAATGCGACTTGGTTCTTTCGTACCTAGTAGGGGAGGACCCAAGTCGTAACGGTTGTTATGGGCAGAGGTTACCACCTAACACCATATGAGCCGTCGGCTCGTTCCGTAACTGTAACACGTAAAAAAAGTTCGCATGAGGTGGCCTTTAAATCAAAACTAGTTAATTTGTTCTATTAATCTATAAAAAGACATTATATCATTAATATTGATGGACGCTTCACACAGCGTCATCTAGCCCCAAACTAAGCATGGCTCATAATATCTAAGCACATTCTTCTTGGCAAATTTCATAATGTTACAGGTCTGCGTGTAATTCAAATGTATTTATTTACAATAAAAATATATAGTTTCAATAGTTATCGTGTACTTCTAGTTAAAAGCTTTGCTTACTTTGGGACTAGACAGCGCTGTAAAATACCAGTAATAAGCTTTTTTGAATGCAATTATATATCACTCGGGTTTTTGAGTGTAGAATACAGAATATCTAAGTTCACCCGGAGAAGTACTGCCACCACATCTGGTAATCTGCCGCCAAGCAGTGATGAACTCGTGTTGCTGTGTTCCGGTGGAAGGAAGTGGGTGCCGGCAAAAATGCAGCCGCATGAGACGTAACATCCCCGTCTCGAGGTGATGGACGCAACGCAGTGCGATTTGAGTCATCTCGGACTATGCAGAAGACTTGAGCTATATTGCTGTTGTCTATGGGTGGCAATTACCACTTAACACCAGGTGGGCCGTCAGCTCGTTTCGTCACTTAAATAACACAACAAGAGAAAACCAGAAAAATGATACTTTTTAAAATTAATCAATGAAAAAAAATAATTGAAATTTTACATATTGCCATATTCTTGGTGATGATTGTTCGCTAACCTGTCATCATGATCGTCTTCATTGCTCCCCGAGCCGGTGTTGGTGGGCCTGTCGTCATGCAGCGCCGTCTCTGCCAGCCTTCTGGTTTGTGCTACGTTCTCTATGACTACTGCTGTCGTGGCCCCTGTTGTATCTGACACAGGAGGTTTCTTAGCTGCACGCTGTTTCTTAGCTCTATTTCTTAACGCCTGCAGAACAGAAATTATAAAGTTTTAAATTTCTTCGATGTCAGTCTTAATTTGCAAGGAAGAAAACTTGACCTAGGCTTAACAAATGTCGTTATAATATTTTTGTATTGAAGAAGACTGAAATGATATTCCGTTGTATATACTTGTGGCAACGGTACCAAATGGTTTTTTTAATGATTGAATTATTTTTAATGACAATTTGTAACCAACACAGATATAGTTTATAATTATCTTTCTGTTTTCAGAAGTCGAAACAGTCGTTTCGTCAGGAACAAAATATCATACAAAAACAAAATGCTGTGTTGCGCAATCAAGACTAAATAGAATTGAATAATCTTCTAAAGATATCCTTGAAAATCTGATTATAAATATCTTACTTCTCTTGGCATACACTCGTACATACATACAGGCTTTGATTCCCACCCCAATGGGCAACTTTTTAATTTGCGGCTCGTGCTGTTGTGAGATATTTTCCGGTGTCTGTTGTACAGTGTTGAGGTAAATATCTCTCAAATATGATCGTGTTATAAAAATAATTGTAGCAGTTCTTGCATGTTGACTTTTATTATTATTTTTATTTGATACAGTTCCGGAACGAGCCGACGCGACGGCCCATCTGGTGTTAGGAGGTGACCTCGGCCCATAACAACCGATGCGACTTGGGTCCTTCTTTACTAGGTACGACAAGACCCAAGTCGCATCATATGCGCCCGTAACTCTGAGACGTGTAGGTGGAATGACTCATGCGCCTGTAATTTAACCGGCAATATATAATTCATCATAATTCACCTATATTATTATTGCACTGGACATGTTACTTTGAATTCAAATCTTGTATAAATTTAATGGTGTTCATTGCCTTGGAGATTTGTTTAATAAATAAATGATAATGAGTAGGTATCCAAAAACACTGACCTTAAAAATACTGTAATATAGGAACATCATCATGATACACGGGATGTAGAAGGACCCCAGCGAGGAATAGATGACGTAGTTCTGGCTGTTGAAGAGGCACTCGTCGAAGTTCCTGTCTGGCGTGTCGTTGAGGCCGAGGACTATGGGGGCCCCTATCGCCGCGGAGATACACCACACCAGCATGATGGTGAACCAGACCCGCCGGTTGTTTTTGTGCTTTGCATACTTTATTGGTTGGGTTACGGCGATATACCTGTAGACGTACAAAAACAGATGAAATTTAATGGCAGGCCTCGCAGCTCAGGTAGTAACTTTGCCTTCTGCGCTGTAGGTCGTAGGTTTCGTGGGGCTGTTTCACTAAGCGCTCATAATAAGTTCATCAATAACGACTGCAGTTATGCGGATATTTTGAACCACAAATCAGATAATTCTACCACAGATTATATCCTACATTAGTCGTGAAGCTAATACAATATGTTTGCACGTGACATCGACTGACCTTTGGCTTAATTAACGCCAGTTCATGCTTAGTTCGAGGACATTGGTACAAAGATCTTTCCCTGCTACTTACACCGTCGTCCAACATTTGAACTGTTCGTGCAAGTATATTTACTCTATGGATGATTCTAGAAGTTTTTCCTGACGTCGTTTCGTCCTGGGTTGGGCGATAGTGTAAATAGCAGGTTTGTGGGATCAGTCGACTTGGGATAGGATTGCTAAAAGTCTACCCGAGTTCTGGAACTGGAATATTCCAAGTCTAGTTTTTGTGTAAAGGTTATTTTTAGTTGAGTTCTCACCTGTCCACTGATATGGCGACGAGGTTGAATATGCTGGAAGTTGATGACGTCACGTCCATCGCTATATACACGTCGCAGACGAACGCAGGCAGCCCCCAGGAACCATTTACCTGTAACAAAGAGAATCAATACATTAGACATGACAATTATTGAGGAAGTACATGTTTAATACGTATTATATCTCAATCAAATAATAACAGTTACTAGATTGATTTAAATATTTATAACTTTGTTAATTATTTAAAAATAAAATTTACATATGAAGAGAAGAGAAGAATATACGTATGTAAAATTGGTTGAGATGTTGAATAATGTCACAAGAATCTATAAGTGCATTATAACTATATAGCTTTTAGACATTACAATTATTTACAAAGAAATGTGTGAAATTTGAAACCAATTATTGTATTGACTGTTTCATCGATCTGTAGATAAGAGTAGGTGTACTGATCCAATTCACTAAGGGGGAATCGTACCCAAATAGTTATTATTTATTTAAGAATTGTAAGAGATCGCTTTATAGCGATAAGACTGCCCACTGCCCAATGACGTTTAAAGTGGCCCACAAATAGAATTCAGTATTAAAAGATAAACATGTTTGGTTAGTATAAACGTTTTATTTCAGAAAGCGTATAAAAGTTTATATTGACCGTTTTGCATTTGAAGCAAGCATTCAAAGCGAGAACTCACTTACTTGGCAAGTAGCGAGTGAACTCTTCAAACTTTCTCGCGACTTATTTTTAAAGTATAAAATCACAATGCCATTCAATTTCGTACTAAAATACTCCACATTCAGTGTCGAATTCACTGAGTTAAGAGTTGGTTAAAGTTAGCCCACGTTCAGAATCAGAATCAGAAAATATTTATTGTATAACCTGTCGTACAAAAAGGATCTTAAAAATATGAAAGATTCGAACAGTTTGTCCATTTCGGACATACAATAGAGTTTTTTAGTCAAAGAACAAGAAAGGGTAAAAAGTATATAAATAACGAGGTACAAATTATAAAAGTAAAGTTATGGAGTATTAGCCCTTACAACAATAATACGACTGGGGGTTGAATTGTACCCCTTATAGTGTGGGAAAACAAGTTGCATCGCTTTATGCCCATCACTCTGAAACGAAACGTCTTTTGCCTGTAATATCACTATCATACTATGTACACTTCCTTCAAATCAGAACACAAAAATGCAAGGACAAACTCTACATACATATTATACTCCAAGTTTTTTTTACTTAGGTATTTATTTATTATAGAGAAACCATCGGTACAATGTTATTGAGGTAATTTATAAGAGATCACTTAGTAACACTGGTTACTGGTTCGATAGAACCGACTAGTAGCTCTAGTACCTACTTAGTTTTAAGCCAATACCTATCCTATTACCCAATACTAGATTATAATATACTAATGTTGATGGTTCAGTTGGAGTTTTTATATGAAAAAACACGAGAAGCGACCACAAGAAATGTACTCTTAAACATTTCCGAACAAAATTTCCAGAAAACAACACCGACGCGACGTCCTGTTGCGAACCGCTACGAACTTCAAAAAGCTATTTTTCAGTAGTGCGGGCATTCGTGACGTCATATCCGGTATCTGGTCCACTTCCGGCGCGTTACACGGACCATTGTGCCGTCTTTTTTGCCAACCTCCGTTTTATTAGTTTGCCTGCTCCCTACGAAGGTGGATTTAGTTGGGATGTTTGAACGCAACGACACGATCCTAATTAGCAGTTAACTTGTGTTTTATTACAGAACCTTAATTTAATGCTGATGAGCAATAACTCGCCTGCATTGAGGGAAAATTAGAATATTATAATAACTTTTAGAGATATTAATATAATGGTGATGACCGATTAACGTGCTTTCTTTGAAGATTCATGACAAAGGTCATGATGATTTTCCACAGTTCTAAGATCCAGTCTGTGGCCTGAGTTGGTATCTTAGTTCTGTAAAGAGAGAAATATATTTTATTTTAGAAGCACTTATTTATGCCAAGTTCATCCGGGGATGTACTGCCACCGAATCCATTTCTACCGCCAAGCAGTACTGTATTCCGGTTTGAAAGGTCTGGTTGCCAGTGAAATAACACATGAGACATTCCACTTTCCCATCTCAGGGTTACGGGCGCATACGATGCGACTTGGGTCTTGTCGTACGGGGAGTACCCAAATCGTATTACTTGTTATGGACAGAGGTTACCACTTAACACCAGATTGGCAACCTGCTAGTTCGGTAACCTTGTCTCTCTCTATATGAGTCACTGGTTCTCTCGAATCACTGTGGTGAAAGGATTTTAAGTGTGCCTCAAAGAGGCTCCTATCGTGCACTTTATACGACTTCGATTTTTTTGTTCCAGGAAATGTCGGTTTCCTCGCGATGTTTTCCTTCACCGTTTTGAGAACGTGATATTGCGCACATAAAAAAACAATCGAAAATCTCATAGGTGCACGTCGGGATTTGAACCGGTGACCTCCGGCTTGAAAATCGGGGTCAGTACCACTAGACCAACCTGTCAACCTTAGGTAACTTGTCACATAAATAAACATATATCTCCTCAAATCTGTTAACTTAAGGAATCGTACTTTATAAAAACTTAATAACTGAACAATGTAGCCACGTGATGTGTTAAAATGTAATGAAACAATACGTGCACAGCATCCCACCCCTCCCCCCACCGGCGCGCCGGGTTCCGTCGGATTCAGTTTTATGTCCCGTGTCCGGTAGAGTTCCACATTCCGGAAAATGTGTCTAATTCTGTGTACACCAATGGTAGCTCTAGCGAATGGAGGCAAGCGAATGATTCTGGCAAATCACACCTGTTTTACATAATATTTTTACTTCAACATGAATTTATATTTACAGGACACAGATAACTACATTTGTTTACTCAAGCAGTATACATTACATTAAAACATAAAAAAAACTATAGTACATAATGAAGTAGAACAAACATATTTTGTCATTGGTCTAAATGTGTAAACAAGTAAATAAGTTTTAAGTTTTTTAAATAGGCTTGGAAACGTCAATAAGTAAGTAATATTCAAAATTTATTGTCTTTATGGCGTACTCATTGCTAAGTTCGACTGTTCAAATCCTATGAGACTCCTCCATGGAGAGAATAGACAAGAAGCAACATGGGAGCATAGGTTAACGTGGGACCTTCCCTACACAAGTATGGGAAGAATCAAGTCGGATCGTATTGCGCCCGTAACTCGGAGACGTGAAGGTGGATTCACATTAACCAGCGGTGGTTGCTCTTGCATAACGATATTTACTTTAAGTTCGGTCTACGTGTCATAAACACCTGAAATTTAACGACGATACGACTCGAGCTACGGTTTCGCTGTCAGCGTCGTTATAACATTAACCTTTCCTTACCGTGTTATGTAGTGTTCGGTTTCGCTTGTTATATGTGTGTGTCTCTCATATCGTGTCCGGCAGTATGTCAAATTGGCACGTCCATTATACGGATATTTTCACGTTTGCCATTTATATAAAATGTTTTGTAGATTTTTTTTGTAGTTTTAAATAATTCGAGTCGAAATGTGTACAAACGGTCAATTTATTTTCATTTTTATTGGTATCGTTTGCCCATTTTGTCATAGTAAAAAGTTTAAGTAAATATCGTGTAACGGGCTATAAATCTTTTTTAGAATACCTACGGCAATAATAACGATACCTAAATCAAAATCCTAGTCCTTTCTATTCCCAAAATAAGGAAGATATAAATTTTGTTGGCATAAATGACGACCACGTTCCGACATTTATCCAAAATTATGTACCTACCTACAGACAGTTAAAAAGGGACAAATTAACCTGAGTACCTAAGTAAATCCAGATAAAAGTGGCTACTAAATGATTGATTCATATTTTATGAACTAATTTGTTACTAGGGCATCCTCGTGATGCATCTGGGCATTGCACACATATATATATATATATATGCATATTTTGAACGCCAAACTTTAGGTTGTACCTACCACTGAGCCACCACGGTCTCAAGTCTTAGACTAAGTATGTCTTAGTAAAATTTACTTCGGTATATTGTCTTCGTTTTCCTATGACTATGTAGCCCACCCCTCACTATCGACACACACTCAATAACGTGTGTTATCAGCGATCCGGTGTCTTTTACGAGCTTTGTGGAGAGTCAACGACGTCGCCGCAGTCGGCCCTTCTTCAAACGGATGTGTAAATGCAAGTAGGTTAGTGAGATAGCGATAGTCTCAATAAATACGAGGAAAGCCCAGCTAACGTGACCAGTACCATACATAAATCTAAATGAAAAAACTCCAAACATACATTGTTACTTTTCAAATTCATTTATTCACATTTCCACTCACACATATCACATGCACCAACTGAATCCTGCCACCTGAGTGTTTACCCACTCTTGTCAATTGATCCGTAGAGTTAATCCGTAGGGTTGAAGGAAGAAAGAAAGAAAATCATTTATTTGACACGGTAATAAATGAGAAAACATTTAACATAAGAAAAAGGAAAAGGAAGGACTCACTTTCACACTTATTTGGCCTTCTCCGGTACCTGTATTTTGACACCGTTGATGACCCCATTATCAGATACACAAACACACCTCTATTTACTAAAATAAACTCCAAAACTCATTATAATTTCCCGGACACCTGAAGCCCTTAAGGTTTTTGGGAAATATGCAGGAATGCTTTTGTTTCAATAACAATTCGTATGAACTATCGGAGATCTAGAAGTGATTTGTATTATTTAGTTTTTAAGATCCCTGTAATGATAAATCAGAATAAATATTCTTATGGTTACCAAGCTAAGCATAATAGACTGATAATTTGGTTAAATTTAAACCGGAATATATCAGGCGGTTCTACAAAACTTACTACCATAGTAGCACCATAATATTCAATATTACCTTATTACTTATATTTTTACCAACAATTTTTTTAACCTTAAAGTGTAATCTTTAAAATAGTTTACTTGTACGTGTTTGTTCTCCAAAAGAATTATTTTCATTTCACATCGTAAATGAAGCATCACTTCACTGTGCAGATACTGAACTGCAGCATATTCGGTTCAAGTGTCATCGTCGAATTTAATTGAAACGTAATTGAGTTCTCGCAATGCATGTACAAGTTAGAAATGTTATAACTTTCATCTACAAACAAGTAGGTACCTAGTATTTCTATGTATAATAACTAACTGAATAGTATTTTTAATATTAAGTTATTGATTGACTAATGTCAGAAATTCAGTAGTCATGGTTAAATTTATCTTTCACTCGGTTCCTTGCCCTACATGTTATTAATGCGCAAGAATGCATTTTTTCATGTATTGCAGAGCTCAGTGCGTCGTGTATTATGGTAGGTACTAAGGGGCGTATTGATTCTAGGAATGTTAGATAATATTCGCGACGTGCCTACTTCTTTTTTCTAGTATCTATACTGTATAGTTGTAAAGGCAATGTTAATTTAAATTCGTAAGTATAATAATTACAAAAAAAGTGTCGAATCCATTTAATGACCAAATAAATGAATTCTGAGTTTAATAAGTCAGCTACGTGTACATATAACATACTATGTTTGCAATGGCAAACCCGTGCAGCTAGTTCTTAATAAAGTAGATTATTTGTCATCATCATTAATTTATTTATTTATTTTTATTTATAAAAAATATAAATAAATAGAATGAGAAAATATTATAACTGCCTTCTGTAGGTCGTGGGTTCGATGTCCACCTAGGACAAACAAACGAGAGCGAATCGATACCATTCATCGATATTTAATATAAAAATCAATATAAATATGATGAGAGATTGGTGGCCCATTAGTTCAGATCCGTAATTTCAGTTATGAGGTCGCTGGTTCAAACTCTGCTATGAAAAGTTTCACTCGAAATTGCATGTGCTTCTCAAAATGGTGAAAGTATGACCAGACTCCAAAAATGCAAAGTACCATAACAATTGTTGATTTATATATTACTAAACCACTCCAACATAAAGTGATCATAACCAAATCCCTTTGTAACCGTTTACCGTTGTTTCAGCATAAATTTCGGATCGCAGAAGGTGTGAATTGTTAAGAAAATATCTCTGTGCTACAGTCAAAGGAAGAAAGTAGTTGAATAATCGATTTTACGGTTTTTTGCGGAAAGTTTCAGGTTTGGCTATTTCAAGGCTTTTTATGTAGAGATGGATGTAGCAGTAAAATGCTGCTCCCTTTAAAAGTGAGAATGAGAAAAAAGAACCACCTTTTTTTGTATGTGAATAAATGACGAAACAAGCAGATAGCTCACCTGATGATAAGCACTATCCTGACCATAAACACAGCAATAAGACTTGCCACCCTCATTAAATTATGGTAAGAAGAAGAGATGGTAAGACCGTCTTAACACAATGATTTACCTAATAAGCCTACACTTTCCTACACTTTTGTAATATTTATTTCGTATTCACTTCATAAATATCCTGTGATATAAATATGTACACCTAATATTTTTACTCTGTATGCAACAATTTATGTAAATATGGGTCGAGCCTTCCAAAAGGCGTAGTCGATCATCTATCCCTTTACCAGATAAACCCTAAAAAGATACTATACCTTTGCAAAAATATTTTATAGTTTTCTTTGAAACACGGAAAAAATGTGGACAATTTGGGTGCGGAACAGTACGATGAAATAATCTACGGCCCATAGCTGAGTTGGCAGTTCAAGGTACGATCCCTGGCTGGAACAAATAAGTTTTAGATTCTCGGAAGTTAGTTCACTCCGTTGTAAGGTAAATATTTCATTTACTTAATATACATAAAAAACACTCATGTCTTAGGTTTCTTTTTGTGAAACATTTCTCTGCAAAATGTCACTAACGCCCGATTTGATAAAGAACGCAGGTCTCAGTTTTTTTTTTGCTTTTTAATACTTAAGCTACGCGCAAGAGATCAAGAATTACTTAAACATATATGAAACCTTGAACTTTTCAACAAGAAACATGTGGAAAAAAGATGAAGCTCTTGCAAGAACTAAACCAAAACATGTATTGTTAAGAAAATTTAAAATGTTAAAGATCATAATTTTTCTAACAAGGTGATCTTTACAAAATTTTCTAAGAAACGTTGAAATCGTAACCCGCAATGCCATTTTAATTCGTATTCAGTACCTGTTAGACGCAAGCGTATTTATTTCTCCGCACTACGTCTCAAATCTCCGACTAAAATCTACCTTAAACTATAGAAATAGGGTTGAAAGTGAGGGAAAAGATATATATTGTTGAAAATATTCCATACGCGACCGTCAATCGTATTTTCACTAGTGATGTGCGTATCAATATCGAAGTTTTTAAGCATTTTGTCAATACATGTAACGTAAAGTTATCGTTTCCTATAGGGTCGTTATTGCAGTCAAAAAATGTGAGTTTAAATGCTATTTGAAGGTTTACTGGCAATTCATTTGTAATCTATTGTTTGGATGTCGGTGTAGCAATAAAATGTGACCATTCGGAGTGATTAATGATACAATGAAACGATTGTACTGAAAAATGGTATCAGATTATAATGTTATTGATGTACGTATGCTAAAAAAAACTATAGAATTACAAAAACCTTTATTTCCATTGCACTGAAACGGCTAGGACACGTAAATAACTCAGATTAAAACGGTCACGCTTACTTATTGCTAAGTTTGGCGAATGTTCACACCCTTTCAGACCCTCTATAGGTGAGTACAAACAACATATCCTAAAGGGGAGGTTTCTTTCTTTTCGTATTATAATCATTTTTCCAATTCAGGAGTTTAAATCTATGTTTTACGAAGCTATTAGTTGCTTTTTTATTCAACAGTTTTTTAAGTCTTTTGTTATGGACATCGTACTTTATACTTTATTAGTACGTAGACATATTCCGTGACATGTTGTATAAAATAAACAAAAACTCACAGCAGTATTACAAATGTAACAGTTTGTTTAGATAATATTATTTTATTCCTTCGTGGCAATACTACAGAACTGATTGGACTAAAATTTATGAGCATATTATGTACTTTTTTTTTATTATGTAGATGACAGAATGACACAGAATAACTACAGGGCCTATAATACCGATACCAAACAGACAAAGTATAAAATAAATAATATCGACAAAGACACAGACGCATTAACGAAATTCCGATTAAAACATCGATAACTAGTGTGCCCTCACTACCCTACCAGACTATTCTTTTTAATACAGCCGCTTGCCTCCGAATTTGAAATAACACCATCACCATGTCGACGCGTGTTCGGAATGCGAACATTCCTTCGTCTCCGTAACAAATATTACTGTACGTATAAACTTGGATAAGTGGGAGAAGTGTGCGAAACTAAGTAAGGTATACTTTGCGGTTCTTGTCAGATGAACAAAGTTGCGGGCAATTGATTTTTTGGAGTAACATTTGCAAAGTAACTTAACAACCATTAAAGTGCTATTTAAGATACTAGCAAGAACTTTACGTAGTAGAACTTTGTGCCAAGTTCTTCCACTGCCAACAAGCAGTACCCATTTTTTATTTCCGTTTTTCTGTTTGATAGGTAATTTTTTGTGATATGGTTACGGAACGCACAGATGGCCTACCGTCATGCTCATAACCAGCAATACGAATTGGGAGCCGAGTTCCCCTGCTTAAGTAATACAAGACGCCCGCAACTTTGAGATGTGAAGGTGGAATATCTCATGCCTGTATTGGTTTTGGTCAGAAGTTACCACTTAACATCAGGTGGGCCATCTCCTGGTTCTTTAGCTTACTTGTACTTACACGGGAAATACTTATGTTAGAGCGAAATTATTGCCGTTTTATTATGTAGGAAAACAATCCGTTCGGCCTATTTTATAAGGAATAATTAAATATATTATGTACGTATTAAAATGGATGTTCTCGATATGTATGAAGTTTATAAACTCCAAAACCTGTTGATCAATTCACCAAAAACATTGGTAAATCTGTTTTTTTCACGGAGGTTTTGCTGGTAAAATATAAGTGACTAAAACACATTCAGATACATTACAAAATACTTTTCACTTATTTCTAAATTACCGAAACACATTTTGAAATAATCCCAATATGAGAATTATTAAATCATATATTTATTTGAATAATATAAATCTCTTATTACACGTTTTGATATAAATTGAATAGTTTTCTCGATACCCGATTTTACAATTATTTTATTAGTATTTTACAATAATAATTATGTTAATTGTATCAAAGTATCAAAGATTATTAATAACCTACCATGTATTAGATTGTGGCGATTCATCAGGTGCCCGATTCTCGACCTAATGCGAGATTTAACATTTAATTTATTTTGCGCACACTGGGAAAATCTTTGGTATAAATAGAGACAGAAATAACACAGAAAAGTAAATTATTTGTTTGTGATTTTTTGTGTATAGATTCTGTTGGATTCATAGCCTCATCGCCCACTTCAATTATCGAATACTATAAGCGCTTACACACCGAAACTTCTCAACGGAGGTCGAAGCGAATATAGTCTCCTTCAGTCCTTATGAAACAAAGTGGATAATTTACCGTTAACATTTAGCATCAGTTCAGTATCAAAAACTTAAATTCATAGTATCATCGCCCATGTCCTTTTTCAGGGAGTACTGTTCGGCAGAGTTTGACTGACGTAGTGCTGACACTCCAAACATTCTCAGCGGAGGTCTTCCTCGGATCCTGCCGTCATATTTGTGACGCTTGTGGTTCAGTGGGCTGAGCTCCGTGTCTGAAAGATCCTCGATCTTCCGCTTGGAGGCTGAAGAGGAGGTGGAATCCAGAGAACGGTGAGGAGTGGTTGAAGCTGGAAAGATTTATTAATATTTATTAGCAGGTGTAACAAGATTTCCTGCGACTGTTGTTAGAGATTGTAAGCAAGGATTTTATCTGTTTAGGCAACCTTTACGGTAGTAAATGGCCTGGTCATTTCTTAAAAGTAAGTAAGGTGCACACTGTCATTAGGAAGAAGTAAAGCGTATATACGTTGCTGCGTATATAATTTGCACTATTATGTCTCTATTATGCATTGTTGTTGTTTGTTAAATGGTGTACAATAAAGATCTATCTATCTATTACTAAGAAAAGCACATCGAAATTGCTGTATTGTTTTATGAAAAGCAAGTAAATAAATTTATAATGAGTTAGCGGCCAACACTACTATTCACCCTACAAGTCTATAACTAGTTATGCATTTATTTCTAAATTAATTGATAACTTTAACAAATTCCAACCAATTTCCATGTACTTGCTGTATAGTCGACAAAAAACACGTTAAATTGCAAAATTAAATTAAACATCCGCTTGTTCCCCAATAAAAAGAATAAAAAAATCGCACCATGTTTTAACGATATTGCAAAACTGGAAAAGACCAGCGAGAAATCTGCGCTCAGTAATAAATTTAAAAGCTTTGAAGCTCTTAGGAAAAAAACTGCGAAGAATCATAGAAAACTCTCGTACCGTGAAAAATTATTGAAACAATTCCTTGAATAGTGAAATGCAATATTGTTCTCACTTGACGCTGAGGGCGGAGAATTTTTAAAAGATAACTGTGACTGGGTACTCGTGGCCTTGACTGAAGATATAATAGTGCCTGGGAGTGCAACACCAAAGAATATTATATTAAACTGGAGATTGATATTCTTGACTTTTGATTGGAGGTAAATGGACGCTTTTGATTGGAGCTAAATGGACGCTTTTGATTGTCATTCTGTGACTGCGAGTAGCGTTGCATAAATAATTTACTAAAAGCAAATTGCACTATATTATTTATGGATATTATAAAGCTCTCGTTTCCTTGGAAAATACGTAATAAACCACTTAAAACATTTATAAAATGTTAAGACTCCCGAAAATTCAAGTTACAGGAACAACTCCCTCTTATATAAATAAATACACAAATTAATTAAGAAACAATTAACGTTAAAAGATGGCAGCGTTATTTGTGACATTAAAACAGCTTCATGATAATTTTTACTTATTTGTCCTGTCTATCTGTGCATTGTTTCAATTCTCAATCTAATGATAATATCCATTGAAAATTCGTGTAGTAGCACGTGCAGCATCGTATAGTGCATATTTTTCGTTAATTAGGAAAGCCAAATTAAAGAAAAATATCAATATTAATTACGCATTATGTGTTAGTTCACGAAAGAAGCCGTACCGTGGTCCAGATTGGGATTGCGTGTGCTATAAAACCTGAAACAAAAATCTGAACACTTTTTTTTTCAGATTTTTGTAAGTGTTTCCTATTCAATAAGTCTTACAAAGATAAAAAGCAATGTTTCGTTTTCAAACATTTTAGCTCCTTATTTTTACAATTAGAATTCCGTTTGAAACCCTTTGGAGTGGGTCCAGGCGACATGAATTTTAATGGTGTAACTTTTGGGCCGCTTCCAATCAGCGCTTCTTGGAATATTTCGCTGCTGTGATAGGATATTTGACATACATACGATAAAGATGAGGTCAGAGTCATTACAATTCAAGTGCTACTTAAGACGTATTTTTACTCCAATAACAGGAACATACTTCAGTAGGTAAGTGCAGTTTTGAGTGACACTAGAATTTGAATGCAGGTATGCAAATAAAAATTACAATGTGATTTATAATAAGTTAGTTTATAAATAGGTTTTATAAATAAATAAATAAATAATGAATTAATTATGGGCTGAGCAATGCCCCACATGTTTTTTCGTTCTTGGTATCAAGTTAATATGTTATATATAAGTTAGTTATATTATGAACGCTATCTTGTTTATCTTTAGATGCCACGGAATGTGCGTGTGTGATTGGAAAAACAAATAAATGTCTAATCTATCTAATTCGAAAAACTTTAAGGAGTTTTTGATAAACTTGGGTTGGATCGTTAGCCTGGATATTTCGAGCACAGATACCAATTCATACGATGTTTCCAGCCTAAGAACGCCGCCTCACGTAACACTAAGCGCGTATAATAGCTATTCGTATAGGCGCAAACAGCAGAGCAATTCCGTCTCATGGATGATCAAAGCTTTCCCAAATTGAACAATTTCCTGTGGCAAGTTTAACGGACCAAACCCCGGGAAAATTGCTAGCTTATATCCGCTGGCGCTTTGTTTTTTCTTTATTATCTCCATGTTTTTATTGGGAGTTGAGGGCTTGAGTGTGTAGAAATGGGAATGGTGTAATTCGAGGGTTTACGAAATCGCTCGGCTTTTTCAATTTCACATTGTATGACATCAGGAATATAAACAAAGAGATTCGAAAAACACTTTATTTTATGCCTACGTCAATATTTGGATTAGATTTCATTGGCAAAGATATTACGGGATAAATATAAACAAGTTTACTTGATTTTTACGGCAATAGAGGTTACAATATGAACTTTTTAAGCCCGAATGAGATTTAAGAGTTACATGAATTGGTATTAAATGTTATTAAAATAACATAACAGCCTACTAAGCTCATATTTTTTTATAAATGAAGTTGGAAAACAGATAATAATATTAATAATCAATATTGGTGGACATTTCACGCAACGCCATCTAGCTTCCAAGTAAGCATAGCTTGTATCACGGGAACCAGGCTTTTGACATAACACACAATATACTTTTTTGTTCATAAATATTTACACCCAGGCACAGAACAAACATCTATTTTCTTCCCACAAATATTTGCCCTGGGTGGGAATCGAACCCACGTCTTAGAGGACAGAAGGCAGAATTACTACCGACTGTGAATATGAGGCCAGTGCACGAGCATTTTGTGTTTTTTATTTACTGCAGCGAGGATTGTAATGGTTGCAGATTTGATTTCCGGATGCAGACTTTTGCAAACTTCACGCAGACTTCACAGACTTCATGCAGACTTTTTCGATAGCAAAGTCATTCAAAATCAAGTCAAAAATGATATACAATCCAATAAGTACTGTGATAACCAATATGTAAGTGATTGGATCCATCTTGATAAACAATACTTCGAAATTCTGATATCCATTACTACGTAGTGATTTACTGCGAGCGGTGTCAGAATGAGTTTGAAACTGATAGTTACAATTACGATCGTGTTGCCTATTACCTGATGCGTCTCACGTATTTTTATCCGACCACCCGAATAAATCCTTCCTAATAAAATTACAGAAGTAACTCAAAGTGAAATAATGGCTCAATATCGTCCCGAGCAAAAGCCACTCAACCTCAATCACCGAGTAAAAGTGTCAAATAAAGAAAATTTCTTACCAAAATGAGCGCTATGCTCGCCCCAAAATACATTTTTCACAGCCCGAGCTACGCTTGACCAAATATTATCCTTATTCGTTTCATCCATATTCCTTAACTCTGTGTTTTCTATCTCACTCTCCTCTGGAACTCTCTTTACGTTGACTCTCTTCTTAGTAATAGTGAACTTGAACTGGATTTCTGTTTCATCGTCAGTGGCTTTCAATGCAGAATGAAGACAGGATTGCAGTGACCCAGCTATGTTAGCAGTCAACGCTGTGATAGCACTGTTCATGTCTGGGGAACCGACGCAAGATTTAAACGAATCGTTTGATTCTTTTGAGTGCTGAACAGCTTCTAGCGCTGGGCTTCCATCATCTTTGAAGTTGATGGCTCTGGCTGGCATATTAGCATGTTCTCCGACAGGTGGAGTACTGTGTGTGTGTGGAGTAACTTCCTGAGGTTTTCCTCGGTTGGTGACCGGTGTTCTAGCCATTGTCATGCCATGGTTTTCAAAGCGATTAATTAGTGCTTGGAATCGAGGGTTGTAGACAAGCTTTGGTTTTTGAGGGCCTGGTGTCAGCATTCGCTTAGGTTTTCTGAACACTGAAAATTCAAATAAAAAAATCATTATACATATTTTTTTTATGTATTACATGATATAATATCACCAGTTGCGGCCCGCCTGGTGTTAGGTGGTAACCTCTGCCCATAACAAGCAATGCGTGTTGGTTCTTCCCCTACTTAGGTACGATAAGACCCAAGTCACATTGCATGCGCCCGTAACTCTGAGACGTGAAGGTAGAATGTCTCATATGCCTTTAATTTCACCGGCAACCACACCTTTCAAACCGGAACACAGTAACGCGAATGTGTTTCTGCTTGGCGGCAGAAATGGGCATGGCGGTAGTTCCCCGAATGAACTTGGCTAAATTACTACTGCTGCAAAAATAATTATTGTTTAACAATTGTTTTTATTTTGTTAAGTCGGTAAAAAGTTACAGCCGTTCGTCTATATTAGATCCCATCAATAAAACAGTTTATAATAATTAAAACTGATCATGTGGATTACAAGGCTTAAAATGAGTTTTTTTTATTTACCTCTTTTAATCTTAGGTTCTTGTTCGAATAAAGTGTTATCAGCAAACGTGACCTTCTTCTTCATGGAAATATCAGTGTTGGTGTTGGACTCCTGGAAGGTAACATGCTTCTCCGTGCTATCCTGGCTGCCGACACGACGGCTGCTGACCATGATACTCTTCAGTTTCGCAGGCATGTCGGATTTTGATACCTGTAATGGTTGGGTCAGAGGTATAAGTAAATTTAATATTGCCGTACATTTGAAACAGCGCCATCTAGCCGTCGATTTAATCAATTCTTGGAAACTCTATGGAAACCAGATAACTAATACTTTTAGTCATGTATAATGTACTATTATTAAACACATGCTAGTTATTTATTATAGACCCAGTTTCTGAATGCACATCTATATTTTATGTATGTCCTAGATGGGAATCGAACCCATTACTTACAGCGCAGAAACCATTGGGCCAATTTAATTAAAGACAAAAAAATTCATATTGACGGGCATTTACACGGTACTATCTAGCCCCAAACTAACCAATGCTTTATTATGGGAACCAGAGAATGATTATCAGTTATCCAATTCCGTAAAAAATAAATAAGTTATCAGTTACTCAATTCATTAAAAAGGTTAGTAGTAGTAATCTATCAATTAATGTTATAATATTAATATATATTTTCAATTACGTACATATATTAAATATTACAGTACATTTTAACACCCAGACAATAAAACTAACCTCTATGTTTGTCACACACAAATGTTTGTCTTGGGTAGGAATCAAACCTACAGCGCGGAAGGCCGAGTTGTTGCATGGGCTATGTAGCGAGACAAATATTACCTCATTAGTGGTCTGAGCGGGACTCTCAGCATTCTCGATCTCCGAGAGTGGAGAGTCGGCTCCTTGTTCGGGGAACATCGTCCACCCTCCAGGGACCGGGTGCGTCGGAGTGCTGGTGGTCACTGCCTTCACTAGCTTCTGCAGGTTTACTATATGAGATGTTGGTGTTGTCATCTCCATCTCACATTCTGGAACTTACAAAAGTAAGAGAGCGAGAGAGAGAAGAGTAAGATCAATTTGAGTTATTGATCAGCATAATGAAGCTTCAAGAAACATTGTAACGTTTTGTTTAGATCAACTTATTAACTCTTCGACAAATAATGTAAATAATATAAATATAAATATTATTCTGGAAATAAATTTTTGTCTCCAGAAGAAAGAGTGATATCCAAAATGTTCGTATAATTTTGAAGCTCTTAGAGTAAAAAAATTGTTTTTTTTTTGTTTAATAAAATTTACGGTTAGCGTTACCTAAAGTTCAATTGTAATGATCGTTATTAATTACGGATAAAGTAAATACAACAAGTAGGTATATAAAAAGTTAAATATTGCATAACATCGAATTATTCGACATCATTAAGGTATATTTAGGTTTTATAATAGGAGCATAATTATTTTTACTTACTTGGATCATTTTCTGTTTTAGGTGTTGTTTTTGGCGAGTCGTTTTCTTCATCTATCGTTACTTCATATTCTTCAACAGCTTTCTGCCGCATCAAGAATTTCTTCACATGCGGAGTTTGAGCCCTCTGTCTCTTCAACTTCGGTGTTTTACCAGCTAATTGAGGATGAGGAGTCTTCATAACTGGATTTTGGTTATCATCATCATCTGTGTCACTTGATTCATAATCAACCAAATGTTTCATTCTGGCAATAGGAGTAATAACTGCAGTTTTTGTAATCTTATTCACCAGAATAATACCTTCACAGTATTCTTCACTATTGTTCTTTGATTTCTCGTATATAGAATCAAATTTCTCTTCGACATCTTTGGTTAGCATACTTGCTGATGTAATCAAATCAGATAAGCTACTACACATATCTACATTCCTGAGGTCATCCATTTTGTCGAATGTTTGGTTACACTTCTCACACCTTAGAGGTAAGTGCTCTTTGGTTAAGTGTTCGATGAAATCTGCGTTGAGGGTTTCTGGCTTGCACAGGAATTTGAACCCTCTGCAGATAGGACAGTCGAATGAAAGTCCGTGGGTGTTCTTTTCGTGTCGCCAACGGCAATCAGCGCAACAGAATACTAGATAGCAGACAATGCAACGAGACTGAAAAAATTGAATAGGCAGGTACATAGCTGTTATGGGCGCAGTTCACTTTTTGGGATTAGAGTAGGTACAAAACGAACTTATACAAGTCTTGCTATTATTTCTTAGTCGTCTAGTAAGAATTAGAAACACAGATGTTGAGAACAAAACCTGTTATATTCCACAGTATATCCATCTCCATATATAAAAATATTATTAATAATAATAATAATAATTTAATTCAGAATTTTTTTTCCATAGAACACAGTACATAGCACACAGTAGGTATTAATGATTTTACTTTGAATTTATTGCACCCACGACCACGACCGGTGGCAAACTTCTTCGCGACCATGATCAGGTCAATCGATCCACTACGCCATAAGGTATTTCCGACACTCAAATTAAGAACAGTTATGACAAGATAAGAGAGGTAAAATAATTTCATACCACAAAATAAAATATTATCAATTTGATAGGATAAACCGGTATTGTGATATAATACTGTATGACAGTAAATTAATAGCGCTCACTTTGTAGACAATCTAGGTAAATTCTATTATAGTTCCTATTTCTAGTCACTTAATTTTCATGCTAATTTTCCTCTCATAATAACTACTCGCATATGTATATTTCGCCTTTTTTAAAACAAACTATTACAGACATATTTAACATATCTTTAATCTGAGATAATCTTTAATCTAAGATAACCAAAAACAGTTTTGCTTTTTATTATATTACGTGTCGTAGAAAGAGAATCAATGAGGTAATACGGGCAAGGTGGCACTATTACAGTAGCCGACAGTGCAGCCCACCTGCCATAATGCGATTGGTCGCTACACGTTTTCCCTCTTACGGTTAGTAAGGGGCTTTCCGACATCACTCGAGTCCGAACTACTACTTCAGTGTCCTCACGGGTAAACACGATAAGAAAATATTTATTTTTGTTTGTGGTGGTCAAGAGTAATGCAAATAAGCTATGAGAAGCAGTTGAATTTTAAAAAAGGTTTCTAATATATAAAACAAAAAAAGGACTGAATTACTCACTGATTATTCACGAAATCTCTAAATTTCATAGTCTTACAAGTCTGATATTATGCACTGCTATTCAAGTCGTAGACGCTTCTTAAGACAAAAATTCGGGGAAAATACTCTCCAAGAAGATTAATGGGATAATCCACGCCAAGTGCCAGGCAGATCCACTAATTTTACATATTATGTTCCTAAGACCTTCCCTTAGGCCTTTACTATATATGGTGGCCTCTTAAAAATGGAACTAACAATATTCGAAGTTTAAACCAAACCAACGTTGACAAAATAATGAAGTATCATTTCACCCTGTCATTGAAAATGCTACCTCACTCCCTTCACTTTAGGGCCTAGATTCGGCCCCAATCAACTGGGATCAAATAGGTCAACAACTCAATTAGCAAGCCAAACGTGAGATGTCTTAATGAGATGCAGTACAATCGACTGGTAATGAGTGTTGGAATTTACTAATTGTGGCTTAGTGGTACCGTAATAGCCTCTTAAGTTGCCAACGCAGGGCCAAAGTCCTACTGTCGGTAAGCGAGAGTGGATGGAAATTTAATTTACCAATTTACCAATAATTTATGTTCGGTTGTGTTTTACTTCATCGTTTTAATATTATGTCACGACTATACAACAGTTAAACTAATATTTAAGCTGTCATTTCACCTATAGTTTAGTCTTTTTCTTACATTATTGTGAAACAAAATGAGAAAAATAAATTAAATATTAAAAATTTCAATAATTAAAATAAGTAAAATTACAGTTAATGAGTACGTACGAAGGGGAATATCTTAAAAATACTGTTGTTGTATTAAGCATGGGAAATTCAAGATGAAATTATTAAAAATAACCTGACTTCTTATAGAATCGAAGCAGAATATTCAACTCAGAAAAACTTACCTCAATATGAAACGAAGACACCATTTTCAATCCATATTAGTTCCACTTTCTAGACCGTACAATATCGAAACAAATGCACAAAAGTACCTAATGTTTTAGATTTGAAGCAAAATCTCACATAACGCGTCTCCTGTCCGCAAACACAAATGAAAATTTGAACGACGGCAGTAATGGTAAATGTCTACCCTCAAAATATTAACAATTAATGACGATGAGATATTCGGATACCCTATCTTAAGTTTTGTTGTTGATCGATTTGGATACATTAAATAAATGTTTTTTTAAGGGTTCCGATTTCGGTCTGATGTGAGACGTTACATTTAATATATTTTCCGCCGACCGAGAACATCTTTTTAAAAGACAGCCATGAAAGCTCAGTTGGTAGTAACCCTGCCTTCTGATCGTGGGTCGATTTCCACCCAGGGCAAACATTTGTGTGACAAACATAGTTGTTTGTCTGGGTGTTGATATGTATTATGTGTATGTATTTACAAAAAATGTATAAAGTATAAAAGTATATCAGTAGTCTGGTTCCCATGATTCAAGCTATGTTTAGCTTACTTTGGGGCTAGATGGGCTGTGTGAAATTTCCACCAATATTTATTTATTAATACTAAACGAATAGCTTTAACACTCGTCTACCTTGCGCCTAACATGCAACTCCTTACAATAACCTGCCAGGCGGTGTACTCGGCCGTTGTACAATTAGTTGCAAGCATCAGATGTCAGATTATATCGGTGTGGTGCGGTGGCCGGGTGGTCGGGTGCTCGCATACTTGTTGCCTCGCCAGCCGCAATTTCCGGTCTCGCTGTGTGCCGGAAGTGAGGCAGTTTCGCCGCGGCCGCTTCCGGCCCGAGTGTGAATACAGCTTTATTTCGGATTTGGTGCTTAAAGCAGAGCGAAACTTGCAAGATTTCAATGCGCCAGACGCTAAGATCGGCACCTATGTTTATTAGCTTCAGCCCACAACTTTGCCCACATGTAACCGGGATGAAATCTAATCTGTGTTTTATTCCAAGCTATTATCTACATATTTTTAAAATGACACTCAATTCGATTCAGTATTTTGGCGAGAACGGGTAAAATTCATACCATCCATTTACAAAGTTTCATATTTATCATATTAATAAAGGTATCTATAAATGTCCGTAGCCATGCCAGCGTAGTACCTGGATGAAAAGTAGCATATTTTTCAAAATAAATCGGTATTGGCTTGATAGACTACACATTGCATAAAATGAAGTTACTTACTTTTTAGGGAACAATTTTTTAGAGCGAGCTTCCCAGTTTTTATGAACCCGAGTGTCAATCCAGAGGTCGCCAGTTCAAAACAGACGTGCAACAATGAGTTATTCACTTGAAAAATATACGTATGCACCACGTTTTCAAAACGGTGATGGAAAACATCGTAAGGAAACTAACATTTTCTAAAGGTTATCAACTACTTTCGGTAAGAATTGAATAAAGACCATTGATTAATATTATTATTACCCTGTTATACTATTTTAATCTGCAGATTAAAAGAGAGAAAAATTGTCGAGCTGGAAACGACCTAAAGATTTAATTCTTTATATCCGCCCTAACAATGCTGCTAGTTAAAAATGATTAATGAAAGTGTTAAATTGCGCATTCCGTAGTATTCCAGCTGTGTCTGGATTCAGTCTTTCTACTGCCAAATTGCTTGACCTGAGATTGATAGCTTGAACGTAAAAAAGAATGTAAGGAAAAATGTATCAGAAAATATGACACACCATACTGCGAGAGGGTTAATCACACCCCTCTTAATGTTGTCACTGCACCCTGTCATGTTCTTGAGGAGCTGGATATTTTACGGTAAAACTAGGATTATTATTGAAATGCTGTAATTATGAGGAGCCAAGCTGCCAAGCTGCTGCTTGCTTTGCTGCAAGAGATGTCGCTTAATAACTGGCCTCACAGCTCAGTTGGTAGTAACCCTGCCTTCTGTACTGTAGGTCGTGGGTTCGATTCCCACCCAGGACAAACATTTGTGTGACATTCGTAACATTGTTTTTTGTTCTGTGTCTGGGTGTTAATATGGATTATATGTATGTATTTACACAAAAAGTATATAAGTATGTATATTCTGGTTCCCATGATACAAGCTATGCATAGCTTACTCTGGGGCTAGATGGCAATGTGTGAAATGTCCATCAATATTTATTTATTTATTTAATATTGCAACAAAGCTATGAGGTTCATTAAAAAAAAATTGCGTGAAAATACTATTTGAACCATGTTAGCTCAGCACAGACTGTTTAAAGATATTCATAGCTTCTATTACTCAAGAGACTTATAAACTAAAAGGACTTCGACGACAGTTAAAACTATCGAAAAGCAGTTAATTTTTTTCAGATATTTTAATATATAAGATTATTCGCAGCAAAATAAAAATAATACTACTCTGGTGACTTCTACGTTCAGCAGTTGTGTGTTGAACGCGACAATTACCGAGATTCGAACAAATTCGTACATTATTCACGACTAAACGAGCCCCCGAGAGCGAATCGAAACTGTTTAAACTGGAACAACTCTTCAGCAAATAATAAATGAGATGAAAACCAACAGGTAAGCAACAGGTACACAATTCAAGGATTTGTACTTTGCCATTACGGGTTTTTTAATGGAAAAGTAAAGTATAAATAAATAAATAATAATAAATAAATTAATTAATATTGGTGGACATTTCACACAGCGCCACCTAGCCCCAAAGTAAGCTAAGCATAGCTTGTATCATGGGAACCAGACAACTGATATAATTCTTATATATATTTTTTAACATACATATAATACATATCAACACCCAGACGCGGAACAAACACCAATATTCGTGACACAAATGTTTGTCTTGAGTGGCAATCGAACCCACTACTGTGTTCCAGTTTGAAAGGTGTGGTTGCCGTTGAAATTACAGGCACACACACAGACACATTCCACCTCACGGGTGCATATAATGCGATTTGGGTCTTGTCATACCTAAGTAGGGGAGGACCCAAGACATATTGCTTGCTAGGGGAAGAGGGTGCTCGTTTCGTAACATTTACACATAAAAAAAGTAGTCTTTGAAGTGTCAGATGCATGAAAGGATTATAGTTGAGGCGCACTCAATCCTTTCACATTGTTTCGAGTAAGACAGTGACAAGAGTAGTGGTAGTAATTCAATATTATAGTTGATGGCTGTACAGTTGTGTTGCCCGAAGGGTCTAACTCAATTAGGGGACTAATTCATTTGAGGGCCGCCGACGGCGACGTCGCCGGAAGTGAGGAGATGTCGCCAAAAGGGATTTGGAAATTTTGAAAGCGGGTACGTTCCCAATAGTCTTGTTCTCAAATGAGATTAGTAAGGGAATTTATCTTTGACGTATCCATTGTCCTTATATTATAAAAGTATTAAATATCTCTTTAAGATCAGCATGACTGATATTTTCAGCTTCCGTCTCGCAGCGAACTCATTATAATTATAATTCTAGAAACTTATAAAACAAAATACTTCAAATAGTTAAACTGTTTCAGGGTATTGCATTTTAAAGTTGCTTGTATGACATAACTACTGTACTATACCCACCATAGCAGCCTGCTAGTATGTTAAATAAATAAATAAATATTGGTGGCCATTTTACACAGCGCCATCAAGCCCCAAAATAGAAAGCTACACATAGTTTTTATCATGGGAATCACAGAAATGATATAATAATAGTGTTTTTTTAATACATACTAATAATACATCATCGAAAATTGTGATGAAACAAATGATGTCACCCAGATATAGAACAAACATCTATTTCCGTCCCAAAAATGTTTGTTCTGGGTGGGAATCGAACCCGAACTGTAGCGCAGAAGGCATAGTTACTACTAACTGAGTTGTGAGGCCAGTTATGTTCTCACTAGGTACTGAGGCTTACTCCAAACAAGCGAGGATATGATTTCAGCTGCTACAAAAGTCAAATACAGGTTGGTATTGAGTTCGTAAGTCTCTTGTGGATATGGAGGTTAAATCACAATATTTACCTTTACAGTTAGAACATGGCATGACGCAAATTATCATTTCCATATTCAGAATGAACAGTTAACGCCTGCTTTTGAACTAGCTACCTTTGTATTAAAAGTCAGGGTCCACAGCACATGGTACATACACACACGGTATCATAACTAGTGTGAATCTATGGTATTTTTTTTTTTTTTTATTTATTTATTTATCCAACAAAAAATACAATATATTTTCTAATTAATAGTGTTTTTAAACCTATGTAGGGTTTGAGTAAACACTAGGTTCTCAATAAGTTCTCAATAAGTATGAATACCCACATTAAAATGTTCCCTACAAATACGTATGTATCTACGTACTTTAGGGAGCATGGAATGCAATTCTGCAAGGAGAAATCCTGAGAACCTAATCTGGATAGTTCAAATATTTAGATCACTAGAATCTGCCCATTGCTTTGTTCACGTGGTACTGGAATAAAAAGTAGGATGGAATAATACTCCAGGTTAACTTTATGTTAAAAGTTTCAGCCAAATCGATTCCGTAGATTTGGTAAGCACATAACTACACGTTTTGATATAGTTTCACATATATCTTTTTAACTCGATAGTGTGCTGCTTATTTTCTATTTCCCAACGGATTCAGATCTTGCTTGGGATATCTGATTAAAAGTCTGGAAGTTCCGGCTTTATGTCAGTCAAGTTCATATCAGTCAATAGTTTTAGTAGCCGCTCCGCCTAAGACATCAAAAACAAAAACCAAAATATTTTTTTTTTCAAAAAAAAAATTTTTTGTACATAATATGCCTGTGGCCCCCGCATTAGGGTTAAGCTGTGTCGCTGGTGTCGAAATACGATTAGTTAATTCTAATTACAGGAGAAAACATGTGAGGCAGTTAATAAAGTTTAAAACAATTGTACTAAAAACAATTATAATTTCAGTTTTACACAGACCTCAAAATATCCAAAAAATATGTTAGTTATTTCAAATAATAATTATACATATCTAGGGCCTGCGCATTTTCAGAAATCCAATTTTAGATCGCTAAATAGGTAATCTATCCTAAATTACATCTATTAACAGCCATCAGTTTCCCCGTCAGTGTAAATATTCCTCGGAAATTGCATTCCGGCGTTTTGCGGATGGAACGGTCCAGATTTCCCCAGGGTTGTGGATGGCAAGGTACGTAATTCGCAGACCGCTGTCACAGTCCAGAGTTCAAGCAGCTGCTGCAGTTTTTTGAACTACCTACTCTACAGAGACAATTAAATCTTAAGGTCGCTGGTTCATTTCACTGGAGCACGAATGAGTTTTTGATACTACGGTATAGTGAGGAAACTGGCATGTCCTAGAACTAAAAATTAGAACAAATAACCTGTTTCGAGGAACAAACGGATCCAAGATTACTGTATATACCTGATGGAAATATTGTTTTATGCAAGTGACGGAAGGAGCAGATGAGTATACAGTATTTTTTTTATGTAATACATTTACGGAATAAGCCGACGGCCCACCTGGTGTTAAGTGGTAACCTCGGCCCATAACATCGTCGCATCGTATGCGCCCGTAAATGTGAGACGTGAAGGTGGAATGTCTCATGTGCCTGTAATTTCACCGGCATCCACACTTTTCAAACCGGAACACAGTAACGCGAATGCGTTACTGCTCGGCGGCAGAAAAGGGCATGGTGGCAGTACTTCCCCGTTACATTTTATATTGGTACCAGCTAGTGACCAATAAATAGTTTGACTAGGTCCGAACGACTTGCCTAAAGTTTACAGATCTTACTATTCATAATTCATAATTCATTTATTTGCGGAACATAGGTAAACAAAAGATGACAGCAAAGGATACAGTACAGCTATGTTCTACTTTACAGCATGCAAATTGATAATATAATAATTAGTAATAGTAATTAGTATTGACATCTGTTTGCCACATAAACTCAGGCTACGACTTAATAACATTTATTTATGAGCTTACCTACTCACTTGTTACAATTCCAGATCAGTTGACCTAGCTGTTCTGAGTAACCTGCGACACTATTGTGAGCGTATTGTCGGGTAAACTTCTAATGCTTGTATTATGCCTGAAACCGCGTCAAGCCAATGTAACTTTCTGTGTGTAAAAGTTTTATGTATTTTCCAGTAGCATCATCTTTAAATAAACATGGTTAACTTATGTTAAGCAGAATTTAGAAAACCGATGTGTTAGGCGGATGCAATGTGATGGAATTCAGATTACTTTTGCCGGGCCAGAACAACTATTACCCAGATTAACGAACACCCGATTTTTTAATATCCATGCCTACCAGGGGGTGTCATGTTGTATGAACGGGTATAAGGAATGTTTTGCCCATAATCACACAGTTGATCTTGAATCGAATGGTACACGCACCTCTCAGACTTGCAAACCCTTAAAAAAAGATAAATCATCGGTGGAAATATTTCCTTATTGGCAATATTTGAAAAATATATCCGGCTCCGTAATCTATCAGTCGTCGCAATGATGGACCCACATCATGGAGAGCGGACGTGTCGTTGACGACTGAACTCATTATTCAGCGGCTTGACCGGCTTGACGTCAGTGTTGCCAACTAGTGTAAATCTCCCGATAAACTGTCAACCGACAAAATTTGTGATGCCATGATTTAGGTATAAAGGCTCGATAGATCTGCATCGCATTACTCAAATCAAATGTAGCATAGTAGAAAGTTTAATTCTGAAGAACGCTATTTTTATACTTTAGGCTTCAGCGATTTAGTTACCGTTACCTCAAAAAAAAAAAAATTTGCAAATCTATTCTGATAATTAAAGGTAAAATTTAATAAATTCGTAATACTGAAACAAATCATTTTTAACTTGGGTTATTTTTATTGAAATTAACTTTTAATTTGGCAAAATTCAGCTAATATTATTGATTTTCCCATTAGTATTATTTTTATTCTCTCGCTGTAGCAAGCAGTTTTGGATTCAATCTAAGAATATTTATGAAGTAAATACCTGTCGCTCATAAAGACCAAATATAAATTAGCTAATCAATCAGTCAGAAACAGTAATTTGTAGTAATTTGTTTAACGGGAAACTTTTTAAATTACTTACTGAACTATGTTTCTATTCCGTTGAAAAATATTTGACGTTTAAGTTTTGACTCAATCACCTAGTATTGTATAACATGCATAATAAATATAAATAGTAAAATATGACATTAATATAATTCTTACTATAGATTCATATTATTAAAATATTTACATGCCCTGAAGCTGGCAAGACATGAAGATCCTTTGACTCAACCTTCATCTATGTTATTAACCATGTCTTATAAATTACTAAACTATCTTTTATCTTTTTTTATCTAATCGAGATTATCTATTTTTAACTACTACGGCCCAAAAATTGATCAAACACAGTCTGATCGATATTTCGGGAATTCAGATATATCCAAATAGTGAGTAAATTGGCAATAACAAGACGAGACATGTCACGTCCATTTGTCACGCGGAATATGTCATTTCCTTTGTTTTATGACTTCTTTATATTGGTAGGAAATAAAAATGTAAGCATATTGTAGGCAAACACGTTTCCATCTAAGACATAATAATTTGTGGTGAAGTATATGGTTCGGGAAAGAATCGAATAATAAATAAATAAATAAATAGACTGTATAAGCGAAACATGAAGTTATAATTAACTAAGTAATGTAATAATTTTATATGCAAAACGCGAAATGATACAAACGAAAAATGATAAGTAAGCGAGCAAATAATCCTAGGAATAAGCAGTCCTCCCCTAGTAGGCGCGTTACTGCTTGGCAGCAGAAATGGAATCCCCGGACGAACTAGGCGAGAGTTCTACTGCTCTTAAAACACAGGTACAGGACAGGTATAGGAGACCTAAAATGTAACCACCACCCTCACTTAATGAAAAAGAATTACTTATCGGGCAAGCTACCTCATATTTCAATCTTTTTAAAGCTTGTAAAATAAATCAGAAAAGCGCGGGGTGTCCATAGATCCTAATAAACCTTATAAAATTGTATAGTGCCGGCCATAAAATGAAATATAGCCCAATCAGCGACCTTTCCTCGTTGGCCGGGTAACCGTTAAGCTTCTATTGTAATTTTTGATTACCAAATCACAGCTGGATATCGTAATTTACTGTTTTTCATTTTCACTTAATCAATTTTATGAGAACGTTAATACATAGTAATGAAAGAAAGAAAGAAAGAAAGAGTATTTATTTTGCCTTAACCAACAAAATCATCAACAATAACATATTTATATACTAAAACACACATATTAAAAACTATAAACAATATTATGTGACGCAACTGACAATAGTAAATGGAATGAAAAACCAAATTATACTTAAATCTAATTTTGATATATAAATATAATCTTTACTCCCGATTATTTTTCTGTAATTTTATATAATTTATATATTTAAGAGTACGTTATCAACACTAGCTTTGTTATTTTCACAAAATTGATTACGAATCTAGATCAATAATTGTATTATTTCCTTTCTTATGTTTCGCATTCTGATTGTTATCTGCTTTGTGGATTAATAAAAAAAAAAAAAAAAAGAGAATGTGTTGAGAAGGCAAAAAGGGTAGTAATGGTAGTGAGTGCTTAAAGTTGTAGCTAGAGAACGTTTTCAATCTGGAAGCTGCAGATTCAAATCCTAATGTGGTTTGCTTGAAAACGTACCGAACGTTTTTCATTACGTTTAAAGTATATCTATTTTCTTAAAGATTATTTATAAAATATACATATAATAAATACATATATCCATTTTACTTGAAGAGAAAACCTAAGATCTAACATAAAATTTAAAGTGAGCGTACAGCTTAAAATACTTAAAAACTTAAAAATTAATATAAATTATTACAGCTTTCATTTTCTACAGAGAAAAAAAAAAGTTCGTCTACTAATCCGTATTGGAATACCATGGCACGTGTTCCTGCAGCGGGAACATTATCAGTATGTACCACTAGGCCACCACAGACCTAACCACGGGTTAACAAATCATACCCGGTGAAATTAGCATTCAGAATCAAATTAACGGCGACACAGTATCGGCATTACACTGCATCACCCTGTCATTTGCAATTAGTTGCATTTGTCGTTTAATTGAATTAATTCACGTCTCTGTATTATCTGATCAGATATGTAAGTTCTATGTTATGCTACTGACTGATTGGTCGGATTGCTTTCCACTGGTGAATTAGATGTATGAACACAACGTAGGTACTAATAAACATATATATATTTGGAGTAGTTAAGTTTAAGTTAAAAAACTTATTGAACGACTTGAACTTTTTACAAGCATTAATTATCTATCGTCAGAGGGAGCTAAATAGTCTTAATTTAGAGAAATGTCGTGGGTTAAAATTAATTTAATAATAATAATAATATGGTTTCAATTGGATTTTAATTGTTATTTATACATTTAATACTATATTACCATGGCTGACTGATGAAGCAGGAAGGTGGCCATGGCCACGGAATCTCCTCAAGTTAACAAGATGGGAAGTGAGAGAATTTCATTGCACCCACCACGAGACATTTCATACGAAATAACAATGCGAGTAAAATACTGACAGTTGAAAGATATTAGTATGGTGGCAGTACCTCCTCTGACAACCACTGAACATTCAGTCAAGTCAAAGTCAAAACTTTTATTTCCATAGAACTTATAAAGAAATGGCTTGGAAACGTCAATATTATTCAAAACATAAGGTCACGCGTACTTATTGATAAGTTTGATGCCTGTTCAAACCCTATCCGACCCTCCATGGGGAAGAACAGACAAGAAACAGTTGGTTCTACTTCTATTATGCCTGCCCTCACAGCTCAGTTGGTAGTTACTCAACCTTCTTTGTTCGCAGGTTCGATTCCACTCAGGGAAACTCATTTGTGTGACGAACATGTTTTGTTCTATATCTGATTGTTGCTAAGTATTATGTATATGTATTTGCAAAAAAGTATATAAGCATTCTATCAGTTGTTTGGTTCCCATGGTGACTACGTACAAGCCATGCTTAGTTTGGGGCTTTATGTGAAATGACCAACAATACAATTACATATTTATTATAACCATTGTTATTTAGAGACACGTTTGTACTCTAATCATGAAACGCGAGGTTCTTGTGAATAATTAAAGCCCATCCAAATGGTGAGGCATCTCTCAACGTAATTACCTAAACTAAATGTTTGAAGTTAAGATTTTAAGGAATGACCTACACTACCTCTTAAATATAAATTCACTTGAGATGCAAATAAAACTTTATTTAATAATAATGATTAATCTCTGTCACGGATAGCGGATAGCATACAGGTAATAATTACGAAGTGTTAAAAATATTTCCTTAACGTAAATTACCCTTTAACCGATTAAAACAACGCCAGGCACATAATGCCCTAATTGTGACACTGACAAGGGTACCTAATTATTACATTTGACAGTAAAATTAACACTTTCACAGTCCCCCGAGACAACTTGACACACCTGTTGATTTTGTAACTGAATTTTAAATTGTCACTACTTTCCCTTGTCGACTGCTGTCTACTTAGCTTTTGATGATTTAGTTGGCAAGAGATATTATATACTGACTGGCCTCATAGCTCAATTGTCATGGGTTCGATTCCCACCCAGGACAAATATTTGTAACATTGATGTTTGTACTGTGTCGGGGTGTTTAATATGTAGGTATTATATGTATGTATTTACAAAAGAAAAGTATATAAGTTTTATATCAGTTGTCTGGTTCCCATGATACAAGATATGCTTAGCTTCCTTTGCGGCTACATGTGTGTAATGCGCACCAATATTTATTTATTTATTTATTATTTATAAATAATGTATAAAATATATTTAGATATTTTAATTCGATACAATATGTTAGCCGATGTAATTGTTTCAAATTATTATTCAAATATTCTATAAGTCACTCTGTATATATTAAAACCGCCATAACTCACAACTTTATATGTATATTTATAGCCGCAGAGTTCCCTGCATTAAATATTCGTTAATGCTGCTTACCCCTCATCAATACAAGGACATCTTTTGTCCTTTACGTATTTAGGGCCCGTCGACAAATTTCTTAGGCCTTAGACGGTTGATATTATTGCGTACCTTGAATAATTGAATGGCTTCCGTTAATTAATTAATTCAATTAGTTTGGTCCGTTGTTGGTGACATGTGAGAAGGGTATAGTTTTTAGTTATTGTCTCGGTTGTTTAGAACTAACTTTAAATACAGAATGTTGTGTGTTGGTGGAGCCCAAGAGACACATCGCCGTTTCTGAGTAGTGTTGGATATAAATAAATAAATATTTGTGGACATTTCACACATCGCCATCAGCCCCAAACTAAGAATAGCTTGTACTATGGGAACCAGATGACTGATCGAATATAGAAAGAAAGAAAGAAACAGCTCAGAAGGCAGAGTTACTGACCAACTGAGCTGCGAGGCCAGCCAGCCATATGTGGAAACAAATGTTTATAAAAAAATATGTTTATGAGTTGGTTTAAGTAAACTATCCAAAAGAAGTCCGTTGAAACAGAAGATGAAATTTAATTTACTAAAAACCTATGAATTCGAAATTTCTCAAAATGGATAAAAGTATTACAGTAATCACCAAATAAAATACATTTTCACGCAATGTTTCTCATTAGATTATACTAGCATGGAGAATCTATTCTGTGAACTTTAGTTCACAGAACACACACTCACACTGTTTATTACCTTTTATTTTTGTTTAAAATTACTAATAGTTAAGCCTCTCAGTAGTATAACACAATAATATATATGAAGACTATTCGAAAGAGAACTGTGTCCCGGCGCTACACATAGCCCACGCTTCTCCGGACCACATTGACCCAACTTTAATTGTGTATCTTAACAATCTATGTCCCATTAAACATCTATTAAACATTTCATTTCATTCAAAATTTCGTATTAAACCCCGATAATTACATAATTTATGTTCTAAGAATGAAAATAATTTTGTTAATGCATCATTCAGACAGTTTATTTCCAATGATGTCGCGATGCACGAATCAACGAATTTATTTTAACTGCCAAAGCCTCGGACGTTCATCCAAAAAAAGAAATTTCATCCGTATAACTCAGGATGTGTTAAATAAACAAACAAACAAGAACATTTCCCAAATACACTTCATTTGTCGCTGCAATAAATTTTTAGCGGGCCCCGTAAACACACCGCCGCGCCATTCTAACGTCCGCCATTTTGAAAACAAAACGGTTACCATAAAAAAGTGCTTCATATCATTTTTTTTTTTTAATTTCACTGATTAGTCTTTTTGCTAATTGTTTGAGTAGTCAACTTTTCTGAGGGACTTGTCTTTCGTAACGTGTTGTGTCCAAGAAAGTATTATGTACTCAGTTAAGAGATACTTAGTGCTGCAAAAATAAATCCTACCCAACTTAATATGGTTGTCAAAATCAGAGAAAACGAAAGAAAATATCGAATAAATATGGTTCCGTTAACACCATAACTCTGCCGAAGCCATTAATAATCCTGTCATAAACTTGCATGAAAAGCGTAACCCTTCATCCATTCAGAAGAACTTGGGCTCTCAAAGATAAGATCAAGTGTGTTCACTGTTCAAGTACATCATTTGACCCACCAAGCAATAAAGGGAAGATTCTTTCAATGCTGAGATATTGCACAAAAAGGCCCTGAGTGGCGAGTTGGGACCGCGAAAGAACGTATTGAATTTTAGGGTTGCTACTGGTTTGAAAACTGAAAATGATCTTGTATCTATTTTGTTTTAATTCTTAGCGTCAGCGGGTCAGCTCTGATTGATTAATTTAATATCATTAATACATAAACTTTTAAGAATGCTAAAAATAATGTCTTCCGAAGAGAACTTTACCATCTGCTACCATTCACCATGTTAAGTCGGTTTACATATAGCTCTATAAAAAAAGGTAATCTAGACCATAGCCGTTTTTTTACTAATTTCATCTCTGGCAAATAATAGTTAGATTTTTCTTAATTTATTCAACCTGAATAAATACACAAATACAAAAAAAATATACAAACAGAGCAAGAAAACATAGTTTTGCGCACAAACGATTTTTAGCAAACAAAACTGTTTCAGTACGGCTCTGAACCAGCGACCTCCGTATTTAAACTCGGTATCTTTACCAATACTAATACCACTACATTTTCATCCTTAAGATTAAAATTTTAATATTATTCATCCCAAAGTGTGAACCCTAATAAATTGACCAATCAACTCGCTCAGCCTTACGGAAAGAACCGTTTAAGTTCTTTTACGTGATTCCTTTGCCACAATCTTCTGTTATTATTCTGTTAATTATTTAGGTCAATGAATCAGTAAAATGGTAACTGCATTGCTGTTTCTGCCAATACTTTATTATGTGTATAGCAAAACACCCAATCTGACATACCAAATTTTGCTGATAAACAAATAACCGAAAATCTCTTATAGTTATTTTTTATCACTAACAATTTGATTACCAAAGTTTTACTATTCCCTAAACAGTTCTCCAATAGATACACAATAAACAACACTATTTCAAATAAATTGCTTAGAAACGAGGATTGTCGAATTAAATATTACCGTAGGTACTTATTTCTAATGATGAGGCCTGTCCGACCCTCCATGGGGAAGAATTACATATACATTCCCACCCAGGACAAACATTTCTGTCTTCTCTTCTATTCGAGTCACTGGCTCTCTCGAATCAGTGTGGTGAAAGGATTGTAAGTGCGCCTCAAAGAGGCTCCTTTCGTGCACCTGACGCATGTCTTCGAATTTTTTGTTCTAGGACATGTCGGTTTCCTCACGATGTTTTCCTTCACCGTTTTGAGAACGTGGTGTGGCGCACATAAATCTTTCAATCGAAAAACTCATTGGTGCACGTTGGGATTTGAACCGGTGACCTCCGGATTGAAACTCGGGGTCAGTACCACTAGACCACCACGCTCACCACTAGACCACCACGCTCAACATTTCTGTGACGAACATAGATGTTTTTTCTGTGTCTGGGTATTGATATATATTATAATGATATATTTATAATATAAAATATTATTAATATTTACAAAAAATTATATACAAGTCTTAGGTATATCAGTTGTCTGGTTCCCATGATACAAGCTATGCTTAGCTTACTCTGGGCTAGATGGTGCTGCGTGAAATATCAATCAATATTTATTTATATTTATTCCACACATGAATTATTTTAGGTTTGTGGGTGAACTAGTTCCGTCATAAATTATGAAAAAAACCCTTTAGAATACCAATATAAACATATAAGCCAATTATTGTATGCAGAATTCAAAAATTTCAATAAATCATACTACAGTTTTTATAAAAAGTAATCATAATTACCTCCCTCTAGCGATCATAATATAACCTATCAAAAATTTGCTTTGGAGTTTGGGGACCAATCAAGATTTTCACCCCCTAAACAAACATCCATACGTTTACATGGTAAATATTTACTCACAAAAATACCAAAGCGTAAAGGTAAATGCGAATAAATATGAGAACCTTTGCAATTACGACTTACGGAATTCGCTCAAATGTCTACTCATCTCATTTTATAATAAACACACCATTGGGATTTCTATGGGCCCTTATAGTTGAATTAATCCGGGAGTCATTGTACTTATTTATAAATGTGATTTAGTCACGGAACGAGCTGATTGCCTAATGTTAAGTGGCAACTTCTGCTTATAACAAACGCGATACGACTTCGGTCCTCCCCCGCTTAGGTTTACAAAGTCCCAATGAGTATTAAATTGCCTCTGTAATGTAAAGAATTGGAAGTGGAATGGCTCAAGTATGTACTTATACCGGCAAAAATAAAAAAATCGTAAGACAGAAATGCAAATGCATTTCTGCTTAGCAACATGGGTATGGTAGCAGTTTTGTTTCGGATGAACCTGGCGCCCGTCAGTACTACCAACTTACTGCCTGAAAAAATGTCATCAGTTTTTTCAAGGTTTTTAAATAATGGTTATAAACTGAATTCCATTCTGAGATTTCTGCTGCAGCGAAGATATACGGGTAATTTCCTAAATATATTGATTCATCAAGATTTTACCAAGACGAAAAGAATATCAATTTGTATATTAGAAAGGAAATAAATATTGATTTACTAAAATATCAATAGAAAAGGGAATACATATGAAAGAGATTGCTATTACGACCTTCGACATTCCCGAATTTATATTATTCGAACACTCCCCATGGGAATACCTTATAACCAGTAGATTGGGAGCTTGTGGTAAATTTTTACAGTGAACCCGGTTTTGGACTAAATATTACACAACATGACAGATCCCCGTCTGTATCAGATTTACGTTAAAGATTTCATGATGATTGCTGGTGTGCGAATAATTTAGTTTCCTTCTATTTTTGTGCACATAATATTTTTAGATTGGCATATTTCTGTAATATTAATTTCAATATCATTACTATTACTTTTTTAGTAATTTAAAACCAGTTCTGACTCCCGATCTATTGATTTCAAGGCTCTAAATCCCCTTGGGGTTGTCTTGAATGAAATCAGTTCGACATCGTAATTGCTAAGGCTTTTAAATTTATCTGTTCCCTTTTAGTACTGGTACTATTTTCGTGAGTGGTAGTATATTCAGTGAAGTGTCAAATCGTGATAGTTCCGTAGATACTAGAGAGAGGGAGAGAGAGAGAGATACAGAAAGAGCTATGGATGCTCTTAAATATTACCTACAGTTGCAGCAATACAATGTATACCAATTCGTCCGGGGAAGTACTGCCACCATACCTTACGCAATTATACTTTCATTTATTTTATTGTTATTGACTATTTTAAATCAACATTGGCTCCCGAACATTCCGCTTTGCGATAGCTTAGCCATATTAATTTCTATACATCGCTTTCCGATATTGCTGATATTATTCGGAACTTCGTTCAGAATACAGACTTCCGTATTATGCGCTTTAACTTATAGATACTTGTTGATTCTTTCTTCTAGATACAAGAAAACAAATGTTTTTTTTAACCGACTTCAAAAAAGGAGGTTATCCATTCAGTTGGTGTTTTTATTGTTACCTCATATCTCCATCATTAATAAACTGTATTTTTTTATTTGGTAGGCAATACTCGCAAATTAATCCCATGGAAATTTCATCAAAATCGGTGTAGTAATTTGGTTTTAAATACAATATAACTGGAAAAAACATGTCATACTAATGTCGAGATAATATTGAATCATTCTCGTTCATTAGCGAAGAAGTCGGTTTTCCGTTTTGCTGCGCAAAATAATTGTTATTGTAATAAGTTCTTCATACTGACGATTTCAATTCGTATCATAGCTTATTCAAATGATAGGAATTGAGTATTGAACCTGGGACTTTTCGTTTCGAAAGCAAGTTTACTACCAGTGTATAAATACAGAGTCATACACCGTGGAGACGAATTATAATATCAATGTGCTTACTTAAATTAGGTTCTTTTTGCTTTTGCCCTCTAAGTAACGTCTAAGATATTGAATTCGTCCCTAATATTTCCAACCTGGACAGAGAAAATGAAAAAAACCGAAGCCTCACCGGTCCTTTGGGAAATGTCGATAGACTATCAGAGGTATCCTAGATAACATAGAAGTCTGTTGAAATGTAACATTGTCTAATACAACTTCAACTAACTAGTAATCTCAAAAAGCAATCATAAAGTTCTATAGACTAATAAATTATTTATCGACTGTAAGGGCCTCACTAAAAACTTTGTGTAGCCACTGATTAGCTCATAATTAATGTTTTGCATTTTTGCACTACCTGTCACAGATAATGACTTTAAAAATAGTAAAAAAAAAACACTGATTTCAAGTTCAAGTTCAGAATTATTCACTCATAAAGATAATAGATAATAATCATTAAGAATGTCAGGCAAACGGAAAAGATTGTAATTGTACTTCAGATACAAACTATTTCAGATTCAGGGGTAATATATTGAGTTAAAAAAAAAGTTTTTCTGTGCATCGGAAAGAGAGTTGTTTTGAATTTTCAATTATTACTTATTTATTCCCGAAATACTAACAGGACGCCGTAGCTCGTTTAATAGAAATAAATAAGAATGTTACCGATAGATAGGAAAAAATAATAGCATTACCATAAGAATCTTCATTCAGGATTACCGTAAAAAACCTATAAACTTAAAAATAAAGCAAGTACAACCCAATTTCCACACAGCTCATTTCCATGCTATTACTATTCAAAACCTGAACTTCCCTCAGGGAACCGGGAATTATCTAAGCGAATTCAAGTTTCTAGGACACGTCTTAAAAAACAAGAAATACAAGTGACCTACTCAGTATCCACTTATACAAATAAATTAGAGCTCACTGTGCGAAGTGACAGTCCGCGCGAAACGCCCGCCTTGAATACTAAACGGCTAGGCGGGCGGGCGGGCGGTGACCATAAATGTGCCAACAAATTTCATTTATTATACGTACTCAGAGGAGTCCTTCCAAGACCTTGGTCTTGAAATACAACATATTATTGATATAAGAATATTATGTTAAAAAGCTAGCAATTTTATTATGTGTTTAGCTGTATTGTCCAATTCCCAATGTTCTCAAATATAATAAGGCAGAATCAAATCATCTAAATAACAGAACAAAACATGCTGAATAGCACAGAATATATTACAGTGTTGTAAATCAGTGACAAAGCGATAGCAATTCAAATATAGCAAATTGCATTTGTATTTTGCTGGCCTTTTATTTCATTTGTGTAATTAGTTTTTGATTGATATTAGGGAAGGCGTACAATCCAAATAATATGTTTTAAGTTGTGTTCTTTCTCATGTGACTACAGTACGCAACGAACCGAAGATCAACCTGATTTTAACAGGTATCCACTGCCCATTGGAATGGTTTCATGTCCCACAATTTGACTTGCAACCGCACTATATCCTCCATAACTAACACATACTAGTGCAGGTGCTACTGCTACTAATAACAGAAATGGATATCACGGCAGCAGTTTTCAGTCAGTAGTTTTTAGAGCAGTAGAACTCTAGCCAAGTTCATCCGGGGAAGTACTGCCACCATGCCCATTTCTGCCGTCAAGCAGAAACGCATTCGCTTTACTGTGTTCCGGTTTGAAAAGTGTGGTTGCCGGTGAAATTACAGGTACAAGAGATATTCCACTCAGATCAGTCTCAGATCGTCTCAGAGTTACGGGCGCATACGATGGACTTTGGTCTTGTCTTACCTAGTAGGAGAGGACCCAAGTCGTATCGCTTGTTATGGACTGAGGTTACCACTTAACACCAGGTGGGCCGTCGGCTCGTTTCACAGTATAACATAAAAAAGTACTAGGTAAACTCCCCACAAAATGTCGGTGTCTGAAGAATACGCGTCTAAAGAATATACCACCAAACTTTACTTCGGTTTTACTTGAGCGCAATTCTCGACTAAATCTTTCCTCATTACGGACATTACGAGAATTAGGCTCACTATCTGGCGAGGCATTCACGAATGAATCACCCCGAGCCCGGCCAAGGTCAGCAGCTGTCCCGTTACATCCTCAGAGCGTGGTCCCATCAACAATAACTCAGGCTTCCAAAGACGGCAGCGCCATCTAGACGAAAGTGAGGGAATTATTCCGCGATTTTCTCGAGATGCCCAGTTTGAATGGTTTAACTGTGGACCTAAACGAAATACTATACATTTTAGTTGTAAAATGGTTGTTTCTTGTACTCGTAGTCAGTCTCTTTATGAAAACCATAATTCTTTTAGTGTTTTATTTCTGAGTAGTGCTTATCATATGTATTTATTTAGACATGGTTTTACATATATAATTTAAAATTATCATAAAAACGTAGTACATGATATAATTACTGATTATATCCATTTATTGATTTTCTACAAATTGAATAACGAACTGCCAATGACATTTACATTATAATATGTGAACGGGCCCGTTAAAGAAAATAAACGAACGGTTGTACGAAGATTTGATGTGTCACAGATGGCATGGACATATACAATTACACAATACGAACATCTAAAACCCAAGAAACTAGGCTCAAAATATTTATTGAGGCCGAGGATTGGACCCGGGAATTGTCGTTTCTTGTTCAATCCATAAAATATATTTTTAATAAATTGAAATAAGTTAATGTATCTCTATCCGAACGGAAAACTATATATCAGTGTTACCCGTACGAGTATATAGTTCGCTATTTCGTAATGGCAATATTACTGCCGCGCCATTGCTTCGCATAAATCAAAGATAAAATGATAAATAATCATTAGCAAACTCATAACAGAGATTATGCAGAATATTATTGTTATTATATTATATTAGCTGTTGTCCGCGACTTCGTCAGCGTGGAATTCGGTTTTATCACGCACCCCTATTTTACCCCCACGGAAAAGTAGCCTAAGTCACTCCTTGTTACATCAGCTATCTGCCAGTTAAAGTCCCGTCAGAATCGATCCAGCCATTTCAGATATTAGCCAGAACAAACAGACAGACACAGACATTTTTTTTTAAATATGTTGTTTTGGTATATGTACCGTGTATACGAGTACATCCATATGCACTTAGTAAAAAGCGGTTATTTTAATATTACAAACAGACACTCCAATTTTATTTATTTGTATAGATATATTTATACGCAATAGCAAAAACGATAGAGCGGATATTGGTGGTTGCTACCAAGCCAGCATGGTGGTCAAATCTGAGGATTTAGGAGCGTAGTCATATCTTGTAGCATAGCGTTTAAGCCGGAAGTAGTACAGACCCCGAATTATAATGTGGAGGTAGCTGGTTCAAAACAGATGGAAAAAAATTGTGTGAACATAGTGCGCAATGATTTATTACGTTCCCAATACAGAGTAATAGCATACATAATCAGTAGAATAAAAATCAGAAATATAATCGTCGCAAATTGTAATGAGTGTAGCCACCGGGAAATACTAAGTGTAAAATGTTTCCAAGAACTTGGTTTCAATTCAATGGAGTTAACTGAACTTGGGATAACTTTGGATTGGGCTTTCATGCTGACTTTCAAGTGTCAGTAACTCGAAATTCAATCGTGTAGCGGTGAATATTAAAAACTTAGTGATCGTTAGCAATCCGCTTTACTTCCGGTAGGGAGTTTTAGTAGCAAGAGAACAAATTTTTCTAGAGAACTCATTCCGGGGAATTAGAACTGGTGCCATACGTATTTCTGCGATAACGCTTTCGCATTATTGTCTTCCCATTCCAAGGTGTGCCAGTGACATTACTACATTATTTCTGCCGCCAAGCAGCAACGCATTCGCGTTAGTGTGTTCCGGTTTGAAAGGTGTGGTTGCTGGTGAAATTACAGGCACATGAGACATTCCACCTACACGTCTCAGAGTTACGGGCATATACGATGTGACTTGGATCCTGTCATACCTAGTAGGGGAGGACCCAACTTGTCAATAATTTAACCATATCGATTAGATAGGGTGAGTGATAGTGTATTGGGTTAATATTTGATCACGTTTGGAAGGCTACTGGCAAACGTCTGAAATTAATAAATAATAATAAATAAATATTGATGGACATTTCACACAGCACCATCTAGCCCCAAAGAAAGCTAAGCGTAGCTTGTATCATGGGATCAAGACAACTGATATAATACTTAGATACATTTTTTTCTAAATACATACATACCTATAATACATATTAACACCCAGGCACCGAATAAACATTCAATACAATACAATACAATAATTTATTTATAACACCATGTTACAAGTCATTACGGTACATATTATATAATATAATGTGTGACCTAAGAATATGCATTAAAATTATATAAAATAAAATAAAATTGTTATTTAGAGAATTATTAATTAATCATTATCATAAAAATATTATCTTAATAATTGGCAGTTTGTAGAACTCGTCTACCGTGTAAAATGCGTGGTAAAGCAGCCAATTACGAAAACTCGTCTTGAAGACCGCTGTAGAAGTTGCATCGTTCCTAATCGTGTCCGGCAACCTATTATAAACTGATGGGCCCATCACGTAAACCGACCTTTCAGATTTATTCAGATTCGTCACACAAATGTTAGTCCTGGGTGGGAATTGAACCCACGAACTATAGCGCAGAAGGCAGGGTTACTACCAACTGAGCTGGGAGGCTGTCAAATAGTACCATAGAATTGAATTGTGTTGAAACTATTGTAAAATAGTACAACAGTAATTCAACACATAAACTTGGAAAACAGTTATACTTCCGTCTCGTAACAGTATGAATGTAACGGTAAATTCCCACAAAACGCAATGAAATTTATATTCGTTGACGATTGGTTCTGCGTTAAGATTTATGGGAGGTTCCGCTGCAAACGCTAGCATTTCCTATTGGAGTTTCTGTTCGGAGAAATAGTGTCTACATTATATTTGTAAGCAGACGCTACGCTCCACTGAGCTGTTGAAGATATAACTTGCAAGTTTTGTATTTCAATGTGAACAGGAATAAACCTCAATTTAGCCTAAAATAAAAGTTTAGGAGCTTCTTTATTATATATTCCGATTGAATCATTTAATTAAACTATTTGACTTTAAAATCTCGAGTTAGTCAAATATTATACTCTGTCATAAGTCGCAGTTGGCATAGACACAATACAAATTTCCAAATTACAAGCACAATGTGGCTAGCATATACAGAGATAGATAGAGAGAGAGAGAGAGAGAGAGAGAGAGAGAGAGAGAGAGAGAGAGATCAAACTGAGGATTCAGCGCTTTGTAAGACTGCATGATACTAATAATAATAAAGTTTATGTGTTCATTTACAAAAACAGCTTAACTTACTTAAAATTAGATGTTTACATTACAGTATGCATTGACCATCTTATTTACAATTATATTTCATCATCATTTGTAATATTAACTAAGAATTTTCGTTTATTTCGTGACAATAATTTATTACTTTCCGCAAAAAATGAGAACTACCCTCCGCGCTAGTTAAAAACCTGTTGCAGCAAAGTAGCTTCACCGTTCTCTAAGACCAGTTTATCTTGAGACGTTGTTGTTGAGATTATTCACGATTGTACAGGTCAGCTAATATTGATCATGTTTGAATTATACGAGCAGCCAGTATAGCCCGAAAGAACACATAAATCTTCCAGTATCAAAGTTCGAATATCATAATATAACATATACAAAATACGGGACAGTAGTTTTTTTTCCTTCAGACAAATATGTGACCATCGCATTCCACCTTCAAGTGTATCCCAATGGTAAAATACTGGTCTCTCTCGCAACATAAATTAGGAGGTACATCTTGTATCCACGAGCATTACTTACTTAGCCTTTTTATCGACGGAATCTTGTTCGGGCAAAAAGAAATTACTTGTAAGATTGATGTCACTTGTGACTTTGATTTATCCGAAGTGTTGTATTAGAAGTAGGTAGAGTTGTGGTAGATATTATCTTAAAGTAGGAAAAAAAAGGTCGGCGAATCATTTATTACTACTATGTGATTGATACGTGTCAGAAATGAAGAACACAGTGGACAATTACTGCTTATACTCAAAATATGGGACTATCCACTAACGCCTTTCCGATCGGAATCTCCAACCACAGAGGAGTTAGAGCCAACGGATTTGCGAAAGAGAACAGCATTAAAATACACGATTCCTTTTCCATCTCGAATGAATTGGCACTACTTTTTATAGTTACGGGCGCAATACAATACGATTTGGCCTTTCCTTAAGGTAAGGTAAGGTAGGACCTAAAAAGTTTTTTGTTTGTTATGGGCAGAGTTGCAAACTTAATATCAAGTGGCCGATCTTACGCGTTTTCTAGCATTCCTATAAATGAAAAAACATACTCAAATCTTATATACTTATATACTTACATACTTCTTACTTATATACTTCTACCCTTTGATGTATCCAACCTTGTTTGTTATAGGCATGGTTGGATACAACAAGCTAGAAGTAAGGAGGGATGCAGCGCTCGCTCTACATTTGTTTAAGGTGTTGAGAGGGATGATCGCTCATCCAGGTATTTTGGAGGAAATGCGGCTGAATGTGCCCGTAGACTTTGTGCACAAACGAAGGCGTCCCGCCCTATTAACAGTACCAAAAGGGCGAACCAACCTGCTACATAAAGCACCTCTGACGCGCAGCATCCGCACCATTAATATGATTGCTGAGAAAATCGATCTATTTTACTGTACTCTGAGCGATTTCCAAAAAGCTTTGTTTTTTATTTTATGTTATCGTAATTAGTTTTTAATTTTTATGCTTTTTATTATAATTATATGTTTTATTATTTTTATATGTAAATTTATTTTATATTCTGTATTTAAATGGGTAATTTTTGATTTTTAATTTTTAATTTTTAGTTCAATTGTCTATGTAAATATAATTATTAATGTTGACAAATTTAGGATTATTATTTTTTATGTTATAATTGTAGTTTATAATTAATTTACTTTGACATCGACATAATTTATGACAAATCATTGTAATTATCTCTTGACATTTTTAGCGGACTATTTTTTATTTTTTATTTATGTACCTACTTAATTAATGATTTCTAATTTTAATATTAACGTATAGACTATAAGGTACTGTATTGCATTGGGTTTTACCCGTAAAGATATTATGTACATGTTTGTGAATAAAATAAATAAATAAATAAATATAACTAGGATAGTTTTATGGAAAATCTGCACTCTCTTGCCTTGTTTGGAGGGTGTGAGGTGCCGGAGGAAAGACAGGCACATTAGAGGTTTCATCTTTATTTTGGGTGACGCGTGAAGCATATGAAATGAAGCATGAGTGTAGTTTTTTCCGGCTTTATAGTTTTTACAGCTAATTTGACTTGATTTCACAACTCTAGCTGATTTATCCGAACGTACTTGTATTGGGCCCTCAAATTGGGTTTCAGATGTACTGCTGCCTAGGGATTAGACCTCAGAATGTAGTAAATTATGCTGAATAGCTTAGCGGTAACTTGAAGATATAAAGTAAAATTACTTGTTTAGGTGTTTCTCACTTACAAATGGAACAACGTGTGGTATCTTGGAACTCGAAGTGCGAGTGTGTCGGTGCAAAGTGAAGCACTACTTGAAAAGATTTATTTGTTGCCTGCGGCTATAATTATACAGAATTCTGCAGAATAACTAAGTACTATATTTTACGGCTATTTGGAACAATTTCCAGATAAATGAGTCCTCCCCTGGGCATGACAATGGCGCAATGCCATGTGCACTGATATTGCGTTCAACACTTGAAAATTTTGTATGATATTCGTACTATTATAATACGTCGCATTATTCTTCAGATATAGTATAATTACAAGGTAGTCCCTTTAACCTACAGGCAACATATTCGCACAATTTTAGATTTTACTCGATTAAAACATCGACTTTTTATCGATTCTCGTCTCTATGGTTCGCGAGCATCGACTTTACCTCATTCCTTTTTCGTGCGAGGCAACGAACGCACGTGTCACGCTTACCAGCAAAAATGCAAAAGCGAAACGCAGAAGAGAAATTAGCACGTTACCAACGAAAAAACGACGCATAATTTCTCAGTACTCGTCACAGGATACCGAAAATATTACAGGTATGTGTAAATCAACTAGTTTAATGTGTGCAAGATCGGAATTGACTGCGAGTCAATTGCGATAGCGTGGGTGACTGCGAGTCACCCACGAAAAGAATACGCAGAAAATACGTGAAATCTAAGTGATTTTCATGCTCATCTGCTATTATTGTCTGCGAGACAATAAAAATACTTCATTTATTTATGAGAACCGTCCATTTTCCTTGCAATAAAAAAGTACTGCGCACTTAACAAAACAATGTTTTATGTTGTCTTAGATACATTCATGGGCGTACAAACGCATAAAGACACTCGAACGGCTAGGCCGGAAAACCAACCGGATGATCATGATCATGATCTGCCGCCACCGCTACTCGAAGCGAATGAGGTACTGCCGTCGCCGGCTTGGAACGGAAAAAACAGATGTTATTCCTGCAGAAGCAGAAGCCGCACCACAACCAAGTCTGAACCCAGAGTTACTTTTGGGTGCTTCGACATCAGACACTCCAGATTTCGGGGAGTCAGTTCACGATAATTTGGCTGAAATATGGTCCCCTTTGTTGAACAAAGGTTTGCCTGAAGAAGAGAAAAGCAATCTCTTGATAGAACATCTGATTCCTTCCAACTGTTTTTATTTTTCATGACATGCTCCAAGCTTAATGCTGAGATGTCCACCGCAGTGGCAGAAATTGTTCGGGGCCAGGATAAAAAATTAGAAGACTTTCAACAGACACCTGGTGCTGCGACTCCTGCCATCAATGGAGCCATGGACTCAATGATAAAATCATAGATCTCAATTCATTAAGTGACGGTTGCCGCTTGTTGGCAGACCTGCATTTTTCCTTCTCACAGGACAGAAAAAAATTAATAACACCCAGCTTGGAAAATAATTTTCTCCATGTCATACAAGACTTAGAGCGAGATGAGACTCTTTTCCGAAACTCACTGGGGAAAAAATAAAGGCCAGCAAGACTGTTGAAAAACAGGGCCTCGAAATCAGAAAAATGAGGAACCCTAAAACACCCACATCCACATCTCAGATGTCGGCTGCTCGTTCTGTTCATCAGAGAAACTGGACGGGACCTCCTCGCTACCCGTCGAACAGGGGGGGGGCGGGGAGTTCATATAAAGCCAACAGCACCCGTGGCTCGCTGAACTTACAACACAAACATGGCTCAAATGCCATCAAAGAGCTTCAGACGGCACCGTGCAACACTGATGCAGGTAGACTTACATATCTTTATAATTGTTGGTTAATATAACTAACAGCCAAGTAGTTTTGTCATGGATAAAACAAGGTTATACAATACAATCCTTTATTCATAACACCATGTTACAAGTCATTACGGTACACTATTACCTATATAATATAATGTGTGACATACGAATATTAATTAAAATTATATAAAATAAAATATATTTTCATTTTCATGGAATTAATAATTAGACATTATAATATCAATATTATATAATAGGCAGTTTGTAGAACTCTCTGTACAATTCCTTTATGTAAAAAGTTAACTCAATCTGTAGTTTCACACCCTAAATTATCTCAAGGTGAAAGTTTAGATATTATATTTGAAGCTATTCAAAAACTTATACAATTAGGAGTGGTTTTTCCTTGGAATCCAACTAAAGATCAGTATAGATCAGATGTACCTTGTACATTCTTACCTCCTAAACAAAATGGTAGCATAAGATTCATCTTTTTATTTGAAATAGACACTTCAAAATGGAAGATCACCGAACAGCATGTAAACTATTACATAAATATATTAATGTGTGTATACGCTATAACGTATATTAATAATGTCTATTACATATGGTCTCTCGGTGGCTACATTGGTTTTCACCAAAATTATAAAGGAGATTATTGCCTACATTCGCAGATAAGGCCATAAATCCGTTATAAGAATATAATATAATATAATGTTTATTATATAAAATAGTAAATTAAAGTTTGTTACATCCTAGATAGTCACAAAGTTTTTTAAGGTTGATGATGATACACATGGCTTGTCTATGCCCCTAGAAACGTAACCGTGTTAGATGGTTTGTCAAAACATTTTCACTTTTACTAGGATGTGTACTATTCTCGAACTTGCTTTTAATTAATTGAAAATTTTCTTTCTTTCAAATCAGTGTAATCGTCTCGACATTCCTGCAACAAAGTATGGATTTTTATATTCATAAACCTGAAACAAGTCTAAATATGGAATATTTACTATGTTTCAAAAACTAGGTCGGGTACAGTTTGTAGCGAAAAGAAAGTAAATAGTCAATGGTAGGTTGGTAAAAATATATATATATATATAAATATATATATATATATATATATATATATATATATAATATTTAATACATATTATTTACCTAGAACTATTGGCAGTATGTTTTTTGGGTCTCAAAAGGTTTGTGAGCAATGACTATTGTGAATTAGTAGAAAAATTGCGTGGGCAAGTCGAAATACCGCAACTATCAGCTATAGCAATGAAATGGGAGGCATTTAATATATATCATAACTCAACTATTTAGTTATCCAGAAATTGATCTTTTTGCATTTTCGGAGCAATGAAAAATGCGATACTTTTATTTCATGGAAACAGGATCTAGATGCTTTCGCCGTGGATACGGTTAAAAATAACTGTAAATTTTAATATTTTTACGCATTTCCTCCATTTTCATTCATCTTTAAATGTTAGCGAAAATTAATTGACGAATAATATTAATTGACGAAGTCATTGGCTGTCACAGCCGTGGTTCCCACTTTTACAAAAGTTACGGGTAGCTGTAGTAGCAGCTAGTAGAAGATAATATTTTTTTTTAAATGCCTATTAAACCCTTGTTGCAATGGGATTTCAGAGATCATTGTCCTCTCCATGTGTACCTTATCCTGAACGGCATTCACGCGCCGTGGCTCTCCGCCTCAAGCATCAACTTGATGCTTGCGTCACTGTCGGACAACACCCTCAAACAGTACAATGTAACCTCAAAACTGTGGTGCCAGTTTTGCGACGACAATAATAGTAACTTATTGAACGATTCAATATCATTGGTAGGTACTCACTTTTTAACGGAGCAGTTCAAAACGGTCATTCATATTATATTTTGATTGTCCTCATAGCTCAGTTGGTAGTAACTCTGCCTTCTGCGCGGTAGATCGTGGGTTGGATTCCCACCCAGGACAAACATTTGTGTTGAAGAATAGGTTGGTGATATGAAGGTGTTTCTTCTGTGTCTGGGTGTTGATATGTACTATATGTATGCATGTACAAAATTACATATTATTTTATGAAAAAACTTATTATATGTATTCTATCAGTTGTCGGGTTCCCATAGTACATGCTATGCTTAGTTTGGGACTAGACGGCGATGTGTGAAATATCCACCAAGATTTATTATTTATTATACGGCTCTCTTAAAATTACCGCTCAGTGCTTTTCTTCGTGGAAAAACCGGTACAGACGATTATGTAAAATGACTCCTTAAAGGAGTTTATAGGCTTAAACCTAATCGTCCCAAGTCTAATTCAACATGGGACCCACAGGTAGTAATGAACTTCATATAAAATTGGTACCCGAATTTATCATTAAATATATAAAATATTTAAATACAGGACATTTTACAAAAAAAAAAAAAAAAAAAAAAACATACAGAGCCGCCATGGTAAAGGCTTTCTCTGATAAAACTTGAAAATATATCAATAGAACATGATGGTGGGATAGCCATAACAAACACAGTCAAAACCTCTGCTCCAGGACGCGAACAGCCCCTACCTTTTCTGCCGTATTTCCGGGAAAACAAAAATTTGTCCTGCTTCTGTCCTCAAGGATTATATTTTTGTAAGAAAAATAATGAGGTCGGAGAACGCCGGTAATCTAATATTGACGTCAAAACGACCACACAGAGCCGCTACGGCTGTCTATTAGCCGCTGTATCAAGCTGGTGTTGTCAGAGGGCGGCGTCGACATACGCACCTTCAGTGCGCACAGCACTCGCCACGCGAGCACGTCCGCCGCGCACTCCACGCGACTCAGTGGCCACGTCATCAGGAGGACTGCTGGCTGGACCGGCCGCCACCTCCACAGCTATTGCTAGGTTTTATAATAGGCCTATTGTCCACTTAATCGATGGTGATTTCGCAAGAGCTGTTGCACTTGCATCAAAATGATGTTTCTCCTTTATACCACTATTGTACGTTTATTAGAATGATTACAATTGTCCAATTGTTACGGTATTATAATAATGAAGAATTATTAAGAAATTAATATAATATAATTAAGAAATTGTTCAATCTTATCTTAAGGCTAATCTTAATCTAAAACTCTTTGTTATAAAGTACACCTCTTTGTGATTCCGATACTAAAACAAAACAAATATGTCATTATGAAATTTGTTTCATATTTAATCAACGAAATAATGGAACAGAAACAATACTTCCTTCTCTAAATATCTACCTTGTAATTATACTATATCTGAAGAATAATGCGACGTATTATAATATATGATTAAACGAACTCCAGAGTGAAGTTCTATCAATATTATTATAGTCGCATTATTCGAAGATATAGTCACCCGAATCCCACCCAAAATATGACATTATGAATGTCTAATAGACCCCAAAATAGGAAGTCTTGTTTGAAAAATCTCTGAAGGAATGAGGTAAAGTCGATGCTCGCGAACCATAGAGACGAGAATCGATAAAAAGTCGATGTTTTAATCGAGTAAAATCTAAAATTGTGCGAATATGTTGCCTGTAGGTTAAAGGGACTACCTTGTAATTATACTATATCTTCGAATAATGCGACTATAATAATATTGATAGAACTTCACTCTGGAGTTCGTTTAATCATATATTATATAGTATTGTCAAATCAAGCAGTAGAGTGATTCCACTATTGCTGGTCCAAGACAATCCTGACCAAATCAAAACTTCACTCGATTATCCGAATACAGAAACTCCTGTTTCCTATCTATTCGGTAAATATTTATTTACCCTTATATATGGCTTGATATTTGGACAAAACTTTTACAGTTCTATGCACCTTGTGTTTGAAGGATAAGATTCATTTTTAAAGAGCAGTGAGGAGAGAGACGGTTTATGCCTGAACATTACTTATCGAATTTGTGAAGTCGAGGATGGGTTGGGAATCGATATATTTATTAAACGATTTATGGATATAGCATTCATATATCGCTATGGTATGAATAGCACAGTTTTTGAGACAGATATTGACAATTAAATTTGGCAGAATTCAGATAGAGATATTTTTAAAATACGATTGAAAAAGTGATAAAATAAAAAATGATTGAAAAAGTGATAAAATAAAAAATGCTTTTTAATTTCTTGTCAGCCTCATATGAGATTCAGATTTGATTCTTTAAACATTTTGAAAATAAATTGGCGTGAATGTCATCAAAATGTGATCAATATAATATAATGAGTTATATCTTCCAAAAAACGTTAAATAGTTCAGTGAACTCTTTTCTTTCTAAATTTTAGCTATTTCTGGCTCCCATTGTGACCATTCTAAACCGTTGATAAATAGATGCTATTGCGTTGAATGTACATTTCCGGAAAATGTGACGATGCCCATTGACGGGTGGAACTCAGTGAAAATATCAGGAATGAACCAATAAAACGGAATTATTTGAATATAGAGATCGAAAGCTACTCATCAATAATCCACATCCACAGGTAATCGACATATTTATGTCTATTGAAAAGGTTGGTAAAAGGTTATTTTTGTAGTTACTTAAAAATAAATCTTACCACAATAAATATATTCTTATCAGGAACTTACCTGAAAAGAGAAATAAATGATAAATAAATACACGTTAAGAAATGAGGCCTCTGTATCAATATTAGAGCCCTCAGAGCACATTAACCAGTGGAGGGAAAATACAAACAATTCTGGGAAACACGACTCAATACAATGGTTCAACGGACAAAGCAAAAACGGACGCTTGCGACCTACCGGCTTTAGATCCGATATGACATAAGCATACTAACTATTAGATGTTTTTTTTTATGTTAAAGAAGTGACGGAACGAGCTGACGGCCCACCTGATGTTAAGTGGTAACCGCCGCCTATAGACAACAGCAATACTGCTCAAGTCCTCTCCACCAAAGTATGAGATGACTCAAGTCACATTGCGTTGAGTCCATCACCTGGAGACGGGGATGGACTCAAGTCACATTGCGTTGAGTCCATCACCTGGAGACGGGGATGTTACGTCTCATGCGCCTGCAATTTCACCGGCAACCATTCCCTTCCACCGGAACACAGTAATCACATCACTGTTTGGCGGCAGATTACCAGGTGTGGTGGCAGTACTTCTCCGGGCGAACTTGGCACAAGTTCTTTGGGTTGCTCCTTTCGCACCACCCGGGGGACATGTGTAGGGATTCAAAGGGTTATCACATACGGACGCGAGCAACAAGGCCCACCCAATAGTTAAGTACAACTGTTTACAGGAAAGGACTTGTGCCAAGTTCGTCCGGGGGAGGGCCGCCACAAAAACTTTTGCTGCCGCCGAGCAGTGACGCGAATACTGTATTCTGGTTGAAGGTCTCTCCAACCAGTGTGGTGAAATAATTTTAAGCGCGCCTCAAAGAGGCTCCTTTCGTGCACTTGATACCATGTCTTCGAATTTTTAATTCTACGAACTGTCTGTTTCCTCACGATGTTTTCCTTCACCGTTTTAAGAACGTGGTACTACGCACATCAATCTTTCAATCGAAAAACTCATAGGTTACACGTCGGGATTTGAACGGGCAATCTCCGGATTGAATCTCGGGTTACCATTAGACCACCACGCTCCCTGCCATGTTTGCCGGTGAATTTTAGGCATATGAGACATTCCACCTTCACGTCCTAAAATTATGGAAGCAATACACTGCGACGCGGTCTTCCCATACCTAAGTAGTAGAAGACCCCAAGACATCGTTTGTATTATGGGCATAGGTTACCGCTTAACATAGGTGGGATATCTGGCCCGTTCCTGAACTTATTACTTATATATTATTAAGGCTTATTTATATTTATTTATTTATTTACAGACGACTTGGATCAAAGTCGACACAATTGAATTTTAAAACGGGGTCATATATGCAAACAAACAAAAATAACATTTCGTTGTTTCCGCAGTGCAAGAAAATAAAACCACCAATCTAATCAAACTTCAAAGCTTTTGAAAATAAGGCCCCCATAAACGAACCCGATAAACTCCGCCATCAAACTGACGAGATGCTTTTCAACCTGAGTTTACATCTTGGCACTCATTCTCAATTAATGGATTGAGATTAAGTGGTAACAAAATTTCCATTTGTCTTTAAAATAAGGCAACGCATCGTGTGCTTTTGAAAAATAAAGGAAAAATAAAATAAATAATAAAATAAAATTTTGTTTAAATTTCTACAGTCATCTTCAAATAACCCACATAATATCTGTCTCATAAGTTATTTTTATGACAATGAACAACAAATGAACAAATGAATCTTTTTATTTTTATATGACTGACAATTTGCTGTTTGCCGCAGATGGCCTTGACAGCGTTTACACGGGCATTTGGTGAGAGAAAACGGCTCTCAACCGGTAAACAAATGATTCTGAACCATATTAACCCTTATTTACATAACACCGCTCCTATCACAAACGAGCGACTTGACATTAAAGTTTGACAGCTGTCATTAACGTCTGACATAAAGACACGTCGCGTGAAGCCATCGGGAGTGCGCCAATTTACTTTTTATGTTGATAAGGTCTGTAAATATTTTGACGACTATGATTATGGTTCAGTTGTCGAGTGATCATTCCGGGGCTACCGATGTTATTTATTTATTTCTACTGTTACGATTGTATTCGTTCTTGTGAACGAGTGCGGTGAAAATTGCGTACCTACTCTCGACGATCATCTCTTCGAATTGTTCTCTGCTCTCTTTCGAGTACGTTTTATTGCGTACATCAGTTTTAAAGTATTTAAACTTTAAATTACAATGGTGCTAATCTGGATTTGAACTAGAGAGCGTCGGATGGAAACTCGGGAAATCTGTAGTAAAACTACGCCACCAATTTCTAATTTCAATTCAGCGACAGCTACTTCCACAATGTCGACCAAACAATTGATTCCCTAAATAATGTGTACATACATAAAAATTTGCTCAGCCTAACTTGTTGGTATGAGATTTGTTGTGGTTGTTGGGTTACCGAGGAATGAATTAATTGGAAGAAAGCCGTGTGAGAAAACAATGCCAGCGACGAGCTCGCTCCTCGTCACGTCTACGTTCCTAAGAGTGTAACCCACAAGGTAAAAAGTGTCCAACTGGAGCTCTGCCTACACCTTTAGGGATAAAAGCATGATTTGTTTAGTTATGTACAAAAACTGAGCGTAACTGAGCAGAGGGTAGATAAGGAAACGGAACAGATATAAATCTCCAAAAGTTAAAATCCATAACATCACGTAAAGGTAAATCCAATTTTGAGTTTTGCCGCTTCATATGCAACAAGCGGGGAAACTTCGGATAACACCCTCATTCCAGAATTCTTCCACAACTATGCACGGATATAAATAAAAAAGTTTCCTCCCCAAGTTATAGGCTGGTATGACGTTGAAATGAAATTATACTGCCGGAGGTTCTAGATTACGTAAATATTTGTGTTATAACATGCCGTACGACTGTTATTAAGAAGATTTTTTTACAATTATGGGTTTGGATAATGAAGATGTGTTTTAACGTTACACTCAATAGCGAAAAATATAATTCTATTGTATAAAAACAATGATTGATCAATAATTAATGCGGACAATCAAAATAATCACATCACACTATTATAAATGCTAAAGTTTATTTGTATGTTTATTACTCCTGCTATAAAGTTGTTGTGGAAAAAAAATGTTTACAAGACTTGTTTACTGAACGAGATACGAGTATATTGTATAAAATATACTCAAGAGAAAAATGTAAATAACGATGAATAAGATAAGTTGCCAAATGCAGCCCATTTTTTCCAAAGTATCTCAAACTATATTGAACGATCGGAAAAAAATGTATTCGGCTTAGTGGGAGTTTAATGAAAAGCAAAATAATAACTTGTTTGACGCCCCTTCCACTTGGAAGAATTAATGATTTTGCGAACTTTTTAGCCTCCCACCCTGTGTGTGTTTTTTAAACAAAAATCCTATTGTCTTATTTGTATGCACAGCAAATTTATAGTTATCTCCAAAATAAATATTTGCACAAAACAAGCAGCGAAAAAACATTTACAAGGGCTATCTCTAAAAACGTGACGCGTACGTCAAAAACACGAAACACGATAACGTGCTGAAACGGCACGAAACGAAATCATCGGCTGAACATTCAGTAAAAATGTTTATGCATCAGAAAATACAAAACCGACATTTTTATATACTTTCGTTTCGAACCACGCGACCGGATTCTGACAATGTAACATTTATTAGTACTTGTCATCATTTTTTTTTGTGTTCAGTGTTTTGGAATCAGCATTATCTGTGGGAAAGATAAAGCTTTTTTCTGTCACCCAAACGATACAGGTTGGAACAGCGTTGCTTGTTAGATTAATTACTTTTGTGGCTCTGAAATCACCATTATTTTTATTCACAGTATAGTGTAATCACTACTGAATCAAAGCTGTTGTAATTTTTCCGTGTTTATAGGAAAATTTATTAAAACATAATATCATTGCGATGGTGAATCGTTCAGTCATATATTTTGCAATTTTCGATGCCACTTTAAGATAAAAGTATTAAAATTAACAATGATATTCATCTTCTTCTTCTTCTTCGAGTCACCGGTTCTGTCGAACCAGTGTGGTGAAAGGATTGTAAGTGCGTCTCAAAGAGGCTCCTTTCGTGCACTCGACACATGTCTTCGAATTTTTAGTTCTAGGACATGTCGGTTTCCTCACGATGTTTTGGTGATACTTTTCATCAGTCTTTTTTAAGTAGTTCACAAGTTTTACACATTTTTGTCATTAGTAATACTTGTTACTTTTATTGTAAATATTATTAAGTTAAAATGTTATTTTTATATGTCTGTCTAAAACAACAAGGAAGTAAGAAAAAATAATCTTCATCTGTGTGCGCCGCATAATCATTTGCAAAATCGAACCATCCGTCCGAAACGATGCATCTTAATCAATAATAATAAAAATAAAAATAATCTTAATAAAAAATTAAAAGATAATTATAAACCAAGGGAACACAGAGATTAAACTATATATTTAAGACTGATTCAAACTTGCTAAGTATATCGTCCTTCCACCTGTCTCAGAGAATGATAAAATATTGATTAGCTTAACAATCGCTTATCAACATTACAATTAAGTAAGGCCCTTTAAAAAAAAATACATAATTTTAAAGTAAAAGGTCTAAATTCAATTTCTTAACAGTCCCAATACTGAAACCTTTGTATTTGCCACTGAAAACTCATAAGGGTTCTATTCTCAGGAAATTTTATAAATCCTATCCATTATAGATAAACGTGAGCCGTACGCTGCGTAGCGTTGCCATCCGCTACAAAATGCGTAACTTAGGTAATTTTAATTTCAACTCAACCTCTGACAAACATATACGTGAACCGATATTAAAAAGAATAAAGAAAAATGTAATTATGTTAGTAGAGAATATCCCAACAAGACAGATTGAAAGAGAAGATACGAGAATTCGTCTCCTGGGCCTTTCACAGACAAAACTAACTTCCTAAATAAACTTTCCCCCTTTCTCGCGGTAACTTCAAGAGGAACTTGTTTTTCTTAACCCGTCGACCCGGTCAGCGGTGACAAGAGCGCGATAAATTTTCTTAAGATATATTGTGGAAGTTTGGAGTTGTTTTGCAATAGAATGATCTTTTCCACTTTTTGTTTAGCCGTTGCCGCGACTAACCGCTGCCTGGTACTCTACGTTAACCGTTTTACGCTAGAGTTATGAGAAATATGGCACTTTAAGGGCCCGAGAGACCCAATAGGAGAATTACCAAAGTACTTTATCTACTTAATCGTACGTATTTAAATCTGAAAAAAAAAAAGATTTTTCCCAGTATAAAATAGGTAATATTTTTCCCGATACCAGGATAAGTTGCACGTAAGAGGTAGTATGCATATAAATGCTCTTTTGTCAGTCAAGCAAAAGCGAGTATAGCTAGCGGTAGCTGCTTTTGATGACTGATCTTGAGATAAGGCACGACCAGAGTTCGGTAACAATTTAGGGTTGGACCGCATCAAACCACCTGGCACCTGATTTTTTTTATACTCGATTCTTTCCTATACATATATTTTTTGACTGTCCCCACAGTTCAGTTGGTAGGAAGTCTTTTCAGTTCTTTTGCGTTATTGATCGTAGGTTCGGTTCTAACAAGCTAGTGTCAATGTGTATCATGCCTTTGGTAAAGGTATGGTATAGGTATCTTATCATGCCTGTTTTTGTTTAGAATAAGGCTCTTGATGTCACTTTATAATATTAATAGCTGTTGCCCGCGACTTCGTCCGCGTGGAATTCGGTTTTATCACGCACCCCTATTTTACCCCTTGGAAAAGTAGCCTAAGTTACTCCTTGTTACATCAGCTATCTTCCAGTGAAAGTCCCGTGAAAAGCGGTCCAGCCATTTCAGAGATTAGCCGGAACAAACAGACAGACAGACAAAAATGTAAAAAAAAAATGTTTTGGTATATGTATTACGTTGTACCGTGTATACATCCATATGCACTCAGTACAAAGCGGTTATTTTAATATTACAAACAGACACTCCAATTTTATTTATTTGTATAGAGTATAGATTATATTTATGTTATTCCATTCACATTTGTGCCAAGCAATAAACTCGATTGTTCGATTGATAAAAAGCAATGATGTCGCAACGAGAGACAAATGATGTGTGAATTGACGAGGGAAAATAATTATTATGTATTTTCTCGAGTTCAAAGCTTCGGGGCTTTTGATAAAGTGTGACGTTTCATTTATTTACAAGTGAAATTTGCAAAGCCAGATAGAAGCCGTCGACACACTCGTAAATGTCATTGTAAATGTTCGAAAGTAGAGGGTGAAAGTAAATACAGTAATTCATATAAGTTACTCGTTGAAGCGGGAGCTGGTATCATCAGTATTACTTCTTCTCAAACGATTTCAAAGAATTAAAGTGCGTCTCGAAGAGGCTCCTTTCTTAGTAATCGTTTTTGATGTGAAAATGTTACGGAAATCATCGCTGTCGATGATAGCTGATGGCTGTTGATTGATAGCCCACCTGGTGTTAAGCCGTTGTCTTTTCCCAAAACAAAGTAATAGGACTTGGGCCCACCCCTACTCAGGTACAACAAGACCCAAGTAATTTACAATGTTTCAAGTGCCTGTAATTTCACAGGCGAATCTTGTGATGCATAAATATAATAACTTACTATCATTACGCAGAATGATCAAACTAGTTTATATTATTTATATTTTACTTTTCATCCATAGTTCATCTTCATTCGTGTTTTCTAGATAATAAGCAGACAATAGAGCAATAATAATATAATAACAGAGCAATAAGCTAAACGAACGCAAGAATTCTGATAAAACGTTTTATTAAAATCCTTTCCCTCACCGACCGAAGAAATTATAAATTCTCGAAAATTTGTCATGCTAAGGGTCGGGACATGAATTCTTATTGCCATTTTCGAATATCTACCGCTGGCGACACACGGAACAGGATACCAGGACGATGTAAGAAACTGAGGGTTGTAATTAATAAATGTAAAATAATTCAATCACAAAGAAAACTTCATAAATGTGTGGCAGTTTATAGAACTAATAACATAACTAAAAGTTATTATTCTGAGACAAAGACATTCTATGGACTGTTTTCGTTTGGAGGGCCCTTGAATTCCAAGTGTCCAGGAATCAAAGCAGGAAAATGAGTGTAAGTGGACGGCGTATATAAGCCTGATCAGTCGCTAGTTGTTGGATATTTCGATCATCCAACATATTTCCGACAAGCATAAGCGAAACTTCCGGAAGCATCCTAAGAAAAGCCTAAAATAATGTATCTGCTTAGTAATTTACAAACATGCCCTTAGTTCTATTACAGTCTAGTTCAAATCAAATTAAAACCAAAAGGTTACTTAATCTATGCTGCAGGTTTTCATTACGAAACGAGTTTTAGTTTTCAGTACTAAACAGAATTACACATCATTATAGCGTTAAGCGTGTTGTCAAATCGGTGCAGATAATCACTATAACATAAAGGAGTAAAAATAAGGAATTTATTTAATTAGAGCTACCTTCTGTCACACTTCAACTAATCAGAATTGGGCTCCGGTAGTATGTCAATATCTCACATGCTGAGAGAGTAGAACTAAGTCCAGTGTTTGCATCCAGTGCTTGTATCCAGTGGAGCTGAACAGTTTGGAGGGTATTTACTTTGATATAGAGGTAGTGATTACACAACCAGCGCTGAATACTGGATGCAGGTTTACCAAGTGCTTAAGTTATTACATATATACGTTATAATCTGCTTGTATGTAGGCTTGCATAGTTGGAACGCTAGTACGGTTAAAACGGTTCCGTCACATTTTTACCCCCGTGTATTTCACCCCCCGGGACCCGGTAGGGGTGTGGGTAATGGATCCACGATCGATCCTTGTAATATCTATTTAGGGGTAGAGACATATTGGGAACCTAATGCCGATGCTCTCAAACTTTATAGTGCGTATGTCCGAGTGTGGTGTGTGAGGCAGCCACTACATACAGACAGCCAGTAGCTCGCATGCGTACATACGAGTATGTTTTGTGAGGCAGCCAGTAGCTCGCATGCTTATACGAGTATGTTGTGTGAGACAGCCAGTAGCTCGCATGCGTATGTATGGTATGTTCTGTGAGGCAGCCAGTAGCTCGCATGCGTATGCACGAGTATGTTGTGTGAGGCAGCCACTACCTACAGCCAGGCAGGCAGCAACTAGGCAGCCAGTAGCCCGAATGTCTCGACCGGTTACAACAGGACAGCTCACTATTCAGTGCATCGCATATCAGCCTCTAATGTTCCACTTGTTGATACAAACACCTACTTACTACAGAAGTGAGGGGTAATTTATGCATCTTTGTTATCTTGTGTAGCGTTGGTTTTATATATTGGTATATATTTCACACACCGCCATTTAACATGAAGACACAAATGCAGAAAAAACATGTATGTGCGTCACTAAATGTTAGTTCTGGGTGGGAATCAAACTCCAACCTACAGAGTTACTAGAGAGAATACAGAGCTTACTACAGAGCAAGCAGAGTTACTACCAACTGAGCTGTAAGACCAGTCTATGATGCGGCCAATATATATATTTACACAACAAGCGAGTAGTCACGAAGTATTTTGATAAAGTTAAGGATATTTCATAATTTGGTGCGTGATTCATTGATCAAAAACTAAAATATCAGATTTATCTCAAGAATTAAAACAACGAAATGAATGAATAAAGACGATATTATTTACTTCATTGCTTATATTTTTGTTATGTTGCCTATATGTTTTTTACTAGTGTCACTTACGCTTAACAGTAACTCGCAACGGCTAACGAAGACATTATGACCAGAAGA